>JAQQAC010008880.1:33784726-34235807 GCA_029783875.1 Phataginus tricuspis | reverse complement strand
GGACTGTACAGCTCAGAGAAGACAAGTAGTGATTCTCATCTCACTACGCTGATGGACAGTGACGGTTGGTGGGGGGGACCTGATGAAGGGGGTAGTTTAATCATCACAATATTGCTCATGTAATTGTAGGTTAATGATACTAAAATAAAATAAATTGTAAAAAATAAAAATATATAAAAATAAATAAATAAATAAAATAAAAATAAAATAAAATAAAATAAAATAAAAACAAAAAAAACCAAAACCATTACACTAATATTCAGACATTTTGGTTATTTTGAAACAGTTACTACAAGTAACATAAAAGAAACATAAATAATAGGCAAAATTGACAAAATTTTTAAAATATCTTTTTCTCATTACTTCAAAAGACAAGAGTCCTAGAAGTGAAAAGATAGAAAACACTCATATGACTTCATATACACATTACAAAATTACAGGAGTACATATAAAAAGTTGCATTCATTTTTATTTCTACTAAAAGCATAAGAGTACTCTTGCATCTCATGCACTAGAGAAAATTTTTTTAATTTAACAGATTAAAAACTTTTTTTAACAGAAGTGATTCCTACTCCCACCTCTAGTATTCTATATTCTGAAGGTGTAAGCCAATGCAGTAAGATGAAGAAATAACATATCTGTACAAGAAAAATAACCCTAGAAAATCAACAAAATATTAAAACAAGTAAGACATTTCAGCAAGATGGCAAAATACAAGATCAACATAAAAAATCAACAGCTTCCCTCTATATCAGCAACAATCTATTCAAAAATAAAAGAAAAAGCATTCTATTCACAACAGCAACAATAATTATGAATATATAAGAATCAATCTAATTAGAAAGGTGCAAGGTCTTAAGGAAAGACGATTTATAAAAGACATAAAACCAAAGCTGAATAGAAAGAAATATATGTTCTTACATGGAAATAATACTTATTGTAAATATGTTAATTAGAATAAAAGTCAGAAAGCTATAGTAATTAAACCAATGTGGTAACAGCTTAGAAACAGAACTAACTACATGGTCTAATATATAATAAAAATGGTATCTCAAATCAGAGGAAAAAGAAGAAATGATCAAGTGTTCTGGCTTGGGACTACTGACTTTCTAGGTGTGCATAGTGTGGGGGTTGGTCAATTGAGTTTTAGATCTCAATCTCATCTCACAAAAGTAAAGTGCAAACAGGTTAAAAAAACAAAACTTTAACAAAACACAAAACAAAAAAACTTAGAAAAGAATACAGAAGAACCACAGGATATTTTTAAACAAGAATCCAAAACAAAGGACAAAGGAAAAATATTGAAAGATTTTACCATTATCAGATTTTTCAATTTCCTAAGCCAAGTATATATACTCTACCTTTCAACTGCTTAGATCAAAATCTGTGCCATAATCCTTATTTTTGATACCCTGTCTTTCTCTCATATGCTTAACCTACCCTGTTGACTGCTCCTTCAAAAGAAATCCAGGATCCACCACGTCCACTTCTTCCATCTTAGTCTAAGCCACCATTTTCTCTAGTTTGATTACTGAAATAGCTTCCTAAGTGGTCTCCTTGCCATCAATGCCATCCACCGTAAATTTGCTCTTAACATAGTTTCCAGAAGGATCATTATAAAATGTTAAATCAGATTATGTCATTTCTCAGCTTAAAATCCTACAATGGTGCCCCATTTCATTCATTCAATTAGAAAGCCAAAGGCTTTATAATTTCCTACAAGGTCGATTATATAAATGGCTACTCATCACCTCTCCAATCTCATCCCCTGGCTCACTCAACTTCAACCAGGCTGGCCTCTCTACCATTCTTTGAACATACTAGGTATAGTCCCAACTTAGGGTTTTTGCATTCTGTTCTCTCTGCCTTCTCAAAATGATCTTTCCCAGCATATATATGTTCAACTTTCTTACTTCCTTAAAGTCTTTGGTCTATTATCACCTTCTCAATGTGTCCTATCTACCCTGATTGCTCTATTTAAAAGCTAAGCCCTCACCTTCCCAACAATCCCATTCTCCTTACACTTTGCTTAACGTTTCTTTTTCCACAGACCATGAAAGGATAAATACATTGCAGTAATTTCTTAACAGTAAAATTCAGAAACAACCTATGCAACTGTGAATTGGGGGATAGGTGAATAACTATGGAATAGTTATACAACAGGAATGTTCTGTAGTAGTTAAAAAGAATGAGAGAAATCTCTGTCCTAACCTAAGACAGACCTTAAAAACATATGGTTAAGTGAAACAGTCACTGATGTTTACATTATGATATATTCCACTATAGATATTATGTATTTCCTATAATGATATTTACATTTAACAAATGGGAAAAATCTGAAAGGATATATAACAAACTGATTAAAAGTGCTTCCTTCTAAAAAGGGATTGAAGTGTAGTCAGCAGGAGCTTTAGCCTTACTTGTATACCTGTACTTTTTATTACAAGGAAAATGTTTCCATGTATTACACTAGCATATTGATGACTAATTTTAAAAGGAAAAAAGTTGGTAATTAATAGACCCAATATGGCTGTTCATTGTTGCTTTTATCTACATTTATTTGATTCCTGTTACAGTTAAATATGTTTATCAAATGTTTTTTGGCTGTTTGAATACTCTTTCTGAAACATGTATTCAGAAACACATGTCCTTTGCCATTTATCTTTTAGGGCTCAGGTCTTTTCTAACATGCAGCTCTATTTAAGGACGCTCTGTCTTACTGGTTGAAAGTATCTTCTGTTGTGTGTACGTTTTCACCATATACATTAAAAACAAAATCTAGCTTGGTCAACCCTATAAAATCATCTATAAATGACATTTAAAAAATTCTGACACCTTAATAACATTTAAACATAATGGAAACAAGGAGAAAAGTAGAATAAAAGATGAAGGTACAACATTATTATCCATTTCCTTCAACTATTACTCATTCTTTTAGCATTTCCTACCAACTCTTTAAGTAGGACAGTTATTAATTATTTCCATTTTATAGATAAGAAGACAGACTCAAGATAAGTCCTTATTTCTTCCTAAGGAATAAATGATTTAAAGTTTTTATCTTATAGTGAGTAGTATGTTACATTGTGCAGGTAAAATAAACCCACAAGTCTGAAAACAAAACAAAAACAATTATTACTGTAAATAGTAACCCAAGTACTAACTCACTGAAAATGACCTATTTAATAATAGTGAAGCAGCAGGTACAAAGTACTATTTTAGGTACATGTGTTTCGTAATATTTTTACACATAAGCTTAGGAAATAAAAGCATTTACTAGAACTGAAGAGGAAACAAACAAAGCTACTGATTTCCAGCATGTAAAACTTGCTGTGGAGGTCCAGAAGGTCTTCTTACTGTTATGAATAATACTAAAATGACTCTTAACTCAGTCTGTTTAGGTTTATTTATTTCCTCTACAGATTAAACTTGGAAGTCTGCCTCAACAAATGTCTGGGCCTCTGAAGGTATACACAGGAAAGAATATGTGTCCTTACAATGCAGTAATTTTCAATAAGTATATTCTTAAATAGGATTTGGTATGCTTTATATTTGATTTAAAACAAACAAGGAGGCTGTATATTCCTAAAATTAAAAACATAACCAAGAATGTCTAGGGCTTGGGGGTGGGGGTTAGAAATAGGGAGTGACTACTAATGCATCCAGAGCTTCTTAATGAGGTCATGAAAATGTCCTAAAATTACATCTTGGTGATGGCTGCACAACTCTGTAAATAAACTAAAAGTCTTTGAATGTAAACTTTAAATGGCTGTATTGTATGGTATATGAATCATACCTCAAAAAAGCTTTTCCAAAAAAAAGGTAACTAACAAAAAGCACATTCTACTTTTGTTTGTTCTAAATCTCTTTAAACTAGTGGTTCTCAACTGGAGGTAATTTTGTTTTTCAGGGGATATTTGGCAACATGTAGAGACATTTTTGGTTGTCACAACTTGGGGAATTATTACTAGTATTTATTGGCCAGAGGCCAGGGATGCTGCAAAACATCTTACAATACATAGGACAGGCCCCCAAAACACAGAATTACCTGGCCTAAAATAAGTGCTCAGGTCAAGAAACTTTGCTTAAACTGAGCTTCTAAATAACTAATACTCATGGCTCTCATTTATTCATATTATCAACAACCATAACCAAAATTAAAATTATGAAAAATTAAAATATGGTACATTTGCATGATACCTAAAAAATTAAAAACTAATTGAGTCTCTACAAAAAAACCCAGAAACTACATGACTCTGAATTAAAGCCTTTATGAAGAGATGAGTATAAATTTGGGAATAGGCTTTGGCACCTTTGACAGATATATGGCTTGGATAAATTCCATAGTACAGTGGTAGTAAAAAGAACAATATCCAGAGTTTGGAAGTTATGCTTACTAATTAAAAATATCTCCTTACTTATTTAAGATCTATGACTTTGTGTTTTTTCTACAGATGAACCATAACCTGAGAATATTAAGAAATAACTGAGTGCTCTGCACTTCATAAAGGAAGGTGAACCATATTAGCCAATAACTTCCAAGATTGCTTACATGCCATGGGTCATGTACAATTTGTAAATCAATATTAAGTTATTCAATAGGCACAACAGACAGTTTAGCAGCACCCACAGATTAAACAGCACTTTGGGGTTAGGCAGATTTCTATGTCTTAGATCTTTGGATGAGATCCTAGTATACAAGTGAGATTTATTCATTTACAAACATTTCCTGAGTACAGGCATACCTGAGACACTGCAGGTTCAGTTCCACACCACCACAATACAGAGACTATCACAAACAAAGCAAGTCAAACGAATTTTTGGATTCCCAGTGCATATAAATGTTTACATCATAACGTAGTCTGTTAAGTATGCAATAGCATTATGTCTGAAAAAAACAATGTACATACTTAAAAAATACTTTATTGCTAAAAAATGCTAACCATCATCAGAGATTTCAGTGAGTCATAATCACTGATCACAAATCAGCATAACAAATACAGTAATAATGGAAAGGTTTGAAATATAGTGAGAATTACTAAAATGTGACGCAGAGACAAGAATTGAGAGAGTGCTATTGAAAAATGGTGCAAATAGACTTGCTTGACACAGGGTTGCCACAAACCAATTTGTAAAAAATGATATATCTGCAAAGGGTAATAAAATCAAGCAGTAAAATGAGGTGTGTGTGAGTGAACCTGTTATGTGCTTAACACTGCTAGGAAAATAAAGATGAACAAGATCTGCCCTGAAACTCTCTCTCACCTGTAAGGGGAGACAAACAATTGCAGTATGTGCAACAACAAAAACATGCATAAGATGCTTAAGTACAGAGGAAAGTGACTTACTATCAAGAAAAAACAATGAAGGCTTCAAAGAGGAGATGAAACCACTGACAAGTGAAAAGGATAAAGGCAAACAAGAAGGTGACGGGAGGGTCTATTTAAAGGTGTAACTCAGAGAGCATACTACTGCAGATTAGACCTCAAGCAAATGAGGGGCTAAAGACAGGGGTAGAAGGACAGATCAAGCAATGCCTTATTAAATTTCTTACAACAGTGACTTTCTGGGGTGTGGGTGGGTGGGTGTGGGGTGGGTCCTTGTTAAGGTACCCTGCCCATCCGCCTCCCATCCTCAATCCAGAAAATAGCTGCCATATAATAATGACTTATGTTTATTGAATTTACTAAATCCAGAAGTGAACTCAACTACTTTACACTTACACTTTGTTATCGAATGCTCTCTCCAAGACTCTGAGTGGTTATATAAATTTCCCAGGGTTACACATTTGCTATCAAGTAGCAAAGCCAACATGTGAACCTGGGTCAGTCTGAATCCAGAGACCTGAGTTCTTTTCCAGTTGGTTATAGTACCTCCCTGGGAAACCAGGGGTATTATTTGGGCTATGGAGGCAATCAAGTTATAAATGGTTTTAAGTAAGAAATTAATGGGTTCAAGTTCACATTTTAGATACAACATGCCATTTACTCTGAATTTACTGTGCAAGTTTTATTCATAATCTTTGAGTAAGATCTGTCAATCTATCAGATCCTCCACATCACATTATAAACATGTTTAAAACAGTGTTCTGACATGACCTCCACCCAGATTAGATAGGAAAGTTGCTTGCCTTGACCAAAATACACATAAATTTAAGATTTAGGTTTTCATTATCTTTTATTTTTAAAAAAATTAGGTCAAGCTTGGTTTACAAGTCCAAACATCTCTTAAAATGGATCAGAAATTCAGCAATGCCTAATATACACTAGGTTGTACACCTAGAGCAGGTATCTTGGGGTATACATAACTAAAACTTGGCTATCGATTTTGATGTTTGAAGGCGCTGCTCTTTTGAAGCTCCCTGAACTAGGAAGGAAAGGCAACTGCAGCCACTTACAATCTGCTATTATTGATTGGGCATTGCAAGTGATACTTAATCTTTTTCTTCCCACTTAAAGCCCCAGAGAGGTTGCCATTATTCACAAAGACACGATGTGGACCATGAAAAGCAGATGTGGACAACATTTTTAAAAATGTACCATAATTTTCATGAATTATCTAATACCTACTAAATTCAAGAAAATGTGAGGAAGAACTAACATATTCCTACAAAATGAATATACTTATTAGGAAGTGCATCTAAACAGAATTAGGAAACAAGCACAGAGAATGCTGACTGAAACACCAGCCAGTGGTCTTCAACTCTTTACTATATAAGCCTATCAAGGTAAAAATACCTTGACTTCACAACCTACTATATTTATTTATAACAATATGCATACAGTAAATGGATATCAATGAATAATTATAAAACACGAGTAGATATTTTAAATTATCTTATTGGAAAAATAAACTCTAATGTGTTCTCTTGTTTTCTGTTTTGAAGACCAATGCCTTTGAAAACAATATGAATAAGACATTAACACAGAAGTATTAAAAAATAAACAAAACCCACCTGCACACACTAGTAAACGTTTGCCCATGGAAATTGCTTTAAAAGCTCACAGTTAAGTTTGCTCAAAATCCACTACTGATATGGTTTGAGATGGTTATAATTTGATTTGGGAATCTACCTGAAATGCTTTTTATATATTAAAAAGAAAAGGCAGTACAGTCAATCACAGGAGACTGTGTATTTCCCAAAAGTGTCACCCCAAGATTTGAGCACACTAAAAAATATTCTGACAAGAAGGAACATTAAATAGATTAAAACCTTCTTTGCAAAAATAATTTTTCCCTATAAAAATTTTATATGTAGAAGTGTAACTAATGTTTAATTAATTTTAATATGCTCTGCTTGAGGAAATCTAATGGCATTTTTAATGTTCAATAGAGAACATGAAGAAAAAAAGTGAATAGTAAGAATTTATCACTATTCATCTAGAAAACTATCATATTAAAAACCAGACATTAACTGGTAGGCAACAATATTCTAGTTAGTAAAAAGTCAAACTCTATAGAAGGGTATACAGCATCTTCAATCCCAAGAAAAATCAGAAAAACCATGTTGGGCACCGTGTTAGGCCCTTTCATGTACTTTACATATAAACCTACTGAAATAGGCTATTACTCCAAAAGACAATCTACTTTCTAATACTCTGATTCCATGCTCACCAATTAATTCTGATTATTATTTGGTTTTTCAAGTATCTTGACATCAGGAATACAAGATTAAGATCATTCCAGTAATTGGAAAGACTTACCTCTAAGCTTATATTAAAAAGAAAAAACAGTAGTTTAGTTAATAAATCAGCCTCTGGTGAATTCTGATTTTATAAATCAATTTCTCTAGGATCTGAACCTGAAAACCAGTACCTGACACTACAAGCTAGAAACTAAATCATAGATCTATTTGACTCTATCAAGAACATTTTATGAAGCCATTCTCTAAAATAGGAAAACTACCTAACCATCTTAAACAATCATATACACAAACTTCAATAATGCAATGAAAACAAATTTAAAAGTGGGCTGGCAATTTTAGAGCTTATGAGCAAATATAAATAGCTTGCAAATTATGCAAAAACATACAAAATATACATTGAGTCATAATGATTCAATGTGCCTGTTTAAGAACTCTGGGAAAACAGTGATAGAGACCCCAAAATCAATGCCCCAGAGATTGACAATATTCTAGTGTCATGAGGAAGTTAACAGACTTCCATAAATGCCTAGTTTAAAAAATATGACACTGGCTCTTAAATAAGTTCAAGTATTAAGTATATCCCACTCATTTTTTAGAGCCCATGTTCCACAGAAATTCTTATGTTTTCTTATACTTGTGGCAGTATTGTTACTATAGTCTATCTCTGTAAAAATGATTTTTTAATGATGAAAATATCTGATGTTACTTCATAATAAAAGTTCATGTTTTCCTCTACAAGTATTTAGTTATAGAATATTACTACACAGTTCTCAGGGTTACAAACTAATACCTAGCTCACAAATAAAAGGACTTAATTTGTATGTGTTTTTCCTCCTCAAAATTTAGGAGGTTGACAAATAAACCAATGTATAATACAGCTCCATTTCATGTATTCAGTTACATTCACTACAGCAAGTGCTTACTGAGTGGCACCAATGGGTTAGAAGTATGCAGTTGAGGCAGGAACTGGGAAGAAAAATTAAGTCAAAACAAAGACACACACATCTCTTTGACCCCTATTTCTACTTATTCTGGGCTTTATCCAGATTAAGGGTTAACTCTTTTCCACCCTTTGCCTATATAGGTTGAAGTTTTATGCCATAAGAAACCCTTCTCAAGAGGTAAACAACTGAACTCAAAAGGATCTGAATTAATTCCTTTAAACAGAACTTCAATATGAAAAAAAAAATTCTGATTTTCCACATTCCATTCATTCTTTAACCATACTAAGTTAAGGAGGCAGTGGGGGAAAATATATATGTATATTTTATATATATATATATATGAAACTTGACTACTTCTATGTGGAATTTCAATAGTTTTTAAAGATTTAAAGCTTGTTTTTCAGTTCTTTAGTAGTGAACAGTCACCATGGGTAGTCCTGAACTGGTAAGGGCCTCTATCACAAACTTAACCCTATATTGGGCTTTCTCACTTCTTAAAAAAATGAAACATATTAGCTTCAATAACTTGATAAGTCTGCAACGGAAACTTATGAAGGTTCTGAGAAAGGAAAAAGGACTACATAATCAAATCTGAGTTTTAGGAAAACTCTGGAATGTCAGGTATGTGACAGAAAACCTAGAGGCAGACAAGCTGGTTAAGAAGCAGCTACTTTACTTTCTAGTTGATGAGGTCCTGAAAAAGAACACAGACAAAATAAAGGAAGAACATGATGTGAGAATAATAATTAGAATAATAATACATGGTTGCTAGCATTTAGTGAAATGTTTCTATTTTAAGCACTGTGCATATATTATCCCACTAAAGTCACATGATTATTGCCATTTTACAGATGAGGAGAGTCAGATCTAGACAAACACATGATCAAGATTTTAAGTGGCTAACGCGAGACTTCCATCAGGATCTGTTTAATTCGAAGGTTCAGGCATAAAACTGCAAACTTCAGTTAAAACCATTATGAAGACCAAATCAGTCTACAAGAATTCTGATCTGGGTCACAAGGCAGAGGATGAACTCATTAACTGAGACAAAGGAACCCAGGAGGGGAAGCAGGTTTAGGAAGGAAAATTGGTTCTACACTTGAGATGTCTGCCATTCTCACTCTCAATACATTTGAACTTCATCTTCATTCTCACCTTGTTCTCTAGTCATCTGACTCAACATACACTCTCAATCCAACAACTCTGCTCTAATTTCATTTGGTATCTTTTGCTCATCCCTTGCCTCTTTGAACTTCTGCCATATCTGGTGGTAATTCTCCTCAGAAACAACTCAGAAAATAATCTGACTTCATCTGTGACTACTGGCTCAGAAGACATACTGTTTCCCATTAGTCTTTCTCTCCAGTCCTTCCCTCTCTACTATCTCTATATTCCTATTAAACCAATCTCCTAAAAAACCAGATTAGCCTCCTCTCATCCATGGCCACAGTGTGCGATCTAGAATGTAAATTTGACCATGATTTACACTTCTTAAGGTCCCACAGCTTTAAGGATACCATTTAAATTCCTTATTATGGCAAGGGGAGAATCTAGAGCACGTGAACTCTTGGTATTGCACATGAAATTATCAGTAGTTCCCTGATCATATTTTGCTATTATGTGACTCTCACCTTATGCCCGGAATATCCTTTCTCTTCCAACCAGGCTAATTTCTGATCATCCTACCTGTGTTACTCTGTATCACTTCCTCAAGGAAACCTTCCTCACAAATACCCTCATTTGATTATACAAGTGACCCTGGAAAAATATGGGGTTACTTAGCAGTGCGAACCCCCTTGCAAAGTAAAAAATCTGCATATAGGAGACAAGATTAAAGATGGCAGCATGAGAGGTGAGACAGAGGCTTCCTCCTAAAACCGCATATAATATAAAAACATAACTGATACAACTACTCATGAAAGAGCAACAGGAAAGAGGACTGCGCCAAACAGCATACCCCTGAAGACAAGACCGGACCTCACAGAACAGGGTAATGTACTAAAGCTGTGGCCCGGCAGAAACGAAGCCCTTCCCCCATCCCAGCTCACTGGCGGGAGGAAGAGAAACTGAGCACAGAAGTAGTAGACACCTAGGATTGCTGAATACCTAACCCCGGAGATCTGCTCTGGGAGCACAAACCTACATTTCATGGTGCTTGCATGATACTCTCATAATTAGGGGGTTGGGAACCTAAGACAGGCAGAATTCCTGGAGAGACTGAGATTCCAGCTGCTTGTGGAAAGCAGGGATCCATATACGGCTGCTCTAGGACAAAAGAAAGGCGGGCCGTCTGAGAAACTTCCTAACAAAGAAGCCCTTAGCAAGAGGGCTGCTAAAGGGGCAAGGATTGCACAGAGCTTACTGCTCAGGAGAAAGGACATGTAGACAAAATTGTCTGGGTGTACTCTGCCCAGCAGAGTGGGAGCTTTCATGATCTTCAGGTGCTCCAGCCCCTTGGCTACTTACACAACTCCAAGACCTCCTCCATGATAGGCAGCCTACTGGGCCTTTCTCCTGGCCAGCCCCACCTGGTTCACAAACCGGCAAACCCTACCCTGGCATTAGGCCAGCCAGAGGGAAGATCTGTCTAGAGCAATTAAAAACCCAAAGCAGAGAGGCTTATACCTGTGTGCTCCGCCCACTGGTTCAGGCAGTGGAGACAGGCATACCAGCTGGGGAGCAGGAAACAGCTCTTTCCTCCCCTCAGGCACCAATATCACTCCCCTGCAACCCCCAATATTGCTTGAGGGACTGAGCACCTCCAGAGAGTAGAGCTTCTGGGCACTAGAGGGTGCCATATACAAATATGAAACGCCAAAGGAACTTGGTTAAGAGTAAAATTATTAATACAGCTTCTGAGAAAGATTTAAATGATATCGACTTCATGACTCTCCCTAAAGGGAGTTTAAAATAAAAATCATTAACATGCTCATGGAGGTACAGAAAGATATTTAAGAATTCAGGAATGAACTCCTGTAGGAGATCCAATCGTTGAAGAGCACAATGGAGGGTGTTAAAAGCAGACTGGATACGGTGGAGGAGACGATAAATGAAAGAGAAACTAGAGAAAAGGAATACAAAGAAGCTGCGGCACAGAGAAAAAAGAATCTCTAAGAATGAAAGAATATTGAGAGAACTGGGTGACCAATCCAAATGGAACAATATTCGCATTATAGGGGTACCAGAAGAAGAAGAGAGAGAAAAAGGGGGGTGGTGATTGCTGAAAACTTCCCCAATCTGAGGAAGTAGATAGTCTCTCAGGCCATGGAGGTACACAGATCTCCCAACACAAGCGACCCAAGGAAGACAACAACAAGACATATAGTAATTAAAATGGCAAAGATCATGGATAAGGACAGACTATTAAAAGCAGCCAGAGAGAGAAATAAGATCACATACAAAGGAAAGCCCATTAGGCTATCATCAGACATCTCAGCAGAAACCTTACAGGCCAGAAGGGAGTGGCATGATATATTTAATGCAATGAAGCAGAAGGGTCTTGAACCAAGATTACTTTATCTGGCAAGATTATCATTTAAGTTTGAAGGAGGGATTAAACAATTCCCAGATAAGCAAAAGCTGAGAGAATTTACCTCCCACAAACCACCTCCACAGTGTATACTGGAGGGACTGCTATAGATGGAACTGTTTCTAAGGCTAAATAGCTGTCACCAGAGGTAATAAAACCACAGTAAAGAAAGTAAAACACCTAATTACTAAGCAAATGCAAAATTAAATTAACTATACCCAAAGTCAATCAAGGGATAGACAAAGAGTACAGAATCTGATACGTAATATATAAAGAATGGAGGAGGAAGAAAAAGGAAGAGAAAAAAAAAACCTTTAGATTGTGTTTGTAATACATGTTAAGTGAGTTAAGTTAGACTCTTAGACAGTAAGGAAGTTAACTTTGAACCTTTGGTAACCACGAATCTAAAGCTAGCAATGGCAATAAGTACATACTTATCGATAATCACCCTAAATGTAAATGGACTGAATGCACCAATCAAAAGACATAGAGTCACTGAATGGATAAAAAAACAAGACCCATCTATATGCTGCCTACAAGAGATTCACTCCAAACCCAAAGACATACACAGACTAAAAGTGAAGGGATGGAAAAAGAAATTTCATGCAATTAATGGAGAGAAAAAAGCAGTAGTTGCAGTAATTGTATCAGACAAAATAGACTTCAAACAAAGAAAGTCACAAGAGACAAAGAAGGACATTACATAATGATAAAAGGGTCAATCCAACAAGAAGATATAACCATTATAAATATCTATGTGCCCAACATATACTAACAGAATTAATAGGAGAAATAGAATGCAATGCATTCATTCTAGGAGACATCAACACACCACTCACTCTGAAGGACAGATCAACCAGACATAAAATAAGTAAGGAGACAGAGGCACTGAACAACACATTAGAACAGATGGACCTAATAGACATCTACAGAACTCTACACCCAAAAGCAGCACAATACACATTCTTCTCAAGTGCACATGGATCATTTTCAAGGATAGATCATATACTAGGCCACAAAAAGAGCCTCAGTGAATTCAAAAAGATTGAAATTGTACCAACCAGTTTCTCAGACACAAATAAAATGAAAAATCCCACAAACACATGGAGGCTTCACAACATGCTCCTAAATAACCAATGGATCAATGACCAAATAAAAACAGAGATCAAGCAATATATGGAGACAAATGACAACAATAATTCAAGACCACAAAATCTGTGGGACACAGCGAAGCCATGCTCAGAGGAAAGTATACTGCAATACAGAACCACTTCAGGAAAGAAGAACAATCCCATATGAACAGTCTAAACTCATAATTAACGAAACTAGAAAAAGTAGAACAAATGAAACCCAAAGTCAGTAGAAGGAGAGACATAAAGATTAGAGCAGAAATAAATAAAATTGAGATGAATAAAACAAGAGAAAGGATCAACGAAAGCAAGAGCTGGTTCTTCAAGAAAATAAACAAAATAGACAAACCCCTAGACAGACTTATCCAGAAAAAAAGAGAGTCTACTCACATAAACAGAATCAGAAATGAGAAAGGAAAAATCACTACAGACACCACAGAAATACAAAAACTAGTAGAGAATACTATGAAAAATTATATGCTAACAAACTGGATAACCTTGAAGAAATGGACAACTTTCTAGAAAAATACAACCTTCCAAGGCTGACCCAGGAAGAAACAAAAAATCTGAACATACCAATTACCAGCAACGAAATTGAACTGGTAATCAAAAACCTACCTAAGAACAAAACGCCTGCACCAGATGGCTTCACCGCTGAATTTTATCAAAACATTTAGTGAAGACCTAATACCCATCCTCCTTAAAGTTTTCCAAAGAGTAGAAGAAGAGGGAATACTTCCAAACTCATTCTATGAGGCCAGCATCACTCTAATACCAACACCGGGCAAAGACACCACAAAAAAAAAAAAAAATTACAAACCAATATTCCTAATGAACACAGACGCAAAAATACTCAACAATATATTAGCAAACCAAATTAAAAAATACATGAAAAGGATCATCCATCATGATGAAGTAGGATTTATTCCAGGGATGCAAGGATGGTACAACATTTGAAAACCCATCAACATCATCCACCACATCAACAAAAAGAAGGACAAAAACCACATGATAATCTCCATAGATGCTGAAAAGCATTCGAGAGAATTCAACATCCATTCATGATAAAAACTCTCAACAAAATGGATATAGAGGAAAAGTACCTCAACATAATACAGGCCATATATGACAAACCCACACCCAACATTATACTTAACAGCGAGAAGCTGAAAGCTTTTTCTTTAAGATCAGGAACAAGACAAGGATGCCCACTCTCCCCACTCTATTCAACATAGTACTGGAAGTCCCAGCCACGGCAATCAGACAACAAATAAGTCATCCAGATTGGCAAGGAAGAAGTTAATCTGTCCCTGTTTGCAGATGACATAATATTGTACATAAAAAACCCTAAAGAATCCACTTAAAACTACTACATCTAATATCTGCATTCAGCAAGTTGCGGGATTCAAAATTAATACGCAGTAACCTGTTGCATTCCTATACACTAACAATGAACTGGCAGAGAGAAAACTCAGTAAAACAATTCCATTCACAGTTGCATCAAAAAGAATAAAATACCTAGGAATAAACCTAACCAAGAAAATGAAAGACCTATACTCCGAAAACTACAAGACACGAATGAGAGAAATTAAAGATACCAATAAATGGAAACACATCCTGTGCTTATGGATAGAAGAATTAATGGCCATCCTGCCTAAAGCAATCTACAGATTCAATGCAATTCCTATCAAAATACCAACAGCATTCTTCAACAAACTAGAGAAAATCATTCTAAAATTCATATGGAACCACAGAAGACCCGAAATAGCCAAAGCAGTCCTGAGAAGGAAGAATAAAGCTGGGGGGATTATGCTCCCCAACTTCAAGCTGCACTACAAAGCCACAGTAATCAAGACAATTTAGCAGTGGCACAAGAACAGACCCATAGATCAATGGAACAGACTAGAGAGCCCTGATATAAGCCCAACCATATATGGTCAATTAATATATGATAAAGGAGCCATGGACATACAATGGGGAAATGACAGCCTCTTCAACAGCTGGTGTTGGCAAAACTGGACAGCTACATGCAAGACAATGAAACTGGATTATTGTTTAACCCCATACACAAAAGTAAACTCGAAATGGATCAAAGACCTGAATGTAAGTCATGAAACCATAAAACTCTTAGAAGACAACATAGGCAAAAATCTCCTGAATATAAGCATAAGCAACTTCTTCCTGAACGCATCTCCTCAAGCACTGGACACAAAAGCAAAAATGAACTCATGGGACTACATCAAACTAAAAAGTTTCTGTACGGCAAAGGACACCATCAACAGAACAAAAAGGCATCCTACAGTATGGAAGAATATATTTGTAAATGACATATCTGACAAGGGGTTTACATCCAAAATATATAAAGAACTTACATGCCTCAACACCCAAAAAACAAATAACTTGATTAAAAAATGGGCAGAGGATATGAAGAGACAGTTCTCCGAAAAAGAAATTCAGATGACCAACAGACACATGAAAAGATGCTCCACATTAGTAATCATCAGGGAAATGCAAATGGAAACCATAATGAGATATCACCTCACACCAGTAAGGATGGCCAGCATCAAAAAGACTAAGAACAAATGCTGGCGAGGATGTGGAGAAAGGGGAACCCTCCTATACTGCTGGTGGGAATGTAAGCTAGTTAAACTATTGTGGAAAGCAATATGCAGGTTCCTCAAAAAACTAAAAATACAAATACCATTTGACACGAGAATCCCACTCCTTGGAATTTACCCAAAGAATAAAACTTCTCAGATTCAAAAAGACATATGCACCCCTATGTTTATTGCAGCACTTTTTACAATAGCCAAGACATGGAAGCAACCTAAGTGTCCATCAGTAAATGAATGGATAAAGAAGAGGTGGTACATATACACAATGGAATACTATTCAGCCATAAGAAAGAAACAAATCCTACCATTTGCAACAACATGGATGGAGCTGGAGGTATTATGCTCAGTGAAATAACCCAGGCAGAAAAATACAAGTGCCAAATGATTTCCCTCATTTGTGGAGTATAACAATGAAGCATAACTGAAGGAACAAAATAGCAGCAGACTCAGAGACTCCAAGAAGGAACTAGTGGTTACCAAAGGGGAGGGGTGTGCAACAGCGGGTGGGAAGGGAGGGAGAAGGGGATTGAGGGGTATTATGTTTAGTACACATGGTGTGGGGGGTCACTGGGAAAATAGTGTAGCACAGAGAAGGCAAATAGTGAATTTGTGGCATCTTAGTACACTGAAGGACAGTGACTGCATTGGGGTATGGGTGGGGACTTAATAATATGGGTAAATGTAGTAACCACATTTTTTTTTCATGTGAAACCTTCATAAGAGTGTATATCAATCATACCTTAATAAAAAAAAAATTTTTTTAATCTGTGTATAACTTTTGACTCCCCAAAAACTTAACTACTAATATAGTCTGCTGTTGATGGGAATCATTGTCATTATAAACAGTCAATTAAGAAATACTTTGCACATTATATGTATTATATGCTGTATTCTTACAGTAAAGAGAAAACTGTTGCAAATTGTCGCAAATCTCCAAAAACTTCTCCACCTTATTTATTGCAAAAAATTACGTATTTAAGTGTGCCCATATTGCTCAAGTGTTGAACAAGTACACTTCTGTGTTCCCACAGAAGACAGGTCCTTCTGTTTAAAGCATTATCACACCATATCATAACTAATCTGATTTCTAACCCCAAAAATCCCTGCTCCAGTTATATACATTTTAATGCCTTCTTTAGCACTGTGGTATCTACGCCTAGCACAGCAGTTGGAAAATAACAGGCCTTCAATAAATATTTACTAAATAAATGAACATAATCATAGTTTTAGAAAGCCTTTATCAGTCCCCAAGATATCATTCTCTTTGTGTTTTCATCAAACTTTTCGAAAGTATATCCTGCACATGCTAGGTCAGTATCTTCACCACTCACTCATCCATTTAAATGCTTTCAGTTTTGCTGTAGCATTCCATAAGCTTTATAAAGCATTATTATAAAGCAACACTGTCATTTAGAAACTTTCTGCAATAATGAAAACATTTTGTGCCAGAGCTGTCCGATGTGGCAGCCTCTAGACACATGTGATTATTAGCTATTGAAATGTGGTTAGTGCAACCGAGGAAATGAACTTTTAATTTAATTAATTTTACCTTAGTTACATGTGGCTGGTGGCATTCATATTGAACAGCACAGTTATCAGGTCTTACAAATGATTCAAACATAAAACCCAAAGAACTTTTCCCAATACTCACTTTCCAAGTCATCTTTTTAACCTTCAATACTGTTTGAGATTAGCTGGAGATACACCACCCTGTTCTCTATCTCTGACTGCTCTCACTTCTTGACTCAACTTTTTCCTTTTGTCCCCAAAGACTGCGTGTAACCCTACGCCTAGTTCTCATCCTTCTGCACATCAAACTAAAAATTGTCTCTCCCATCAATTTCACATACTGCCATTATTTCAACTGCCACCTCTATGCAGAAGATTTCCAAATCTATAGTGTCATCTCTGATCACTCTTCTTAGATCCAATCTCCAAATACAAACTGGCTATCTCCAATGGAATGTTTTAAATTAACTCAAACTAAACAAATAACAAAATTCAAATTCATTACCTTCTTTTCCTAATTGTCATTTCTTTTCACGATGCAATCACTCTTGTGGTCATCCAAGCTCAAACTTTTAAGAATTACCCTTACGTTACTTTTCTCTCCATATTTATGCATCAAATTCCGTCAATTGTTTTCTGAAAGCCTCTTGAATCACACACTTTATACTCAACTTCAGATTTCCCATTCACTGGTATCTTAACTAACTTATGGTCTTAAAACTGACTTTCCTGTTTCTCCTATGTCTGCTAAATAATAAAACTAAAGCACTACTTTATAAGTGAAATTTCCCTCCCTTAACCATCCAAAAATACATGCATTCACACACTCCTTCAATGACTTGTCACCTGTGCTGTTTTGATAGTCATTCTATAACCAGACTTCTACCAACATTAACCACTTCACCTTCTACCATTTCTCCCAGAGCCTCCACTAACTTAGATGGTCTATCAATTCTTTCTTAAATACGTAAAGCACATTCCAGCATCCTCTCTTTTATACCTATTACTTGTTCAGCCTATAAAGCCTTCCTTCTTTATTCATGATTTTTGGGCTTATCTTTCCTTCAAGAATAAGTTCAAGCCTCCTAGATACATATCATGATGCCTTTAATTTCTTCCCTGGCTTTCAGTGGCTTCTTCCTGCTCTTCATTTCAATAATACTACTTTTTACCATTCAGTTTGATTTTAGTATATGCAACTGTGCATTATTTCTATTACTATGTTTAATTTTAATGAAACATTCTGTCTCTTCAACCAGAACAGAAGCTTTTAGAAGGCAAAGACTATGTCTCATACCATCTTTATGTTCTAGGAATTTAGTCCTGTGCCTATGCTTAATAAGAACTAAAGGAATAATCACAAAATACAGATATGTAGCTAAGAAGTTGTTAATAAGAAAAAGAGAGAAATCAGCAACCAGGGACTCAACTAAATGGGTAAAACCAGGAAATAGGAGTGGGAAAAAAGCAATTTGACATGAAAGCAGAGAATATGGAAAAAGGCAATGACAGAATCAGGCGTTAGCATACTAACCATCTAAAAATAGCAAAATCTTCTAATAATCATCATCAAATAACTCAGAATTTTTGTTTTATAGGCAGTTCACGCAAACAAGCAATGTTCAAAATAAATACATAAACCATAGGGTTTTAATTATCTTTCCCCCACTACAGTGGCATTTATTTTAATGAAATCTGATGTATCAAGACAAGCTAGTGGCTTGTGCAGGTGGGTATAAGAATTCCTAAAACATTAGGATGATGGCTTTAATTGCATAGAGGCTTATAGCTGATCTGCCCAGCCTTGAAAATACAGAACTGGCACTAAGTGCTTACAAGGATACAGTATGACCTGTTCTTAAGGTCACACCTTAAAATAGTTCTGCAGTTCAGGGCCAAGATAGGCTGGGCCAACACTGGTAGGCTGTCCTGGATTAGGCTAACCCCACAGATGGCTATTTTAAGCTATGTCTCTGAACAGCAAATTGAGCAACCAGGAAATATTAGCTTTCTGCTTTCAAGTGTAGATCAACTAGCCACAGATTTTCTCTGAAAACAAATGGGGGTCATTGTAACTAAGAACCATCCTACATCCTCTACACCATGTTATCTAGTCTCATATTCAGTTGTGGGGAGTTCAGTTCTAGTTACCTCTCCTTACTTCCAATTAAGATGAGAAGAGTATGGCCACACTTTTGGGAGGAAAGAGGATTTAAAAAAAAAATCATATTGACTTGCTTAGACACAAAGAGTGTTTAGCATATTGGTGGCAGGGGGTGTAGAATACAGGCAAAGAAAAGGACTTTTAACTCACATACATGAATTCACAATCTGGTTATGGTGGGTTTTTTTTCAATTCATTTACAGAAATCAACTTTAAGAGACAGGAGAACTGTCTGTGCATTTGATGGAAGAGACTAATAATTTAATTAAGTTTTAAATAATTTAAAGATATGTGCAGGCAAAGAAAGGAATGAACTTCACTGTAAAATTGTAATCAAAGCCTAAGTCCTTTAATAAATTGTCTCTACATTTCCTCTTCAAAATAGTTTTAAGAACTCTTTAAGTTTACCTATTTTGTCCTTTTAATTTCATCACAATAAAGCTCCATGAATTTACAATGCTTCTATTACTGTTTTTAAAAACAAGTGTTCATTGTATTAATTGCTCACAGCTATCTCAAGATTGTTTCCACACGTGATGTTAACCATGATATATGGCAATAAATGGGAAATAAATAAAGTAAAAGAACTAATAGAAAAAGAAAACACAATAGTGGATCACACTTACATCTTTTTCCTATTTGTCACTTAAGGGAGTTTATTATTTTATATTTTTATTTTGCTCTCCCCTGGAAAATTCAAGGTGCATTATCAGCTTGGGAAGAGAATGATGTATTAATTACCAAAGAATACTCCTGCCTGCTTGCCACTGATGATTCTGAAAAGGAAAGGAACCTTCAAGTCTTATTTCTAGACCTAGTAAGTACTATATAAACATAATAGCTTTTTTAAAAAAACTGCATTTAATTATATTTCTTAGAAAGCCTAAGAGGTTACTAACAAGTTCTTCCAAAGGCTGCCAGTAGACTACTATTATGTAAAAAGTTTTAATTAGTAACAAAAAATTGTGAATTATTTTAAAAATTAAAAAACAAATTATAATACTTGGCCAGATTTATAGTATCTGGAATCCAGGTGAGTATCTAACATCTCAGTATGAAAAGTAACTACAATGCTAAAACACAAGAAAAACTTAACTGTTTAACATAAGCTTTATTAGCAGTAAAACAAAAAGTCAATATAAAACTGAAAAGTCACTAAATCTAATCAGCTTTTCTACTAATACAGAATTTTGAGATTTTCATGCTACCAAAGGATTAATAAAATGATCATAGTTTATTCAGTTAAAAATGCAAAGCATTCCAAAAGGTGAAATCCAAAGTTTCTTTATGTTTACTACAGCTGAAATTAGTATGTGTCCTTCAAATAACTGACAGTAAGTTTTGAAAAATGCCCACATACTTATGGAAAATGGAATACAGTAATTAAATACAAAGCTAATTTTTTCAATACAGCTACATATACCCAGTCAAATCTTTACTAAGCATCAACCATATGCAAGGCATTATCAAATGGAGGAAGCTAAGATGATCATAGTACTACTGGAAGCAGTACAGCTGAACATTACTTAGCTCCCATTTATATCAGTATATTTTCCATTACAACGGCTGAAAATAAAGCAGACCAGGTTTAAGAGTTGGTAAGAAAAGGGTAGATGGGAAATCTGGCAGGGAATGGAAAAAAATTTTTTTAATCCATGAATTCCTAAATGAACCTAATAGACAATTTTATATCATCCCTCCATAGTTTAAGATTATGTATAAAGAATAAAGTTAAGTGCTTTATTCTATTATCAAAACCTGTGATTTCTCTTATTTAGAAAATCAGAGGATCCCTGCGGGAGCAGCTGATACGCAATTCTACAACAAGCTAGTAAGTACGTAGTACATGAAAGATTTTCACGGGTAGAAATCTAACATTCTGTAAGTCACACACTTAAAAGTTTAATTACTTACATAATTAAGAATTTCTTTAATATAACCTAAATTTCTCCTTCCAGTGTAATTACTTTACATTTTGTTCAGTTTTCTGAGGAACTACCACGACTCTTCATATGAAGGACCAATTTAAAGCAACCTCTTAGGCTTCTCCTCTATTTCTTCAAATGTGGAAAACCAAGCTTGTTTCAATATTTATATAAAGACCCAGGAACAGAGAACACAGCACAAAGCTATTACCCCAAATCTTGTGGGTTTTTTTTTTTTATCTATGAACATGATCTGCCTTTTATTATTATTTTTTTTAATTTTGGTATCATTAATCTGCAATTGCATGTGCAACATTATGGTAATTAAACTCCCCACTTGATCGGGTCCTCCCTACCAACCTCATTGCAGTCACTGTCCATCAGCGTAGTGAGATGCTGTAGAATCACTACTTGTATTCTCTGAGTTATACAGCCCTCCCCTTGGACTCCCAACATTGTGTCTACTAATCGTAATGCCCCTTTTTCCCCCTTGTTCCTCCCTTCCCACCCATCTTCCCCAGTACCTTTCCATTTGGTAACTATTAGTCCATTCTTGGGTTCTGTGAGTCTGCTGCTGTTTTGTTGTCAGTTTTTTTTTTTTTCTTGGCTCTTATGCTCCACGTATGAGTGAAATCATTTGATACTTGTTTTTTTTCGCTTGGCTGTTTTCCCTGAGCATAATACCCTCTAGCTCCATCCATGTTGTTGCAAATGGTAGGATTTGTTTTCTTCTTATGGCTGCATAATATTCTACTGTGTATATGTACCACATCTTCTTTATCCATTCATCTACTGACGTACACTTAGGTTGATTCCATTTCTTGGCTACTGTAAATAGTGCTGCGATAAACATAGGGGTGCATCTGCCTTTTTGAAACTGGGCTGTTGCATTCTTAGGGTAAATTCCTAGGAGTGGGATTCCTGGGTCAAATGGTATTTCTATTTTGAGTTTTTTGAGGAACCTTCATACTGCTTTCCACAATGGTTGAACTATTTTGCATTCCCACCAGGAGTGTAAGAGGGTTCCCCTTTCTCCACATGATCGCCAACATTTGTTGTTTGTGCTTTGGATGTTGGACACCCTTACTGGTGTGAGCTAATTATCTCATTGTGGTTTTAATTTGCATTTCTCTGATTATTAGCGATGTGGACATCTTTTCATGTGCCTGTTGGCCACCTGAATTTCTTCTTTGGAGAAGTGTCTATTCATATCCTCTGCCCATTTCTTAATTGGATTATTTACTTTTTGTTTCTTGAGGTGCATGAGTTCTCAATATATTTTGGATGTCAACCCTTATCTGACATGTCATTTATGAATATATTCTCCCAAACTGTAGGATGTCTTTTTGTTCTACTGATGGTGTCCTTTGCAGTACAGAAGCTTTTCAGCTTGATATAGTCCCACTTGTTCATTTTTGCTTTTGTTTCCCTTGCCCGGGGAGATATGTTCATGAAGAAGTTGCTCATGTTTATGTCCAAGAGATTTTTGCATTATGTTTTTTTTTTGAAGAATTTTATGGTTTCATGACTTACATTCAGGTCTTTGATCCATTTTGAGTTTACTTTTGTGTATGGGCTTAGACAGTAGTCCAGTTTTGCCAACACCAGCTGCTGACGAGGCTGTCATCTCCCCATTGTATATCCAAGGCTCCTTTATCATATATTAAATGACCGTGTATGTTTGGGTTAATGTCTGGATTTTCTATTCTGTTCCACTGGTCTTTGGGTCTGTTCTTGTGCCAATACCAAATTGTCTTAATTATGAAGCTTTGTAGTAGAGCTTGAAGTCAGGGAGCGTAATTCCCTGTTTGATTCCTCCTTCTCAGGATTGTTTTGGCTATTCGGGGTCTTTTGTGGTTCCATATGAATTTTAGAACTATTTGTTCCAGTTCATTGAAGAATGCTATTGGTATTTTGATAGGGATTGTGTTGAATCTGTAGATTGCTTTAGGTACTATAGCCATTTTGACAATATTTATTCTTCCTAGCCAAGAGCATGGGATGCATTTCCATTTGTTAGTGTCCTCTTTAATTTCTCTTACGAGTGTCTTGTAGTTTTCAGGGTATATGTCTTTCACTTCCTTGGTTAGGTTTATTCCTAGGTATTTTATTCTTTTTGATGAAATTGTGAATGGAATTGTTTTCCTGATTTCTCTTTCTGTTAGCTCAGCGTTAGTGTATAGGAAAGCAACAGATTTCTGTGTGTTAATTTTGTATCCTGCAACTTTGCTGAATTCAGATATTAGTTCTAGTAGTTTTAGAGTGGAGTCTTTAGGGTTTTTATATACAAAATCATCTCATCTGCAAATAGTGGACAATTTGACTTCTTTCCCAATCTGGAGGCATTGTATTTCTTTGTTTTGTCTGATTGCCGTGGCTAGGACCTCCAGTACTATGTTGTATAACAGTGGAGAGAGTGGGCATCCCTGTCTTGTTCCCAATCTTAGATGAAAAGCTTTCAGCTTCTCGCTGTTAAGTATGATGTTAGCTGTGGGTTTGTCATATATGGCCTTTATAATGTTGAGGTACTTGCCCTCTATTCCCATTTTGTTGAGAGTTTTTTTCATGAATGGATGTTGAATTTTGTCAAGTGCTTTTCAGCATCTATGGAGATGATCATGTGGTTGTTCTCACTTTTGTTGATGTGGTAGATGATGTGATGGATTTTCAAATATTTTACCATCCTTGTATCCCTGAAATGAATCCCACTTGATCACCGTGTATGATCCTCTTGATGTATTTTTGAAACTGGTTTGCTAATATTTTATTGAGTATTTTTGCATCTACGTTCACGAGGGATATTGGTCTGTAATTTTTTTTTTTTTGGTAAGGTCTTTGCCAGGTTTTGGTTTTAGAGTGATGCTGGTTCATAGAATGAGTTTGGAAGTATTCTTTCCTCTTCCATGGGTATTATTTCTTCTCTATATGTCTGGTAAAATTCAGAGGTGAATCCATCTGATCCGGGGTTTTGTTCTTGGGTAGTTTTTTGATTACCGATTCAATTTCGTTGCTGGTGATTGGTCTGTTTAGTTTTTCTGTTTCCTGCTTGGTCATTCTCAGAAGGTTGTATTTTTCTAAGAAGTTGTCCATTTCTTCTAGGTTTTCCAGCTTTTTAGCATATAGATTTTCATAGTATTATCTTATAATTCTTTGTATTTCTGTGGGGTCTGTTGTGATTTTTCCTTTCTCATTTGTGATTCTGTTTATGTGTGTAGATTCTCTTTTTCTCTTAATAAGTCTGTCTAGGGGTTTATCTACTTTGTTTATTTTTTCAAAGAACCAACTCTTGATTTCATTGATTTTTTCTATTGTTTTATTCTTCTCAATGTTATTTATTTATTCTCTAATCTTTATTATGTCCCTTCTTCTGGTGACTTTGGGCCTCATTTTTTCTTCTTTTTCCAATTTCAATAATTATGTCTTTACACTATTCATTTGGGATTGTTCTTCCTTCTTTAAATAGGCCTGGATTGCAATATACTTTCCTCTTAGAACTGCCTTTGCTGCATCCCACAGAAGTTGTGGTTTTGTGTTGTCATTGTCATTAGTCTCCATATATTCTTAGATTTCTGTTTTGATTTGGTCGTTAACCCATTGATTAATTAGGAGAATGTTGTTAAGTCTCCATGTATTTGTGAGCTTTTGTTTTCTTTCTAAAATTTATTTCTACTTTTATTCCTTTGTTATCTGAGAAGCTGGTTCGTAGAATTTTAATATTTTTGAATTTACTGAGGTTCTTTTTGTGGCCTAGTATGTGGTCTATTCTGGAAAATGTTCCATGTGCACATGAGAAGAATGTGTATCCTGCTGCTTTTGGGTGTAAAGTTCTGTAGATGTCTGTTAGGTCCATCTGTTCTAGTGTATTGTTCAGTGCCTCTGTGTCTTTACTTACTTTCTGTCTGGTTGATCAGTCCTTTGGTGTGAGTGGTGTGTTGAAGTCTCCTAAAATGAATGTATTGCTTTCTATTTCCTCCTTTAATTCTGTTAGTATTTGTTTCACATATGTCCGCGCTCCTGTATTGGGTGTTTATGTATTTAAAATGGTTATATCCTCTTGTTGGACAGACCCCTTTATCATTATGTAATGTCCTTCTTTATCTCTTGCTACTTTCTTCATTTTGAAGTCTATTTTGTGTGATACAAGTACTGCAACACCTCTTTTTTTCTCCTTGTTGTTTGTATGAAATATCTTTTTCTATCCCTTCACCTTTAATCTGCGTATATCCTTGGGTTCGAGGTGAGTCTCTTGTAAGCAGCATATAGATAGATGGGTCTTGTTTTTTTATGCATTCTATTATTCTGTGTCTTTTGATTGGTGCATTCAGTCCATTTACATTTAGGGTGATTATTGATAGATATGTATTTATTTCCATTGCTAGCTTTAGATTCGTGGTTACCAAAGTTTCAAGGGTAGCTTCTTTACTATCTAACAGTCTAACTTAACTTTCTTGTTATTAGAAACACAGTCTGATGATTCTTTATTTCTCTCCCTTCTTATTCTTCCTCCTCCATTCTTTATATACTAGGTGTTTTATTCTGTAGTCTTTTATGTTTTCTTTGACTGTTTTTATGGATAGTTGATTTTACTTTTTGCCTTTAGTTAGTATTTGGATGGTCTGCTTTCTTTGCTATGATTTTATTTTGTCTGGTGACACCTTTGTAGCTTTAGGAGTACTTCCATCCAGAGTAGTCCCTTTAAGATATCCTGTAGAGGTGGTTTATGGGAGGCAAACTCCCTAAGCTTTCACTTGTCTAGGAATTGTTTAATCTCTCCCTCAAATTTAAATGATAATCGTGCTGGATACAATAGTCTTGGTTCAAAGCCCTTCTGTTTCATTATGTTAAATATATCATGCCATTCTCTTCTAGCCCGTAAGGTTTCTGTTGAGAAGTCTGATGGGTTTTCCTTTGTAGGTGATCTTTTTTCTCTCTCTAGCTGCCTCTAATACTCTGTCCTTATCTTTGATCTTTGCCATGTTAATTATTATGTGTCTTGGTGCTGTCTTTCTTGGGTCCCTTGTGTTGGGAGATCTGTGGGCTTCCATGGTCTGAGAGACTATTTCCTTTCCCAGCCTGGGGAAGTTTTCAGCAATAATTTCTTCAAAGACACTTTTTATCCCTTTTCCTCTCTCTTCTTCTTCTAGTATTCCTATAATGTGAATATTGTTCCGTTTGGATTGGTCACACAGTTCTCTTAATATTCTTTCATTCCTAGAGATCCTTTCATCTCTCTCTGCCTCAGCTTCTCTGTATTCCTGTTCTCTGCTTTCTGTTCCATTAACAGTCTCCTGCACCTCGTCCAGTCTACTCCTAAGCCTGTCCATTGCTTATCTGACCACATCTTGTTTTTTATCTCTTAAGAGACATAAAAAAGGCAACCCAAAACACTCACTGGAAAACCCACTAAAAGTCTTAACTCATTTTTTGGTTCACTATAATTCATTTATCTCTCAACAATTTCTCACCATATTATCTCAGTTCACAATTTGATTGTTTGACCCAAATTTATCACAAATGTACAAATAATAGAAAATGTTATGTGGTGGGGACTTGATAATGGGGTGAGTCTAGTAACCATAATGTTGCTCATGTAATTGTATATTAATGATATCGAAAGAAAAAAAAAAGAAAATATTTACATCAAAGTACCTAGCTTAAAGTGTGCTACAAGATTCTAAGTTTGTGGATCTAACACCAAAAACAAATATCTGGATTCTACTAATAAAAATATTTTATGGAATAAAACTTAAGTTTATTAAATTTTAGTTTTGCTAGATGAAAATACACTGCTAAGTGGACCAATTACTTAGCAACCAAACCACTGCCACTTGGGACAGGAGAAACAAAATTAACTTTGAAACCTCATTCCCTTGAGGGGAGAAGCAAGAAAAACTTGGCCATAATTTTCTTCATAATAAAAAAGCTTGTTAACAGTTGCATGTCTACTTAGGTGTCAAGGAGCTAGACCTAGGTATTCTGGCTTTGCTGGCAACTATTAGTGTGATGTGGGTAAACTACATATCCACTTTGGTCCTTAGTTTTTCACTTATAAACAAAAAATCTGAACCAAAGATGTTTTATATAGGTAGCTCAGAGATAAGAATTTCTGTCATCTTTCAATGAGGTTTAAAAAAAATTTTTATACACATATATACATGTATATACATGCACATATGTATTTATTTACCTACAAATACACATACCTCAATACCATTCTGAATCTCTCGTTAATTCTAAAGAAAACTTCAATATTTAATACTACTTCTTAATGATGACTCTGCCACGAGATTATAACATAAATCAGTAGCGCACTGTTTTAAAATACAATGTTTAATAGAAAATCTGAAGTATATTCACAGTTCCCAAGAGAAGGGAGCATGGTTTGTCAAAAGAAGCCACATAAGGAAGCACCAGGTTTGGTTAGGAGGCAGAGGAAGGGGAGGAATTATAGGCAAGAACCTTTACTGTGATTTCCAAAGGAAGGAAAAGTGGAGGCCGGGGGAAAAAGGTGTAGGATTGGCTAATCTGAATAATTTCAGAGGGTTCTAAAGCCTAGGGGCTGTCCCTAGTTCCGGAGTAATCAGAGTAGGTAGTGGCCTGATGTGTGATGGCTGATAAAGGATGTGGTTGAGGAGCGGGTTCCAGATTGGTTGGTTGGTTTGAACCTGAAAAATGCACTCAAAGAGTTGTTGTTTATAATCTCTGGGAACTGGTTAACCCTGGAAGTGAGAGTCCCTCTAGGTTCAGCAAAGCCCCAGATGTCAAAGCATCAGACTATAGAAAATAACTATAGTTAACACACCAATTAAGCTATCTCATGTCTGCTGGATATGTATTGAACAGTCATGATTAACCAGCATTGTACTATATCTACAGGCTCAAAACTAACCATGTAATAGAAAATGAGACTACAAAATGCAAAACACATATACATAAATTTAGAAGAAAAAAGTATGGGTAAATTTATAATTACTAACAGTTTTCATTTTTCACATGTTATTCCACTTAATCCTCAGCAAAACTCTGTGCAGTAGGCAGTTTGTTATGTTCACTTTACAGGTGATTATGATTAAGGCTCAAGAAAGCTAAAGGACATCCCCAAATCACAGATAGTAACTGGCAGACCAGGGAACTGAAGCCAGGTCTTGATTTTTGTCCATCACTGTTTTCACCAGCACCACAATGTCAGCTTAATTTTAAGTTAAATCTATAGTATTATTAAGTAGAAAAAATAGCTATTCCTACCTACTGAGGATTGAGTGATCAATGGCCTTTACTGTAACTGGGCTAAAACACTGAGAAACATGTATGGTTCTTAATAACTAATGAATCAAATTCTTTACTAGGGGTACTTGTACGTAGTATTTTGAAGGCACAATTCTTTTTTTTTTTTTAACTTCTGTATAATAGTAGAGTGCTAGGCCTCACATAAACTAACACATGATTTCCAAAACAGCTTTTATTTCTCAGTAATCATGAGTAATTTACCTACTCTAAAAAGTGTTTCTGTAAATTTATATTCACCTACCAAATGAAATCCAAGCAAATACTGTATTAAAAACGGCTTCTGAAAATCCTGTGTTTAAAAATAAATCCGTTTTACCATCATCTAATAAAAAAAAATTCTTCTTCACAAAAGTCACTCGATAAATGCATCTTGCCATTAGTTCAATCCAGCATTTAAAGAAGTACAGTTAAACCTTGAACAACATGGGTTTGAACTGTGTGGGTCCATTTATACACAGATTTTTTTCAATAAATACAGAGTATCTGTAACTGAATGTAAGGCATGCAGATTCCGTGGGTCATGTAGAAAAGTAAAAATGTTGGTAGTAGCCCAAATAGGGACTGAACCTATGACTTTGGTATTATTAGCAACACAGTCTAACCAAACTGAGCAGCTAACTGGCTGCTATCTGGACCAGAGAGAAAAGAGAGTATTTGAGTTAACTGATCCTTTTCATATACAGTAGGCTATGGTAATTAAGTTTCTGGGGAGTCAAAAGTTATACATGGATTTTCAACTGCACAAGAGGTCAGCTCCCCAAACCTCCATGTTATTCAAGGGTCAACTGTACTTTCTTCCCAAAGCAGCAGCTGGAATCTGACTTGAACTCCACTTGTGACAGGAGCTGTGAGGATGAATACAGTGCTCTCCCTGCTTTAATACTTCTAGCAGAAAACTGTAAAGTTCAGCAGATGATGATACTACTGCTCTTATGTGACCTCTTTGGACTACACATCAGGTGTCATATTCTTCATATGCTAGAATTAGTATTAAATAGTTTTCTCCTTTGAAACTGAAAAACAAAGATTCACCTAACAACTCTTCTACCTCTTAATTTCTAGTTTTACAATATTTTCCCTGGGGCAGGCTGACCAGAAGTCTAAATTATGAGGTACTGAGGTAATAAATGGTTAGGTGGGTTGGGATGGATTATTGTAAAGTTGAAAGATCAAGAAGGCAGGAAGGACTACGGTAAAATCTTTGGTCTGAAGATTAGGAACTAGCTTTTGGAAAGGTTAGGAGATTATTTAAGATAAGATAACTCTGCACAAAGTTACTATGGCAGTATTTATTCTCACAAGGCTATCTATGCTGTTTGTTAGCTAACAAAGCTGAGGCCCAACCAAGAATACTCCCTGGCTTAAAGGGTGGCTGGTCTCTGACCACATATTTTCAAAGCCTATATCCACTGTCAAGGGCATTTTGAGTAGTCAGATGATGTCCTAGATGGCAATCTGAATGCCAAAGCAATTAGGCCTTCACCTTCGCTGTTGCTGAAGGTTGGGCATGTGCCTAGTTTAAAGGGATGGTGTTAAATCACCTTCTAAAAAAATTCTACAGATCCTTCATAATGACTCAAACCTAGGTAACCTTTTTTTTTTTTAATTGAAGTATAGTTGCTAACGATCTTATGTTAGTTTCAAGTACACAACACAGTGGTTCAAGTTACCCACATTTTTAAATCTTCATCCCAACTAGTGCAGTTACTGTCAACATGGAAAGATGTTACAGAATCAATGGCTATATTCTCCATGCAATACTACCATTCCTATGACCAACTTACATTATGATTGAGAATTTCCATGCCCCTTTATCACCTTTACCCTCCCCATCCACCCACCCCAACCCCTCCCCTATGGAAACCACCAATAATTTCTCAGTGTCTATGAGTCCACTGCTATTTTGTTCATTTTACTTTATTTTGTTTTTAGATTCCTCAAATGAAATCATATGGTATTTGATGGACCTTCTTGAAAGGACAAAAGCATTAGACTCAATATTAGATTTGGCTTCAGAGATTTGCCAAACCAAAAGCAAAACCTTAAATTTTTGGAAATACTGACATATCTCAATCACAGTTTAACTGAAAAGTAATTAATGTGATTTAAAAACTCAAAATACTGTTTTATGATATTTTTCCTGAGTTTTCCTCTTAGCTCAGTGAAATCAAATTTAAGCTCATATTGGTTTCCACATATTTGTGCTTAAAATTTTAGAATTTTCAGACTGAACAAAAATATCTAAAATATTTCATTTTACAAAATACACAAATGTTTCATTATAACAAAAGAAAAAAAAAACAAGACCTCTATTCCTAAAGTTAACACAACTATTCAGTGGCAGAAATTACCTGCTACCCTAGCACAGAGCTCTTTTCTTAAATATGTCATAGTTACCTCTGCTCTTACAAACTGCTTGAAGAATGAAACAGTTGCCTTGCAGTTTGGAAATCATACCTAGTAATTACTTCCAGTTCAGACAGCTGCCAAAGAATCCTCTGAAAAGCACTGAAAGCTGTCTGGATACTTTGATTTCAACAATCAAGTTTTCTTTGTGACTTGGGGTGAGAGTGGGAGTGTGAGGAGGTGTGCTAATTTTTTAGAATTACTCCAAAATGGATTGGTATCCTTCATTATAGGGTAGTGTTGAGAGAACAAGGAAGGTGATGAGTAGGCCCACATAAGTAGAATATAATCCTCTTAAATTTTTACTCAATATCTTTCTAATGAGTAAATGTATATATGTAATATGCACACATAAACATACAGACAAAATTAACTCAACTACACCTTTTGAAAATAAGACGAAATTTATTCATATACTATACATTTACCCTTGTATATCAATCTCTTATAAGTTGTAAATTGGTTTTTAATTTTCTTTGGTGTTCATTACTTTAAAAAGCAGGGAAAAAAACTTCTAAACTTTTCATGGAAACCGATTTCCTTGGCCCCAAGGAATCTAGGTTCTTTTCCCAACATCCCTATGTACTAATTTTGTAACACAAGGCAAATTAGCTTTTTTGAGGCTTGATTTTCTCATCTATTAAAAATATCAATAATCTAAGATTGAGATAAAACAAGAACTCATATAGGCCCCATGAGTAGAGAACATGTCTATTTTGTTTCCCCAGCACCTAGAACAATGTCTGGTATACAGGGCAGACACTCAAATATTTCTTGTTTATTATTGACCCACCAAACAACAATCATGAAGTTAAAGCACCATCCCTGTCAACTGAGTTAATGCCACATAAAAATGATATGCAGGATTATCTGAAAAATACAAATTCTTTACATAAAATTCTTAGTCTTTTCTTAATGACATTTCTTTCATAAAGTAGGTAAATTCATATCTACTGACATGTCACATCCTGATCAAGAAGCAAGCCATGAAATACAGGCCTCATAAAATATATATTTTAATATATTTGATCATTTTATTTATTTTATATCAAATGGTAAATATAAATATAACAAATATTAATTATTACTACATGTTGCTTAAATTTAAAAGTTTGCTTAATTTAAATATTAGTATTGTTAATATTTTATAAAGATTAATGAAAACAAAATATAAAACTCTTCTATGGCTTATATCCTTAGAATCTCTTCATAAAAAATCAAAAATGATTTGTGCCCTAAAGAATCCACTCCAAAACTACTAGATCTAATATCTGAATTCAGTAAAGTTGCAGATACAGAATTAATACACAGAAATCTGTTGCATTTCTATACACCAACGGTGAACTAGCAGAAAGAAAAATCAGGAAAACAATTTCATTCACAATTCTATCCAAAAGAATAAAATACCTAGGAATAAACCTAACCAAGGAAGTGAAAGACCTATACTCTGAAAACTACAAGACGCTGATGATAGAAATTAAAGAAGATACCAATAAATGGAAACATATCCCATGCTCATGGATAGGACGAATTAATATTGTCAAAATGGCCATCCTGCCTAAAGCAATCTACAGATTTAATGCAATCCCTTTCAAAATACCAACAACATTCTTCAATGAACTAGCGCAAATAGTTCTAAAATTCATATAAAACCACAAAAGACTCCAAATAGCCAAAGCAATCCTGAGAAAGAAGAACAAACTGGGGGGAAATTACGCTCCCTGACTTCAAGCTCTACTACAAGCCACAGTAATCAAGACAATTTGGTACTGGCACAAGAACAGACTCATAGACCAGTAAAATAGACTAGAGAGCCCAGATATAAACGCAAACATATATGGTCAATTAATATATGATAAAGGAGCCATGGATATACAATGGGGAAATGACAGCCTCTTCAACAGCTGGTGTTGGCAAAACTGGGCAGCTACATGTAAGAGAATGAAACTGGATTATTGTCTAACCCCATACACAAAAGTAAACTCAAAATGGATCAAAGACTTGAATGTAAGTCATGAAACCATAAAACTCTTAGAAAAAACATAGGCAAAAATCTCTTGGACATAAACATGAGCGACTTCTTCATGAACATAACTCCCCGGGCAAGGGAAACAAAAGCAAAAATGAACAAGTGGGATTATATCAAACTAAAATGCTTCTGTACAGCAAAGGACACCATCAATAGAACAAAAAGACATCCTACAATATGGGAGAATATATTCATAAATGACGTACGTATCTGATAAGGGGCTGACACCAAATTATATAAAGAGCTTACGCACCTCAACAAACAGAAAGCAAATAAGCCAATTAAAAAATGGGCAGAAGAGCTGAACAGACACTTTTCCAAAGAAGAAATTCAGATGGCCAACAGACACATGAAAAGATGCTCCACATCGCTAATCATCAGAGAAATGCAAATTAAAACCACATGAGATATCACCTCACACCAGTAAGGATGGCCACCATCCAAAAGACAAACAACAACAAATGTTGGCAAGTATATGGAGAAAGGGGAACCCTCCTACACTGCTGGTGGGAATGTAAATTAGTTCAACCACTGTGGAAAGCAGTATGGAGGTTCCTCAAAAAACTCAAAATAGAAATACCATTTGACCCAGGAATTCCACTTCTAGGAATTTACCCTAAGAATGCAGGAGTCCACTTTCAAAAAGACATATTATCCACCCCTATGTTTATTGCAGCACTATTTACAATAGCCAAGAAATGGAAGCAACCTAAGTGTCCATCAGTAGATGAATGGATAAAGATGATGTGGTACATATACACAATGGAATATTATTCAGCCATAAGAAGAAAACAAATCCTACCATTTGCAACAACATGGATGGAGCTAGAGGGTATTATGCTCAGTGAAATAAGCCAGGTGGAGAAAGACAAGTATCAAATGATTTCACTCATCTGTGGAGTATAAAAACAAAGAAAAAACTAAAGGAACAAAACAGCAGCAGACACAGAACCCAAGAATGGACTAACAGTTACCAAAGAGAAAGGAACTGGAAAAGATAGGTGGGAAGGGAGGAATAAGGGGCTTAAAGGGGTATTACGATTAGCACATATAATCTAGCGGGGTGGAGGGGATATGGGGAAGGCAGTATAACACAGAAGACAAGTAGTGATTCTATGGCCTCTTACTACGCTGATGGACAGTGACTGTAATGGGGTATGTGGTGGGGACTTGATAATAGGGGGGAGTCTAGTAACTATAATATTGCTCAAGTAATTGTACATTAATAATAGTAAAATAAAAAATAATAAATAAAAATTTAAAAAAGATAAATTAATTTGTGGAAAACATATATTTAACAAAGAAAATGTTCTTACTGGCCTCAAATTCCCAATCAACACAGATACAGCAAAGGAATAAAACCTATTTTATTCTAATTCTCTCTGTCGCATGTAAGCTCCATGCTCCTAAAGGGAGAAGAGTAGAGTGTTCAGCTAAAGATACAGGAATGAGAGCTTTATTGAATATACTACAGTAATTACAGCAAGATATTTTAAAAAGTATGGCTTGGCTATAAAGTAGGTGATAGGCCTGTTCACATAGACCAGCCTCATGAAGCCTTTTAACTTACTAGCTGCCTAATATACTGGTGGTATGACCTTGCACAAGATGAGAGCCTTGGTTTCCCATTCTATAAACGAAGGTCACTATCATTATCTTCTTCATAGGATTACAAAAATTTAATGAGTTAATATATATATATAATGCTCAAGCACAGCGTCTGACATATGAGACAAACAGTAAATTAATTCCATAAATGATCACAGGAAACATACACTGTAGTACATAGGGAGTACACAGTGAGAGTAAGTGTAATGGTGTGGGGTTACAAAGCGAGAATGAGGAAAAGAGCCAACAAACCTGATGTTTTTATCTAATCCCTTACCACAGCTTTCCTGTCACCATTCTATATACTAAGGAGAAATTCGACAACCTGTATTTTTGGATTAAGCAACTTCACTGCCATAGCCTTTCCTGAGGCCATTGTAAATTCATGACTGAATTACTCCAACAACATCGTTTTTACTGGGCTCCTTATTTCTAACTTTTCCACACTTTCATCTATAGAGAAACACTCTGATAATATCATTTGCATCATAGACCTTTTCATTCTATCCCTTCCATCCACTAGATTCATGTTTTTTAAACATTTTTATTATTTTGGCAGAATCTCTTCCTCAAACAAAATGTTAGGCAAGAGTCTAATATAAACACACAACTTCTCTGGCTGAAAACAGAGGTGGCAGGCTGTTCCCCTTGGTGTACCCTGAGCTCTGTGAGACCACTATGCATGTCTCCATGGAGCACAGGGATGAGAGATTAGCATTTCCCTGTGTTAGCCTAGCTTCCACATGAGGGCTTTATGCTTTTCATTCCAAGTTCAGATGCTTGCCTCAAGACATCATATCTTTTCAAAATTTCTACCTCTCTACCCTCAAAATTTCAAATGTCCACTTTCCAAACCAGTATTTGGCCTGTTGCAAGTCCTATCTTCACCACAGAAAGCATTCCTTATTTACTCCAATTCACTTGTCTCTCGAGTTCTCATACTCGTTTTCCATACCTCACAACTACTACTTGAGTGTAAACCTACATAAGCAATGGAAGCTGCCATTTAATTGTGTCAAGTATGTAAGACTTACCTCCCCAACATTAGCATCCTTTAAAGACAGATGAATATATTCGGAGCCAAACAGAGACTGAGCACGTAGTAGACATTTAGTTTACTATACTGAAACACCCTGCTTCTTTTCCACCTGTAGATACACCTCTCCCCATATCCTTGGTTGCACTTCAATGCTTTCTGATATTCCTTTTATACAACTCTCTCATTTACTTCTGATACTTAAGCTAATTATCTGTATCTAAAACTACTCATTCCCCCACTTTACTACTTTACATTCTTCTATAGTGGGTGTGTCTCACTATGTAAGATTCTACCTCTCTCTTCACTTTTCTATGTATAGTTTTTTTCACTTCCATGTATAGCTTTTTTCATAATACTCAAAGCCTTTTTACACATATTATCTGGTTTTTGCAACTCTATGAGGTATAGAGAGAAGGAATTAATACCACTACTTTAAAAATGAAAAAAGGAATGAACCTCCAATTATAACATGTTTGCTCAGCTAACAGGAGCAGCACTCAAACAAAAATGGTGGAGTTCTAATTCTTAGTCCTGTTATATAATAAATTTTAAAACATCATTTTTTTCCCCTGCTGCCTTAAGGTCCCCACAAGCAGGGTCTGAATATCCCACCCAGGTAATCAGGGGCACATTGTGATAAGGGAGGCTCCTGCCATGAGTCTCCCTTCCTACCTTCCCCTGTGACCTAGTAACATTTAAATGAAATCCTCTCGCCTTTCTTGTGTACTGTACCCTGAACCCCCAACAGAGGCACTTGCCCACAGGTTCTTGATCTCTCATTGCTCCCTATTTGCTTGGTTGAGCCAGCTGTCCTGGTGCTCTCTCCCATATATCACCCTCTCAATGTACAGGGACTGTCTCTCTAGGATGAGTGAGTATAATAAACTTTTTTTCCTGTGCCTCTCCTGTGTCTCCTCTCGTGGCCACACCTGACTGGCCATTACTTAAAAGAATACAAAATACCTGTGCTCTAGGAAGCTTCTCAGTACATATGGCTGCAGTAATAATAAACCTACCACTTGAACTACACCTCTGATAAAGCACACATACTTCCTACTCCCAACTTGAGTACCATACGGAAGGAAAAGAGATCCTTCATGTTATCTGAATTATCACTTTTTCTATTCAAAGGTTCTTGGGTCTCATGTATTTTTATAAAAAACACCTATGTTCTAGGTATTCTGAGCCAAAAAAGAAACACATACTGGATTTATTTACACCACAGCATAAATTATCAAATTTGAAGATCTGAGTGCTTCCCAGAATTTGAACTCCACAAGGATCCTAGAGTTTCCAACTGCTCTCCAATTCCACTCAGGAAAAAAGTAATTACATTGTTCATACAGTATCAGAAACATGACTATTACTAAAGGGCTACTGAGATAAAAAATCCTAACACAAATTCAATGTTGGGCAGAAGTGTATGTTTAAAATACTAATGTATTGGTAGTTACCAATAAAAGCACAAATGACATAGCAAAAACTGCACCTAAGAGCACAGTAAGTCTAACAAATAATGAAGTCCATTAATTTATGAATTAAAGCACTGCATTTACTGCTTAATAGAATTCACCTTAATTATACTGCCTTTGTAATAAGAAAAGTGGTGAATGTGATCCTCAAACTGCCCTGCCCCCAAAATCCCTAAATACTTAGTGAATCATATAAGTTTAGGACTTACAGAGAGCTCTCACCATATGCTGGATGAAGAACCCAGAATAGGTCCATGCACTCAAACATTCATAGAATCTTAAATTTCAGAATTAGAAGATGACTTGTATTTATCCAATTGATTTATCCAATCCAAACCCAAAACTCGATTTATCCAATCAATCTCTGTGGATAAAAAGAGAGTTCCTGTGGCCAGGATTCTCACCTGGCCCTTGTTGATTAGCTCATTGCACACCTGTGGGCAATATATGGCTGTTAACTCTATATAAAGAGCTCCGCCCAGTACTCTGGGCATGACACGGTGGCACAGCTGCAGGGTTGCAGGAGGGCAGAGCAGAGGCTAGAGTGGTGGCAGCACCAAGGACAGAGGCCCAGAGGATGGCTCTGCGGAACAACTGTGTACAGAGGCCCAGAGGACGGCTGTGCAGAGAGGCCCAGAGGATGGCTGTGCACACAGAGAGGCCCAGAGGCAGAGACCGGCTTGCTGCATACAGACTCACTGTGAGTGAACAGGATTTTAGTGACTGACCTGCCACCTGGAAATAAAGTTGGGTATAACCCTTTCACCCAAGAACGTTTTGCTGTCAATTTCTTTGGTCACATTGAATCTATAGCAAACTTGCCTGGGGCTGAAACCCATTGGCAAGACAATTGGCATAGTTGGCAGGATTCATTGTTGACCAAGCAAAAAGACAAGCTGCCCTTATGGGAGTGCTTCAGCAGGCTGCCCCTGTGAATGGGGAGACAGTGGATAGTCCCCCAGCGGGTATGTGGTCTGAGGTGGCTTGCCTCCTAGAGGACTGGGCCCCACCCCAGGACTGGAGGCAAGTGGAGGTGACACCTGAAGCTGTAGAGGTGGCCCTTGGTATAGTAAGCAGATCCTTTGAGAAGCAGAGTGCCCATGAGGCAGCCAGGACTGTGAGTTGGCTGCTTCTCATAGTATTAAAAAAGTCTACAGAAGAGACCCAAGAAATGGTGGCATGAGAACGCAAGCTGCAAACTTCTGTGGATACCCTGAGGAAGGAGATGGCTTTGATCCAAGAGGAGGCAGCACAAGAGCGCTGGCCGCAAGGTGCCATTGGAGATGAGACGGCAGTGCTGCCAGGTGTTCTGAAGAAGGACGAGGCCATCGAGGAAAAAGACAAACTCCTGAGGGAAGCACTGGCAGAGGTGGCATGAGGACATCAGCTGCAAAGCATTGAGGTGAAGGTAAGAGACATTCTGAAGACTGAGTTAGCATTGTTGCGAGGTACTGTAACAGAGGAGACACTTGGGGGAGTGGAGAGAAAGGTGCCATCAGCCCCAGAAATGGAGGAGCTGGGGAAGGATGAAGGGGTGGTGCCAGAGGCACTGGAGCCCCCTGTATTGAAAGCATGCCCTGTGGTTGTAAAGAAAATAAAGACCCAGCAGCTGAAAGTTCCCCAGGGAGAGGAGCAGCCCCCTCCCCAGGTGGTGGAGCACACTATGGTCCACCCTTATACTCAGGCTGAGCCAGTGGCTGTGGGACTTAAGGGTGGATGGAATTGTTCTTTCCAGATCAGAGATGGGAAAGCTATCTTCCCTGACAGTGCAGCCCGCCTTGAGGCAGCGATTACAAAATGCGAGGTGACACATACAGTAGCTGAAGCAACGCAAACCCGGAAAGAAATAAAACCTGTTACCCACAGGATGAATTCGAGGGGTCCTGGGAGGGTTACGAGGACCCAGATGTGGGTTGATTTCATACGGGCAAGAGTAGATGGAAGAAAATTAGACGGGAAGCCAAATAGGATCTTACTGGAGCTATGGCAACAACTGAAACCAGAGCAGCAGTTCCAGCCATTAAGACCAAAGAGGTAGAGGTCAGAGACAGAGCCACAAGTCCGGCCTGTGTGTTTGCAAGACTTTTTGCTGGAGAGGCTGGAGAACAATGTTTGAGCTTCCTTGCACAGGGACCATTGCAGAGGACTCAGGGCACACATATTGAGAGGAGAGAATCCTGGAGGGGTGGAGTGTGGATAAAATGAGAGTTCCTGTGGCCAGGATTCTCACCTGGCCATGGTCAATTAGCTCACTGCACACCTGTGGGCAATATATAGCTGTTAACTTTATATAAAGAGCTCCACCCAGTGCTCTGGGCGTGACACAGTGGCACGGATGCAAGGCTGCAGGAGGGCAGAGCAGAGGCTGGAGTGGTGGCAGCACCGAGGACAGAGGCCCAGAGGATGGCTGTGTGGGATGACTGTGCAGAGAGGCCCACAGGACGGCTGGGTGGGACAACTGTGCAGAGAGGCCCAGAGGACAGCTGTGCAGACAGAGAGGCCCAGAGGCAGAGACCAGCTTGCTGCATACAGACTTGCTGTGAGTGAACAGGATTTTAGTGACTGAACTGCCACCTGGAAATAAAGCTGGATATAACCCTTTCACCCCAAGAACGTTTTGCTGTCAATTTCTTTGGTCACATTGAATCTGTAGCGAACTTGCCTGGGGCTGAAACCCACTGGCAAGACAACCTCAATACAAAAGATTCTTCTACATTCTACAGTGACTCTGATGGACATCCAGCCTCTAATAGGAAGATCACTAAAACAAACCATTCAATTATTATACAGCACTAATCCATCCATGTGTACATAGACATATTCTACTAGTTTCTCAATTTCAACTTCAAAAAACAAAAACAAAAACCACCTGTCATGTACCCAAAGACAGCTGTCACACTTTCTCTAGTTTTAACAATAAAAACCCCCACTCTTCAATTACTCCTAGTATGAAATGTTTTCCAATCTTCATCCTAAGAATCCTTTTTGATATGCTTGTCAGTTTGTCAATCTCCCAATTAAACTATGCCACAATGAGTACTATGAAAATATTGCAGAAACAGTCTGACAAGAACAAACTAAAGGAGCTTTACTCGACTCTTAGTCCATAGTAACCCATAAATCCTAAATCATCTTTACATGTCCTACTACCATACCAGGTCTTTCATCTGGGCATACAATCCCTATACCCCCTTTAAACAGAGGATCTTACCTGTTCTATTTACCTTGCTAATTCTGCCATAGTATTCCAGCTTAATAAGATTACTTGGACTTCCGGAAGATGGCGACGTGAGCAGGGCAGCGGAAATCTCCTCCCAACTCTATATTTATCTATGAAAACACAGCAAATACAACTATTCCTAAAAGAGAGAACACAATACACAGGAAAACGCACAGCATGCAGCTACACTGCAGAGGACTCGGCACCCCACGAGGCAGGTAAGATACAATGCCACGACCCGACGGGACCCGAGAACTCCCCTAACCCAGCGCTCCGGCGGGAGGAGAGGATTCAGAGCCGGGAGGGAGTGGAAGTACAGGCCTGTGAAATAACTAGACCTGGGGTTCTGCGCGGGAAGCGCTGACACACAACGTGCAGTGTAGCGAAGATTGGAGAGACAGACGGTGCAGGATCTGAGTGGGGAACGCGCCAGAGTGCTTGCAGCTGGCTCCCGGGAAGAAAAAAGAAGAAGAAAAGCGCGTGCTTTTTTCAGCGGTCTTAGACAGGAGCCCAACAGAGGACCGGATGGCCCCAGCACACTCAGCCCAGCAGGCTGGGAGTCCTGGGGAGCTTAGGACCCCTTAGCTGGAGACTGGGAAAGGTTAGCCGCACTTAGACTTCCCACACAGATCAAAAGCCTCCCATTCTTTCCCACCCCAACCAGAGCTATAAAGGGCCCTGCGGAGAGGCGTGGCCACGGCTCTGGAATAGTAGAGCAACAGCGCCACCTACAGCATCCCCACAGAATACACTCCAGGTGGGCATTTTTTTTATTGTTGTTGTTTTGTTTTGTTTCGTTTTTGTTTTTTGTTTTTTCTTTTTTTTTACTTTCCTTTTTTTTTTTTCCTTTTAAAGTCATAAAGAGCCGAGTTGACATACGTGGCAACTACCAGCAACCACTTCTATTGCCATGAAAAGACAGAGGAATATGGTCCAGACTAAAATCACCCAAACAACCCCAGAGAGGCAACCTGAAGGGATGGACATGCACAGTCTTCCTGAAAAAGAATTCAGAATAAAAGTCATAACAATACTGATGGATCTACAGAGAAATATGCAAGAGCTGAGGGAGGAAATGAGGGAAGTGAGGAAAGAAAATACAGAAATGAGACAAGCGATCAACGGGCTTAGCAGCAGACTGGACAAGATGCAAGAGACTCTTAATGGAACAGAAATCACAGAACAGGAATACAGAGAAGCTGAGGCAGAGAAATAAAAGGACCTCTAGGAATGAAAGAATATTAAGAGAACTGTGTGACCAATCCAAACGGAACAATATTCTCATTATAGGAGTACCAGAGGAAGAAGAGAGAGAAAAAGGGATAGAAAGTGTCTTTGAAGAAATAATTGCTGAAAACTTTCCCACGCTGGGGAAGGAAATAGTCTCGCAATCCACGGAAGCCCACAGATCTCCCAACACAAGGGACCCAAGGAAGACAACACCAAGACACATAATAATTCAGATGGCAAAGATCAAAGATAAAGACAGAGCATTAAAGGCAGCTAGAGAGAGAAAAAAAATCACCTAAAAAGGAAAACCCATCGACTATCATCAGACTTCTCAAAAGAAACCTTACAAACCAGAAGAGAATGGTATGATATATTTAACGTAATGAAACACAAGGGCCTTGAACCAAGAATATTGTATCCAGCACGATTATCATTTAAATATGATGGAAGGAATAAACAATTTCCAGACAAACTAAGGTTCAGAGAGTTTGCCTCTCATAAACCACCACTACAGGATATCTTAAACGGACTGCTCTAGAGGGAAGCACCACTAAGGCTAAAAAGATATCACCAGAGAAAATAAAATCATAGCAAAGAAAGCAGACCATCCAAATACTAACTAAAGGCAAAGAATAAAACACCTAATATATAAAGAATGGAGGAGGAAGAATAAGAAGGGAGAGATAAAGAAACATCAGACGGTGTTTACAATAACTTAACAAGAAGGTTAAGTTAGATTGTTAGATACTAAAGAAGCAACCCTTGAAACTTTGGTAACCACAAATCTAAAGCCAGCAATGGCAATAAGTACATACCTGTCAATAATCACCCTAAATGTAAATGGACTGAATGCACCAATCAAAAGACACAGAGTAACAGAATGGAGAAAAAAGCAAGACCCATCTTTATGCTGCTTACAAGAGACTCACCTCAAACCCAAAGATATACACAGACTAAAAGTGAAGGGATGGAAAAAGATATTTCATGCAAACAACAAAGAGAAAAAAGCAGGTGTTGCAATACTTTTGTCAGACAAAATAGACTTCAAAACGAAGAAAGTAGCAAGAGATAAGAAAGACATTACATAAAGAAAAAGGGGTCAGTCCAAAAAGAAAATATAACCATTATAAATATATATGCACCCAACACAGTAGCATCAGCATATGTGAAACAAATACTACCAGAATTAAAGGAGGAAATAGACAGCAATGCATTCATTTTGGGAGACTTCAACACACCATTCACTCCAAAGGACAGATCAACCAGACACAGAATAAGTAAAGACACAGAGGCAATGAACAACACACTACAACAGATGGACCTAACAGATATCGACAGAACTCTGCACCCAAAAGCAGCAGGATACACATTCTTCTCAAGTGCACATGAAACATTTTCCAGAATAGATCACATACTAGGTCACAAAAAGAACCTCAGTAAATTCAAAAATATTGAAATCCTACCAACCAACTTCTCAGACCACAAAAGTATAAAACAAGAAATGAATTTTAGAAAGAATTCAAAAAGGCTCACAAATACATGGAGACTTAACAACATTCTCCTAATTAATCAATGGGTTAATGACCAAATCAAAACAGAAATCAAAGAATATATGGAGACTAATGACAACAACACAAAGCCACAACTTCTGAGGGACACAGCAAAGGCAGTTCTACCAGGATAGTATATTGCAATCCAGGCCTATTTAAAGAAGGAAGAACATTCCCAGATGAACAGTCTGAAGACACAATTACTGAAACTGGAAAAAGAAGAACAAATGAGGCCCAAAGTCACCAGAAGGAGGGACATAATAAAGATCAGAGAATAAATAAATAAAATTGAGAAAAATAAAACAATAGAAAAAAATCAATGAAACCAAGAGCTGGTTCTTTGAAAAAATAAACAAAATAGATAAACCCCTAGCCAGACTCATTAAGAGAAAAAGAGAATCTACACATATAAACAGAATTAGAAATGAAAAAGGAAAAATCACGATGGACCCCACAGAAATACAAAGAATTTTAAGAGAATATTATGAGAATCTACATGCTAACAAGCTGCAAAACCTAGAAGAAATGGACAACTTCTTATACTACAACATTGCAAGTGTGACCAAGCTAGAAACAGAAAAACTAAACAGACCAATCACCAGCAACGAAATTGAAGTGATAATCAAAAAACTACCCAAGAACAAAACCCCCGGACCTGATGGATTCACCTCTGAATTCTACCAGACATATAGAGAAGAAATAACACCCATTCTCCTTAAAGTTTTCCAAAAAATAGAAAAGGAGGGAATACTTCCAAACTCATTCTATGAAGCCAGCATCACTCTAATGCCAAAACTGGGCAAAGACCTCACCAAAAAAGAAAATTACAGGTCAATATCCCTGATAAACGTAGATACAAAAATACTCAACAGAATATTAGCAAACTGAATTCAAAAATACATCAAGAGGACCATACACCATGATCAAGTGGGATTCATCCCAGGGATGCAAGGATGGTACAACATTCGAAAATCCATCAACATCATCCACCACATCAACAAAAAGAAGAACAAAAACCACATGATCATCTCCATAGATGCTGAAAAAGCATTTGACAAAATTCAGCATCCATTCATGATTAAAACTCTCAATAAAATCTGTACAGACAACAAGTACCTCAACATCATAAAGGCTATATATGACAAACCCACAGCTAACAACATACTTAACAGCGCGAAGTTGAAAGCCTTTCTTCTAAGATCGGGAACAAGACAGGGATGTCCACGCTCTCCACTGTTATTCAACATACTACTGGAGGTCCTAGCCACGGCAATCAGACAAAACAAAGAAATACAAGGCATCCAGATTGGTAAAGAAGAAGTCAAATTGTCACTATTTGCAGATGACATGATACTGTAAATAAAACACCCTAAGGACTCCACTCCCAAACTACTAGAACTAATATCTGAATTTAGCAAAGTTGCAGGATACAAAATTAACACACAGAAATCTGTTGCTTTCCTATACACTAATGATGAACTAACAGAAAGAGAAATCAGAAAAACAATTCCATTCACAATTGCATCAAAAAGAATAAAATACCTAGGAATAAACCTAATGAAGGAAGTGAAAGACCTGTATTCTGAAAACTACAAGACAGTCCTAAGAGAAATTAAAGAGGACATTAACAAATGGAAATGCATCCCATGCTCTTGGCTAGGAAGAATAAATATTGTCAAAATGGCTATACTACCTAAAGCAGTCTACAAATTCAACACAATCCCTATCAAACTACCAACAGCTTTCTTCAATGAACTAGAAAAAATAATTGTAAAATTCATATGGAACCACAAAAGACCCCAAATACCCAAAGCAATCCTGAGAAGGAGGAATAAAACAGGGGGAATTATGCTCCCTGACTTCAAGCTCTACTATGAAGCCACAGTAATCAAGACAATTCGGTATTGGCACAAAAACAGACCCACAGACCAGTGGAACAGAATAGAAAATCCAAACATTAACCAAAACATATACAGTCATTTAATATTTGATAAAGGAATCTTGGATATACAATGGGGAGCGGACACCCTCTTCAGCAGCTGGTGTTGGAAAAACTGGACAGCTACATGTAAGAGAATGAAACTGGACTACTGTCTAATGCCATACACAAAACTAAACTCAAAACGGATCAAAGACCTGAATGTAAGTCACGAAACCATAAAACTCTTAGAAAAAAACATAGGCAAAAATCTCTTGGATATAAACATGAGCCACTTCTTCATGAACATATCTCCCCGGGCAAGGGAAACAAAAGCAAAAATGAACAAGTGGGACTATATCAAGCTGAAAAGCTTCTGTACAGCAACGGACACCATCAGTAGAACAAAAAGACATCCTACAGTATGGGAGAATATATTCATAAATGATGTATCTGATAAGGGGTTGACATCCAAAATATATAAAGAACTCACGCACCTCAGCAAACAAAAAGCAAATAATCCAATTAAGAAATGGGCAGAGGACATGAATAGACACTTCTCCAGAGAAGAAATTCAGATGGCCAACAGGCACATGAAAAGATGCTCCACATCACTAATCATCAGAGAAATGGAGATTAAAACCATAATGAGATATCACCTCACACCAGTGAGGATGGCCAACATCCAAAACACAAACAACAACAAATGTTGGTAAGGATGTGGAGAAATGGGATCCCTCCTACACTGCTGGTGGGAAGGCAAATTACTTCAACCATTGTGGAAAGTAGTATGGAGGTTCCTCAAAGAACTCAAAATAGAAATACCATTTGACCCAGGAATCCCACTCCTAGGTATTTACCCTAAGAGTGGAGCAGCCCAGTTTTAGAAAGACAGATGCACCTCTATGTTTATCAGAGCGCTATTTACAATAGCCAAGAAATGGAAGCAACCTAAGTGTCCATCAGTAGAAGAATGGATAAAGACGATGTGGTACATATACACAATGGAATATTATTCAGCCACAAGAAGAAAACAAATCCTACCATTTGCAACAACATGGATGGAGCTAGAGGGTATTATGCTCAGTGAAATAAGCCAAGCCGAAAAAGACAAGTGTCAAATGATTTCACTCATATGTGGAGTATAAGAACAAAGAAAAAAAAAATGGAAAGAACAAAACAGAGCAGACTCACAGAACCCAAGAATGGACTAATAGTTACCAAAGGGAAAGGGACTGGGGAAGATGGGTGGGAAGGAAGGGATAAGAGGGTAAAAGGGGCATAACCATTAGCAGACGTAATGTTGGGGGGCATGGGGAGGGCTGTACAACTCAGAGAAGACAAGTAGTGATTCTATAGCATCTCACTACGCTGATGGACAGTGACTGTAATAGGGTTGGTGGGGGAGACCTGATGAAGGGGGTAGTTTAATCAACATGGTATTGCACATGTAATTGTAGATTAATGATACCCAAATAAATTATTAATTAAAAAAAAGATTACTTGGAATCTCCTATCATAATTATTAGCAACCTCTCCCAGCTTTGTCTAATCTTTGAATTCAATAAATATCCTTCAATATGGTATTTGAAAAAAAATGTTCTACAGGACTGTATCAAGAATAGAACCTTATGTCCCAATACCAGAGACCTCTATTGAGGTAAACAATCAACATTTTTCATATAATTGAGCAACCAGATATATGCCTTTAAAGAAATCATGACTATCACTGTTGAAATCAAGATACATTGTTATTTCCTTTGTAGACTCATCTGGAAACCCTAAAGAAAGAACATCTGAACCTGGTTTCTTAGTTAACCCGTAATGGCTCCCAATAATCGATGAATTTTTTTTAAATGGACAGAGGCCAATTACTCAGTAATTCATTCAAGGACAGTGTTAAAGATGGTTATCACGCTCATTTGTCTGCACTATAGAATGTTTTTGAAAAGGGAGGTGCTTATTGATGCTGAATTTTTTTATGATACTGGTTTCAGATACTTAGTTTCAGAAATTAAATCTTAAAGTTCCTTCTGACCCTAGGATAGGATTCATCTGGATTATGCTGACTTCCAAAAAACAGCTAATTGTCCCTTATCTCCTCACTTATATGAACAAATATCTCAGAGTGATGGCTCTAGTCATTTCAGCTGGAATACATTTGCCTTGCTGGTTAACTGAAGCAGAGTGAAGAAGTCTGCCTGTTCTCCATATTTACCCCATTCTGCTCAAATAGTTAAGTGTCTCTTGCTTTGATTTAAAGCCTTACAAATTATTTAAAGTAATTTTAAAAGCCTGATTTTATTATGAGTTTCTGCTTTCCTGACACTATTCTTAAAATATCACACTGCTTTTTATTTTAATTCTTTACCCTATATTCCTCCTTCTACCTTCCATATACAGTATTTGTAAATGTGAGCTTAACTTAGAGGTCCTATGCAACCACACTATTTTCTATCGACCACCTCTTTTACTACTTTGGGTCATAATTTTCTGTCAGTGCCACAGAATATTAGGGCTAAAATAAACCTTAACTGCATAGCCAGTATTTCAATTTTAAAAACAGCTTACCCTTTAAGATTTTAAGTATGTATCAGACATAAAAGGGTAATAAATAGCCTCTATCTGTGGACTTACCTTTTTACCTTATGTCTCGTGAACAAAAGCATTAGAATCAAAGATGACTTTAAATCACGGCTCTACCACTTAGTGGAGGGCATATTTTCTGAAACTCAAAATTACTAAAGCTCAATGAGGTTATCTGTAAAATGGGCACAATAATACCAATTGTGCAAAGATACTGTGGATTTTAAGGAGATAATATAAATACACAGCCCAGAACCTAACACATACATACATGTTTGTATAACACAACAAATGTTTGTATTCTTCCTCCACAAGTCTCATTAAAAAAAAATTCTTTTATAAGTATTGTTTGGGAAAAGATACAATACCTCAACAGCCTGAGGATCTGCTTAACTGCTTACAGAATTTACTAATCTCTTTAGCTCAGAATTTGTTCATTCAAGAAAGGACAAAATAATACCACTGACGTTCCACCATTAAATCCAATACCAAGGTGCCATGCCAATGGGTTTCAGCCCCGGGCAACTTCGCTATGGATTCAATGTGACCAAAGAAATTGACAGCAAAACGTTCTTTGGGGTGAAAGGGTTTATTACCAGCTTGTTCTCTCAGCAGTAGGTGGAGCACTAGCATCTCTGCCTCCACCCAGAGCACAGGGCCGAGCTCTCTATATAGCGCAATAATAGCTTATTGCCTAAAGGTGTGGAAGCAGTAGCCTACCAACAGGCCAGTTACATCATCAGGTGGTTTAAGTTCAGTGAGGATCCTGGTCATAGGAACCGCAACATCCCCACACTCCACCCCTCCAGGATTCTCACCTTACAATCTACACACTTTCAATCTTCCACAATGGTCCCCATGTGAGAAAGCTGGAGCACTGTAAACAGATTCCACAATAGCAACAAAGGATAACAATTTAGAGATAATAAAAATTAAGATACAGCAAGATTTTGATACAGGTAACAAAAATTATAATAATCCTCAAGCCAGAGGAAGTTCCTAATAACGAAAATTATAATAATCCTCAAGCCAGAGAAAGTTCCCAATCCACACTTTAGGAGCAATAACACAAATGTTTTTTTTTATTTTGCTATTATTAATATAAATTTCATGAGCAACATTATGTTTACTAGACTCCCCCTATTATCAAGTCCCCACCACATACCCCCATTACAGTCACTGTCCATCAGTGTAGAAGGATGTTATAGAATCACTACTTGTCTTCTCTGTGTTACACTGCCTTCCCTGTATCCCCCCACCCCACCCCCAAACCAGCTACAGTATGTGTGCTAACAGTAATAGCCCTTTTTCCCCCTTATCCCTCCCTTCCCACCCATCCTCCCCAGTCCCTTTCCCTTTGGTAACTGTTAGTCTATTCTTGGGTTCTGTGAATCTGCTGCTGTTTTCTTCAGTTTTTTCTTTGTTCTTATACTACACAGATGAGTGAAATCATTTGGTATTTGTCTTTCTCCGCCTGGCTTATTTCACTGAGCATAATACCCTCTAGCTCCATCCATTCTGCTGCAAATGGTAGGATTTGTTTTCTTCTTATGGCTGAATAATATTCCATTGTGTATATGTACCACCTCTTCTTTATCCATTCATCTACTGATGGACACTTAGGTTGCTTCCATTTCTTGGCTATTGTAAATGGTGCTGCGATAAACATAGGGGTGCATATATCTTTATGAAACTGGGCTGCTGCATTCTTAGGGTAAATTCCTACGAGTGGAATTCCTGGGTCAAATGGTATTTCTATTTTGAGTTTTTTGAGGAACCCCATACTGCTTTCAACAATGGTTGTACTAATTTACATTCCCACCAGCAGTGTACGAGGGTTCCCCTTTCTCCACATACTCGCCAACATTTGTTGTTTGTCTTTTGGATGGCGGCCATCCTAACTGATGTGAGGTGATATCTCATTGTGGTTTTAATTTGCATTTCTCTGATAACTAGTGATGTGGAGCATCTTCTCACGTGCCTGTTGGCCATCTGAATTTCTTCTTTGGAAAAGTGTCTGTTTAGCTCCTCTGCCCATTTTTTGATTGGATTATTTGCTTTTTGTTTGTTGAGGTGTGTGAGTTCTTTATATATTTTGGATGTCAACCCCTTATCAGATACGTCATTTATGAATATATTCTCCCATACTGTAGGATGTCTTTTTGTTCTACTGATGGTGTCCTTTGCTGTGCAGAAGCTTTTCAGCTTGATATAGTCCCACTTGTTCATTTTTGTTTTTGTTTCCCTTGCCCGGGGAGATATGTTCATGAAGAAGTCACTCATGTTTATGACCAAGAGATTTTTGCCTATGTTTTTTTCTAAGAGTTCCATGGTTTCATGACTTACATTCAGGTCTTTGATCCATTTTGAGTTTACTTTTGTGTATGGGGTTAGACAGTAATCTAGTTTCATTCTCTTACATGTACCTGTCCAGTTTTGCCAACATCAGCTGTTAAAGAGGCTGTCATTTCCCCATTGTATATACATGGCTCCTTTATCATATATTAATTGATATATATTCTTGGGTTTATATCTGTGCTCTCTATTCTGTTCCACTGGTCTATGGGTCTGTTCTTGTTCCAGTACCAAATTGTCTTGATTATGGTAGCTTTGTAGTAGAGCTTGAAGTCAGGGAGCATAATCCGCCCTGCTTTATTCTTCCTTCTCAGGATTGCTTTGGCTAGTCAGGGTCTTTTGTGGTTCCAAATGAATTTTAGAACTATTTGCTCTAGTTCATTGAAGAATGCTGCTGGTATTTTGATAGGGATTGCATTGAATCTGTAGATTGCTTTAGGCAGTATGGCCATTTTGACAATATTAATTCTTCCTAGCCAAGAGCATAGGATGAATTTCCATTTATTAGTGTCCTCTTTAATTTCTCTTAAGAGTGTTTTGTAGTTTTCAGAGTATAGGTCTTTCACTTCCTTGGTTAGGTTTATTCCTAGGTATTTTATTCTTTTGGATGCAACTGTGAATGGAATTGTTTTCCTGATTTCTCTTTCTGCTAGTTCATCGTTAGTGTATAGGAATGCAACAGATTTCTGTGTATTAATTTTGTGTCCTGCAACTTTGCTGAATTCAGATATTAGATCTAATAGTTTTGGAGTGGATTCTTTAGGGCTTTTTATGTACAATACCATATCATCTACAAACAAGGACAGTTTGAGTTCTTCCTTGCCGATCTGGATGCCTTTTATTTCTTTGTGTTGTCCGATTGCCGTGGCTAGGACCTCCAGTACTATGTTGAATAGAAGTGGGGAGAGTGGGCATCCTTGTCTTGTTCCCCATCTTAAAGGAAAAGCTTTCAGCTTCTCGCTGTTAAGTATGATGTTGGCTGAGGGTTTGTCATATATGGCCTTTATTATGTTGAGGTACTTGCCTTCTATACCCATTTGGTTGAAAGTTTAAGACAAATGTTTTAATGACACCAGCATATGTAAATCTTGCCCATCAGGTAGGATGCATGCAAGAGAATGGTCTTGTGATAGGACTGTAGCAGGAAGCGGGTCCCATCCAGGTCTAGTATACCATACTTTTACTCCTTTCCCTGTGGGTGTTACTGAAAGTTCTATATATATTGCTACTGGAAGTGCATGCACTGGCCATAATGATTAAACAAAACTCTCCAGTAAGATACCCCTACCTTCTGGCCTTTCAGGATATACTACTGTGACCTTTGGCGGCCACTGTGCTGTTATTCCAGGAATACACAGGAGGCCAGCTTCCAGGCCTTGTCCCCAAGGTGCCAGGAGAGCCAGCCATCATTAGTCTGTGTGTCAAAAGGTCCAAGGCCACATCCATTTAATGAAGTATCCAGGGTTCCGTGCACTTGGTGCTGGCAGCAAGATGTTCTTCTGGTGGCCGAACCTTGGCTTCAGTGATTCTTCCTTGATTTGTACTTGCAGTTGTATAGGGGAGGCAGCGATATGCGTTAACATGTTTACGGGGCTCAGGGCTCTCGTTCAAACGTGTAGCACGGTCCATAAGCGGACTGACCAACCCGCAGACTATTGCTATCTGACTTTAGTCCAAATTTTAACAAGCCACTGTGCCTCTCTATCATGCCTGCTGTGGTAGGATTGTATGACATGAAACTTCCATTTGATTCCCAACTGTCGCACCCATTCTTGCAGTGTATGTCCAGTAAAATGGGTGCCCTGATCACTCTCAATTACCTGTGGTCGGCCATAGGCAGCAAAGAGATGCTCCAGGCCTCTTGTGGTCATCTGTTGGTCTGCACAACAGGTAGGAAAAGCAACCAGAAGTCCAGTAGCTGCGTCCACACAAGTCATAGCATACTGAAATCCTCCTGACACAGGAAGAAGCCCAATATAGTCTATCTGCCACCTGACGAGGGGTACAGGCCCCTTAGCTATTGTCCCATGTTGCTGTGGAACTTGGTGTAAGTCCCTTTTGGAGCACACGACACACTCCTGCCGGGCTCTACTAACTTCTTCGAAGGTCAAAGGCAAGCCCCACTGACGGGCTACAGCCCCCATTGTCCTTTGCCCCACATGCAAAACACTGATTAACTATTGGGCTACATCAGAGGCAGGCTTTCCTTCTAACCAACGTATCTGGGCCAATTTATCTGCTTCATCATTTCCTGGGGCTGCCAGTGGCAAATAACCTGTCACATGGTATACTGTAATTATTTTAGTCTGACCACAGGCCCATAAGTCTTGCCACAATTCTTGCCCCCAAAGGGGTTGGTGACCAACCAGCCAGTTGGCATGGTACCAGGTTGGTAGCCACAGGGTCAAGCCCAGCTGTCAGTGCAGACAACTATAGGGGGTGGGCTCCTGGCTGATCACAAGCCACAAGGCCTGCAACTCTGCCCACTGGCTGCTCTTCCCATCACCATCTTCCATTGTTATTGTCTCAGTCTTAGGATGGACAGCTATGGCCCTCCATTTTGGGGGCTGCCCATGGCTGGAGCCATTTCTGTACCATGCATCTTTGGGTATAGGGGCTCTTCCCTCCCAATAGGGACTCTCTGCTACTAATGGTTCAAAAGCAAGTTCTTCCTGCTTTTCACTAGTATATGTCACTGGCCCCAATAAGCATTGGAGTTCTTCACTCAAGAGGCTACTAGAGAGGGCACTACACTGCTGTAGGTAAGCACCCCACTTGGCCAGTGTGGATGTTTGTGCCACACCACTCATTGGCTTTTGGGTCCAGTCTCGTACCCACCCCAAAATGGGATAGGTGGTTATTACCTCTATTGGGGCCATTCCAGTGATAGGTTCTGTAGCCAGCAAGGCATGATACATGGCAGCCAATTGTTTTTCTATCAAAGTGTATCGTACCTCTGCCCCTTTCCAGAGTTGTGACCAGAATCCAATAGGTTGGCAAGTTCGTTCAAGCCGCTGCCAGAGACCCCAGCCATAAGCGTCTTCAGTCACATGAACATCCAGCTCACAGGGCCTTGATGGGTCTATCACTCAAAGCCTGCATGGCCTTGACTGGCCATTTTGCTGTAGTAAAGGCAGATGCACATGTCTCATCCCAGTCCCATCTGATGCCCTTTCATACCAACCGGTATAAGGGCTTCAGAATTTGTGCCAAGTGCGGGATAAAGACTCTCCAGTAGCCTAAAAGAGCCAGAAACTCCTGTAGCAATGCTACAGTTGTAGGGGTAGGAAAGGCCTGGACTTTTCTCTATAACTGCTTCTGGTATAATTTTGTTCTTACCCGACCAGACGGCCCCCAAGAATTTGACAGACAAACCAGGTCCCCGAACCTTGGTACTGTTCACAGCCAGCCCATCCTTTCTCCTATAAATGTTGCAGCAGTCTAGGTGCTGCACCTTCTAGATCTGAAAGAGAATCAGACGTGAGCATGACATCACCAATATAGTGGTACAGCCGCACCATTGGCGGTTTCTCCCATGTAACCAAGTCCTGGGCTACAAGTCCATGACAGATGGTGGGGCTGTGGAGGTATCCCTGTGGGAGGATGGTGAAAGTCCATTGCCATCCTTCCCATGTGAAGGCAAATTGTTCCTGACTTTCCTGCTCAATGTCAATGGAACAGAAGGCATTAGCAAGATCTGCCACATAATGATATGTTCCTAGTTCATGGCTGAGAGTATCCATCAAGCCTGCAATAGAGGGGACAGCAGCATGCAAAGGGGGTATAACCTTATTCAGTTCTCTGTAATCCACAGTCATACGCCTGGAGCCATCTGGCTTTTTTACTGGCTACACTGGGGAATTGAACGGACTATAGGTGGGCTTTATAATACTCACCTTTTCCAGCTTCTGGAGAGTTTCTCCAATCTCTTTATGTCCCCCAGGCAGTTTGTATTGTTTGGTATTAGTCACCTGCTGAGGCACAGGCAAAGCTATGGATGGGTGTCTAGCATGTCCCCTCAGAACTGCCTTCACCACACGTACTCTCAGTCTGAACTCACCTGCTGTGGTCCACAACCATAGACCCTGCAGCATATCAATCCCCAAAATATACTCAGGGATAGGAGATATATACATGGTATACTCTTTTGGGGGTAGATGCCCTATTCCCAAAAGGATCTGGGCTTTTTTCACTCTAATAGCCTTAGCCCCATATCCATCTATGATAGTGGGGGTCCTGGGGAACCACTCAGGGTTACCATGAATCAGTGAACATTCAGCCCCAGTGTCCACCAGTCCCCCCTGGTCCCTCAGGGCAGATACCTTCACTTTCCCCTCAGTCAAACCATGTTCCCCAATCACCTTCCTATATGGGCTCAAGTGAGGTTGGCTCGCTCTCCAGCAGGAAGTCTTGCAAACACACAGGCCGGACTCATGGCTCTGTCTCTGACCTCTACCTCTTTGGTCTTAATGGCTGGAACTGCTGCTCTGGTTTCAGCTGTCGACATAGCTCTAGTAAGATCCTATTTGACTTCCCATCTAATTTCTTCCCATCTGCTCCTGCCCATATTAAATAAACCCACATCTGGGACCTCACAACCTTCATGGGGCCCTGTAAATTCTTCTTGTGATTAACAGATCTTATTTCTTTCTGGGTTCTTATTGCTTCAGTCTCTCCTAAGTCTGCTACTGTACATGTCACCTCACTTATGGGATACCCTAAGTGAGGGGAAAGAATGGCCACTAGAGATCCAAAGAGGGATGTAAGGGCTCTTTGAAGTACAATATTTCTCATCCCAGTAGTGAAAATCTCTTCATCTGGGCCATAATTCTCTGGACTATAGATGGCATTTCTCATGCCTAGTTCTTGTAACACCTGTTGGAGCTCAGCATACATCTGCCATCTAACAGGACAGGATGGTAGATTACCCTGATTGGGCCACAAGGCACTAAGTGCAGCCATAAGCCAATCTAGAAGGAAGTGACTCCCTGATGTCTTATGTGCATTCTGTAATCACTGCCTCAAGGCGGGCTGCACTGTCAGAGAAGACAGCTTTCCCATCTCTGATCCCAACAGAACAATTCCATCCACCCCTAAGTCCCACAGACACAGGAGCCAAGCTGTTATTGACTCTGAGGGCTTCTGCCTAAACCGGGAGCCCAAATCTACCAGTTCAGCCTGAGTATAGGGGCAGACCATAGAGTGCTCCACGACCTGGGAAGGGGGCAGCTCCTCTCCTTGGGGAACTTTCAGCTGCTGGTCCTTTATTTTCTTTACAACCACTGGGCATGCTTTCAATACAGGAGGGGCCAGTGCCTCCGGCACCACCCGTTCATCTTTCCCCAGGTCCTCCATTTCTGGGGCTGATGGCACCTTTCTTTCCCCTCCCCTGAGTGCCTCCTCTGCTACAACCTTTACCTTTTCTACTGTGCCTCGCAGCAATGCTAGCTCAGTCTTCAGAAGCTCTCTTACCTTCACCTCAATGATTCGGAGCTGACGTTCTCGTGCCACCTACGCCAGTGTTTAGTCTTTTTCTTTGATGGCCTCTTCCTCCTTCGGAACACCTGGCAGCACTGCCATCTCATTCTGTAAGGAATTGTTTACCTCTCCAATGGCACCTTGCTGCCAGTGTTCTCGTATTGCCTCCTCTTGCATCAATGCCATTTCCTTCTTCAGGGAATCCACAGAAGTTTGCAGCTCGCATTCTTGTGCCATGTCCTCTCACATCAATGCCATTTCCTTCTTCAGGGAATCCACAGAAGTTTGCAGCTTGCATTCTCGTGCCACTATTTCTTGGGTCTCTTCTGTAAACCTTTTTAATACTGTGAGAAGCAGCCAACCCACAGTCCCCACAGCCTCATGAGCACTCTGTCTCTCTAAAGACCTACTTACTATACCAAGGGCCACTCCTACAGCCTCAGGTGTCACCTCCACTTACCTCCAGTCCTGGGGTGGGGCCCAGTCCTCTAGGAGGCAAGCCACCTCAGACCACGTACCATTGGGGGACAATCCACTGTCTCCCCTTTCACTGGGGCAGCCCGCTGAAGCACCCCTCCCATAAGGGCAGCCTGTCATTTTCCTTGGTCAACAATGAACCCTGCCAACTTTTGCCAATTTTCTTGCCAATAGGTTTCAGCCCCAAGCAAGTTCGCTCTGGATTCAGTGTGACCAAAGAAATTGACAGCGAAACTTTCTTTGGGGCGAAACGGTTTATTACCCGGCTTGTTCTCCCAGCGGGAGGTCTAGCACTAGTGTCTCTCCTCCACCCAGAGCACTGGGCCGAGCTCTCTATATAGCTCAACAATAGCTTATTGCCTGAAGGTGTGGAAGAGGTAGCCTAGCAACAGGCCAGTTACATCATCAGGAGGTTTAAGTTCAGTGAGGATCCTAGTCATAGGAACTCCAACATCTCCACACAAGGAGACACAGAGAATTGTGCTTTTCATTAATAAGCCTGAATAGCCAGTGACTATAAGACACAAGTCTATCTGGGAGAAGACAAACTTAAGCTGGACACTCTCCCTTTCTGGTCTCTATAAACCTCAGTTATATTTTTTCATTTACTAGCAAAAGATTTGGATAACAAAGCCAGTAATATAGAAGAAAGACAAACAGAGCAGAAGTCAAGATTCTAGTCCTCACTTTTGCCACCAACTACAAGTAATTCATACAACCTTTCTGGGCTTCAGTTCTTCATTTCTAAAATAAGGAATGAGGGAGGGGAGAAAAGCTCAGTTATGTCTAAACTTCCTTATTTAACTACCATTTGATAAGTCTTTATCTCACAACTTATATAAGCAATTTGTGGCTCAACAGGTTTCTTTTGCCACAATTTGCTTATTCACTAGGTAGCAAAATGACAAGCATTATGGTCATCCAATATTATCCCACACCTAAATCAAAAGAGTACAGAAGAACTCACATATACACATGTGTTGGGAGCCGCTCCCCGCCATTACAAGATGGCGCCCATTTCCTGCTGCTAGTTTAGTAAACACCAGTACTGCGCAAGCGCGAGACGTGGCGCTGGCGCCGTCATCTGGCCTGATCCTGGGACGCCCTATGGGGAATGACCACGTCATGGGCGGGGCTTGGGACCTATATAAGAGACCGTCTCCCTCATTTCGGGGTCCTCCTCCCTACCTTACAGTCATCTTGTGATCTCACTCTCAAGATGCATTAAAGCTGTTGCTGCAGAAGGATCCTATTTGTCCTGTGCTTATTTCTGCTGGCGGAAAACTGCGCGGGACAACTGGTGCCGAAACCCGGGAAGAAGCCGTAACATCGCCAGCACCTGGAGGACCCCTCGTTGAGGTGGATTCAGAACTGCAGTGGTGAGTTCGGAGAGGTATGCCTGTGTCTGTGATTTTTGGTCTCTTGTTTGCCTGTGTAATCTGTATTAACTGTCTGCAAGATGACAATTGCCAGGCAACGGTTAGGTCAGGACAAGTAGTGTTTGAGACCATACAGGACAGCATGTCAGAAACCGAGCGCAGTGAGAGACTGGGCGCCCGAAAGAAAACAAAACCCCCTAGAAAAGAGAAAAAGGACCCTCCGGTAAAGGAGGAGTGCTCTGTCAATAAAGATAAGATGACAAAGGACCCTACGGGAAGGAAGGATCCCCGTCCCGCTAGTGCTCCTAAAGGAAGTAATGAGAACAGGCTCTACCCCACGTCTGTTGATTCATCCTCAGATAGTGAGGATCTTGAAAGCCTTTCCGATTTTGAGGCTTTGGACCTAGAAGATGCAGCAGACTTAGAGAGGGAGGCCGCCCAATATGAGGCAGATAGATATATCGCCAGCAAGACAAGGTCGTCATTGCGCAGGCATTGGCAGCGCTAGATCAAGGAGGTTCAGCAGCAGTTTGGATAGCCATGACGGAGGACAATCGCCCCAGAACGCAGGCTCCTCTTTTTTCTTTCTAACTGTATTCCCAGCCTTTGCACACAGAGGGGCCTTTAAGCCCCATTGCACCTGGTTAAGGTGGGAACTGTCCTGACTAGGGAGCAATTGAAAAAACACATAGGGCTCAAGTTCCCATTGCACATGTGTCGTTGCCAGTTGCTGCTCTCCCCCTGTGAGTCGTGAGGGCTCAGGATCCCATTGCACCACGACTGGTGGGAGAGCTCAGGCCTGGCCCCTGGGAATCGGGGCATGCGATGGCGTGCCCCAGAATCCCCCGTGGATTTCAGCCTGACCCTTTTTCCTTTTCTTGATCTTTCTCCTTTTTGATGCCTGCTGTTCTTAGTTTAATTATAAGGGGCAGTTGTTGGGAGCCGCTCCCCGCCATTACAAGATGGCGCCCATTTCCTGCTGCTAGTTTAGTAAACACCAGTACTGCGCAAGCGCGAGACGTGGCGCTGGCGCCGTCATCTGGCCTGATCCTGGGACGCCCTATGGGGAATGACCACGTCATGGGCGGGGCTTGGGACCTATATAAGAGACCGTCTCCCTCATTTCGGGGTCCTCCTCCCTACCTTACAGTCATCTTGTGATCTCACTCTCAAGATGCATTAAAGCTGTTGCTGCAGAAGGATCCTATTTGTCCTGTGCTTATTTCTGCTGGCGGAAAACTGCGCGGGACACACATGGTCTGGTATCAGGCCAGGTCCTCCTTTTATTGTCAATCCTTACTGTGTCATCACCAAGTACTTAATGTAGCACTGAAACCTCTAAGCCATGTTTCTACTTTCACTTATAACAGTAATAAACACACAATTCCTTTAGACTTTAGCAGCAATAGCAAAAGGCTACAACTGGTAAGCACTAATCTCAAGAACCTTGCAAATTCAAATGTTATCATTTTATAAATTTGTTATTTCTACAGATCTATGTATAGCACCTTTTCTCTTCCTTCTTGATCAAGCTTCCTTTTTCTTCTCTTCAATGTGCTTTTATGCCTGCTCCAATATCCCTTAAGTATTACTTGTTAGATATTACCTGACGTAAGATTTGGAAAACAGATGATTAAAACTCTATTTTCCCTTGCTCCTCTATCCTGAAATCCCTTTCAAAGATGTCCTTTAAAAAATTAATGTGACTCTATATTGAGCACTTTTTCATCTTCCATGAAAAATAAAAAGAGGCAACAATACCATGTCATCATCAACAAATTTTAAAGATCATGCTATACATCATCAAATGGGTAAAACTCACTTTGTAGTTCAGAAGCTAAATCATTTATACAGGCGACAAATTTAAGTTCCTCATAATGAATTCCAATCTATTATAAACACTATTAGAAGATTTTAGAGAAATAAAGTCACAGGAGTAAACCTGACTTCACTGAAAAAAGAAATAACCAAAGGAGGTATATGTGTGTTTATACACAGAGATATGTATATGTGTATATACATGCATTGTTTTAAGTGCCTACTAGAGAAATCCAAATTAATAGACCATATATGGCAAAGGAAAACCATATTAGTATTAAACTTTGAGTCAATTTTCTTTTACTAGCTCTGGAAAAATATCTGGTACACAAGGTTGATTCTACTGGATTAAGTTAGGTTTTTAAGTTAAATATAAATGTCAACTACTTTTTTTGGTCCCCATTTTCACCAGTTAAAAAGAACTGCCTTCCCCCCCTTCCAACCAATTCCTGGTTTAGTTACACCCCAGGTTTCATACTTTAAGTCACCAAAGATGTAAAGGAAGGTAAGGGAATCAAGTTCTTGAATGGCCAACATCATCATCCTCAAGTCTGAACTTCCTTTGTGTGAAAATTATCGTAAAAAATGTTAATCTTCACTAAAACTGACAAACATCCATGAAGCAAAAGCATGATCTGTTACTACAGGTGATTAGGACCAAAAATAAATCAAATTGCTGGCCAAATGAAAGTTAACTACAGATTTAGTTATCAATGGTCCCTACATGTTCTAAATTCTTTAAAGAGATTTATCTCCTGAAGTTCATTTTATTTAGGGTTGTTTGGCTACCAGAATACATTATGGTAACAGGTAGTTTAAACATTTTCCACTTTCATAAAATCAACTATAAAGCTCCCTACCTTCAAGAACTGGTGTCATTTGATTTATCCTATATGATTTACTTTCTGTGCATATCATCCAGACCTTTCCCATACCTCCCGAAGGATGGGACATAAGAATGTTATGTTGGAGAATGCTTAGCTCCTTGTTTCTGAGCTAGCCTATACATTCTGTCAAAACTGGTTACTCATATTTTTTCAAGCCCTGGTATTAGTTGTTGTGAATATTTAGAGAAAATCTTATTCCCATAAGCGAAATAAAATTAATTCCATTCTCTGGGAGGGCATGAAATAATCAAAAAGTACTAAAAAGCGAATGGGGCCACAGGATGAAAGATATGAACTTCCAGGGCTTATTTATAAAAGGTATATATAGGCATTCCTGCTCGTTCTCCCTCTTCTAAAGACAGAAGTACCTAGTGTCAAACTCTTAATGTCTTAAAAACTCAAAGCCAAAAGAAATTAATGAAAACAGAGCTACTTCATTAGCTTCTTTAAACTACTCCAGGTCATTGCTATCTTGTCCATCACCTTCTATGGCTTAATTCAGCAAACATTTGTCAAGAACCTACTCTTCTGGGAAATAAGGTAAAAATGTACAAACTAGGCCCAACTACACTGATTGTAGAAATCAGGATACATTTCTGGTCTTTGACACATGGCTATCTTCTTAAAATGACTGGGCATATCTATTAGAACATACTTTTCAACATCAGCCAAATTTAAAATCTTTAGTTTCAGAAGAAAAAAAATCCAACTAAGTAAAAAGCTCAAATTACCTCATACAGGGTGATGGTTACATGAGTGCATACAAGTCAAAATTCATCAAGCTGTATGCTAAGATTTGTGCATGTTATTATAGGTACCTCAATAGAAAAAAGTTTAAAATGAAAAACAAAAATTTCCTCAGTGTCCCCCCCAAATTATGCAGACTCTTTAAATAAAAAAATTATCCCTGAAAATGAAGTATTGAACACCTTATTGGAAGTGCTTAGCACATGGCTAGTCAACATATGCTTGTGGAATAAAAACTATAAATTGTATTTGCCATAGAAATCCATTTTCTAAGGCACAAAAAAATTAGCTTGACACCCATCTACTCCATAGTTTGCTTTATGGTTCTTGGCAGATGACTAGACCCTTGGGTTCTCAAATTTCAGTGAGATTTAGAATCACCTAGAAGTTTGTTTGAAAGGCACATTCCTTGACCACACCCTCCAAAAACTATAGTTCCAGAAACTGGATCCTGTATCTATGCCTCATTCAAGTGAATCTGAGCTAGGCAGCCAGATCATACTCTTTTTTAATATTAGTTTACCTTCACAATGGGCAAGGGAAAAACTCTAGGTTATAACTGTATCAATTAGAGAGCAGAAGAATTGACTATTTCTAACCTAAATTATAAATCAATCAATTCTGTTAATCATAATTCACAAACTGATGCTTAATAGACAAGATGGTATCATTTTTGCTTTGACAATACAAACTGTCATTCAACTCACCAATAACATTTTTCTGAAATACGTAAGATATCGTCAATGTTTAAAAAAAAGAGGAGGAACAAAGAAAACTAAGGATTGTAATCTAGATAAACACACAATTGTACTGTAATAGTTTTAGAGGAGAAAAAGTACCACACTCAAAATGCTCTTTGATTAGGTTACTGTGCTGTCAAATACAGCATCACTAGCCACATGTGGCTATTTATATTAAAATTAAATATAATTAAAAAGTTTCTCATCTGCATTAGCCACATTTTAAAGTGCTTAATAGTACTATTATTACACTTGGCTAGTGGTTTAACATATTGGATAGAAGTGATATAAAACATTTCCATCATCACAGAAAATTCCATTGGATAGTTCTAGGTTAGAGGTAATGTGTATCTAAATAAAACACATAAGCTCTGTAATTCTGAATCAGAGAGCTCTACCTAGCAATTTCCAATTTTATATATACACCTATGTAGGTATTTACTGTAAAACTAGAATCCTAGCTTAATTTTTCTGAAACTTGTTTCAAGAAAGGTCATTTTAAAGTGATGTGCTTATTATGCATTTCAGATGATCAAAATAGATATTTAACTAAAGAAGTCTGAAAGTATCAAAGGCACTAAAATCACAATGAGGTTTTCACCAAATCACAATCAATGAAAGGCAATTAATTACTAGAAAACAAAGACATTAGGTAAAATAAGACTGGTTGAGAAGGATTAAAATATTTAATAAGACTAATTTTCCAAATACTTCATAAGTATTCATATTCATAACCAATAACTGCTTTGTAATTGGTTTTAAAACAACCTTACCACAATTAATTCAAATTAATGACATTTTACTATCTTCATTTTTAATTGCTTTCCACCAACTTAACAATAAAAATACCTAGAAGTAACAAAACAACCATAAGATCTACTTAAATAAAATTTTATGAGTTAAGTTTTAATTCAAAATCCTAAGCAAATTCTGGTGTAGCAGAAAAGTAGCCATAAAAGTTAAACAATCTGCAACTTAAAATTGTACCTCTCAACTGTGTCAATATCTAGTTTAAAACTACACTGTTGAATAAAATGCAAAAGCACAGCAAACAAGATGCCAAAGTGTAAGTACGAGAATTAACTTCCAATTTAAGAGTAAGCCTTATTACAAAACTTCAGACTCACAACTGTTCACTGATTAAGCTTTAAACCTACTTTCTCTTAAAGAAACATAAACATCATTTTGATTACTCTTTTCAGAAGTGTTTAAGTGTACTCAAACATGATTTCTAAACTACAGAAGACAATTATGACTCTAATCAGAAGTTTTGCACTATGGAAAAATGATTTTATGCAACTATCTAACAAATTTAATACACAAAACCTAATAGTAAAATTTACAAATGTGAATAGGTCACACTCATGGTTATAGAATTACGGTAGTGTAATATTCCTGTGTATTTTAATTTCTTATGATTGTTTACTTGAGAAGTTTAGATCAAATCTAAGAGTTAGCAAAGAAAAGCAATAACCAATTGTTATTAAAAACTGTGTAAAAGGATCTTAAAGAGAAAAGACTGTAGTAACTTACCTGCAACACTAGTGATTGTAACTGGAACTCCTTGCACTTGAACGCCTGCAGCGCCCAGGTTGGCAACACTCACTGTCTGAAGATTAGGCACTGATGCAAGCTGGGCAGTATTCAAAGTTATTGGGGCACCAGCAACAGCCACAGGAGCAATTTGTGCAAGAGTTGTGCCACCACTTGAAGACACTGGGGTGATGGTTAATTGTTGGGATAACCCAGCATTCTGAACTTGCAAATTTGACAGACTTTGAATATTCTGAACCTGTACAGTTTGCCAACTGATTTGCCCTGAAGGTGTTAAAGTTGGAGCCCTGATAAGCACCTGAGTCGGATTTACTGCTTGAAGTTGAACATTCTGCAAAGGCTGCTGCTGGATGGTCTGAATTGTCTGCCCTGACTGGAGCTGAAATGACTGGGGTGGAATAGCCTGAATGATCTGTTGCTGAGGCTGTTGGATCTGGATCTGTTGTAAAATAGGCTGGCCTACAATCTGCACCTGCTGAAGAGAATTTGATTGATCCTGTGTATTCTGTATTCCATTAGACTGAAGCTGACTGGAACTCTGGGCTTCAGACTCAGTAGCAGCAGGTGTTTGAGATTCTTCAATAGTGCGTTCAGAACTACTGGCTGATGTGCTTGCATACTGGCCCGTATCTGCTGAGCTCACTAACGTGTCACTGCTTGTCAGAGACGTGGAAGCAGTGGTTGTGCAGGTACTGGAGGAGGAGGGGGATTCCGGCATGGTACTGGCAGCAGTAGTGGTGGTGGGTGTGGAAACCAACTGACTCCCATTGGAAGTCCCACTGTCAGTAGTAGTAGGAGGCTGGCCAACCTGTCCAGTCCCTCCTCCAGCAGCCACATTGTTTATCACTGGCAAAGCTAAAGTCACTCCTCCAATGTTAATTGGTAGGGTTGTTACAACTTGAGCCTGGGTACCAGGAAGGGTCTGTAATTGCAGTGGTATTGAAACACCAGGTCTAATTTGGACCGGAACTGTCTGATTTGCCAGGTTTTGAGCAAGAATATTCCCAGAAGCTGTCCTGTTAGCAGCTGTGAGTATAGCTTGATTATTACCTGCAGAAATGAGCTGAATTTGACCCTGCAAATCCTGTAGAGATGAACTACTAGTTGGATTGATTTGAATTTGCTGGCCTTCCACTGTCTGAAGTTGTGGAATCACTTGGTACTGTACACTACCACTTGGATTTTGTACTTGTATGACTTGAAACTGACCAGGGGTAGAAGAATTACCTGATTTAGTTTTTGTAGGAGATGCACTCCCGTTATTACTGCTGGAAGAACTAGATGAACTAGAAGCTGGTTGAGAAACGTTATTTTCTTTTGAAGCAGGAGTGGAGGCAACAAGTTGCCAAGTGTTTCCAGCAAGTTGTGTTGTTACCAGTTCTAGCTGTTGTGGCTGATTTTGAAGTTGCACCAATCCTTGGCTTGGATCTATAATAATCTGTTGTTGTCCAGTTGCTTGATTTTCACCAGGAGTCCCTATTTTGCTGCAAGTAGCTGCCAGTAAAGCCAGAGGAGAGGGCTGAGAGTCCTACCCAAAATGGGAAGGTAAAGGAGAGAGGGAAAAAAAAGTGGGCAGATTTAGTGGAGGCCAGTAAAATGGGAGGTGTTTATTTATTTATTTTTGACAGATCTATATTTCAGAACTTACACAGGAAGTGCCAGGAATCAAAAAGAAATATTAACAAAAGCAGTAAGATACAGGAATAAGGAAAGAGATCCTTAATATAAAGTTTAAATAAAAGGAAATTTCTAACAAACTTTCTTAGAAGTGCTATTTCCCTAAACTCAACATGCCCTTGGGAAAATAAACAACCGTTTTCTAACAGTCTGAGTTCCTGATGTAATTTTAAATGAGGTTATCCCTCAAACACGTGAAACCTTTATGAATTTACAATTTAACTTCCTCACTCTCAGAAAGATGTTTCAAGTGAATAAACATTTTTATTCTGTTTAGTTATGGACATTTAAAGGGCATAAGTCCCTCTTCCCCTTATGTTTCGTGATATTTTTTTTTATGTTTGCTTTTACCTGGGAGCCTGAGGTTTTGGGTTTTTTATTGTTATTCTCTGGCTCAGAGGTTTTCCCTCCTTCTGTAGCCATCGCCGCCGCCGCCGCCGCCGCCTCCTCCTCCTCCTCCTTCTTCTGATCTGCAACAAAACCCCCGCACAAACACCACGCGACAACAGGTTATTAGGGTTATCATTATTCGTCTCCCTCCTCTCCTCTGCTCCCCCTCCCCGCTAACAGTGATCTGCCCAAACCCGCCATCCACGCACACCGGCAGGGGGTGGGGGAGAGGAGGGAAGGGAGGAGGGGGATATCACAAAACGTGGTTTGAAACCCGACCCATCGGCTCCAGAGCAACACCCAGAAGGTTGTTCTCTCACAGGCATTAAGACAAAACACAACCCTCTTTCCCTCCCCCTGATACCCTCCCTCCCTCTCCTCCTCCCCTTAAAGCATCTCAGCGGCCCCGGGGGAGGGGGAAACCGTGCAGGGTCTGGGGAGGGAGGGAGGCGGTGAAGGAGACCGAGGGGGGTGGAGAATACGTACCGCTCATCCCGCATTAACAGGACAAACCCTCAGACGGAGACACTGGGATAGAGGTGGGTGGGGGTGGGGGCGAGGCGGGAGGAGAGGCCGGTCCCGCCCGCCCGCGGTGGCTCGGAGGAGGCTGTAGCTGGCACAGGCTCTGCCTCTTTTTCCACGAATGGCCGCCGCTGGGCTGTGGCGTAGCAGCTCCTCTCTCCGCCCGAGCCCGGCTGACTCGCCCTTGATTGACAGCGGCGGCGCGCGGCGCGGGCGGCGGCGCGGGCCGGGGGCGGAGCCAGGGCGGTGCGAGCCCGGCCGACTCCCCACCCCCCGCGGCCTCTCTCCGCCGAAGCCTCCGACTCTCCACCCCTTCCCCCAGCGGATTGGCCGCCGACCTGCCGGGGGCCGGGGCGCTGGGGCCGCCTCCTCTCCACCCCCTTTCCTGGGGTAATTCGTTCAGCAGCTTTTCTTTTCCTCCCTTGGCTTCTCCGGCGCTCTTTCCCTCAGCGTTCTAGCTCGGGCGCGCTGCCGGTAGGCCCTCCATACAGCCAAACTTGTTGTCTCAGGATATCCCGCCCCCTACTCATTTCCCAGCGCCCCCCCCCCCAAAAAAACCCGCTCCAGCATCTCTCTCAATTGCCACTAAAGAAAAAGTAGGGCTGTCGCTCAAGGGAAGCGAGAGAAGCGGCAGCAGGGGCGCGAGGAGCACCAAAGACTCGCTGCGCCGGGGGAACTGGCCGCTGCCCCTGCGCAGGGAGCATGGCTTTCCTGAGGCGCATCCGGACCCGGGCGCCCTTTTTCCCTGGCTCGGTCCCCATTGGCTGAGCCCCTGGTGACGCGCGCTGAGTGGTGGGAGAAGGGGGCGGGGTGATGCCGCAGGGGCTGTTGGCCCTTGTAGTTTCCGGCGACCGCGGCGGACGCTCCAAGGCACCGCCTTCCCTCCCGCCCCCAATCGAGGCCCCGCTGCCGAGCGGTCTGCTGCCCGAGGGGGCGGTGGTTGCAGGGCGTGGCCAGGGCCGAGTGGGAGTTGAACTGAGCGAGGAGGAGGGGAAGGGGTGTTATCCGCCGAGCGGGGCTGCCCCAACCACCCAGCCACCGCCTCCTCGGCTCCAAGCCGCTCCCCGCAGGGCGAGCTCACACCCGGAGCGCTCAGCGATTGAGCAGGCGGCGACGTGGGGAGGCGGGGTTTGCTGTCCTCCGGGTTTGAAAGAATCCAGCTTCTAGGAGCTGCTCCTTCGCCTTCCCTTTCTTTGCTCACCTCCCTCCGTCAGGTCCCCACTTCAAATCCGAGGCCTGCTTTCCCACCGAGAAGGATCTTCCATTTTATTTGCCGTCTCTGGCTGGCCGCTGGATCCTAGCAGTGACCCCCTTTCCAAGGTGGTACCGTGCTGTGCCGAAGAGCCCGCGTAGTTGGCGGACTTATCACTCTTACCGGGCTCACAAGATTTTCGAGGCGAAGTAAAAGCCAGCTCCACTTGGATCAACCCGGGTCACCGGTCAGCATAAGCTTCTAGGCAGATGGAATTCACATCTGGCTGCACAAAACACTTTATTATCAAATGCACTTAAGCAGTCGCCTGACCCCAGGTTTCTTCCAAAGTCCTGAAGTCGGGGAATAGAATAAGCGCCTGATTAAGTGTACTAAATAAAGGTGGAAGTGAATCGCTAATGTAAACACTGGCCTTGGGAACAAGGCACCCTTACACCCAAGTTCACAACCACCCGCTCCCTTTTTACCTGGGCTCCACACAGCCTTGAGCGTTTTTGCCTCTGCCTGAGGCCTTGTATTGTTGCAAGAGTGAGGAGGTCCCAGGTGCTTCACTTGACTGGCGTTTCCTTTGCTTGTTAAAGTAATTGCAACATTGGCTGATGACAAAGCCCGCAGAGCAGCAAGACAAAGCAATTCGAATAAAGAATTACATAGTATTCTCTAACCCATCTTAAAATATGATCCTAAGATCCATAAACTGCTTTCCCCACACCATGTACAATACAGAAAGCTCAAAAGTGCTTTTTGCATTTACAGATACACTATCCTTGTTTTGTTTTTTGTTTTTTCCAATTCACTATGATGAATGAAGACATTTTGCAGTCTTAAAAAATAATTTTTCCTCTTCCCTCCTGAGTTCTTATCTGAGACCCCTTTAATGAAAGATAAACAAGAGAAAAAAAATTTATTAACATGTATACCTACCGCATGTATACATAGGAGAGATTAACTCCCCTAAGTGGCATAGAATTCAGGTTTAAATATCATTTTAATAGAGAAAGCGACTGGATGTAGGCCTCTTACAGAACATCTCTTAGGAAAGATGCATGGGTCTATAGCAAAATAGATGGGATGTATAGTTTGTGACAAAGTTGTCTGGGTATGATATAAACTTCTAGTCTGCTTACTGTGATAAGACTCGGTCTTCCCTGGTTGATGAAACTTCCTGCCAGGGGATTTATGACAATTGGATTCTTTTTGGAGGATCTGTCTTTAGGCAGGTAAGGGAAGTTCAGGGAAAGCCTCTCTCTGCATTTGCTCTTTTTTAAATGCCTACAACTAAAGTAATTAATATGCCAAAGTAGCCTATTTTTGGGGTGGCTACCCTTCAATAGTTAACAAGCCCTGCTTTTTATGGTGGACCAAAGCTTCTGATCCCTGGGTAAGCCAAAAGACCTGGGGCAGGTGACCTAAATTAATCTCTTCTCAGACACCATCATTTTATCTATATATAATAGAAGGTTTCAAAATTAGTCATTCTTACACCACCTTCCTAATTTAAGCTCTGTACCACCTATACTATGATTTAATGTTTTTCGTTAAACAAATTTACTCTTATTCCTAACAAATTAATTTAAGAAATTGATATCACCATGATAGATGGAAAGCCAGTACCATTTGTCATGGAGGTAAGTATAAATATAAATTCAATAAAATCCTCAGCCTCATACCTGGCGGTCTCTTCCCAAAGGAAAGATTTGGTTTAAAAAGGTTATTTCTACAGTCATATTACCCATAGAATGGTGACTTTCAACCTTTTAATCATGACCCAAAAAAATATATTTTATATCACCACTACACACACACACACACACACACACACAGAAGAAATGAGCATCTTTACTCAAAATATTTAACAACTTTGAGCAGTGATCACTCAGATCAAACACTGCCTCCATGCTCTAACAGTATCCTGGAGGGCCCCATGCCATGCATTACCCTTGTAGTTGCTAGGTGGAGAGCTCCAGAGGGTGTGGAAACAATGTTGGGCATGTGGATGGGACTCAGACAAGAATTATTTGTCCAGGGGTAACAGCTTGTAGAGCCATATCAATATGTCTTAGTTGAATATAACTAATATGTTAACAGAGCTTAAAAAAATTTTTTTCTTACTCCCCTCTCTCACCACTTAAAAAAAAGAAAAAAAATTCTAGTAACAACCCAGAGCTTGAAAACAATGTCCTATGGACTTTTTTTTTCTCCCTCCCATCTTTGTGGAGCAGGTAGCTCATATTTCTAATTATACTGCCGAACATGTCTAGAATCTAGGTGGATTTACTGTGCATCGCTTTGGATACCTAAATCAACTCTCAGTCTCCTTGTGGAAAAATGCTGCTGGAATTTTTTCACAGATCCCTTTCAGATACAAAATATCTCCTGGTCCACACTTTCTAGTACCTGGCATTTCTCAACTGACCTTTCATTCAGTCAACAAGTCTTGAATGTTCATATAATCATATTGCAACCACCATTTCTTATCCCCCACTGCAAGCCCTTAGCTCCTTGAAGGGTAAAGCCAGAGCTGTTTATCTCCCAAAATGCTGAGGATACATTTAGTTAGATGTAAATAAACATGCTTATGAATAAATCGATAGAAGCAACTACAGAGGATATTTAATATTATAGAAGAAAATGAGGCCCAGACAGATGACTTGAATGAAAGAAAGTTACCAATTTTGAGCATCTCCATGAAGAAGCTACTTGTGGAAATAATTGTTAAACTGCTTCATTTTGTCTTTGGGAAGCAGAAAGCAAAAGCTTTGGAGAGGCTACAAACAAGGGAAAGGTCAAAGTTTAACATCCATTTCGGCTTCAAAGTGGAATAACTGTAAGTGTAACTAACCTGGAATTGGCTCAGTGAGCATTTTTTGTGTAGAACAAGCAGCTTCATTAGTATATCTAGGAGTCCATTCATAGTTCCTGTCATAAAAAAATCAGTGTACAAAATTACATTAAAAAATAAATTATTTAAATACCAACAATAATTGTATTCAGGAAGCAGAGAATGTTTTATACATTTAATTGTAAGGTAATTGGCACCCAAATATAGAACATTTATATGGAAATAAGTAAAAGAGGTGACTGTATATGTATAGGCTTTTAAAGAGTTATTAACAATATTTATAACTGATACTGTCAAATAGTGCATAAAGAGACCCTCAGACTGCTTGTGTTTCTCCAATAAGAGTTGATAGAATTGCTGTTCCTCATATGAACTTAGCTCTTTCATGGATTGTTCATGTACAACTTCAGATTTAATTCATATTTTTTAATGAATTACTTTCTGTAAGCTTTATAGCAAACTGCTTTAAAATATTAAATTCATATAGATGCTGAGACCCAAAAAGGCCACGATGACCTCAGAAGCTATTCTTTTCTCGGGAAAGCATCTTTCACTCTCCTAGATTGCTCACTACATTTAAGAACTAGGAGAGAAGCAAAATGAAGATTTAATTCTCATGAAAGATAATAAAAACACTGTGAACCAGAAAAGAAAGAAATCCAAATTAATTATTAAATGCCTGCCATGGAGATTACCTCCTCTAATTCCTACCCACATGGTAGGAATTATTATGAAGATTTTTAAATATGTAAAGCTGATGATTTTAACCAGTTACATTTATTGATTTATACTAGAACATAATTAATAGCTGTTGGTGGTTGGTAGGGCATAGTATAAACACCTATTCAGTATTTTATATCAATTTATATGTGTAAAGGAGTAAATTGAGGCTCATTGTTGCCACAAGAGATATTTGGTCATTGTGGAAGTTGAGACATAGATACATTAATTTTCTTTAGACTATATACAAAATTAATGATTAAATATCATGAAGATACAAAGCACAAATGCCTGGTGTGTTTGCAATTGTAACTTTCCAAAAAATGCCAATTCTATATGCTCAATTTATTATATTTTTTATTAATACAGGACACTTTCATTAGGTTTTTGTTTAAAGAGTATAAACACTGGAATCAAGCTAGTTGGATTTAAATTCTTCTGTTATTAAAAGTACAGCCTTAGACAAGTGGCTTTAACGCCTTTGAACCTTATTCCTTCATCTATAAAATTATAAACTATAATCCGAAATGCCTAGAAGAGTGCTTGAACCATCAAGGCATTCAATACATATTTATTAAGTCAACAAATTTCCAATATACAGCTATACAAATGTAAAAAAACTACCCTGCCAGAGAAAAATGGCTAGAATTATATCAAATTTGGAAGCTATTTGGAATGGTCTGAATTAAAACATAAACAGATGAATTTACCAGGAGTGCAGGTGGAAGCATGTATACTCAAGGGAGCACCCCCAAATATAAGCAGTTACCCTCGCTAACAGCTGCAGGCACTGGTTTGTTATGGTAGCTATAGATTCTCTCAACTATCCCAAGGACAACTAGTAATAATAATATTCAGGTCTATTTCCTTATTTATTTTCATTGATAACATTTTTCTTTTCACAAGGAGCTGAGTCATATGTGATAAAATAGTAAAATTTAAGCTGAACTTAAAAAATTCAGGGCCAATGAAAAAGAAAAAACAAATATGCTCGCCAATAGTGTCAATAGATTTATCTGAGCTTTCATTTTGACTCTCAGCTTCCTAGCAGCCAGAGTAAATAAACACAATTGGTTGTACAGTTCTCATTATCAGAAAAATGCCAGTTTCTCAGAGAAAGTAAAGCTCTTCCAAGCCCCAAAGACTGATAGCTATCTTATGAATGCCACTTGCAGGTTGGGGAGTGACTTTGCCTATTTCAAGCATTAAAATGCTTAGAAGAATTAACTATATTTAATTTAAGAATGTGGTTTGAAATAGTTAATGAATTTAAATTAATTTCCTATATGAGATTATTTAGAAAAATTTTATGTGTTTTTAAGATTACTAGAGCATTAATCAAAGATTAGGTAATTTTCTTATTTTATTCAAATACCTCTAGACTTAAAAATTGCTCATGAAGATCTGAGAATTGGATTTCAAAGCTTGAGGAAAAAAAATGTGACTTTAATAAATTGAATGTGAATTTAAAACCCAAGAATCTTTTAATCTATTGTTCCAAACTGTCCAAAACCCCCCTCTGAACATTTTAAAAATCACACTAACATCCTTAAGATAACTAAATGAACCAACTGAAAACTAGTTATCTAAGAATTTCTGTCAATGCCAAAGATTTTAGTTTCAGTCCTTTCTATATAATGAGGAATTATATACTGAGGTTAATCTGTTTTGTGATAACACTGTGGAGACCAAGGGCAAGCTGCCCCAAGATGTGCCATTGTGACATGCAGATTATTTCAGAGTTGAGAACAACCAAGGCTCAAAAAGACTCAGAAACGTTGACCTCCCACCTGCATAAAAATAATTTAGATAGAGGACATGCTCTAGGAAGAGAGCTATCACCTTAGATAACTATATTATAAACTAGGTGTAATAGACAGGGAGGGATGTGACTAAGTCTGTTAAAATTCCCCTTTGTGCCCCCTCATTGTTCTTGTGTGGCCCAGCAAACATCTGTTTATCAAACTTTTACTCTTCTCATATTCCTGTGAGTTGCTCCCCTTTTCCTTTGAAGGAATGCCTACTCCCTTCTCCTTTGTTTAGGATGACAAATATACCTCATTCTCCCTGTCTGTCTTCGGAAACCATGTCTATGGCCTTCCCATAAGTACGTAATTAAACTTTGTTCTTTGCCCCTGTTAATCTTTCTCTTGTCAATTTGAATCTTAAAGCAGCTACAAGAACCTCCAGCGGTAGAGGACATTTCTTCCTCCCCAACACCACCACATCCTTAATGTAAGCCTATTTGTTAAATAGTAAACTCTGTTTAAAGATTGGTGTAAAGGGGGGAGAGGGAACAAACAAACAAACAAACAAACAAAACAACTAAATAAGTAAATTAACAAACCAAAAAAAATGAATAGAAATAAATAAATAAGAGGGGAAGGATATGAAACCCAGCACTTGTTTTAAGTTGTTCAGGATTGTTTTCTGGCTCATCTTCCTGCCTGTGGGGCTATGAAAATGCAGACTTATTAAGACCGCCAATAATAGAGCTCTTGCAGCTTGGCAAATAGCCACTCTAGAGTGAATGAAGTCAAGTAGAATGAGCTTTAGCTGCTCTGGAACCTGACAAGCAAGTGTTCCCATCTTAGCTCCAAAGCAGGTTATTTAACTATAAAATCTTCATAATAATTCCTACCACGTGGGTAGGAATTAGAGGAGGTCATCTCCATGGCAGGCATTTAATAATTAACTTGGATTTCTTTCTTTTCTCGTTCACAGGGTTTTTATTATCTTTCATGAAAATTAAATCTTCATTTTGCTTCTCTCCTAGCTCGAAAATGTAGTGAGCAATCTAGGAGAGTGAAAGACACTTTCCCAAGAAAAGAATAGCTTCTGGGGTCATCGTGGCCTTTTTGGGTCTCAGCATCTATATGAATTTAATGTTTAAAAGCAGTTTGCTATAAAGCTTACAGGAAGTAATTTAATAAAAATGTAATGGGGAAAAAAAGACTCCAGTTATCTCCAAAAAATCTGAACTCTGAAGTTTTTACCAACTTCTCTACTTAAAGACTGAGTGAAGAGTTTGCCCAACAAAAGGAAAAGGCATAGGGAGATGTAAAAGAGGGTTTATTTGGTATATATAAGACAATGTGGAAGAAAACTGGGAAGAGAGGAAGGACAATGAGAGTACCAAGGCCGAAACTGCAGGGAATACACTATTTGGCTTCCCTCCAAAAGGTCCCATCATCCATGTGTGATGGCCTTACTCAGTGTAGAAATGCACAGTCTGGGGCCGCTCCTCCACCCCTACATCACCAGAGAAGATGATGGGCTTCTTGACAGGACAGAGGGAACACTGAAAAGAAGAACCAAAAGTCAAAAGTGTTTAAGGAATTCATATGGGAAAGGATATACATGGCAAATGTGACAAAAGGAAAAAAAAATCATAATTACCCCCATTCAATGAGCTCTTCCTATAGATTTTTTTCCAGATGTGATGAGTGGCTTGGGAAAACCTAGATCAAGAGTGTGGTCACAAAGTGGGTAATATGGTATAGATAAGGTCAAGAGGTTTAGATATGGTCATATTATATGCAAGGACAGCTATAGGTATGCTGTCTTCCCTTAGCACAGCCAATGTGCCAGGAAGCTTTCTTGCTAAGTCCTGCCAAATTCAACTCCTGACAGAGCATGTGATATGAATGACATCACCACAGGAAAAGTAGGAGGCATCTCTCAAGACTATGAAGTCTGGGGTAGGAAACAAAATATGGGTACAGCATGATCATGCAAGCCATAAGAGTGAATCAAACATAATAGCAATGACAGATTTCCACAGTGATAAATGCAGTCTTCAACAAGTAAGTATAGCAAGAGGGCCGCTTTGTTCTCTGTCAGTCAAGCCAAACCTGGAAAACTCTTTAAGAAGGATATCAACAGTTGGAAGAGAAAGTAGGCCAGTATGGCAAGAGATAAGGAATGGTTGTAAGCATTGAGGATGATTTGGGAAAGGGTACTGTAACAGCTTCCAAATACTTTCAGACCTATTAGATGGAGAAGGATTAGGTTTCCTTCAGGTAGTTTCAGAGAGCTGAACTAAAACCTGTAAGTGGATATTGTCAGGAGGTAGATTTGGGCAGGGCATCAAAAGAACTCCTGAAGAATTAGAACTATCTGAAATGAAACACATGCTCTGTAGGGTGGTGCACTCCTCTTGGTTGGAGATACTCAAGCATAGGCTGAACTACTACTTACCAGGAATTGTTGTAAAAGAGGATTTATATATCTGAGGAAGAGAAACAGTCCCAGATTTTGTGGGGCCCAAAGTTTTTAGATTTGGGAAGCCCTTTTTAAGAACGAAGAATACAAAATCATGCATAAAAATTCAAGAGCTTTGGAAGACACTTTTTAAAGTGATAATCCTCCAAACTTAAGCATCATGAGCTTTTTTAAATTCATATCATGGGAGTCTGTTGACATCAAACAAAAGTGAGATTTGAATTTGTTTTTAAATGACTCTTAATTTTGAAATAATTCTTTTTTTATCTATGTGGCAGCATTGAGGTAGTAGAAAGATAGGAGCAGCAAAAATTAGACACCTTATTTCATAAGGTTCTTAGAGTTCCTAGCTGGCCTCTGTGTTTTCATATCAGGGTAAACTTGGGCGAATTACTTAACCTCTCTGAGCCTCAGTTCCTTCATCTGTAAAATGGAGGTGATGATCTCTATCTTGACATATTGTTTGGGAAAGACTAAATAAAATTATGTATGTAAAGCACTGGTATATATATATATATGGAAGTTGCATAATTAATGACTAGCTAAATTGGAGGACTAATAAGATTTGGGTAATCATGAGGAAAAGGTTTTTAAAAATGCCATTTGGAGTTATCATCTGTCACCCTGAAGACAATGAATGACATTGTTCCACACCCCTCAATTTAAGGCATAAGCCAAGAGTTCGTGAAATGTCACCAAGCTACAATATTCACATTAGGCTTATTTCAGACAACTCTAGCTTGTGAACAGACTTGAAAAGTCATCCCAGAACTGATTTGCCAAGATAAACACCTTTGTCCTCTGTGCCCTACTTTACTCCTTCAAAGTTTGGGATCAGAATGTAAGGACTGGGGCATTTCTTGTCACTCTACTCCCAAGAAACAGTGTGGCCAAATCGAGCTATAGACACATGGGCCACACTATCTAGAGGATAGTAACTTAGCAGAAGTTCCTGTGCATCACAGAACTCTAGGTCACTGTTCATCTAGAAGACTCTTGCTACCCTAAGGAGGTCCTCAGCCTGCAGCACTGGCATCACCTGGGAGCTTGTTAGAAATGTTAAAATCTCAGGCGTACCCTTGCATTTTAACAAGATCATTAGGTCATGTGCCGCACAGCAAAGTTTGAGAAGTGCTGATCCATACTATGCGGTAAAACTGGCTTTCCTGTCAGTGCTGTGTAGTTGAGGTCCCCTCCTTTGGGCTCTCAGAATGCATTTTATTTTATGAGGTTAGAACGGTGAAGAGCCTGGGGCCTGCCTGCTCTTCCTAGGGAGAAGGCCCAGTCCATCCATTTCTCACTGACCTTTCAGTCTTTGGATTCTCCTCATTTTGCGCAACTCGTGAAATAGGACATTTCAAACTTGAGATGACAAGTTAAACTTGACAGAAGTTCCAGACATCTCTCTGTGGCTACCACATTTTTTTTTTAAGAGGTGGAAGAGAAAAGATGGGACCAGGGATTAGCTCCCACTCCAAAGAGAGGCCCAGTCTCTCTAAACTTTTCTCTCTCTCCTTTCCTGCCCTCTCCTCCCTCTTCTCTATCAACTGCACAAAATAAGCTGGGGGAAAATTCTTTAGGAATGACTTTTCCAGCCCTGGGAAGACCTAGGGTGGCAGGCCCAACCAGGACTGGGAATCGCTCTATCTTTTTCATATTGGTGTGTTCTGGATCCACCTTCCCAGCCTTGACTGTGGCCTTACAGAAAAGGAGAAAGAGGAGGTGAAACCTACTAGGCCTAAACCTCTAGCCTAGACAAAACTTGTACTCCATCTGTCCCAGTGCATTGGCTTTTGGGAAGGCTTATCAAGTACCAAAAGACCCACTTTGCTGACACTGACTCTGTTCATATATTAATACTAAAAACTTACTTGCACTCACTATGCCATATATATAAGCACTTTACACATGTCAACTCATTTAATCCCCTAATAACCCTCTAAGGTAGGTAGCATCGTTGTGCCCATTTTACAGATGCGCAATCAGAGATTGTAAACATTTGCAAGGTCACCCAGAATAAACTGGGAGAGATAGGATTTGAACTCAGGCAACTTGAGCCAGAGATCTTATTCTTAACCTGCCTCTGACACATATACTTCAGGAATCCTGTAGGGAGGGGTTTGGGTGTTCCCACACTCTAGCCGGTTACCATCCTAATCGCATTACCATTCCCTACAGAGCTTCTTTGTCAAAGCATGCAACAGCAACAGATGTTAAATTAAACCACAGAGAGGTGTATGACTGCGGTTGTTTGTTTAGCAGACCTACCAGGTTTTACAAGACAAAAGGAAGCACATCATGGACTCAGAAGGACTTCCCTCAGCTCTAGTAGTTAAAAAAAAAAAAATGAAGGCCATATAAAATAATAAGGATAATCCAATCAAAGTGAGACAGATTTACTCTTTTCTGAAATGATTTTCTAAAGATAAGATTTTTCAGGACAGAACCAGTTAAATTTGTTTCCTGTTAAGCACAGTTCCTCACTTTGGGTGAAGCAAGCCTGCCATTTACAAAGTGCTTTCACAGATGTTTACTCCCTGATCTTTACAGCACCCCAAAGAGGTTGAGTGTCTTGTCTAAAATAATACAAGAACTAAGGGGCAGAGTTTAGACTACAGCCTGGTCTCCTGAGGTAGACACAAACCAGAGCACCGTTAGCTTACTGCCTGCTCTTTTCCTTAGTGATAAAAGCAGAGTGGGAAGAAGTATGAGAGCATCACACTTTAAATCTGGAAGTTTCCAGTCATCCAGAAGTAGCAGCTAGCAAACACTAAACACTTTATTCATGCACCAAATGCCAACCTAAGAATGTCACATGGTGACATCTAATTCCCACAACAAATCAATAAGAAGCACGGTATTATAATCCCCATTTTGCAGATGAAAAATCTCAGGTGTGGAAAAGTTAAATAACTTCCTCAGACTCACCCTTCTAGCAAGTGGCAGAGCCTATATTCAAACCAGTACATTTGAATCCAGAATTATTCTTTCACCCACCAATGTCTCTGGCCTCTGCTGAAACATTAGGATCATATTGTCCAACAGAACACCTAACAGCGTCAGCCCTTGTGAAGCATCTGTGAATGGAAAAGGGAGAGAACGCAACATGTTTATAGTAAGAAAAAGTTTTATCACAATACTCTCATTATGTTAAATCATCATTTGATGGCAAACAGAGCTCTTATCTGGGTGTCGGCATAAAATATTAATGATTAATAAATTGAATCATATCAGTTTATATGATCCAAACACCTTCTCTGCGAAAGGTCTATGTTTGGTAACGGGGGCTCCGAAGACAACAAACGTGCCCCCACCTTTGAGAAGCTGACAGGGAAGCTAGAGAGACAAGGTATCATCACACACAAAAAGTTATATAAGCCAGAAAGTAAAAATAAGGGCTCACTACAATCATTGAAAAGATGTTATAGGGCAGTCGGTGATTAATTGCTAAATGAATTTTGTGGTGAAACAACTGCTATAGGAGTCTAACGCAAGGAGCAATCCCTCCAGGCTGAGGTTGTAAAGGAAAACTTTGTCAGGTAGACAGAGTTTGAGTTGAATCTTAAAGGTCAAATATGTGAATGGCTGTAGGGGAGGGGAAGGCATTCCAGATAGAGAGAACAGCGTGAGCATATAGGTGTGGGGGTAAGAAAATGCTGGAAGTGCATGTTTAAGGTGGGGACAGTAATCAAGAAGCCTGATGGGACCTGACACCATTGCAGGGCCAGCTCCTCAGGCCTCAGTGCTGCTGCTGTGGAGAACTCTAGGTAAAGGGCCCTGGCACTTACCAACACCGAACTATCCACCTGCACCCTGCCTGCCAGGGAGCTCTTGGGAACACACCCAACCACAGGATGGGAAACTCCTTCCAACAAATCTTGTGTTCCTCCCATACCCAGTGACAGCTATTGCTTCTCACGTGGATTCCTAAGAAATACAGTCCACAGCCCAGTCCAAGGCCCGTGGGTTCTAAATCTTTGGGAACTCTAAAGCCAGTAAATGCAACCACACCTCCCATCCCTGTCACTGACTGTGGAGGCTTCCTGAAAGGCAAGTTCCTCCAGTCATCTACCTTTGCTGTCTTTGTGTTTCCCATATTGCTCCAGACATCTTCTCGATGACTGGGGCCTGCTGCTCCACCAACATTCCCCGGAATTCCCTCTGGAATGCCACCACGTGGCAACAGCTCCCCAGCCTGCTCACCCTCTTCCCTCTGTACCTTTCTCTGCCATTCATACTTCACACAGTTAGGGCCAAAGTCCTTCTCACAACCCACTGCCACTGCCTTCAGTCAAAAAAGATGTATTTATACCTTTTATGGGATATAGCAGTGAACAGAACAGCCCCAAATCCTGCCTTCAAGTTCTTGGAAGAGGGTTGCTAGGCAAAAAAAGTAAACATGTAAACTTGGATGCTGGTGACTCTAGGAAAAAGCAGCACAGGTATAGAATAGGAAATTCCTTTTGGAGTGGGCACAGAAGGAGGTCAGACAGGCCTTACTGAGCAGGTGAGAGTTACGCAGAGATCTGAAGGAGATGAGGGAACAGGCTGCTGGGAAAAGAGCTCTCCAGGCATAGTAAAGAGCAAGTGCAAGAGCCCTGAGGTGGGGACAAGTTTTGCCATGCTTGGGGATAATAAAGAAGCTAGTGTGGCTGGAGGAGGATGGGAAAGTAGCAAAGTGGTAAGAAATGAAGTCAGAGAGAAGGGGGCAGGTAAGATAGTGAAGGCCCTGGTGAAGATGTTGGAGTTACTCAGAGGGACGTGGGAAGCCATGGGAGGGTTCTGAGTAGAAGAATAACATGACCAGAAATACACTGGAAAAAATAAATTAACCCAAGTGCTGTGTGGAGAATAGACACTGGAAGCAGGGAGAGTTTCTGGATTATTCTTCCATTCTTTTGTGAAAAGTGCGTGTCTCTTAGGGTCATGTTATCCAGTTGTAGCCTCTTCTTCCCCTGACCATCAGCTCCATAACTACTTCCTCCCTAGTCATTCCTGAAGATTTTAACTTTAGCTGTTCTTTCACAGTCTCCCTAATACTTGCCATCAGCTGGAGGGATTTAGTGCACGCTTGGATGCTCCATTTAACTGATCAGCTTCTTAGTTTGTTGACTTCCTCAATTCCAATTACCCTCACATCATTTTCCCAATTAGCCACTCAGTCCCATTTCTAGGCAAGACCTTATCATCACCTGGGACTAATCTGCTTCTGAAATCATAAAATTCTCAGTACATTGCATTCTCAAATCCCAATCTTCTATTTTTGCAGCTTTCTTATTTATTTACTCCTAGTTTAGCTGGTCCCCACATTGATGGAAAATACCAATTCATTTGCTGTTCAATCCTTGCTACTCAATCCTCCTACACTCATTATGACTATTTTAAACATTCTTCATACTCTGCAAACCATCTACCTTTCTGTTTGCCCCTCATTGACTATGGAAATTAAGTCCCTCAAATTCCTCACCACCCTTATCTTTGCTTCTTCCTTCAAATCCCACAGGCTAAGGCTAAAGCTTTAGCCTCATTCTCAGCCTCTCCCTCCCTGGGTATCTTTCTCCCACCAGCTCTTGACTTTTGCTCCTTCCCTTCAGCATTTAAATTTTCTCACATCTCTTATCTTAGAAACACACACACACAACCACCCCAAGCACTGCCCCCAGCACATGCCTCCTTATGCCTCTTGCCTTATCTTTCTCTCCTTCTTTACAGCCAAACTTGCTGGGAAAATATTCTATCCCCTTTTGTGTCCACTTTTTCATTTCCCATTCAGTTTGAATCCTACTTTATTCACTGAAGCTTCTCTGTCACATTCACCAGATTCCTTCTCCAAATCTCATCTATCTCCTAACCACAGACAGGCCAAGCTTATGCCTGGGATGCTCTTCCTTCCACTACACGCCTACTCATCCTGTTTGTTTCAGGAACTCTTTTGGCCTCAGGAAAGCCATTTCTAACACACTCCACCTTCTATCGCCACAAATTGCTGGGTGAGATGTCCTGTCTGCTGGTATAGCATATTGTGCTTAATCCTTATGTACAGTTATCACATGGTATGGAAATTTCTCATTTACTTGTGAGCTTCCCTTGCTAGACCATAGCTAGTTGAAGTCAAGATCTATACCTGTATCACAATTCCTCATATGTTCTATACATGCTCTTTTGAATGAAATTCACAGAGAAAGTTGAATTATGAAAAACAGCATAAAGGATTTGAGTTTTCATCTCTGCATATTAAAGAATAATTGAAAGTTGTCAACCAAAGTTGTGACTTGGTCAAAGGGGTAATTTATAAAAATCTTTTTCACTTCCCTGTTCTGTCTGCATCTATAAACCTTCTCATTTCATAGGGCTCTGTGAAACCACTGTTCTACTGTGTACAAAACTGAGCTGACTCTCAAAGTCTTTCTTTCTGTTTTCTAAGATAGGGAGTAAAGGATGATAAGCTGAATGGAGAAGGAGTGATCTTTGGCATTTGAATTTGAGACACATGTAGGACAACCAGGTGGAAATGTCTCGTGGGCTGCTGAACAACTGGGGTCGATGCTCAGGGAAGGTCTGAGCTAGGGACACATATTTTGCCTCAGCAGAATATGCAGGTCCACTGAAGCATGAGAGAATGTGTGCTCACCAAAAAAGAAAGCATGTAAAACAAGAAGAATAGAGAGCTGGTACATCACATGGAGCCCCTGAGGACAAGGCCATTTGAAGGTTGGACGATAGAAGAAGGATGGTGAGAGACAGGAGATGAGAAAGGAACCATCAGAGAAAAGAGAAAGAAGCCCAAGAAGGGCATGTGGTGACTACGGCCGGCGCCTGACTTTTAGCCCAGTGGGGCAAGTCCTCCAGCTATTTCCTTTCCCTGCCCTCCGGGCTCTGGGCTGAAGAACTCTGCTATTGCAGGCTTGATACTCCTGCACCTGCGCCACATCTAGTTTTCATTGTTTCTCACCACTGGACAGAAACAGTTCATCTTTGGCCAGTTCCTACCACATTTACCCCAACAGCTATCCTACACCTTCACTCTTCCAAAGGACTCTACTCATTCTCCACTCTCACTCTTTTCTCAGTAGCAGCTTTCTGAGATATCACCATTCAGTTCACCTTAAGTGTATAATTCAATGTTTTAAAGTATATTCATAGAGCTGTGCAACCAACAGAATCCATTGTAGGACATTTTCTCAATCCAAGGAGAAATCCTGTATGCTTCAGCCATCACCACACAAACCCTATCCCCCAGATGCCCAGCCTGAGGCAACCACTAATCTACTTTGTGTCCATAGATTTGCCTGTCCTGGGTATTTCATATAAATGGAATCATACAATATGTGGTTTCTGTGACTGGCTTCTTTCTCTCAGCATAATGTTTTCAAGGTCCATCCATGTGGTAGCATGAATCGAAACTTGATTTTTTTTATGAAGATTATGTATCTGAATAATATTCCACTGTGAGCATAGATTACATTTTATTTATCCACTCATCAGTTGATAGCCATTTGGGTGTTTCTACCTTTTAGCTATTATGAATAATGCTGCTATGAACATCTGTGTACAAGTTTTTGTGTGCACATATGTTTTATTTCTCTTGTGTATATACCTAAGTGTGGAATTTCTAGGTATGTGGTAGCTATGCGTTTAATAATTTGAGGAACTGTTAGACTCTTCTCTAAAGACTGTCCCATCCTAAATTCCCACCAACAGTATAGTATATGAGGGTTCCAATTCTCTACATCCTTGCCAACCCTTGTTTTCTCTTTTTGATTTTAGCCATCCTAGTATATAAGAAGTGGTTTCTCATTATGGTTTTGATTTTCCTGATGACTAGTGCTACTGAACATCTTTTCATGTGTTTATTATTGGCCATTTGTAAACCTGCTTTGGAGAAATGTCTAATCAGATCCTTTGCTCATTTTTTAAATTGGATTGTCTTTGAAGTTGTGTGCTAGTCTGTCTGGGATGCCATAAAAAAACACCATAGACTGTGTGGCTTAAACAGCATACATTTATTTTCTCACAGTTCTGGAGCCTGGAAAGTCCAAGATCAAGGTTCTGGCAGGGTTTGGTTTCCAGAGAGAGGTCGCCTCCTGCCTTGCAAACGACTACTCTGTTCACATGGTCTTTCTCTGAGGGGAGGGGAAGTTTTCTGGTATCTCTTCTTATAAGGACATTTATCCTATGGTTCAGGGTCCCCTCTTAGGACCTCATTTAACCTTATTATGTCCTTACATGCCCTGTCTACAAACACAACCACACTGGGCATTATGGATTCAACAGATGAATTTTGGGGGACACACATTCAGTCCATAACAGGTTGTAAGAATCTTTATGTTCTAGATACTAGTCCCTAATCAGATATATGATTTTTAAATATTTTCCTCCATTCATTGGATTGTTTTTTCACTTTCTTGATGATGTTCTTTGAAACACAGATGTTTAAAATTTTTATTAAGTCTAGTTTATCTAATTTTTGTTGTTGTTGGTTGTGCTTTTGGTGTCATATTTAAGAAATCATTACCTAATTCAAGGTCATAAAGACTACTCCTTTGATTTCTTCTGTGTTGTTCTACTCTCATATTTTGGTAGTTAGTGGCACCTAACTTCAAAGTAATGACATACTGGGTTTGAGCTGTGACTCCTCATTTACCAGTTGTCTAACCTTTGGATAATTGTACTCACTTTTCTAAGCCTGTTTCCTCTTCTCTGAAGTGGAGTGAGATAATAAAAGCGACCTATTGCATAGGAAAGTTTTTAGGCTTCACTGAGTTAGTGTTTTTCAAAGCTCCTGACACAATGTATGGCACATATAAGGGCTCTATAAATGTTTACTGTTAGAGACCACCAGCTGTAGCTCCTCAGTATTTCCTCACCTGTAACTTAAACATCTCAGTTTTTTTCTTCACTTCTAATATCAGAGCAAGGGTGCAACTGACTTTCAAGTTATTTATTGCTAATAATATATCATCACAATTATATTGTTTAATATACAATCTATTATCTAAAGCTATGACTAATACTGCCCAAGATCTAACTTTTGGGTACATTCCTATATGTATGTTTTGTAGGATGTCACACTATATTGATCATTTTAGCATTACTATACAAGCTGTGTTTTTCCAGAAATGTAATTATGGCAATTTTACATTGCATTATATAAGTCAGAATGTAATACAACTATTAATTTGGATAACAACAGCCTATTTATATAGAATAGATGAAAAACCCACCAAAACATTTTGTTGCCATATAATTATACAGTCATTTATGGAATAAATGACCAGCTAACAGTATAATCTACTCTAACACCATGATAATTCTTCATGAACTTGGTTGGGAGTTATTCACAACTCCTTTGGGAGTTATTCAGAATAATAATTCCATTTTCTTCTGACAGACCAATAATGTGAACCATCATAAAAGGTATTTCAAGAGTCTGACTAGTGACCTTCATTTCCAGTTTGCCCTGGATCAGTGGTTCTCGAACTTCATTTGCATTAGAATCACTTGGAGGGTATTTAAAACACAGGTGCTGGGCCCTATACCCAGAGTTTTTGCTTCACGAGTCCTGGGTGAGGCCTGAGGATCTACATTTTTAACAAGTTCTCAGGCGTTACTGATGCTGTTGGTTGGGGTCTGCCCACTGAGAACCACTAGTTCTAGCACACAGTTAATAAGCACTGAGGGTCTCTAACCAGCATTTCTAAGTTGGCCAGCACCCAGGGAATTCCATGAGTCTTCTAGATACCCTCAAACTCTACTGGAGCTCCCTGAAGGATCCATGGCATTCTAGACACCTCACAAATCCTTTACTTCTAGGTAAAGACAGAAACACTTGAAAAATCTGTGGAATAGCACTTCTTTATAGGAAAGCTTCAGTCCCTTGGAAGCTCTCCTGACTATTGAGCCCAGACCATAGGGTTATCCTTCAGTCTAACTAATTATTTGCTTGGTCCAGTTTATTTTGTTTTGACTTATTCTTTAGAGCATAGCAGACCCTGTAACTGGTTTTTAGCATCCCATCCATGTTCAATTATTCCCTTATACAAAACACAGGTCTGTTACATACACTTCTAAATTTACAGCCATTCCAGTGAGTTTTATGATAATTGTCATTTGCTTTCTGGTCCCTCTCATACTAACATTTTTGGCTTATTAGCAAGTTTTTCTTCTTTTCCTTTCCTTTCCTTCAGCAGTTGGTTTTGTTTTTTCTACCAACAGAGGTAGGTGTGTGACTAATACTTGAGCAATTCTCTTGGTCATGCTTTAGAACTGGAGTACAACCATCCCAAGTAAAAATTAGTGGGCCAAGATTCTCTTTCATGGACTCACAATATGGAAAAGTATAGCTTCAAGGCTGCCATTAACCATTATCTCTGCAACATGCAGAAGAAGACCAACACAGAAAATAGAGCCAATAGAAGAGAACTTGATAATATTGTTTGAGCCTGGATTAAATCATGTCTGAAACAAATATTCTTGTCATTCTGAATTATTTGAGTCCATAAATATCTATTTTAAGTAAGCTAGTTTAAGTTGGGTTTCTGTCATTGCTAAAAATTCTGACTGTATACTTCCTGAAATTAACTACTGTATAGGGAAAAAACACTCCTGTGTTTCTCCTCTACTCTTAAAACTACACTCTACCGTTTGACCCTTCTGGTCACCAAATGTGTAGGAATTTTTCCCCCATACACAGCAATTCTCTGATTCTCCAGAAACCAGCTGAGTATCCTACAATTTAACTAAATTCTGACAGTATATGTACTTGGAGTTAGCATTAGATCCCACAGTAATGGTTTCAGTCCCACAAGACTGCTCCTTACCCCCGACTCAGGTGCCAAACAACTCCTACCACCTGGGCTTCTGACCTTCTGACTGGTTATGAATCAGAGGTTTCCAGGACCCCTTCATTAAGTTCAGTTATTTACTAGAATGGTCAGAGAACTCAGGGAAACAGTTCAATTAACTATTGCCTATTTATTACAAATGTTCAAAAGAAACAATAGGCCAAAAATAGAGTCACTTGCCCCCACAATAGCAAACCAAGACTTCACTGAGAGAATGTGGCCTTAACCAGTGTAGCTCTGGGCCAGAGGGGTTCCTAGCTCCGGACAAGTTCACTCTGGATTCTCTTTGACTGGAGTATGGTGGTGGTATAAGGGTTTATACCAAGCTTTATTCTCATGGTGGCAGGTTGAGTGCTAGAGTCACATCTGCATCAGCAAGTTCCCCTCTGTCTCCATCTCTGTCTCTGTTTCTGCCTCCACTCCAGCCTCTGCTCTCAAATCCAGCCTCTGGTCTCCTGCTCTCTTGATCCCTTGCTCCTCTGCTCTCTTGCTTTATTTCTAGCACTGGGTGGAGCTCTTTATATACCAACACCAGCAATAATGTCTTACTGCCAATGGGTATACAAGCATGCACCTGTGCAGCAGGCTAAATATTACATCATTGCACATACACAGTGGGCAAGTATATTAGGATCAGGTGAGGATCCTGGCCATAGTAACTTCCATTTTCCCTACAACCAGTCAATGTGGAATTTTCTAATCAGCACTAGTGAGGTAATCTACATGACAGACCCACACCGTCTCCTCAAAGGAAGGTGACCTTGCCTGAAACAATCATTTATGTTCTTTTACAACAAATTCCTTGTCCCACCTTTTTCTTTCTATGAATGTCTTCTATTTTTGTACAGCTCCTAGGAGCTCCTTTCTACTTGCTAGAAGAAATGCTGCCCCATTTATGAACTGTTGAATAAAACCAATTAGATCTTCAAATTACTCAGTTGACTTTTTGTTTTTTAATACAAAGGATACTTCAAAGGATACCAATGAACATCCTGATAGAAGAGATGTGTAGGGCAGAGTATGGGGGAAGGGGCTGAAAAAGATTCTTTGCTGAAGCAAACTTTAGTCAGGCTCCCCTGAACCCTCTCTCCAGCAAGGCTCATCCCAGTTTTAGCAAAAATCCTGCTAAGTCCAGTTTAGAGAATCCCCCATCCTTGATATCCCATCCCCCAAAGGAACAAACTCCTCATCCCCATTATCCCCCCTGGCAATATCTGAATCACCCAGGCCTGCCTTTAGCAAGAATCTCCCAGACTTGATTTCTCCTCTTACTAATTTTTCATTCACTACTGCCCCATGCCATAATTTGCAGCTTGGATATAAATCTCTACTTGTTTGGGTTATATTTGCAATGAAGCCCAGTTTTATATTAGAGTCTCTCTTCCTCTATTGAAATAATTTTTAAAATAAAAGGTATCTTTACCCCTTTAACTTCTGTCCAGCTTTTGTTCTCTTTAATGGGACAAAAGAACTCCCATGACCTCTCCAAGTACATTACTCACTTCAGCACCTCTGTGTGTTCAGCACTCCAGAAGCTCTCTGAGCCACTGTCCTTTGGTGTTCATATGGAGGCTTTATTACATAGGCATGATTGATTAAAGCTTAGCCACTGATGACTAACTCAAACTCCCATTCCTCCCCACTTCCCAGAAGTTAGAGGGTGGGGCTGAAAGTTCCATTTCCTAATCACTGGTTGGTTCCCCTGAAAACCAGAGTCCATCCTAGGGGATTTCCAAAAGTCCCATCATTAACATAAAATCAGGTGTGGTTGAAAGGGGCTTATTAGGAATAATAAAAGACACTTTCATTTTTATCTCTCTGGAGCTATTTCAGTAACTGCAGCTATCCGAGGATAAAAGACCAATATTAAAGCAAAAGATGCTCCCATTGCTCTAATCAGTAAAGAAATTCCAATGGTTTTAGGAGGTCTGTGCCAGAAGTGAGGAATGTAGACCAAATATATATTTCTTATAAATCATAACATCACAACTACTAATCAAAGATAATTTTTCATTGGAAAAGCTTAATTATGTACACACATTACGACCAGATTACATTTATATTCTTCAAATGAAATATAGGCTGTCACATTTTGAGACTTACTCAGTTACTAGTACTATTAATAACAAAGAAGTCTAAGTAGTTTGGCCATGGTGGGATTTATTGTCATAATTGTTAAGATAAATATCAATATGACTTTCCTAATACACCACTGACAATGACTGTGAAAATTAAGGGAACATCACAGACATGGCATTGGGAAGCCTGCAGGAGAAGCTCTCATGCTCACCACTCCTAGTAAACCTCAGATGCCATCGGAAGATTCAAACCCCATACTATTTTAACTAGTTTACCACCCAGCAGGAGGAAGAAGGCTTCTACCTTCCACCATTGCCCAGACAATGAGAGATGGTCACAATTCAGTCCTTAAGAAGCCATGATACTTAGGCTTTCCAGTTTACTGCAATGGACATTTCCCTTAGAACAGCCCTCCTAACTCAGCCGTTTCCTCTATAAAAGTGTTCCTCTCCTTTGTTCTCAGGAAATGCCTATGGTTCTGCTATAGCTTCCAAGTCCTGGACTGCAATTCTCAACTTATTCCTGAACAAACTCAGTTTGCTGGTAAATTAACGGCCGTTTATTTTTATTTTATTTATTTTTTAATTTTGGTATCATTAATCTACAATTACATGTGCAACATTATGGTTACTAGACTCCCCACATCACCAAGTCCCCACCAAATACCCCATTACAGCCACTGTCCATCAGCGTAGTGAGATGCTATAGAGTCACTACTTGTCTTCTCTGAGTTGTACAGGCCCCCCCTCTACATTATGTCTGCTAATCTTAATGCCCCGTTTTCCCCGTTGTCCCTCTCTTCCCACCCATCCTCCTCAGTCCCTTTCCCTTTGGTAACTGTTATTCCATTCTTCGGTTCTGTGAGTCTGCTGCTGTTTTGTTCCTTCAGTTTTTTTTTCTTTGTTCTTATACTCCACATATGAGTGAAATCATTTGATACTTGTCTTTTTCCACCTGGAAACGCTCTAGCTCCATTCATGTTGTTGCAAATGTCTGGATTTGTTTTCTTTTTCTGGCTGAATAATATTCCATTGTGTATATGTACCACCTCTTCATTATCCATTCATTTATTGATGGACACTTAGGTTGCTTCCATTTCTTGGCTATTGTAAATAGTGCTGTGATAAACATAGAGGCGCATCTGTCTTTTTGAAACTGGGCTGCTGCATTCTTAGGGTAAATTCCTAGGAGTGGGATTACTGGGTCAAATGGTATTTCTATTTTGAGTTTTTTGAGGAACCCCAATACTGCTTGCCACAATGGTTGAACTAATTTGCATTCCCACCAGCAGTGTAGGAGGGTTCCCATTTCTCCACATCCTCACCAACATTTGTTGTTGTTTGTGTTTTGGATGTTGGCCATCCTCACTGGTGTGAGATAATATCTCATTGTGGTTTAATTTGCATTTCTCTGATGATTAGCAATGTGGAGCATCTTTTCATGTGCCTGGTGGCCATCTGAATTTCTTCTTTGGAGAAGTGTCTATTCAGATCCTCTACCCATTTTTTAATTGCATTATTTGCTTTTTGTTTGTTGAGGTGTGTGAGTTCTTTATATATTTTGGATGTCAACCTCTTATCGTATACGTCATTTATGAATATATTCTCCCATACTGTAGGACGTCTTTTTGTTCTACTGATGGTGTCCTTTGCTGTACAGAAGCTTTTCAGCTTGATATAGTCCCACTTGTTCATTTTTGCTTTTGTTTCCCTTGCCTGGGGAGATATGTTCATGAAGAAGTTGCTCATGTTTATGACCAAGAGATTTTTGCCCATGTTTTTTTCTAAGAGTTTCATGGTTTATGACTTACATTCAGGTCTTTGATCCATTTTGAGTTTACTTTTGTGTATGGGGTTCGACAGTAATCCAGTTTCATTCTCCTACATGTAGCTGTCCAGTTTAGCCAACACCAGCTGTTGAAGAGGCTGTCATTTCCCCATTGTATATCCATAGCTCCTTTATCGTATATTAATTGACCATATATGTTTGGGTTAATGTCTGGACTCTATATTCTGTTCCACTGGTCTGTGGGTCTGTTCTTGGGCCAGTACCAAATTGTCTTGATTACTGTGACTTTGTAGTAGAGCTTGAAGTTAAGGAGCATAATTCCCCCTGTTTTATACTTCCTTCTCAGGATTGCTTTGGCTATTTCGGGGTCTTTTGTGATTCCATATGAATTTTAGAACTATTTGTTCCTGTTCATTGAAGAATGCGGTTGGTATTTTGATAGGGATTGCATTGAATCTGTAGATTGCTTTAAGTAGTATAGCCATTTTGACAATATTTATTCCTCCTAGCCAAGAGCATGGGATGAATTTCCATTTGTTAGTGTCCTCTTTAATTTCTCTCAGGAGTGTCTTGTAGTTTTCAGGGTACAGGTCTTTCACTTTCTTCATTAGGTTTATTCCTAGGTATTTTATTCTTTTTGATGCAATTGTGAATGGAATTGTTTTCCTGATTTCTCTTTGTTAGCTCATCGTTAGTGTACAGGAAAGCAACAGATTTCTGTGTATTGATTTTGTATCGAGCAACTTAGCTGAAATCAGATATTAGTTCTAGTAGTTTTGAAGTGGAGTCTTTAGGGTTTTTTACATACAATATCATGTCATCTGCAAATAGTGACAATTTGACTTCTTCTTTACCAATCTGGATGCCTTGTATTTCTTTGTTTTGTCTGATTACCATGGCTAGGACCTCCAGTACTATGTTGAATAACTGTGGGGAGAGAGGGCATCCCTGTCTTGTTCCTGATCTTAGATGAAAAGCTTTCAGCTTCTCGCTGTTAAGTATGATGTTGGCTGTGGGTTTGTTATATATGGCCTTTATTATGTTGAGGTACTTGCCCTCTATACCCATTTTGTTCAGAGTTTTTATCATGAATGGGTGTTGAATTTTGTCAAATGCTTTTTCAGTATCTATGGAGATGATCATGTGGTTTTTGTCCTTTCTGTTGATGTAGTGGATGATGTTGATGGATTTTCAAATGTTGTACCATCCTTGCATCCCTGGAATAAATCCTACTTGATCATAATGGATGATCTTTTTGATGTATTTTTGAAATAGGTTTGCTAATATTTTGTTGAGTTTTTTTGCATCTATGTTCATCAGGGATATTGGTGTGTAATTTTCTTTTTTTGTGGTGTCTTTGCCTGGTTTTGGTATTAGAGTGATGCTGGCTTCATAGAATGAGTTTGGAAGTATTCCCTCCTTTTCTATTTTTTGGAAAACTTTAAGGAGAATGGGTATTATTTCCTCTCAATATGTCTGATAAAATTCAGTGGTGAATCCATCTGGCCCGGAGGTTTGGTTTTTGGGTAATTTTCTGATTACTGATTCAATTTCGTTGCTGATAATTGGTCTGTTTGGGTATTCTGTTTCTTCCTTGGTCATTCTTGGAAGGTTTTATTTTTCTAAGACGTCTTACATATCCTCTAGGTTTTCCAGCTTGTTAGCATATAGACTTTAAGAGAATTCTCTAATATTTATTTGTATTTCTATGGGGTCCGTCATGATTTTTCCTTTCTCATTTCTGATTCTGTTTCTGTGTGTAGATTCTCTTTTTCTCTTAATAAGTCTGGCTAGGGGTTTATCTATTTTCTTTATTTTTTCAAAGAAACAGCTCTTGGTTTCATTGATTTTTCTATTGTTTTATTCTTCTCAATTTTATTTATTTCTTCTCTGATCTTTATTATGTCCCTCCTTCTGGTGACTTTTGGCCTCATTTGTTCTTCTTTTTCCAATTTCAAGAATTGTGACTTTAGACTATTCATTTGGGATTGTTCTTCCTTCTTTAAATAGGCCTGGATTGCAATATACTTTCCTCTTAGAACTGCCTTTGTTGCGTCCCACAGAAGTTGGGGCTTTGTGCTGCTGTCATTTGTCTCCATATATTGTTTGATCTCTGTTTTGATTTGGTCATTGATCCATTGATTAATTAGGAGCATGTTGTTAAGCCTCCATGTGTTTGTGAGCCTTTTTGTTTTCTTTGCACAATTTATTTCTAGTTTTATACCTTTGTGATCTGAGAAGTTCGTTGGTGGAATTTCAATATTTTTTAATTTACTGACGTTCTTTTTGTGGCCTAGTATGTGGTCTATTCTGGAAAATGTTCCATGTGCACTTGAGAAGAATGTGTATCCTGCTGCTTTTGGGTGTACAGTTCTGTAGATGTCTGTTAGGTCCATCTGTTCTAGCATGTTGTTCAGTGCCTCTGTGTCCTTACTTATTTCATGTCTGGTTGATCTATCCTTTGGAGTGAGTGGTGTGTTGAAGTCTCCTAAAATGAATGTATTGCTTTCTATTTCGTCCTTTAATTCTGTTAGTATTTGTTTTACTTATGTTGGCGCTCCAGTGTTGGGTGCATACATATTTATAATGGTTATATCCTCTTTTTGGACTGACCCCTTTATCATTTTATAATGTCCTTCTTTATCTCTTGCTGCTTTCTTTGTTTTGAAGTCTATTTTGTCTGATACAAGTACTGCAACACCTGCTTTTTTCTCCCTGTTGTTTGCATGAGATATCTTTTTCCATCACTTCACTTTTAGTCTGTGTATATCTTTGGGTTTGAGGTGAGTCTCCTGTAAGCAGCATAAAGATGGGTCTTGCTTTTTTATCCATTCTGTTACTCTGTGTCTTTTGATTGGTGCATTCAATCCATTTACATTTAGGGTGATTATCGATAGATATGTACTTATTGCCATTGCTGGCTTTAGATTCGTGGTTACCACACGTTCAAGGTAACTTCTTTACTATCTAACAGTCTAACTTAACTCTCTTGTTAAGCTATTATAAACACAGTCTGATGATTCTTTATTTCTCTCCCTTCTTATTCTTCCTCCTCTATTCTTTATATACTGTTTTATTCTGTACTCTTTTGCATTCCTTTGACTGTTTTTGTGGATAGTTGATTTTGTTTTTTGCCTTTAGTTAGTATTTGGATGGTCTCCTTTCTTTGCTATGATTTTATTTTGTCTGGTGACATCTTTTTAGCCTTAGGAGTGCCTCCATCTAGAGCAGTCCCTTTTAGATATCCTGTAGAGGTAATTGTGGGAGGCAAATTCCCTCAAGTTTTGCTTGTCTGGGGTTTGTTTAATCCCTTCCTCAAATTTAAATGATAATCATGCTGGATACAGTATACTTGGTTCAAGGCCCATCTGTTTCATTGCGTTAAATATATCATGCCATTCTCTTATGGCCTGTGAGGTTTTTGTTGAGAAGTCTGATGTTAGCCTGATGGGTTTTCCTTTGTAGGTGGTCTTTTTTCTCTCTCTAGCTGCCTTTAATACTCTGTCCTTGTCTTTGATCTTTGTCATTTTAATTATTATATGTCTTGGTGTTGTCCTCCTTGTGTCCCTGTGTTGGGAGATCTGTGGACTTCCACTGTCTGAGAAACTATTTCCTTTCCCAGCTTGGGGAAGTTCTCCTCAATTATGTCTTCAAAGACACTTTCTATCCCTTTTTCTCTCTCTTCTTCTTCTGGTACTCCTACAATGCAAATATTGTTCCCCTGGATGGTCACACAGTTCTCTTAATATTCTTTCATTCCTAGAGATCCTTTTGTCTCTCTCTGCCTCAGCTTCTCTGTACTCCTGTTCTCTGATTTCTATTCCATTAACAGTCTCTTGCACCTCATACTGTCTGCTCTTCAGCCTGTCAATCGATTGTTTCATTTCTGTTATGTCCCTCCTGACTTCCTCCCTTAGCTCTTGCATATTTCTTTATAGGTCCATCAGCATGGTTATGACTTTTATTCTGAAATCTTTTTCAGGAAGATTGTTTAAATCTATCCCACCAGGCCCTCTCTCTGGGGTTGTCTGGGTGAGTCTTGACTGGACTATATTCTTCTGTCTTTTCATGGTGATAGAAGTGGTCACAGGCAGGTGCCACGTGTGTCAGATGGGAGAACAAAGTCCCTTCCTGCTCTGTTCTCCTTGCTCTTCTCCGCAGCCTGTGCCGGTTACCCGCACACTGGGAAGCAGCCTCTGGGATAATCCCCTAAACTGTCATGGACGGGGCCACCCTCAGGCTAGCCTAGGGCACTGCGGGGGTTTGTAGCCTCACCGGGTGCGTTCTGCAGCCGTTGGTGCCTTTCGGCCCTTGCCTTAGCTTCTGGGCCCTTCCCGGTTAGCTGCGCACCTGCCGGTAGGAGATTCTGTGTGGTTGTTGTGGGTGTGGCTGCTCTCCCCCTATTCCGCAGTTGTGGGGATCCGCCAGCGCTTGCCGGGGGAAGTGAATTGCAGGCTGCTTATCCCTGTGAGGGGCTTTGGGGCTGCTCTACCCAGCACCCGGTTAGGGGGCCTGAAGTTCCTCAAGATTCCCAGCCTGCTGGGCTGAGTGCACTGGGATGATTTTGTTCCCATGTTGGGCCCTTGTCTCTTTAAGGCTTTTAAGAAAGCGCCCACTTTTCTTTTGTCCCAGGGGAGCCGGCTGTGGGGACCCGCTTGCAGTCTCCATCTCGGATCCTGCCCTTCCGTTTCTCTAATCTCCAGTACACCATGCAATGTGTGTCTGTGCTCCCGGTGCAGATCACCGGGGCTGGTTATTTCACGGGCCTGTACTTCTACTCCCTCCCAGCTCTGAATCCTCTCCTCCCGCCAGTGCGTTGGGGTGGGGGAGTGCTCGGGTTCCGCTGGGTTGCGGTTTTGTATCTTACCAGCTTCATGAGGTGCTGAGTTCTCACAGATGTAGATGTAGCCTGGCTGTTGTACTGTATTTTCTGGTCTCTCTTTTAGGAATAGTTGTATTTGTTGTATTTTCACAAATATATATGGTTTTGGGAGGAGATTTCCACCGCCCTGCTCACACCGCCATTTTCCTCCAATCTCTCTTGACTTTTATTTTTAAGGTTAACATAACCCAAGATGGTATTTATAATATGAAATTCCTCATAGGGTTAAAAAAAAAGTATAACCTCCCAAAGCTCTTAGTTATATATATCATTGTTTAACAAATGTAAATTCATACTGCTCATGGAAGTGTGATTGGGGCATTTACATTTATCTTCATAATAGTTGAACACTTACTTGAAGTATTCTGAAAAAATTAGAGTTAAGCAACTTGCAACAAATGGCAGCTACAGGTGGTTCATTCGAGACTGATGGTAGCACCTACCTTTGAATTTGGCTTTTCATGTGTTCTTTCATGAATTGCCAATAGTATATATTACATACTCACATAATGAGCAAATTGACACAACTGTTTGTACAGAGGTTAGGCCTTAAATTGCTTTTGCTGTGTAAGTGAATATTTTCCATCTTAGCTTGCAGGTCCTCTCATGATATCCAGTCCTTCTCTGAACCTAGTCTCACAGCTTGCTGCATACAGAGCCTAGTACCTCTGTGATATTTAATTAAGGGAAACCTCACTGGCATGGTGTCAGGAAGCCTATAGGAGTAGCTCTCATGCATACCACTCCTCATAAATCTCAGATCCCACCAGAAGAGACAGACACCATACAGTTTTAACTACTTTAACACCCAGCAGGAAGAAGGCTTCCTCTTTCCACCTCAGCCCAGCCAGTGGTCACAACCCAGCCAGCAGAAGCCATAATATGTGGGACTTTCAATTTACTCCAATGGACTTTTCGCTTAGAACAGCACCCCAACTTGGCCCTTTCCTCTCCAACTATAGCAGGCCTCTGGTTCTGCTTCAGTTGCATATCCTAGATTGCAATTTCCTGCTTATTCCTGAGTAAACCCATTTTTTCTGGTGAAACAAATTTTATTTTTAAGGTTAACTCTCTCATCGTCCCCACTTAAGGTCACCATAACTCTGCCATTTACTTTGCCCACCCAGCAGCTCTCATTTGTCTACAGAAAAACTTACCCCAGATTCCTGCCCCACAGAGCTTCTGCTCTTCAGGTACCATGATCTAAAATAATATCTGCAGTGGGGCTGGGGTAGTACCCCAGTCTGTGATAACACAGTGATGGGCTTATATCTGGCTGCTAGAGAAGAAAGTGGTTAACCCAATTAGAGAAAAGATTTCTTGTACCATAAAACTTAATTCATATGCTTGTGTTAAATTAAAGGAAGAGGCCTTTAGACTGAGATGGTGTTAATACCTTAGCAATTTAAGTAAGCAAATCTAACCCTAAACAAGTAATTGCCTCAAGGTTAAGAAATCAAAAATGAAGGAGAGCCAATCACAAACAGCCAACTCTGCTAAATAAGGCAAAAGCTTAACCTATAGCCAATCAAGTAGTTTTCTGCTTTGTTTCTGGCTTTTCTTCAAAAATTTCTTTCCTCTAGCTCCCCAGTGGAGCACTCTTAATGACTTCACCTCACACCAACCAATGCAAATTGTTTTTGCTCAAATAAACTTAAAAATTTAATACTTCGATTTATTTTTTAACACATGTTATCAAACCTTTCTTTAAAATGACGAGTCTTTGTTTCTTAAGAACCCAAAATGTAAGAATAGTAGACAGGCAGATAATAACAAGAAATATCAGTCAAAATTTCAATTGTCAATATTTGAACAGTAGGTGAAAAAAATAAGGAAAAATGTCTATATAGTTTTCTTCTTTGATTATAAGATATTTAATAGTAAATGCCACAACCCATCTGAATGTCTATTTATAAAATGAATCAAGAGCCTATTATTTTGGTCCAAGGTGTACACCTCAACAGATAACTATGTCTGGTTTTAAAGCTATGGAGATTTTGTGGATTTAAGAATTGTACATGAAGACTCCCAGAAAGAAAAGCTAAATACAACAGTGCTTAAAGCTAGGAATGTTGAGCTTCCTCCCTTCCCCACCCCCACCCAATGTGTCTCATGTAGTGTTAATGAGCCAAAAGCTTAGCGTCAACTACAGTGGAGGGAAGCTTTCCTTCTTTCCTTCTTGATAGGGCATAAAGTCACCAACCCCCTGCTCCACCCAAACAAACCAAAAGCAAATTATTATTAAGAATTTATACCAGGGAGGGTAAAAGGATAAAATATCAAAAAGTTTTGTTCATTTGCCCTAACATCTATAATTATGTCCTGGTCCAGTTAATTGGGGTGGCAGAATATTTTGAAATTAGCTTCCATTGAAGGGATGGCATACCATTGCTATAGTAGAGATATGGTCCACATAGTCAAATTATAGGTGAAAGATTTAAAAGAGGTAGACTTTAAAATAAGCTCTAAAATAAGGTATGGGGGAACTTTCCTTTCAATGTACATTTTTCATTATTTTTGTAAGGGAATTAGGATGGCTTAAAATTTTTTATGGTGAATTCTTTGTGAAGGTCAAAGAAAAAAATGCAATATTTATACTCTTAAAAAGGAACCTCTTCATAAGTGTTGCGTGATTTCTAAAGATAAATACTCTGAAGATACAAAATCAAATCTTCCATAAGAAAATTTAAGATTTTTGACCTACATTTTGCCATAATGATGGTATAAAAGAGCGGCCAAAATGAGGTTTTGTTGTTGTTTTTGGTATTGTCATGATTTTAAAGAATCAGTAAGTATTATTGAAGTTTTCAAGTAAACTAAAGGTGGGGACTGTAACTTCTGTGTGGACTCATCACTGGCATGCCAAATGTATAGTCCCTCAGATTGATTCTTTCCTGTATTAAGTTTTGCAATGAAATCCACTGAGTAGATTCTTTTTCTGTCACAAACACATATTTAAATGACTAACATTAATAAAGGGAAGCAATTCATTATATGAAATATTACCTTCCAGAAGGCTTATCACAAATGCATTCACTTCCTAAACTGAAAGCCTCTATAATGTTTTATAAATATAACACTGATTGTATTTAATTATTTTAATTAGGTCTGCAAAATATTTTACAACTTAATACTATTTGCTGTTTTATAGTATAGTTACTTCCCGGGTGATTTCTTTCTTGCATTTACCAAGACTGGGCTGCTAACTATAATTCTGGCCTATTATTATTACATTTATTTTAATACATAATATGTGTCTAGGTGGCTACTCTTTCCTTTTTGATAACATCCAATTTTGCCATGTGCCCCAGTTCTAAGCCCTAACTTTTTGGACACAAAACAGTCAGAAGAGAAAAATGTAAATAAGTTTAATCATTTAAGTTTCTATTTAATAAATATACCTCTAATTTAATACGCTTGTGGTATCTAGTTGTTGGTAAGACCATCATCTAACCTGAATATTTCAGTTCTCTTTGTTTCACATTGATGATTTTTAATTCAACTGAACTTATTCAAGCCAGTTTTAAAATTATTTCTTTAACAAGTGGGTGACTTACAGGTTAAAGAAAGACAGCAATCCAGTCACTCAAAGGTACAATAAAACCATAAAACCATTAAGCAAAGTAGTTCCAATACAAGTAACCCCTACCTTGTACTTTGGTAGCTGCATATCCCACAGAGATCTTGATAGGCATAATAAAAGGCATTCAGAAGTTGTTTTAAGGGGAGGACAATTTTATCCCACTAAAAGTTTAATCCTAATGAAGAGCATAAAATGTTAACTCATGGTTCTGTGAATTTCCTGTAGGGACCTCGTGTCATCTGGGTTGACAGATTACCAACTAATTGCCTTGTACAGACAAAAAGTTTAAAGTGTCTAGGGCATCAGTCTTTAGACATTTTTGTTCATATACACCCTAAAATAACTGAAAAATGACATGCCCTTGAACATATAAAAATACCTAAAAATTTCCATGAGAAGTTTAAAAGTTAAAGGGATGTAATTTTTAGAAAACTTTAACTATTGCATTTTAAAATTGATGCTTTTACAGTACATTTAAAAGTATAAAAGATAACTTAAATACTATATAGATTTGATACCATTATTATTCACTTAAATTACATGCACAAGGTTTTCTTCAGTAGTCAGAAATTTTACCATGTTCCTTATTTTCTTTGAACTCATATGCCCATTCTACCTCCACTATAGAATTATCTTTGGGGATGAATTATCATTGACATAACTACTGACATTCAATTGCTCAAAGTTCAATTGTATGGATATCTTAAAATTATTTTATGCCCTCCTTCATACTTCCTTTTGTGTTGGATATTTTGGTGTGGTTGTGGGCATTTTGAGGGAACCAGCTAAAAGCAAGTTGAATTGGGGACAAGTCTGGTGTATGTTTAATAAGTTATATATCTATGGGATTGACAATCATTTCTGCAACAGGTAAGTAAACGGCTAGACATCTCAGAGTGGGAGCAACACCTACACAACTAAATCAGCTCACCTGGAATCTTGACACAAAGGTGCTGGGCTAGAGGTTGAAAGATGATATGAGTGTAGCACTAGCACCAAAAGCACCTAGATGGTAGAAAAGAAACAAAACAGAATTAATGGAGTTGGAAGCTAGTTTCTGTGGAAAACTGTTAGCAAAGGATTTGGTTTTCTTAAACACCTGATCAAAACAGAAGTTCTCACTTATCAGAAATGTACTTGATAATACAGTGAATTATAGTTTTTTCCCACTTTTTGATAAAAGTCATACAAAATAGAATTTTTTTGTCAGTCACAAATGTGTAGCAATGCTACAATCAGCATTTATGTGGGTGAGTAAAGTCACAGTGTATACAGCTAAATGTGAATAATTTAAAAAATTGATCAAGCATGTTAGGGGAAATATCAAATTATATTCCTATTCTTTCCATAAAATTAATATATTGAAATCATTATGTAACAAAGAGGCCTTCAAAGAATACGCAGGGAAAAAAATGTTCATATTTTTTAAAATTTAGAGATGTGTAAAGCACTGCTCTGGTTTGAATATTTGTGTCCCCCAATGTTCCTAGGTTGAAATTCTAATGCCCAAAGTAATGGTATTAAGAGGCAGGGCCTTTTGGAGGTGATTAGGTCATAAGAGCAGAGCCCTCATGAATGAATTAGTATTTTCATAAAAGAGACTCCACAGAACTTCCTAATTCCTGCTACCATGCCAAGACACAGCCAGAAGGTACTGGCTATGAACCAAAAGGCTCTCATCAGAACTCGATCATGCTGGCATCTTGATCTTCAACTTTCTAGACTCTAGAACTATGAGAAATTACTTCTGTATTTATAAGCTACCCAGTCTGTAGTATTTTTCTTATAGATCAGACTGAATGGACTAGGACTGGCACTTAATTAAAATATTGTAATATTTCTAGATTTAGAAATTTTGCATCTCTTAGTATAATATTTGTAATGTTTTAGAATTTTCAATTCCAAATAAATAGTCATATCCATACCTAAATTTTAATTCCCTTTCTTGATGAGCCCATCCTCCTCCTCAAATTATATACGCCTCAAACTTCATAAAAGCTACCTATACTTGGCTCTGGTTTTTGTGACCCAGGGGTGATCAACTACTTTTTTAATTTTTAAAATTCACATAATACAAAGGTATCAAAGATGTCAAGGGGATGATAATGCTTTATAGTTACCCAATTTCTTTCTGTAGAAGGAACACCATTACCAGCTTCTTTTTAACCTTCCATGGGTATTCTATTTAAAAGTGTATATGTATGAATGCACATTTGGTCAATTTTTTTAATATAACATGAAAGATATGTATTTTTATTCTGGATTTACTCACATTTGGTTTAATTATGTGTATTATATTTGAAATTTTGTGATTTTTGAAAAAAGGGCAAAAATATAATTTTGTTTTGACAAGAAAGAGCTCAATTGGAATTTTCTATTAAAATTTGGATTCACTCTTAAACAGTGGTCAGGCTAAAATAAAAGAGGCTCCTGCAGCATATTTCAATCCAGAATATTCCAAAATGTACTAGAATAATCTGTCTTCATGTATAATTTACCCTTAATGGAAATACTAAGTTAAAGAATAAAGCATCAGAGAGCCTTAATTAGGGATGCTTCACAGATAACAATTGTTTTGGGCTTATGAGTGTTTTTTCTTTTCTTTCAACTTTTGAATTTGAAAAATTTCAAATGATTGTGAAGATTGCAAGTGGAGGACAATGAATATTAATTTATCCTTCACATTGATTTATCCTTCATCAAGATTGTTAACGTTTTTTTTACTCATTTGTTTTCTTTTTCTAATTAGTGAGAATAATATTAAGTGCATATTATTATTACTGCTGAATCATTTGAGAGTAAGCTGCAGAGCTATACCACTTGACAAAACCCTCAAGGTCACAGACATGGGCTTTATAAGGCTTCGTTGAGTCATGAGGAAACGTTATTATCTCTCATTGCCTCACAGAAGCCATTGTGCTTAAATGTGAAAAGGGTTGCTACCCACCTCTTCACTCAGTGTGCTGGAAAGGGGCTCAATTTTTATCTCATTCACAATTTTCACTATTTGGCTTAACTTTGAATTAAGATCCAGAGACACATTTTTACCTTCCTGCTGTTCTTAATTGAGAAAGCAGCCTGGGAATTGGCCCTTGGGTAAAAGCCCTATTTATTCATGTACCAATGTGCTTTCTTTTTGCACATGTCATGGGTGTATATCACACACTTTCCAGTCCATATCATGGTTTAAAAAAAAATTAAAACAAAACAAAACAAATCTCTTCTCCAACAGCATGATGAGCCAGGGGTTCCCTGGATAATTCTGCCCTGAGATGACCATTTGCCACTGAAAGATCCTCCTTTCATCTGCAAGAAGATGAACTTGACACACCATACCAGGCAAATTAGAATCATGAGGCTTTTGGGTCATTTCCTTGCTAAGAAATAACTTGTGTATATTTCACCAAGAGGATGGAGTAAATGTATAGGTTTTTTTTTCTCTTTCAATACTTTAAAGATGTCACTTCACTGTTCTTTGCCTTGTATAGAAGCCAAAGAGGTTTGACCCAGGAATTCCACTCCTAGGAATTTACCCTAAGAATGCAGTTTCCCAGGCTCAAAAAGAAATATGCACCCCTATGTTTATTGCAGCACTATTTACAATAGCCAAGAAATGGAAGCCACCTAAATGTCCATCAGTAGATGAATGGATAAAGAAGAGGTGGTACATATACACAATGGACTATTATTCAGCCATCAGAAGAAAACAAATCCTACCATTTGCAACAACATGGATGGAGCTAGAGGGTATTATGCTCAGTGAAATAAGCCAGGTGGAGAAAGACAAGTACCAAACGATTTCACTCATCTGTGGAGTATAAGAACAAAGCAAAAACTGAAGGAACAAAACAGCAGCAGACTCACAGAACCCAAGAATGGACTAACAGTTACCAAATGGAAAGGGACTGGGGGGCAGTGGGTAGGAAGGGAGGGAGAAGGGGAAGAAGGGACATTATGATTAGCACCCATAATGTAGCAGGGGGGGGCACGGGGAAGGCAGTATAGCACAGAGAAGACAAGTAGTGATTCTATAGCATCTTACTATGCTAATGGACAGTGACTGTAATTGGGTATGTGATGGGACTTGATAATGGGGGAATCTAGTAACCACAGTGTTGCTCATGTAACTGTATACTAGTGATACCAAAAAAAAAAAAAAGAAGCCAAACAGGGTAAGTCTGCTGTAACTCTTTTCTTTCCTCCGTATGTGTTATGAATTGAATGCTTGTAACCCCCTGCCCCAAGTTTATATGTTGAAATCTTAACCATCAATATAATATTAGGAGGTGAGGGCCTTTGGGAGGTAATTAGGTCATGAGCAAGGAGCCCTCATGAACAGGATTAGTGCCCTTATAAGAAGACATGAGCTCTTGCTCTTGCTCTCTCTGCAACATGAAGATACAATGAGAAGATATCCATCTGTAAATGAGGAAACAGGATCTCATCAGACACCAGGTCTGCCTCTAGAATTTTGAGAAATACATGTTAAGCTACTCAGTCTATGGTATTCTGCTGTAGCAGCCCAGACTCACTAGGGCAGTATATAATGTGTCTTTTTTCTCTGCCTGCCTTCAATATTTTCTCTTTACCTTTGATGTTTGTATGTCTGAATATGAAGTTTCTAGGGCTGTGTGTTTTGTTTTGATTTATTGAGTTATTATTTATCTGGCTTGTGGTTTTCTGATTCCTTTAGCCTAAGGCTTTTGCCCGTAGGGGTGAAGTGCTAGCTGGAATTCCTGTCCTTCCTAGAGTGGTGACAACTCTCCTCATCTATACCTGTATCCCAAATTAGGCTTTCACTGGTTTCCTCCCATGTTTCTAATCTTTCTGATGAACATCAAAGAAAAGTAGGTCTTTGAAGAAGAGCCCATGAATGGGTGTGCATGGAAGCATCTGCAACTTCCATGCGTTTTAAAATACTATGCTAGCCAATGCTCATACTTGAGCATTTGTTAAAAACTGTATGGAATTCTTCTTACCCATTTATATGGCACCATATATTCCTTTTTTGCCTGGCCCCAGGTGAGTCAATGCATCCAGAATCTTCCTGGATTTTCCTGTCTTTTGTTAGAGTTCAGGCTAAGTGGTTGTCTGAGATCTTGACTCTAAAAGTTGTGATTTTGAGAATTATCCAGCTCTTATTTTTTTGTTATTTGGCTAGAGTGATACTCCTTCCATCTTTGAACATTCATAGCAGGAAACTGAAGTCCAAAAATCAAGATATGTTAACGGAGAAATTACGCATTTCAAACAGGAAAGGATTTAATAATTTAGCTAATATTTTACTATTAAGAAGAAATAAGTATTCTCCTTCAAAAGTGTTGACTTTACAAAAATGCTATAAATTTAAATTTTGATGGATTTTTAAAGAAAAATCTAAGCATTTGTTTTATTTTTATTTTAATATTTCTATGAAAGAGTATTACTATTTAATACTTTAGAAGCAAATATTCAGTTTCTATTTCCCATAATCTGATTGATGTGATCATAGTATTAATATATGTATTAGTGTGAGGTTTTCAAATAAATATCTGTGAATCATACACCAATAGTGATCATCAACATAAACTGTGAGGGAAAATATGTAAAAAAAATACCTCATAACAATAGAAATAGAACTTTTTCTTAGCATCACTCACAGCTACTTCATTAAACTTTTTTTCTCCTCTAGAGACCATTGACATATTTTCTATGTGACTTTCTATCTTAAATGTTTTTATTGATAAATTAGATAAATGAATATTCTGTGACATCAGTACATAATTTTGAAGCTTATTCTATTGGACATTTGTTCTGTACTCCCATTCAATGAACATTCAGTGGTTAAATCCATTTGTCCACTCCTAGGTTAAAGAACATTAGACAGGTTTGTTGTTTTTTAAATAATGAGACTAGTCAGAGCCTTAACATGTGATTATGCATTGTAAATCTCACAGGCTATAACCTTCAGAGTTTCCAAACTGTATGTAATCTCCACACACTCTGCTGCATATTTTTAAATAGAAAAAAAAAATTTGATGGATATTCATCATGTGCAAGGCTGTTACATAATGGAGATACTTTACCTTCATGGGACAAACATTTATTTTCAAATAGATTCCATTCTTTTAAAAGAAAGCAGAGAATCGTTATTCAAGAGAATACTTGCTTCATTGCCATAGAAATTAAATAATTTTAATTTTAATATATATTAAAATATATAATTTTAAAATATATTAAAACCTAAATAGCAAAGCATATTTTATAAAATATGAGTATGAATAGGTTAATATAAAAATATGAATTTACAAGACAAACGTAAGCTCTAGGAGTATATGAACAAAGGATATAGATAATCCACATAACCAATAATATTATTTAAAAAGCTATTGTCCCTAGTAATCAAAGCAACATTTTGGTACTATGCACATGAATTTGCCCAAATTAAAGAACATCCAAGCAAAACAAATACAGTTCTGAACAGTTGTATTCAAACAAGCTTTTTTGGAGAGTATTAAAGGCAATACTTATCAATATCCAAAATCAAGTCCATCTGCTCACTGAGTAATATTATTATTGGGAATATTTTCTAAGGAAAAATCCAACAGAACAATAAAACTATGTTCATCATCAAATACATGTTCACTGTGATTTTCTTTATAATAATAAAAATTAGAAACAACCTCAATTATCATAATAGGCAATGGTAAATTGAATATTGTTATGCTAATTTAGTGGATGATTATTATTTCTATTATGCATCTAACTTAGACAGCTTAGACTTTCTGAAAACAATGATAAAAATGAGGTTAATTAGGTATGCTTCAGTGGGTTTACAAAATCCTACATCAACTATGAATAATACTTCATGCTTATGTGAAAAAGATTTTTATTGGATGATTTATTTGGGTGGGCTATGGCTGGCCTTAGGGGTTGGTGGCCAGATAAACTAGCTGCCTCCAAGCTGTGACCTAAGTATAATTTTGATAAACTAACATGGAAACAATGTTGTCTTGTGCTGGAGTACAGATCTACATAATCTGTAAGTAACCTATTATACTGTTAGAAGGATGACTACTAAGTAGAGGTCAAGGAAACAGATAATGAGTAACATAAAAAAGGGTGGTATAACCATGAAGAGGGTACAAAATTCAATGGACTCTAATTAAAAGCAATTAGCTAGATTCTATGTGGGTGGTGCAGAATTTTTTCTATCGAAATCAGTCAATAAAAGGTTGAAAAAAATTGCATAAAGGTAAAATATGAAGTATACCCAGACAATATATTTTAGGGTGTGTAAAACTATATGGTGGCTAAAAAGCATGCTTTTGGGGTTCCTGTTGATATGGCAAACAGCACTGACTTGGAAAAAGCACAGATCTGATCCCAAATTTGAGTCCGCAAATTCAGGCCAATTACCCAGATCTGTAGCTGTATCTTAATTTTGAAACTTTACCCAAGGAACCTGGTACTGCTAGAGACTAATTTTTCACTGTTTAATTGAACAAATGACTTTGTAAAACCAGAAAATTGTAGAAATAAATGTAGAGATAATGAAATAAATCTGTAGAAAGTGTCAATACTGCAGTCATCAGTTTATGTGGAATATATTTTAAATTACAATAATTTATACTTCTTATGTGAGATTTTGAAATGTCCAAGAGATGCCATGTTAGAGAATGTTTGACATGTTAAAGGTCTAATTATTTGCCTTGTTCTTTTAATTAGAAATGCCTGATTGATACTTGTGACTTAAATTTGACATGCATTAGAGGATGTAATTAATTAAGATTATAGACATGTTTGAATGCTTATCAAAGTTGCAAATTGTTTTATTTTTAAAAGCTGCTTAAGAATTTATGAAGATTTGTAAAGTGGCCTTATTAAGAATGTGATGTATTTGAGAAAAAAAAAAGATTAAATTTGCATATCTAAGTTAAAATGTTTAAGGGAATTTAGTAAAATAAGTTTTTAAAATGGGTTTTAATAATGACATGAGATTATCTAATATATTAAATTTACTAGCTAAAAATTAATTAAAGAGTAAGGGTAATTATGCTTATTTTTAATAAAAATTATTCAATTCATAAATCAAGTACCAAGACTTATAAATTGAAGTTAGGATTTAAGCAAAATTTAGTCTTTTAATTAACTACAGTTACAATTGCATATTTAGACAGCTCTAAGTGGTTCATTTTGCATATAAAAGCCCTCCCTTGGACATTAAAATATTCACTGACATGCGAAGCCCAGTGATAATTGTCAATTGAACATGACAACATGACAAATGTATAAGTCACTCTGGAAAACCCATTCCATTACACCATTTGCATTTAAATAGTGACATTTCTTGCATTTTAAATAAATATTAAATTAAAAAGTACCATATTTACTATAGAAAAATTTTAAGATAAAGAAAAGAAACAAATAAACATTACTGATAACCTGCCAAAAAATAACCCCTGCTAATACCAGCTCTTAGTCTTTTTATGTATTTGAGCATTAATGAAATTAGTGACCTACTATACTACTGTAGTTGTGGTTTTTTTGTATGTCGCTTTTAAAATTTTAACTTTTTTTACCATGACAATGTTTGCAGATTTTATATATCAAGAAGAGACAACAAGGAGGCTTGGGTGACATTTGATGCTGTGTGATAGAGGAAGCATGGGGTTTGCTGTTAAAAAAGAGGTTAAATCCTGATTTCAATGTTTACCCGCTGGGAAGACCTTGGGTAAGTTTCTTAACATCCCTTAGCCTCAGTTTCCATATGTGAAGTGGAGACTATAATAATTGCCTAATTTGCTTGTTGGGGAAATGAAGTATTTATACTGAAAGTACATTGGGTAGCATCTGACACTCAACAGTAAATCATCATTTTTATGTTTAGTATCCTAGAGATTGGTTTCAGTAGTGATTTTTGGGTAAATCTGTGATCTGAGGTGCCTCTGAGGCTGAGGAATGTCAGTCATGGAAGAATTCTGTGTTCTCTCAATTCCTCTTATAACTAGTTAGAGCTGTGACTGCCCACAGAGTTGGGAGCATGCTGTAATAGCTACACAATGAGAATACAGGCTAACTCAAAGTAAGAAATTCAAAATAAAGAAACAAATCAAAGAAAGAAAGGTTAGGGAGGATAATAATACCTAGGTTTACATAAAAGTGTTTATTCTAACCACTTTTATACATAGTCAGAGACAAATAATTTAAAAGGACACAAACAGGTGCTCTGGAAAGCTCGGCAAGCACTGAGGGGCCTGGAGAGTAATACTAACAGGGCGGCCTTCAGTTTTCAATAGGAAAATTGGAGGCTGTATTTGTGTGAGTCCAATTAGTACAGCTAGTAAAATTTTGTCAAATTGCTGAATATAAATTAGTTTTTAAAAACAAATTATTCATGTAATCCTAATAATTTTCCATGTCCTGTTTTGGTTGAGAACAACCTTCCCATGAGTATTTTTCCTCAGAAGAGAAACATTTTTTAAAAAACAAATGAGCCTCACAAAAAGGCCTCCTAGAAATGATGAGGAGAAGCCAACTTAATCTCCACAAATACATTCTTATTTACAACTATTCACAACTACCACCTTTGCTGAGAAACTCTTGTACACTTGACCTGAGGCTGCACTCTTAGCCAAACTCTTCTGACAAGCTTTTGGCTCTTTCTTACTATTGTGCTGATATCCAGTGTCAGGACGTTGTAGATTGGGCTGGAAAGACTATGTAATTACATGGGCTTGCTGAGCTGAGTTACCTCACCTATTTCATCACTATTCTTTTCTAACAGGGGAAAAGGAACCCAAGATATAAGACATCAGTGGGAAATTGACACTGTGGTTATTGGACAACCAATGACACTATATCAAACTTCAGAATGAAAGGATACTGCTGGAGAAATTTACTTGCTTCCACTTTCAAAGGTCAACAGGTAACATCCTAGGAAGTAGAGTGATTTTTCAAGTGATCTGTAAATACTTCATGTGTTTAGAAATGAATGCTGTAACCTAATCATTTTGGTGACTATAAATTTTTAGACATCATTGCCCTCTGTCTTCCCTCTTATATTTGAAAATCTGCACAATGTGTAGACTACAACAGGTTTACAGCTAAAGCAGACTCTCAGAGGGATGCTTCTGCATTTTACTTTATTAAATGTCATGACACAATTTTTACTATATGCAGATTGAAAGGATTTAAAGAGAACAGAGTTTTGAACACAAATATATTCCTTTTTTATTTGAAAACACTATTTATCCTTACGAAGTGCAGCAGTAAGTTGTTTTCAATCAATTAGTGTAACAGGGCTAAGTGTTGAAAGAAAAAAGTGAGAATGGCATTAAAATTTTAAAACAATTTATTTTGGCATCAAATAACATTCTTGAGGTAATCCAATGTCTGCACTTTTGTAACTTCTGAAAGCAATGCCTTTTCTACATTGACATGCAATTATTCTTTATAAAAATTAAGGAAAAAATAAAAACATTAAGAATTGTTAAAGTGTACAAGTCAGATGATTTTAATCTATTAAGCAGATACTAGGGGTGCTTTAAAAATGTTGCATGATTAGTAACATAACAAACTAATAGATTGTTTTTCCCTAGGTAAAAATCCTTTTGAAATCAATGGCTTTGTCTTCCCTCAGATCAGTAAAAATAATTTTTACTTCATTAGTTAAAGACAGAGAATTTATTAGTCTTACTCTTGTGGTTTTGTCAAAGGTAGCTTACCCTGGTCAACTCTCAGGTCATCAATTTCAGTGGACTGGACTCTGAAGTGAATTAGGGACTCTAATCTTTAAGAGGTTTCAATAGACTGGTCAGTCTACCGAGAGGTACCTTCCAATAAAAAAATACATATTTTCAAACATTCCTTTTTAAAAAGTTCCCTTTTAAAATCAGAACATTTTTGTTTGCCTTGATTTCTGTTTTGAGGAATCAGATGTGTTCTCAGAGGTCAAGCACTCATCGTTGTCTTCTGAAGATGATTTACTCAAGGTCACGTGACCCAACTGGTTAGATCAGATGGTGAGTCAAGCCCTGGGGTGAAACCTGTGCTAGAGCCAATACACTCCACGAAGAGAAACTGACAGCCCTGGGCCTTCTGCCCAAACACTAGCACCTTAATTCGTGCTGTCAGCCACAAGAAACCAGGGAAATGAAATTGAAGGCTTGGTAGATCTCACCAGAAAAAATGGGAATCAGCCCAAGTTTCTCCCTAAATGTGTTTGGCTCAGAACGGTCATTTTCATACACACAGGACAGCACACTCATACGTGCAGTTCTAGATCTGCACCTGCTAAAGCCCCAGGCCTTGGGATGGACTGTCTCGAGAAAGAACTATAGTGGCCAATGAATGAAAGTGTTTTTCTTTTCCTTTACACACAAGCCAACATTTTGACTACACAGCTTAGTTGAGGATTGAAATAAAGAACAGCTGAGCAGCAGCGGAAACAGCAGTAAAAATGTGTGAGGTGAAGAAAGGAGAGAAGGAGCATAGTCAGAGGAGGTTGGCAGACTATGGCCGGAGGGCCAACTGCCTGTTTTTGTAAAAGTTAAAAAAAAAACTGTGGTAAAATATACATAAAATGTATTATTTTAGCCATTGTTAAGTGCACAATTCAGTGGCTTTAAATACATGCACAATGCCATGTATTTATCCCAAGTTTCATCATCCCAAACTTAAACTCTGCAACCATGAAGCATTAACTACCCATTCCTCCCACCTTCGGCTCCTGGTAACCACTATTCTTTCTGTCTCTATGGATTTACCTATTCTAGATACCTCATATAAATGGAATCATACAGTATTTGATCATGTCTAGCTTATTTAACTTAACATAAATGAGTTTCATCTGTGTTGTAGCATGTGTAAATAAAATTTTACTATACCCAGCCAGGCCCATTTATTTACATATTGTCTAAGGCCACTTTCATGTTACAGTGGCAGAGTTAAATACTTAAGCCAGAGACTTTACGGCCTGCAAGGTCTAAGATATTCACTATCTGACACTGAAAAAAGTCTGAACGGTCTGAACCGCTGGCTTAGATAAAGAACCATAAACACCTCATTCTTTAAAAGCCGGTTTATATTGTCACTTGCCTATGGAAATTTTGGATTATTTCACAGTCTGATAAATACGATTAATGAACTGTTTGTAACACTGTTGTCATTAATAAACAACCCCAAATAATAAGATTTAAAATTCTTCTTTCCTCAGGACTGGTTACAGCTAAAGGGCTCTATATTTTCACATTTTGCTGATACACATTTTACATAATGAGGACATGTGAGACAGCTGATTAGTGAATCTTGGTGCAGAAAGTTCTCAAACATGATGGACAGTCACAGAAGCTCAAGGTGCTTAATGTTTTCTTGGCTTTGTCCTCTTTAATTGTGACTTTGTATGAAAGATCACAGTGTTTATGCAACACGTAATGATAAAAAGCATATGTTTTTGCTTGAAAGTCTGAAAAATCGTCTTTTACGTGAATTGTGTGGTATTATTCATTATTTTATTGGGTTACACTAAAAGTGTTTAGGAGTCTCCTAATTAGTGCCACTAAATTATGTGTTGACAAGTTCAGAATAACCTGAGAAGGACATTTTTTCTGTTACCAAAGTAACCAGGAAGGAAATTTATACTGTAGCTGTAAAGTACAGACGCAGTGGTAGGTGACGCTATTTCCCATGAGGTCAGGATTTGATGATCAGTTCCAGGTTAGCAAAATGCCGTGTACTTGGGCAATACTACAGATAAGACAGCACACAGTTTTATCACATATGACAAAAATGAAAAGATCTGAGGGGCACTTTATGGAAACCATCAAGATAATAATAACAGAAACAGTAACAGCAACATTTACATGTGTAACTAGCAAAAACATTATATGGGGTTGATTGTGCCAGGCACTATTCCAAGGACTTTACATTTATTAACTCATTTGATCCTTAGGCAAACCTATGAAATAGGAACTATAATTATTAACCCCATTTTACAGATGAGGTATTTGAGTTATAGAAATGAATATTTCTAATTTTACTATTTGGTTGGAGGTGGAGGATGGATGTTGACCAAGTGCTGTGTTTATTCTGTTTCAGTAGTCACTTGCTCTATCCAGAAACCCATGGGGGGAGGGGCATAAAATGGGGGACAATCTTGATTAAAGTGACAGGTTGGTGACCCTTCTCAGCCTGAGTGCCCCTGTCCCTGTGTCTGTGCCTCTAGGGTTGTCTCCACCGACCTCACAAGTTGTCTTCACCTTGTAACTCTGGCACCAACTTTTGCCTTTCTTCCCCTCCCCCGACATATACACCTCACTGCAGTCACATCAGACAACTTGGAATTCTTCGAATGCACCTTTCCTACCTGACTTCAAAACCACATTTTCCTTGGTATGTTGTGAGGCTCTGAGCAAGTCACTTAACTTCTTTCCTTTTTACCATCTCTTTTTCCCTTTTAAAATATTTAGGTAAAATACACGTAACATAAAATTTATCATCAGTGACATTTAGTACATTCATGATGTTGTACAGCCATTACCACTAGTTAGTTCCAGACATTTTCATCACTGCAAAAAGGAAACTCCAAACCCATTAATCAATCATTTCTCATTCCCCACACCCTGCAGCCTCTGGCAACCGCTAATCGGCTTTCTGCTTCTAGGGTGACATTAATTTCTTCGTGGTGATATTAATGTGGCAAAAATTGTTCTCCCCAAATTAAGTGCAGCTATGAGGGTATTTCTGCCTGGCAGAGGGAGGAATATATATAGGCAAGCAGGATAATAGGATAGATGGTCTCTATGTGAGAGAAAGCCAAGGTGGTGGAGGGATGTATGCAATAAGAATTTTCAAGATCAGGAGACCAGAATGCATTGGGATATGAGTGAGGGTTAAGGGTGAAAGGATGCGGCCAAAAATGTGTCATCTGTTAATAAAGGTCCAGTCAGCTAGAAAAGATGACATGGTCTAAAAACATGGTTACTCCAGAAGGACAGAAAAATTTCAAATGCAGAGCCTCTACATTTTAGAAGAAAACCACTTTGGCTTGGATAATAGAATGGGTCCAGAGCCCCATGAGAAATTCCCAAGGATACTCAACTCTCAGGGTTGGGAGAGTTAACAGTGGACAAGGGAAAGAGAAAAAGGAGTATACGGTAAAAGAGAGATGTGTAAAGCTGCAAGAAGAGCAGGAAAATGACATGGCACCTTTGTTAAGTTGAGTGCACATAGTTTATGGCCCATTTAGCTGACCACCAGCAATAAGAGAGTCTGTGGTATGTTGAGAACCAATAGATAAACGCTAACAAGGAGAAATAAAGGACAGCCTGAAAAAGGAAAAGTTTGTATTTCCAGGGGGGGTGGTGTAATGATTGGAAATCTTCTGAATGGAGATACCTGCCTGTTTACTAATTTAATTTGCACATAAGTCAATTACCCAAAAGTGTTCTTTCACTTTGTTCATATTAGGGTGGTTGTTAAACTCTGAACCCCATATAAAACCATAGACCATGCCTAGAAATTTCCTTCATATATCTTCTAGCTGTGCAGTACAGCTAAAATAAACCCTAGAATGCTTCCCTGACCCTGGGCCGTTGTTTTAGGAGTTACTATAATATGATGGAGACAACAGCTTTTGTATCACAGATATGGATTTTAAGCCAGTACCACAAATTACTAGCTCTGATGCTTTGGAAATATTTCTGATCTTCACTGAGCAAGTTTCCTCTTCTGTAAAATGAAAATGGCAATAAAGTAATACTTATGATCAGTTGGTGGTTATTATTAGTGATAATTTATAGAAACTGCCTATGGTAGTGTCTTATACATACACAATACTCATAAGCAATGCTATCTTTAGAAGTCTTTAAAGATGTCCATTATTACTACAAAACTTATTATTGTCTTGTTTCAATGTGCTATTTTCTCTCCTCCTAGGAATCAGTGGGAAAAAGAATTCTGTCATTCTTCACCTTTCTTCAGTGAGTATAGGGTAATATTTCCAAAACAACTTATCATGAGTACATCCTACTGTTTTTATGGCATTTTTATTTTCTTTTTCCTTCTTCTGGTGGCATAGAAATAGGCTGGATTTTCTCATTTTTATTTTTTGAGTCCAGTCATTTCCACCTGGCAGGTAGGAGCAAATGTTACTCACTTTCCCTGGAATAGAACAATAGATGACCAGCACAGTTCCACTAAGGACTATTTTAACTTGTCCTTCAGGTTCATCTTGGATATAAAATATAAAGGCAGTGACAAAAAGTATCTAAGAATGACAGCTGAAAACATTCTCTTCCTTATCCAAAGAGACCTCTTGACTGTAAGAAATCTCAACCATCTAATCCTATTAGAACATGTCAGACTACTGGTCAAAATAATAGATATGAATTGCTCCCATTTAACTGTGTCCCTTTTTTGATCAAGTTTTCACTTTTAATATAGTGACTTATGGTAGTCAATTTTGTGAATGATTTTATGAATCTCTTCTCAGCTTCAAGAAAAGGACTGCCATTTTACACCGCTTATATTTCCCCGGCCTCTTCCTCAGTGACTGAAGGATAGGTTTTAGAGAGAGTTGTTATTTTGAGTGCCTCATGCAGATTGCAATAATTCACTTGTGAGGTGCTTAAACAGGGCAGTTGGCAAATCACAAAATTCTTCCCTTTCCCCCAGGGATTAGCTCTTGAAACTCAGGAGGGAACTGAGATTACTTTCTGATACCTCTTGGAATTATTTGGCATCATATGGTGCTACTCCTCAGGGGAGAAAGACAAACAAATCCCAACATCTTTTGTAGGGAAAAGAGCAGATGCATGAACAGATTTCAGTCTAGCTAAGAATACACCTTGATTTATAACCTTATAGACATATATATTTTTAAAACTGCACAGCACACATAACCAGTTGCCTGACATTGAAGTAGTTTCTCTAAGAGTCAATTTCCTGTACCTTGCAGGCCCCAATAACTTCCCTTTTCTTCATGCAGCCCCACAGAAGCTCACAAATGGATTAGACACTGAGTAACCTAGATCTTTCAGCCTTCTGTCAAAGAACTGCAGAACTGTTTCCACGTCAAGGCTGAGTTTCTCGTAAAGGTGGCTGATGACTCTATGCTCTAACTGGTTGTGGCCACGGGTAACTGCTGCTGTGAGAGCAAGAAGGAAGCCGCAGTTCATCTGATGTGGCTTTTTTGCTGAGGAACATGTTAGCATTGACAGATGGCACACCACTGTGCAAAAATCCTAAGTTGCATGTGACTAGAGAGCCATCACTTCCTCTGAAGTGTTCCTTCTGAACTGTTGAATGCAAAGTATGCCAAAACATGGAAAATTAGGATCAGGTGATTGATTTCTTTACAATTGGAACTACAAACCCCATTATATATACACACACACAAACCCCATTATGTATATGTAAAATTGGGTTTATGTGTGTGTGTATATATATGTATGTATTATATGTATATATATAAAATGGGGTTTATGCATGTGTGTATATATGTATTTTGTATATAATATATATTTTTTAAACTACAATTTTCTATGGTCAATTTAATCATCTATGTTCAAATTATAGGTACCATAATTCTTTACTCTTAATGCTTCCTAATTTATTTGTATGTATGTGCATGCACACAAATATATATTAAATCCCTACTATGTGTAAGCCATCGACAAAGAACTTTTCAGAAATCAGATATAGTCCCTGACCCCAAAAACTTGGGAAGAGGTTGAGGCAAGAGCTAAAAAACATATATACCTGTGATTCCCACATGTCCGACAGCAAATGCAATGGTGTATTTCTTCCTTACATATATGTATAACAGTAACAATATTATACACAGCAATAAGAGTAGTATAACTCCATTCAGGTCCCTGGACCTAATTCCAATGTGTGTAAATATGTGGGAGGGGGTCTTCCCACACCTATTACAGCAAGCAATTCTAGAACACCAGCAGGGTGCTGGAGAACTCAACTCAATTCTGATGTTATCTGCCCAGAGACAGCACCACATTCCCTGGTTAAGGTCTCCATCCTACAAGACTGTCCACCTCCCCCCACTCGTCACCATTCGCAAGCCCCAGGCAGTTTCCTGTGCTTCTGACTTAACAGCTACAGATTGGAGGTTCCCACACTCTCTTCTTTATGTCCGATTAATTTGCTAGAGTGGCTCACAGAGCTCAGGAAAACACTTAACATTTACCAGTTAAATAAAGGATACCATGAAGGATACAAGTTAACAGCTGCTTTGTGTTCCCTTTCCACAATACAGAACTGTCATTCAAAAGCACCTCCATTTCTTCTTTCATCTAGTGGAGCCATGTAACCAGTTCTTAGCCAAAGGAATGTGAGCAGAAATTTGTATCACTTAAGGCAATTAAAAAGTGGGTATATGTTCTAAACTCCTTCTCTTTTCACAAATAGTACTGTAGAGACACAAGATAAAAAGAGCCTGGGTCACTGAATCACCATATGGAGGTCAGCCTCTAATAAATCTGGAACATCTACAGTAGACTAAACTAATGAGTCTCAAAATTCTATTAATAAGCTACTGAAACTTTGAGGTATGTCATAGCACTTAACATTATCTTGGCTCTAACTACTTATATAAAGGTTACTGTATTAATTTCCTAATAGTGCCATAACAAAGTACCAGAAACTGGATGGTTTAAAACAACTGTAGTTTATTTTGCTCATAGCTGTGGAGTGTGGAGGTCTGAAATTAAGGTGTCTGCAGGGCCATTCTGCTCTCCAAAGGCTCTAGGGAAGAATCCTCTTTTGCCTCTTAGCTTCTGGTGGTTGCCAGCAATCCTGGGAGTTCCTTGGCTTGCAGCTGCCTAACTCCCATCTCTATCCCTGTTCTCACAGGGCCTTTTCTCCTGTCTGCTCTGTCTGTCTGAACTTTCTCTTCCCTTTCTCCTATGAACACACCAGTCATTGCATTTTGGGGCCTACCTTAGACCTCGTCTAAACTAATACACCTGCAAAGACCCTATTCTCAAATAAAGTTGCAGTCTGAGGTTCCAGGTGGACGTGGGGGACACCACTCAATCTCGTACAGTCATCTAGTAGAAAACGTGGCTCTGTAGAGTGTTCCTTCAGCAGATAATATAGACATGTTAAGCATTATGATCAACATATTTAGTAAAATTGCAAAAAATGCTATTGACATGCTATAGAAAAAAATGAATAATGCAAGAGTTAAAGTTTCGAGAGCTAGTATGCTATTTTGGAGTTCCACATCCTCTGTGCTTCAGTCACAGGCACCAGTTAAGTTACAACTGGAAGAGCCTTACTTTGAACTCATATAAATACAGCTCTTTGTCAACCACTTGTTCCAAAAGACTTAAGGCAGATGAAAATCTGCCCTTTATTGAACTTCCAGTTTAGCAGAGATTCAGCTATCAACCATTAATTATGCAAATAACAATTTAAGTATGCTTCTAATAGATGCTTTAAAGGAAGAATGCAGGTGCAAAATGGGTGGAGATCTAAGCAGGCTCCCTTGAGGAAGTGATGCCTAAGCCAAAACCTTAAGAGAGGTTAGCCAGGTGAGTCTGTACAGGTTGGGCACTGCACATCCCCAGGGGGCATCTTTTACCTGGTGATCTAAGTGAATGGCTCTCCTTGGGTTTTTGCAGAGCACAATCTATAAAGTTGAACGTGGTAGCCCTGTTTGGTAAGAGATAGGAATTAGATGAAGAATGTTAAGCAAATGTGGTGGGGGTGGTGACGCTGCTGAGAAAGCAGATGGACACTCCAGGGAGAGGGAGCAGCACGTCACAAAACCATGACCTGAGAAGGTGCTTCGACCTTCCTGGCTCCCTGACATGGTGGAACTATCTCAACTCTCAAAACCTCAATTATTTTATTGGTAAACTGGGGATAATAGTGCTCAACTGGCAGTTTTTGTGAGGCATCAATGGTCTGTGAAGCAGCACAGTGCCCAGTACAGAACAGTATTTAGTCTGTGTGTTTCCTTCTTTTATTTCCTAGAGACATGGTGAACTTGGGGGTCACCAATGTGCTATTTAATAAATAGTAACTACTTAATTCACACCTCCACCACCAACACTCGAAGTTTTAGGACTACCAATGACTGCTAAATAAGGCTTGCTTTCCAGGCAGCCTGCGTGGGAAAGGAAGGCCACATCTGGCCAAAATGAACACGTTACTCTAGGTTTGAGATGACCAAAAAGAATCAGGACACGGCCCCTCCTACGGCGCTGTTCTCCTCGCCCACACTTGTCTGATCTTATCTCCTGCTCAACCTGATGCTTTGATCTTTCAGAAGGCTGGTTATGCTGTTCTTTTCCTAGGTTCCCACTCTATTTTGTTTCAAAATTTTTATTTCTTTTATTGTGGTAAAATATACATAACATGAAACTTATCATTTAAACTGTTTTAAGTGTATAATTCAATACTATTAAGTACATGAACAATTCTGTGCCGCCATCACTGCATTTCCAGAATGTTTTCATCACCCCAAACAGAAACTCTGTAACCATTAAACAATAACTCCCCGCTTCCTCCTTCCTCAGCCCCTGGTAACCTCTATTCTACCTTCTGTCTCTATGAATTTTCCCATTCTAGGTACCTCACAGAAGTGGAGTCATACAATATTTGTGCTTTTGTGTCTGGCTTATTTCGCCGACATAATATCTTCAAGGTTCATCCATGTTGTAGCATGTGTCAGAATTTCCTTCTTTATGACTCAGTATTCCATTATATGTACATACTGCATTTATCCCTCTTTGTGCAGTTATCGCATTGTAATGTGATTGTTTGGCTGTGTCCACTAGATAATGAGCATCTTGATGGCAGATATAGTAGGCAAAATTTCTACAATGGACTTCCACAAATGTCTGCCCGAGTGGCTGGGATATGTGAACATGATGAGCTGTCACTCCTGAGATTGCTTTGTTATACAGGAAGATTAATCTGGATTAGCTGGGGAGGCCCAATGTAATCACATAAACCATTAAAAGCAAAGTTTTCTCTGGCTGGTAGCTGAAGAGGAAGGCAGAGTGGTACAAAACCTGAGGGGTATCTGCATACTGCTTCTGGCTTAAAGATGGAGGGACCACGTGAAAAGAAATTCAGATGGCTTTAAGGGCTGAGAGAGGCCCTGATGACAGCAAAGAAACTGGGACCTCACCCATATAAATGCAAGGAACTGAATCCTGCTAATGACATGAACGAACTTGGAAATGGATTTATCCTTAGAACCTACACCTGAGATCCCAGCCTGGCTGACACCTTGAATTTGGCCATGTGAGACTCTGAGCAGAGATTCCTGCCATGCCATGCTAGACTTCTGACATACAGAGCTAGGAGCTAATAAATGGGTGTTGGGTTAAGTCACTAAATTTGTGGCAATTTGTTACTGAGCAAAAGGAAACCTCTATAGCAGGTACTCTGCCTCTTCATGTTTAATCCTCTGTAATGCTTGGAACTGATTAGCTTCCCAGAAAATACTAACAAAATAATTGATTAAAGGAGGAGGTAGGAAACAGAGACGACAGAGAAGGAGAAAATGGAAAAAAAGGATGGGAAATGGAGGAGGCTGAAGAAAAAAAAGATCAGTTATTGGGGAGAGCCTTTGAAAGGGGTGTTTCACTGAGAAGTGCATGATGGAAATGTGTCCAAAAAATATCTGCATTTTATCCTTCACATTCTCCAGAAATTCTGACATGTCAATGGTATCTTTCCTTTAACTAGTTGTTTTGATTATTTGTGTAACCTAGCCATTTGTTTAGTGTCCTATTGGCACAGTTTGTGACCTGAATGAAAAGAGATCATAAACAGATTTTATTTTAATTAAGAAGAGTTTAGATTAAAGGCATGAACATTCATTTCCTGATCTCTTATGTACCCGATAGTAAAGAATGGCCTGCTGGCAAAAGTCCCCAAGGGCAGTAAGTCAAGGGAAACTGGGACAGTAATGTGTCTAGAGTTTGAAGGAACTTGGCATAAATAATTATAAATTACTTTTGTGAAATTATTATGTGCCTTGTTCTACTCTAAGAGATAATGAATTGATACCCCATATGACCACATATTTGGGTTTTGAATAATGTAAAGAGAGGTACCTAACATGTCACTTTTACAGGTCCTCATATAAATAGGAGGATAATTTCCTTGATGTAAAATATCTTCCTTAGCCACATACTGGGCCTTATCACTTCACCCTTAAACATTCATTTCTTTAAACATCGATGCTAACCTTCATGAAATACAGCTATATTAATAGAAAGAGTAAAATGTAAGTTTATTACCCTTAAAATATTAATAAAGTATATCAGAAGATTTTTCTCTCCCTTGAACATAAGCAATGAGAACCTGTTTGTTGGGAGAACACTACAGAAAACTAGCATCGAAGTCAACTTTACTTTTTTTCCTAGAATACTCTGTAATGTAAGCCCTGACAGGAAAATTGTAATTGAGTTCCAATTTAAATTTCACAACCTGATCTACTGAATGGCCAAAGGCATATTCAGATGTCTAAGCAAGGAAGGTTGCTATAGAGCTTTGTTACTTCCTTTATCTAATTAGATACATATAATGATCATGCGTATCAAGATGTATATTTAAAAAATTCTTTTTTTTACCATCAGTGCCATTCCTTTATTTCCTTATTCAAAAATTGTACACATTTTTTCCCCACCATTACTGAGGTATAATTGACAAATAAGATGCTTATTTTTCACATGGACAGAATGACAACTTCATCTAGCTGAAGAAAAATACAAGTATCTTCAGGCATGTAAGTGAAGAGTCTGGAAGAGCATAGACTTCCAACGAGAGAGAGGGCTCCTGTGTCCAATGTTCATAGACACCTTGGTCTCTTTGTTCTCCCCTCTTCCTTCCTATCGGTAACTTTCTTCTTTCACTCTTACTCTATTCACGCCCACCTGCAATCTCTTCTCTCTCTAAGTTTTAAATGTCTTTTTCCCTGTGTTGGCATTAGTCTCTGGAATTTCTTTCGCCTGGTAAAACAGCTGGTATCCCACAGTGTTCCAGGGATATATTTTGCATTATAGTCTATAGTTTCAGAGAGACAAGGTGCAGCATGAGTACTGGGATTGACTGGCCAAGGTCTGACACCTTTTCCGTCCTTGAACAGGGAGATTGGTTCCCTGTTTTCCACATGAGAATGAGGTTCTATTACCAGAAGAAGAGGGGAAAGAAAAATGTCCTATGCAGCTGACTCTCAACTTCCACAATCTATTTTCTGGGTCTTTTTGATTCATGGGACTAATCAACACTTAGCTTCATTTCTTTATAACAGAAAACAAAGTTTCTATTTCACATTGATGTTACATTCTTTCAACACTTCTACTGCAGAAGTGGAAGAGAAGAAAAAAGATGAGGGAAAGCAGTGCTGAAATTTCACTGTCATCTCTTCTAAGAATACAACTGCTGAATCACTGTCCTTCAAATTATGAAAAGATGTTTTCAAAACTAGAAGCATGCACTGTTTTGATGAGGTTGCAGTTCCAAATTCCAACTTGATTGCTGTATTCTTAGAGTTAGAAGGTAGTTACATTTTGTCAAGAATCAAGTGCTAGAGTAAGATTTTTTAAAACAGAATGAAGAGTTCCAGGTCTGGCTCTGACTCCAACTCTTTAAGAGATCTTTGTTGCATAATCTTTTCTCAAATAAAAAAATGTAAGTATTAGTGACCATTTATAAGATTAATGAAGATCAAAGACCTCTACATCAGTAAGACTAGCATTACAACATTTCTAAGGCAGAATAAAAATGGATTTGTCTTCTTTTTCCACTTAGATGTGCTTCTGTGGATTTATCGAGGAATGTGTTCGGTATACTCCTGGTGTTGAGTACAAATAATGTAAGTGGAGAGAGGACATGGCTGCTCCCAGAAAGCATGAAGTAAAGTTTAGTCTTACCAGGGAAGACATAGCAAAGGCTTTCTCACTACTCCCTTAAAAACAGTTGTCCCTTTTTTAAAAGAATCCCCAATTAAAAAATTTAAGTCCAGCAGACCTAAAATTACTCCAAAATAGTTTCTAAATGTTTACTGTCATGTCCTTTTAGTGCTGACAAAGAGTATTGCCCTTTCAATTTAACAAATATGTTCATTTTGAAAGAATTTTATGCTCCCTAAATTTGCAAAAACAGTACGGGTTTTCCGTATACATTTCATCCAGCTTCCTCTAATGTTAACATCCTGCGTAATTATAGCACAATGTCAAACTAAGAAATTAACACTGGTATAATACTGCTAAGTAAGCCACAGACTATTTGGATTTTCCCAGTTTTTCATCTAATGCCTACTATCTGTCCCAGATACAATGAGGATCCCATGTTGCATTTTCCTGTCACATCTCCTTGATCTGTTCCTGCCTGTGATGGCTCCTCAGTCATTCCTTGTCTTTTATGATCTGAACACTTTTGAAGAGTACTGGTCAGTGATTTTGTAGAATGTCCCTCAATTTGGGTTTATCTGATGTTTTCTCATGATTAGGTTAAGGTTATGTAGTTTGAGAAGGATAGAACGAAAGGTTTCCCTTCTCAGTGCCCATCAGGGGCACATGAGGTCAGTAAATATTTTTCGTGATATTATCCCTAAATATGTTGTTATGGTAGTGTCTTGCTGGGCTTCTTCACAGCAAAGTTATTTTTTTCCCTTATAATTACTAAGTATCTTGGGGGAGACATTTTAAGACTGCACAAATATCCTGTTGCTCTTCTGCTTACTAATTCTGACACCCTTTGGAGGATCTTGTCCACAACAATTGTTACATATTATTGATTGGAATGCTTCTGTAAAGATCTGCCCTTAATTAATTAATTAATTAATTTTTATTAAGGTATTATTGATATATACTCTTATGAAGGTTTCACATGAAAAAACAATATGGTTACTACATTTACCCATATCATCCAGTCCCTACCCACACCCAAATCACTGTCCATCAGTGCAGTAAGATGCCACAGATTCACTGTTTGCCTTCTCTGTGCTACATTGTTTTCCCTGTGATCCCCCAAACCATGTGTACTAAACATAATACCCCTCTATCCCCTTCTCTCATCCTCCCCACCTGCCCTCCCACACTCCTCCCCTTTGGTAACCACTAGTTCCTTTGGGGAGTCTCTGAGTCTGCTGCTGTTTTGTTCCTTCAGTTTTGCTGCGTTGTTATACTCCACAAATGAGGGAAATCATTTGGCACTAGTCTTTCTCTGCCTGGCTTATTTCACTGAGCATAATATCCTCCAGCTCCATCCATGTTGATGCAAATGGTAGGATTTGTATCTTTGTTATGGCTGAAAAGTATTCCATTGTGTATATGTACCATCTCTTCTTCATCTATTCATCTACTTATGGACACTTAGGTTGCTTCCATATCTTGGCTATTGTAAACAGTGCTGGAATAAACATAGGGGTGCATATGTCTTTTTGAGTCTGAGAAATTGTATTCTTTGGATAAATTCCTAGGAGTGGGATTCCAGGGTGAAACGGTATTTATATATTTAGCTTTTTGAGGAACCTCCATACTGCTTTCCACAATGGTTGAACTAATTTGCATTCCCACCAGCAGTGTAGGAGGGTTCCCTTTTCTCCACATCCTCGCCATCATTTCTTGTTTTTAGTCTTTTGGATGCTGGCCATTCTCACTGGTGTGAGATGATATCTCATTATGGTTTCCATTTGCATTTCCCTGATGATTACTGACGTGGAGCATCTTTTCATGTGTCTGTTGGCCATCTGCATTTCTTCTTTGGAGAACTGTCTCTGCATATCCTCTGCCCATTTCTTAATCGAATTATTTGCTTTTGGGTGTTGAGGTATGTAAGTCCTTTATGTATTTTGGATGTTAACCTCTTATTGGATATGTCATTTACAAATATATTCTCCCATATTGTAGGATGCCTTTTTGTTCTGTTGATGGTGTCCGTTGCCATACAGAAACTTTTTAGTTTGATGTAGTCCCATGAGTTCATTTTTTACTTTGTTTCCTTTGCTAGAGGAGATGCGTTCAGGAAGGACATGTTTATATTCAGGAGATTTTTGCCTATGTTGTCTTCTAAGAGTTTTATGGTTTCACAACTTACATTTGGGTCGTTGATACATTTTGAGTTTACTTTTGTGTATGGGATTGAATAATAATCCAGTTTAATTCTCTTGCATTTAGCTGTCCAGTTTTACCAACACCAGTTGCTGAAGAGGCTGTTAATTCCCCATTGTATGTCCATTGTTCCTTTATCGTATATTAATTGACCATATATGGTTGGGTTTATATCAGGGCTCTCTAGTCTGTTCCACTGGTCTATGGGTCTGTTCTTGTGCCAGTACCAAATTGTCTTGAGTACTGTGGCTTTGTAGTAGAGCTTGAAGTTGTGGAGCATAATCCTGCCAGCTTTATTCTTCCTTCTCAGGATTGCTTTGGCTATTTGGGGTCTTTTGTGGTTCCATATAAATTTTAGAACTATTTGCTCTAGTTCATTGAAGAATGCTGTTGGTATTTTGATAGGAATTGCACTGAATCTATAGATTGCTTTAGGCAGGATGCCCATTTTGACAATATTAATTCTTCCTATCCATGAGCACAGGATGTGTTTCCATTTATTGGTATCTTCTTTAATTTCTGTCATGAATGTCTTGTAGTTTTCAGAGTATAGGCCTTTCACTTCCTTGGTTATGTTTATTCCTAGGTATTTTATTCTTTTTGATGCAACTGTGAATGGAATTGTTTTTCTGATTTCTCTTTCTGCTAGTTCATCATTAGTGTATAGGAAAGCAACAGATTTCTGTGTATTAATTTTGTATCCCAGTATAGGAATGCAACAGATTTCTGTGTATTAATTTTGTATCCCACAACTTTGCTGAATGCAGATATTAGATCTAGTAGTTTTGGAGTGGATTCTTTAGCATTTTTATGTACAATATCATGTCATCTGCAAACAGGGACAGTTTGATTTCTTCCTTACCAGTCTGAATGACTTTTATTTCTTTGTGTTGTCTGATTGCCATGGCTAGGACCTCCAGTACTATGTTGAATAGAAGCGGGGAGAGTGGGCATCCTTGTCTTGTTCCCAATCTTTAAGGAAAAGCTTTCAGCTTCTCGCTTTTAAGTATAATGTTGGCTGTGGGTTTGTCATATATGGCCTTTATTATGTTGAGGTACTTGCCTTCTATACCCATTTTGTTGAGAGTTTTTATCATGAATGGATGTTGAATTTTGTCAAATGCTTTTTCAGCATCTATGGAGGTGATCATGTGGTTTTTGTCCTTTTTGTTGATGTAGTGGATGATGTTGATGGATTTTCAAATGTTGTACCATCCTTACATCCCTGGAATAAATCCTACTTGATCATAATGGATGATCTTTTTGATGTATTTTTGAATTCAGTTTGCTAATATTTTGTTGAGTATTTTTGTGTCTATGTTCATCAGGGATATTGGTCTGTAATTTTCTTTTTTTGCGGTGTCTTTGCCTGGTTTTGGTATTAGAGTGATGCTGGCCTCACAGAATGAGTTTGGAAGTATTCCCTCTTTTACTCTTTGGAAAACTTTGAAGAGGATGGGTATTAGGTCTTCACTAAATATTTGATAAAATTCAGCAGTGAAGCCATCTGGTCCAGGTGTTTTGTTCTTAGGTAGGTTTTTGATTACCAGTTCAATTTCATTGCTGGTAATTGGTCTTTTGAGATACTCTGTTTCTTTCTGGGTCAGCCTTAGAAGGTTTTATTTTTCTAAAAAGTTTTCCATTTCTTCTAGGTTATCCAGTTTGTTAGCATATAATTTTTCATCGTATTCTCTAATGGTTCTCTGTATTTCTGTGCTGTCCATAGTGATTTTTCCTTTCTCATTTCTGATTCTGTTTATGTAAGTAGACTCTCTTTTTTTCTGGATAAGTCTGGCTTGGGGTTTATCTATTTTGTTTATTTTCTTGAAGAACCAGCTCTTGCTTTCGTTGATCCTTTCTCTTGTTTTATTCTCCTCAATTTTATTTATTTCAGCTCTAATCTTTATGTCCCTCCTTCTACTGACTTTGGGTCTCATTTGTTCTACTTTTTCTAGTTTCGTTAATTGTGAGTTCAGACTGCTCATATGGGATTGTTCTTCTTTCCTGAGGTAGGCCTGTATTGCAATATACTTTACTGTTAGCACTGCCTTCGCTGCATCCCACAGATTTTGTGGTGTTGAATTATTGTTGTCATTTGTCTCCATAGATTGCTTGATCTCTGTTTTTATTTGGTCATTGATCCACTGGTTATTTAGGAGCATGTTGTGAAGCCTCCATGTGTTTGTGGGATTTTTCATTTTCTTTGTGTAATTTATTCCTAGTTTTATAGCTTTGTGGTCTGGGAAACTGGTTGATACAATTTCAATCTTTTTGAATTTACCAAGGCTCTTTTTGTGGCCTAGGATTTGATCTATTTTTGAAAATGTTCCATGTGCACTTGAGAAGAATGTGTATTCTGCTGCTTTTTGGTGTAGAGTTCTGTAGATGTCTGTTAGGTCCATCTGTTCTAATATGTTGTTCAGTGCCTCTGTCTCTTTACTTATTATCTGTCTGGTTGATCTGTCCTTCAGAGTGAGTGGTGTGTTGAAGTATCCTAGAATGAATGCATTGCATTGTATTTCTCCTTTTAATTCTGTTAGCATTTGTTTCACATATGTAGGTGCTTCTGTGTTGGGCGCACACATATTAATAATGGTTATATCTTCTTGTTGGATTGACCCTTTTATCATTATGTAATGTCCTTCTTTGTCTCTTGTGACTTTCTTTGTTTGAAGTCTATTTTGTCTGATACAAGTACTGCAACTCCTGCTTTTTTCTCCCTATTAGTTGCAGGAAATATCTTTTTCCATCCCTTCACTTTTAGTCTGTGTATGTCTTTGGTTTTAAAGTGAGTCTCTTGTAGGTAGCATTTAGATGGGTCTTGTTTTTTTATCCATTCAGTGACTCTATGTCTTTTGATTGGTGCATTCAGTCCACTTACATTTAGGGTGATTATCGATAGGTATGCACTTATTGCCATTGCAGGCTTTAGATTTGTGGTAACCAAACGTTCAAGGTTAACTTCCTTACTATCTAAGAGTCTAACTTAACTCACTTAATATGCTATTACAAACATAATCTAAAGGTTTTTTTTTTCTCCTCCTTTTTCTTCCTCCTCCATTCTTTATATATTAGGTATCATATTCTGTACTCTTTGTCGATCCCTTGATTGACTTTTGGATAGTTGATTTAGCTTAGTAATTAACTGTTCTAACTTCTTTACTGTGGATTTATTACCTCTGGTGACATCTATTAAGCCTTAGGAACAGTTCCATCTACAGCGTTCCCTCCAAAATACACTGTAGAGATGGTTTGTCAGAGGTAAATTTCCCCAACTTCTGCTTATCTGGAAATTGTTTAATCCCTCCTTCAAATTTAAATAATATTCTTGCCGAACAAAGTATTCTTGGTTTGAGGCCCTTCAGCTTCATTGTATTAAATACAGCATGCCACTCCCTTCTGGCCTTTAAGGTTTCTGCTGAGAAGTCTGATGATAGCCTGATGGGCTTTCCTTTGTATGTGATCTAATTTCTTTCTCTGGCTGCTTTTAATAGTCTGTCCTTATCCATGATCTTTGCCATTTTAATTACTATATGTCTTGGTGTTTTCTTCCTTGGGTCCCTTGTGTTGGGAGATCTGTGCACCTCCATGGCCTGAGAGACAACCTCCTTCCCCAGATTGGGGAAGTTTTCATCAATTACCCCCTCAAAGACACTTTCTATCCCTTTTTTTCTCTCTTCTTCTTCTGATACCCCTGTAATGTGAATATTGTTCCGTTTGGATTGGTCACACAGTTCTCTCAATATTCTTTCATTCTTAAAGATCCTTTTTTCTTTCTGTGCCTTAGCTTCTTTGTATTCCTCTTCTCTAACTTCTGTTTCATTTATTGTCTCCTCCACCATATCTAATCTGCTTTTAATACCCTCCATTGTGCTCTTCAACGATTGCATTTCTGACAGGAATTCATTCCTGAGTTCTTGAATATTTTTCTGTACCTCCATGAGCATGTTAATGATTTTTATTTTGAAATCTTTTTCAGGAAGATTCATGGGGTTGATTTCATTTGAACCTTTCTCAGGGGTTGTATTCATAATTTTACTTTGAACCAGGTTTCTTTGGCATTTCATATTTGTATATGGCACCCTCTAGTATTAGAATATACTCTCTGGAGCTGCTCATCCCCTGAAGCAATGTCAGGGGTTGCAGGGAAGTGTTATTGGTGCCTGGGGGGAGGAAAGAGCTGTTTTCTGCTTCCTGGCTGCTATGCCTGTCTCCACTGCCAGAACAAGTGGGCCGAGCACACAGGTATAAGCCTCTATGCTTTGCATTTGTAGCTGCTGTAGGTGGGGCTTCCCTCTGGCTGGCCTAATGTCAGGGTAGGGTTTGCCAGTTTGTGATCCAGGTGGGGCTGTCTGGGAGAAAGGCACAGTATGCTATGTATCATGAAGGGGTTCCTTCGAGCTGTGTAGCCAGCCAGGGAGTTGGAGTGCTTGAAGGTTGAGAAAATTCCCAGCAGAGTGCACCCAGACAATTGTCTACCTGTCCTTTCTACCTATCTATCTCTGCGCAATCCTTGCCCCTTTAGCAGCCCTCATGTTGTTAGGAATTCTCTTAGACTGCCTGCCTTTCTTTTGTCCCAGAGCAGCTGGATATGGATCCCTGCTTTCCACAAGTGGCTGGAAACTCAGTCTCTCCAGGTATTCTGCCTGTCTTAGCTTTCTAACCCCCTCATCACAAGAGTACCATGAAAACACCATTAAATGTAGGTTTATGCTCCCAGAGCAGATCTCCGGAGTTAGGTATTCAGCAGTCCCAGGCCTCCACTCCCTCCCTGCTCCGTTTCTCTTTCTCCTGCTGGTAAGCTGGGTTGGGGGAAGGGCTTGAGTCCAGCCGGGCCACGGCTTTGGTATGTTACCCTGTTCTATGAGGTTTAGTCTTTTCTCCAGGTGGATGCAGTTTGGCGCAGCCCTCTTTCCTGTTGCTCTTTCAGGATTAGTTGTATTAATTATATTTTCATATTATATGTGATTTTAGGGTGCAGCCTCTGTCTCACCTCTCATGCCACCGTCTTTGCCCTTAATTTATTTATACATTCAATTATTTATTTGTACTCATATGGATTTAGGGGTACTTGTTTTATTCTATGGATTATGATCCAATAATTGCAGTTATCTATTTTGTTGCACAAACGATTCCAGTTTTGGCCATTCTCAGGTTGTCCTGTTTTTCAATTTTTGTGACTAGGAATGAAGGTAGGGAAGGGGGCCATGTGTTTTGAACCCTAGAAGACCATCTGATAAGCACTTTGCATGAGTTTCTCATACAGTTCTCACAATAGCCCTACGAAGTAAGCAGTAGTATTCCCAGTCTACATGGATTGTAGATCTAATGCTCAGATAGGTTAAGTAGCTGGTTCAAGGCTGCAAAGAAACCTGGGGTACAAATATGACTTACACCTGTGTTTATGTGACTTTAGAGCCTTTCCCTGATACACCACTGTGCCTAGCTGTGAGATTCAGGCCTTGCCATGGGGCAATGTTCTAGCAACTGAGTGCTTAGTATGCATACTCTCTCTGTATCTAGCCCCCCTATTCTGGACTCCCATCTCCCCTTTTTCTGGGTCTCTTTTCCCTTTCCCCCCAGAGGGATTGACATTATAGAATCACAAACTATGAGGGCTGTAGAGGACCTTAGAAAAATTCTGCTCCAAATGTCTCACAATGCAAGTGAGAAAAATGAGGCTCCATGTGGGAGACACAGGTGGGTAGTGAACTGAGACTGGAGCCCAGGTCCCCTGGCTTCTAGTCCAGTGCTCTCTCCTTCACATGATCAGAGCACAGCTCTCTATGGACAGTTAGTTCTTGGTTTCTGAGCTTAGAAAAATGCATTCTAGAAGCTGAAGGTTTTCTGGAATACATCAGAAGTATAGAGAAACATCTGTTCATTCATATCATTATACTAGTATCTCTATGAATATAGCCCATAAAAGTACTCTACATTTCTTTGAGATAAAAAGAATCATGGTTTTGATCGATGGGGGATAAAGAAGACCTTTTCAGCCATTGGGGAGAATTGATTCCCTGGCATCTTGGAATCTTCTTACGCTATTTAAATCTGAGAGGTCCCAACTAAGTCAGATGTACCAAAGCATCATAAAGAAAGAAGAAACCATAGATATATGGAAAGAGGGAGGGAAGAAAAGACTTTGCTGTCAGTTAAACACTTGAAGACTTTGCTAAATTTTAGGTCATCTACATTAAAGCTGTTAAAAAAATGTTTCATAGGATATAGACTCCTCCTACTCCTCACCTCACAAAAAGGAATATTTTAAAAATGTTAATGTTATATTTAGAGAACAGACACTAGTCAGTCGAAACAATGACTACCTATTATATCTCTGGGTTTTGGAACCTGGGTGATGTTTTTTCCTAGTAGCAGAGAATAAACATAGTCAAGGAAAAAGCCTGAGGCTGTCATGATACTCAGCAGCTGATGCTGGGAGATAAGCCCCGTGAACTGTGTACAAGTAGCTGGTAGCTGCACTGGCAAAAATAATGATGGTCCCATTGATCAACTAAGCACTAGGCACCTAGGCATTAGGGTAGGGGCTTTACATACAGCTGCATGACAAACGTGCATTATTACCACTATAGTTTGCAGAAGAGGAAGCTGAGGTCAGAGAGGCCAAGTTATTTAGCTAAGGTCATGTGGTTTAAGTGCCAGCACCACCCAGTGTGACTCAAGCGGCACTCAGCATGGGAGGCGGGTATTTCCTGGAAGATGGTATGTGGTCTCAAACCAGGCAGACAGATCTTGACAGTGGGGTAGAGAAGCAGACAATGTTCTGGAGTCTTTGGGCTGCTAGTATTATCAGGAGAGTCTTTAGTTTGTACCAGGGTGGCATTCAGGGTAAAGGTTTCAGCCTTCAAATGAAGTGACTAAGATCAGGAAACCACAGCATGTTGGAAAAAGCTAGGGCTCTTGAGTAAGCCACATCTGGGCTAGAGATGAAAAAGACAGTGATCTGTGACCATGGGCAAGGAACCTAACGTCTTTACATTGTAATGTTCTCATCTGTCACCTGGGAATAATTGACATGTTGCCACAGAATTTTGTAAAAGTTGGGATCATAATACATATGAAAATATAAGGCAGTTCCATAATAATGCAAATTTCAAATTTAGTGCAATTGGTAGCTGTCTCCTGGGCCCTGGAACTCCAGCTGCCTGGCTACAATGTGGACTGGCTCAGATCATTTCATCAACCTTGCAGTAAAGAAACACATTTTACCTAGTTGAATTTTGGTGACACCACTTATAATCTTATGGTGGGGATTTACTTAATGGTACCTGAAACACGGTAAACCTTTATTAAATGTACAATGATAATGATAATAACAATAAAGGGAAAACGGAAGAGAAAAAGCCACTTTTCAGGAATCCAGGCCTGAGTTCATAAATATGAGTCAAAATTTAGGGCCAAGTCCTAAGGCAGAATTTTAATTCAGGAGAGCCACAGGCGCCCAGAAATCAGCACTGGGATGGGAGGCTGTTTAAGTCCTCTTTGCCCTGTGTCAAGAATGACAGGAAATGTGGCTGGCTGACCCTTCAGGAAGGGAAATTGGCACCACAGGGGGAGTAAAGAGAAATGAGATGAAGATTGAGCCGTCCATCAGTGCTAAACACATTTTAAACCAGAGAGACGCTGACAGGGATGAAACCACTACATAGATCACAGCACAAAACTCTCCTGACAATATTTTTGAGGTTCTTGACAATTGCCTGAAAAGAACCAATCCTTGGTTGTACCTAATCTGCCTAATAAACTCTGTTTAAACTGTGATAGTTTAAAAGTTATTCCTAGGACCTCAAGGAGCTTAAAAGGAGAGTTCTGTTTTTTACAGCTAAATCACAATAATTGGTTTTAAACTGAATGGAAATGCACTGATTATCAATTAAGTGATGGAATTGATAAAATTGCAGCACTTGGCTATTTGTTTTCAAGCTTTTCTTTCTTCCTGATACTCCACATTTACTTCTATTAATCTAGTGATTAGAAAAACAAAGTTCTGGTAAATGATGAAAACGTGATACAAACAAGAGCTATGGAGCAAAAACTGTATTGTGCCAAGTAATGATGTTCTGTTCATTTCAATGTGTTCATCAGCAAATGCACATAGCAATTTTCATTATAAGCTTTTACTAGAAATAAATGCGGGCCCAAATTTAGGGGAAAGCCATTGCTTATTTCCTCTTCCCGGGAACTCCATTTGGCTGCATCTTCAAATATGTGACTTCCACATTCTGTTGATACTGTTAGAGCCAGAAACCTACGGAGTAATTAGTTTAGGTTTTGTCTACACAGCACCAACATAAGCAATTGGAAAGTGAAAGATTCAGCCAAATAATTGGGCTTTGTGTGTGGAGGTTCCTACATGACTTTAAATAGCCAGTTAGCTCTTTTTTGTTCAGGAAAAGGAAAATGCATTTGGACTAATTGGCTCTTACTTCACGGTGTGGACCACATTATCAGTAATTGGCCTAGGAGAGTTAAGTACTTGGAGTATTTCTTTGTGATGGAAGGGGGAAGAGAAGGAGGGAGAAGATTGCTGGGAAACAGGGGAAAGAATTAGCACGTCAGGTAGGAAAGGCCAGAGGAAGAGTAGGAATGAGGTATAAAGGTGTCAGGGCGTCTCCGTGTGTCAGCAGTATTATCCTCGGTTCTTTACATTTGTACCTCCTCCTCACTGCCATGGCTCTCCAACTTCAGTGTGTATCACAGTCACCTGGGAGGTTTGGAAAAACACAGATTGCTGGGTCTACTCCTGGAGTTTCTGATTGTGTAGATTTCCGATAGGGCTCAAGAATCTGCATTTCTAACACATTTCCAGGTGATGCTGGTACTATTCCTGAGACTGCATTTTGACAACCACTCAGGCATTCTAAACTTCATTTTAAAGAGGAATGGTAGGTGAGAGGCTAATTCCTCCAAGGCAACACGTGCGCTGAGTAGCGAATGGAGCTAAGACTGAAACTCATGTCTGTCTGATTCCATGTTCCATGCTGCCTCTCCAGGTGCCAAGGTCAATAGTGGCCTGATAACCAAAGCCAACAAGTATTTTAAAACTGTTGTCTTACTTTATTCCTTCATGGCACAGGCACTGCTGACCTTGTTTCTGACAATATTACCTCTCTGGTATTCTACGGGTCCATTCTCTTTATTCTCTACTCCTTCTCCAGCAGACCTTTAAATGTTGATGTTCACAGGGCTCTATCCTTGACCTTGTTCTCTCATTTTTAGTGGAATACTATTTTGGTATATGAATAGATGTAATTTTCCTGGCATTTGGTGAGTAACCATCTGCTTTGAGAGCTATACTTGAGGCACTGATTGCTTCTTCGTATGCCAGCACAGAGGAACCAGAGAAAAAAGTAATCGAATCCTTGGGTTACTCAATTTCAAAATCCAAGGGTAAGGTGAGAATTTTATAAAATGTTTGAAAATCTATGTGACAGGTAGCGTGCTTATGGTCCTTGCTACATGAGGACAACATACATTTGTCAGAAGGTAGGAGAAAGGAGCAGAGAAGGTGACCACATAAACTTACCTGGGGGTGGAGCAGGATTTGAAAGGGTCACCAGACTGAGTGGAGTCAGCAGCCCAGAGACTGTCCAGGCTGCCCCCCAGCAGGCCCCACTGGGAGCCAGTGCCAGGAAGCCAAAGGGAGTGACCTAGTGACCCAGAGCACCTGGCATCCTCTCATGACAGGCCGGAGAGGGCTCCTTTGTGGCATCCCTGCTGGCTGACAGAAAGAGCACGTCTCATCGACAGGATCTGCACATGCTCAGTGGCCCTCCCTTGTTTACTCCCTGTCCTACTGCTCTATGGAGCCATTTCTTCCAGGGACCTAGGATTTTTAAAACATGGTGAAGGGTATGGTTGTGGGTACCCAGGGTGTGAATGCTGCTGGACAGAAAGTTACTAATATGGGCTCACTAAGCAGAGATTCTTCATTCTAATGTTGCAGCTCAATGAGTTAGGAAGGGCTGTAGAAGTTTGGTTGGTTGGCTGAAATGTGGACCAAGAGGTGACCCACAATGAGTAAGTTAGAAATGCCAACTCTGCCTTAATTTACTGTAGAGGAAGGGATTCAAAGTCTTAGGGGGACTGGAATGTTAGAGTGAATTTGTTATTTAAGACCTACTCACCCACCCTGGAAGGGCCCAGAAGACCTAATTCCACCATTGCTGTGAGAAATAAACTTGTGAGGGGAGCTCCAGCATCCTCGAGCTCTGTGATTGCTCTTCTCTGTAGGCCAGACCTTAACAGTGGGCACTGTGTCCCTGAATTGGGAAACCTAAATGCAATGGGGCGACTGGATCCTGACTACAGAGGCCAAGGGGCGGCACTCAGTTGCTGAAAGCAAGGTGGGCATGGTGACCGCCACAGACAGCAGTCAAAGCAGCACTTGGAATAGCTGGACTTCCTCGGACCTGAGGGGCTGGCTAGTTGGTCAGGGTGATTCTAGGAGTGAGTAGATAGAAAGCCTACTAAATTCTTACTAGATCTATATAAGAAGAAAGACTGTAGGTCAAGTGAACAAAAATCTAACCTAAATCGTAAAAACAGAGACTCAATTAATTCCCAGGCTCAAGCCCAGTAAACAGACTCAGAGCCCCTTCAATGACAGAAAGTCCAGTCCCATTGGTATACTGCCAAAAATTCATCCTGTTAATCTTTCTACCTGCCTTCCCCAAAGGAACCTATGGCCTTTTACTAGAGTAACTGTGCACTGGGGAAAAGGAAATCATCAGACCTTTAGTGGACTACTGGACACTAACTCTGAACTAACATGAATTCTAGGAAATCCAGGTATTACTGTGCTCCACTAGCCAGAGTAGGCGCTTATGAAGGTTATGTGATTGATGGGGTTTTACCCCAGGTCCATCTCACAGTGGACCCAATGAATCCCTGAACCCATGCTCTGGTTATTTCTGTTATTTCTTTACTTCTGGAATGCGTACTTGGAATGCACATACTCAGCAACTAACAGAATCCCCTCATTGGTTCCCAGACCTGTGGGTTATTACCAGGAAAATAGTAAACCAAAAGCCATAGAGAATTCCTAGAGGAATTGCAGAGGTTATTTTCCCCATCAAGGACTTGAAGGATGCAGAGATGGTGATTCCTACTACATCCCCATCCAACTCACCTTGGGCCTGTGCAGCAGACAGATGGATCTTGGAGTATGACAGTGGATCCTTATAAGCTTAACCAGCTGCTGACTCCAACTTCAGTTGCTGTGCCAGATGTGGTTTCACTGAGAGAATTAACATATCTCATGGTGTCTGGTATGCAGCTCTGGCAAATCCTTTGGTTCTCCATACCTGTCAATAAAGAGCACCAGAAGCAGTTTGCTTTCAGCAGGCAAAGCCAGCAATGCACCTTCAGGGTCCTACCTCAGGGTCTATCAACTCTCCGGCCCATGCTGTAAGTCAGTCCTCAGAGATACTGATTGCCCATCCTTTCCCCAAAATACCACACTGCTCCGTTACTGATGACATTGTGCTGACTGGACCTAGTGAGCAGGAAGCCCCAGCTACTCTGAACAGCATGATATTTGAATGTCAGTGGGTGAGAGCTAAACCCAACACAAACTCAGGCCTTCTACCTTAGGAAGAGTTATAGGGAATCCAGTGGTGTGGCGCATGTCAAGATACTCCTTCTAATGTGAAGGATAAGTCGTTGCATCTGACCCAGTGCCTACTGAGCTTTGGGTTTTGAAGGCATCTTATTCCTTGTGCGGGTGTGTTACTCCAGCCCATATACCAAGTGATCTGAAGAGCTTCACGTTTGTGTGGCTGCCGTGCAAGCCGCTCTGCCACTTGGGCCGGAGGATCCAGCAGCTCCCATGGTGCTGGAAGTGGCAGTGCCAGACAGGGTGCTGTTTGGAGCTTTTAACAGGTCCCAGCACAGATCTCTGCGTTAACTTCTCTCCTTTTGAGAAATCACTCTCGGCCTGCCACTGGGTCTTAGTGGAGACTGAATGGTTAACTGTGGACCACCAAGTTGCCATGCAACCTGAGCTGCCCATCATGAACTGTTATCTGACTGAAAAGTCATAAGGCTGGCATGGCAGCAGTGCTCTGTCACCAAGCAGAGGTGGTATACAGGTGATCAGGCCCAAGCAGCCCCTGACGGCACAAGTAAGTTACATGAAGACGTGGCCCAAGTGCCCACAGTCCCACCCTGGCCACGTCCTTCACTCTGCCAGCCCACACCTATGGCCTTCTGCAGAGTTGACAGAGGAAGTGGAAACTCAGACCTGGTTTGTAGATGGTTCTACACAGTACGTTGGCACCGCCTGAGAGAGGACAGCTACAGCACTGGAGTCCCTTTCTGGGACATCCTTGAAAGGCAGTGGTGGATGGAAACCCTCCCAGTGGCCAGAACTTCAAGCATTGTACATGGCTGTTCACTTTGCTTGGAAGGAGAAATGCCTATAGACATGTGAAAACCTATAAATTCATGGGCTGTGGCCAATGATTTGGATGCATGGTCAGGAACTTGGAAGGAACATGGCTGAAAGATTTGTGACAAGGAGATTGGGGAGAGAGGTCTATGGATAAAGCTCTTTGCATGGAAAAAAAATGAAGATATTTATGTTCCATATGAATGCTCACCAAAGGGTAACCTCAGTGGAGAAGGATTCCAATAATCACATGGATAAAATGATCCATTCTGTGGATACCAGTCTGCCTCCTTCCCTGTCTACCTCTGTCATTGTCCAGTGGGTTCATTGAACAAAATGTCCATGAGATTACGCATAGGCTCAGGAACATGGACTCCTACTCAGTAAGGCTGATCACCTATGGCCACTGCTGACTGCCCAGTCTGCCAGCAGCCGAGACCAGCACTGAGTTCCCAGTATGGCACTATTCCCAGGCGTGATCAGCCACCTGCCTGGTAGCATGTTGAATATATTGAATTATTTCCATCTTGAAAGGGCAGTGTTACATGTTTACTAGAATAAGCTTATACAGATTTGACTTCCCTGCACACAGTTTGTGTTATTTCTCTTTAGCATGGAAATTTGCTTTACTGTTTTTTAGTGAAGATCTGCTGGTGATGAGTTCACTTTTTGTTTATCTGACAATATCCTTCTTTTATCTTCATTGTGGAAGGATATTTTTCTGGGAGGTAGAATTCTTAGCGTAAAGTATTTTCCTTCAGCACTTTGAATATGTCACTTCACAACCTTCTGCCTGTAATAGTTTCAAATGATACATGAGGCATTAACCTATCATTGTTTCCCTGATGGAATTGGTTGTTTTAACTGACTCAGGATTTTCTTTTATTGTTTGCTTTCAGAAGTTTAGGAGTGGTTCTGTGTTTATTATGTTTTGGCTGAGTTTCTTTGACCAGGAAGTTAATATTTCCTATCAAATTTGGGAAATTTTCAGCGATTATTTCTTCAAATATTTTCCCTCTCCTTTCTATGGGATTCCAATTACTCATATATTACATCACCTGCTACCAGCTCACAGGTTTTAAGGCTCTATTCATTTTTCTTCAGTCTCATTTCTCTCTTCTCAAAACGGATAATTTCTATTAAGTAATTAATTAATCTATTTTTCAAAAACGGCTTTTAATTCTTAATCTACTGATGACCCCAGGTAGTGGATTTTTTCATTTGTTATAATTTTCAGCTATAGAATTTCAATCAATTTCCTGTTCAGATTCCTATCATTTTTCACTGATACTATATATATTTTAAATTCTTCACACATACTTTAATTATTTGAACATACATATGTACATGTATTTAACTGCTTAGAAGTCTTTAACTGCTAAGTCCAACATCTGGGCACAGTTGAGGTCACTTTCTATCGACTGCTTTTTTCTTAACTATGGGTCTCACATTGCTGTTTGTGTGATTAGTGTTTTTTGGTTGAAAACTGGATTTTAGGTGATGTGTTTTGGAAACTCTTAATTCTCTTGCATTTTTCTGAAGACTTGATTTTTTCAGTTCTAGTAAGCAGTTAATTTGCCTCAGTACACACTGCAAACTTTGTCTCCCCTGTGTTTTTCAGCAAATGATATCTCTGCCCTGACCTTTTGGTTTCCTACCACTGCTTTTTCAGCCTTCACGGAGTCTCCCCTGTTGTCTGTGTGATTTGGTGATCAGCAAAGGACGAGGCAGGGATGGACTCGCCCTCGCTTCTGTGAAAGGAATTTCATAGCTGGTCTTGGGCTCTGTCCTCTGACACTTCAAATCTGCAAGGCTCCAGCTCTCTCCTGCCTGAGCTATGCTCTCAGTTAAATAGTAATAATAATAAATAAAAAACCCAGCAAACTCATAGATCGATCACTGTGTGGATCTACTTATTTGCACAAGTCAATTCCTCTCCAGTCTCTGGTTGTTTTGTTCTGTTGTCTTTCCTGGGCCACTTGAGACACTCTCACGATGCATAAATAAGCTGTCAGCCAGGGACTTTGGTAGTTCATGCTCCGAATCTGGGTCTTCCTCGTTTTGTAGTTCTCTTGCTGCTTGGATTTCTCCTTTAAAATTCCTCCTGCTTTCCCAGGCTTGAGCTTTGCTTTCTGACACCTTGAGCTGGTATGGCTGTATTTCCATTGCTTCCGTTTCTCGCATAACAGCTTTAGGGGTTGGCAAGGACCCACAAGCCAGAAAGCCACAAACTGAGAATTACAATTTTTTCCAGTAATTGTTTTTCAAAAATAAATTATCCAATGGCTTCTATCTGCTTTTGGATGCTTTCCAGTACCTTAATTTTTAAAAAAATCCAGTTAAAAATATTTTTAGACTTCTTCCATCATTACTAGAAGTCTAGTGAATTGGTCAATTTAAAATGTCTACCAGGGTGCTCTAAATTCATTCTCTGTATGGAAAAGAAGCCATCTTTTACTTTTATTTACAAACAAAAACCAACAAATTATGGCATTGCACAAGAAGATTCAAAAGATGAAGCATTTTCTAAGTTATTTAGAGGTATTTCAGAATTAACACTAGTCTTCGTAAGTACATTGGCGTCTGACACTATAGGCCTTATAAACATGCCTACTTTAACACAATAATTTCAATGTGGAGCTTATAAGGAAAGCTTACCATTGACTATATTCTGTACTATCTTCATTAAAGATAATTTATTTTTCAGTTAGAGTTTAGAATATAAAACATGTCTTCCTTCATTTTGAGTATCTTGCCTTTTTTAAGAGTTGGGCTCTTTCTGATGAACTACCACAACAGGAATATGAGGTATACTATTCTTTTTGAAATCTCTAGGTTTCTTGAGGTGGTGTTTTCTATTTTCTGTTTGTATAGAAATTGGCTGAGATGTAGAAAACAGCCCTAAATAGACTGATAGGACTAGTCATTCACAGTTGAATGCTCTGGATGAACTGGCCAAGAAGGCACATTATAATAGTTGAGAGTGACTGCTTCTATAATAAGGAAAATTCTTCTGCATCATTTGATTATTTCTCAACATGCCAATCTACAACCTCTTAAACCACAGCATTCTAACGTTGCTGCTGCTTCAGAGTTTTTCAATTTTCAGATTTTAAAACTAGCATTGGATAGAACATTTCATTTTCAACTTACTGCTCTAAACATCTGAGTATCATCTATTTGAAGCACCTTTGAAACTACTGGAAAAATACTAACTCTATGCCCTATTCCACCCACAGATAATAAAGTCATTTTTGGAAGTTACTCTCACTGGGTGCAGCATAAGATATATCTAAAACCAGGGTAAGTTATATGGATGTTAATAAAGACCAAACAGTTGCATTAACTGTAGTGAATGTCTCCTGGATTGTTTTGAAAATTAAAACCCTAAGTGTCCTTAAATTCTCCAGACTTCAGAGGTTACCCTTCCCTTTAAGACTTAAATAAGAATAATCAGAGGTCCTATTCTATAGGTTATCAAGAAGTAGAGATGTGTCCATACATGTTAATGAGGATCCTAGAGAAGGGCACAGAAACACAACTCGTCACACCAGTCTTGCAATATGACTATGCTAGAGATGCACTAAAAATGGCTCAGCCATAGGAGAGTCTGCACAAAGCTGTCACTGTCTTAGGGACAAGACCAAGACAAGTCAGTTCCCAAGGTATGTCAATACGGAGGTTCGTCTCTCATTTACAAAAATATATAGAAATGATAGCAAATAAGATATATACTTAATGATTGCCAATAAAAAAACGCACTACAAGCAGAGAAACAACTCTTAATAGAAATGCAGTTTGTCTAAATGAACATTCAAGGGACCCAAAGAACTCTGCTTCACATCTCTGGGAGTAAGGAGACTTAAGACAGCAAATTTAATGAAGAGTCAGTGTTTTGTATTTCAGAGTAAAGTACATAATTTTCCAAATATTATTTTTGTACTTTATTCTGAAATAGATTATTATGAGCATAGTTCAGGGAACTTATGTTTAAAGACATCTAAAAAGGCAAAAATTACTTTAACACAGACAGCAGATATAATAGTGACATATACACATGAAAACCCTCTAATTCTAAAAGATATGGAGGTGCTTATAAGAAAAAAAAAATTCAAAACATCCCAGTCTATTCTCCAGGTTTCAAAATCTTCCATGTAATTTTTAAATCTTTACTCACAAAATATATTCTCTTTTTTTTTGCATTATTTATGTGGTTTATCACTAGTCTCTCTCCATGGCACTGCCTGTAGGGAAGTTAGACATAAATTAGGATGCACACAACGGGGTCAGTACTGAGACTTAATAGTCCGAAAATCCTAAATCCTAAATATACTGGCATCAGTAGCTCATTATAACAGTAGAGCTGTCTAGATTTCTAATTTCTGATAGAATTTGAAATGCAAATGGAAAAACAATATGCAGTCAACACATTATAACCAATTTACAAAGTAAAGATTAGATATGAGTATTTGTATTCAAAACAAAAAGGATCAGATAAATAGAAAACCTATAGGGTAGGTCAAAACTTAGATAATTTTTTAAAAGAAATACATGACTAATAATGACAATATGGAAAGTATAGAGCAGCTACAGTTAATGCTCTGATGTTTAATTCCAGTATTTATTCAATGGATAGTTTTTAATTATTTTGTTTTCATATATAGGAATAAGTACATGTGAATTCTATGAACTGCTTCTTTCACTTAGTTTTATATGCATGTTGTTTTTAATTTTTACACAATTCTTGTAATTTTATGAGTGTATAATATTCTTGGCTAGCATCTGATGGTTTAAGTTATTCCCCTATTAACTATATCCAAACTTAAGGTTGTTTTCAGTTTTATGGTAATATAAGTAATTGTATAACAAACATCTTTGGGCATGCAGCTCTTTTTCATATTTAGGATTCTTTCCTTAGGTAAGATTCATAGAATGGTAATTAGTAGAATCTCTTGATTAAAATTAGTAAAAGCTTTCTCAAATGAATATTTCAAATTACACTCTACTTGCAGTACCCGGTCTTTTGATTAAAAACCCCAAGGGACAAACCAAACCATCAGGAGTGAAATAGGGGAGGGGAGGGGCAATTGTATCTCATTCATTTAATTTGAATTTTGTAATTATTAGTGAAATTGAATACTTTTTCACATATTTGTCAACTAGTTGAAGGTTCTCCTTCATAAACTATGTTTTTTGTACATTTAATTGGGGTCTTGATGGTCTTTTTTAAAAAAACCCAATATTTGTGGAGACAAAATGTTAGTATGTGGCCTTAGACAAGGTCACAGGTTGTTGAGGTAGAGGCAGATACCAGAGTCCAAGTAACATCCAGAATTGTATGTGCTGATTAAAACAGAAGTCAGGGCAGCAGCAGAAATCAAAGAAATAAAGATGTGAGGAATGAAGGTTTATGTCAGAAGCCAGTTTGTTGGTATTCTGTGGCCTCATGAGTTAGTGGAACTAATGCATATTTTGGGTGCTTCATTTTAAAGTGACAGTGTAGGGTGACAGAAGAAGTGTGAAAGCTGAAATACAAAGTCCTAGCTATCTGTCAAGTGTCTGTATATGGCAGATAGCACACTTTCTGTCTCTATATGCAAACCCCATTGCAATGTGCTTTTGAACTTCCCTCCATTAGACCTAGAGTCCATTTTTCAATATGTGACTTTGTGCTTTGTCATGTGACTTGCTTAACCAATAGGAAATTCTACGCTTTAAGATTTCTCTTACATTTTATTATTCATTGAGTACCTACAAAAAAAGGAAAGACATTAGCAAACAAATAGAGGCAATGGGCATCAGTGTATGTTTTTGAGCAGAATAGAGACACTTGAACTATGATTTTTAAAGTAACTCTGATAAGAGTATAAAGGAGGGATTACAGAGGGAAGACATTGGAGGCAAGGAGATCCATCAGGAGGTGTAGGTAAAAGATATGGGGGATCTGCAACAGATGGTACAGATGGCATTACCACCGAGGGGAGAGATACAAGTTATTTTGGAGGTAGCATTGAAGGGGAATTAGAAAATGATTAGATATGTTAGGTGAGGCAGAGAACCAAGCCAAAGAACAGCAGTTTCTAAATAATGGTCCTGGGAGGTAGTGCTGCAGGACTGAGGTGCTGACAAGTCATTCATCTAGAGATCATTCGGAGGCATTGAAGATGGTGCCACGGACATCCGATAGCCCCCAGTCACACAGTTCCGATTCTTCAGCTGGTTTGCTTGATTTTGCGGTGTGCCTGCTCCAAGAGTCTGTTCTAGGACTCAGAATGCTTGAAGGACATTTGTGGGAAAAGAGATAATCATTATAACTTGAACTTATATTTCAAAATCAGAGTTAATTTGTTCTATGGTTTTGATACTATGGCTAATTTATTTTCCTCATATTGCCTAACACTAATCATTATTTCCTGTTCTAATAGTTATATGGTACAAATGAATAAATAAAATAGATATGCTTTAGAATTTGTCTTCTTACATTTTATTATTCATTAGTACCTACAGAAAAGGGAGGAACTGTAACCAGTAAAGACCAAGGTTAGGGCTGCCATATTGAGTAAATAAAAATATAGGACACCAGTTAAATTGTAATTACAGGTAAAAAACACAAATAATTGTTCTGTTTAAGCATGTCCCATATAATGTTTGGGATATACTTATACTATTAAAAACTTCTTTTAAATCAAAATTTCAAATTTATCTAGTGACTTATACTTTACCTGCCAGTGCTACCTGAGATGTCTTTTATGGAATTTTCCTTTCTAAAATGCTGATGCAAATTAAATGGAAAAATTGTACTATGGACTAAAAGTTAGGAAATGCTGGAAAAAGCAAGGTGAAACAGAGTTCCTTTCCTTAGGATTTCTAAGAACCTTGAATCAACTACTACACATAGTAAGTCTTCTAAATGAAGATAGTATGAAGCATTTCCCACCTTTTATTTAACCAGATGTTTCCTTAATGCATTATAAGTATTTTGTGGAGGATAGTGGTTAATCTCTCTGTTTCTCTACCAATGTAAGTAGTTGATGGTGTGATGTGGTCCACATGGCATAAGATATTGATTAAGAAATGTAGGTTCAAGGGAGGGAGGGAGAAGGGGATTGAGGGGTATTATGTTTAGTACACATGGTGTGGGGAATCATGGGGAAAACAGTGTAGCACAGAGAAGGCAAATAGTGAATCCGTGGCATCTTACTGCACTGATGGACAGTGACTGCAATGGGGTGTGGGGGGAGACTTGATAATATGGGTGAATGTAGTAACCACATTGTTTTTTCATGTGAAACCTTCATAAGAGTGTATATCAATAATACCTTAATAGAAATAAATAAATAAAAAGAAATATAGGTTCAAGTTTCTGGCCCATCAGTCACTGGGTATTTGAAACTGAGTAAGTTGACGGAGCTTCACTCCCTCCTCTAGGGATAACATAATACATAACTCACAAGATTCTGTTTAGGCTTAGAAAACACAGGGCATAGGAAAGCACTCTGCACACAAGAAGGCACAATGCAGATGCCAAAAACAATGTAACGAGAGTAGAGAAACAAAATGAAGGATTAGACCCGAGGAGGAATTTCCCACAGGGACTGGAGCTACAGATCTGGCAGCACACCTGTTCCCTGGGCCCCTGGACATTAGATCCTAACGCGCAGGCTGCCTGATGCGCTGCATCTGACTCACACCGAATGCCTCGTCAGTGTCTGACATTGCTGGGTGTTTGCCAGTTGTGCTGTCTAGGGGGAGCTTCTGTCGCAATCGTTGTGACAGTAAGTTGCTCTCTGGGACAGATTTCACCTAGTTCTGTCCCTGAATACATCACTGCATCCTATGAGGATTGATAAGAACACACAGGAAGCAGTCTGTCTGATTCTCTGAAAGCCAATTTAGCTGATTTACTTGTTTCCATTAATTATTTAGTTTCAGCTCACTGCTTTTCATTGTCATAACAACTGTAGTTGTTTCTGTATAAAACTCATAATGGAATTTTGAGGGATATTCTATTTGTCCTGCCCCAGCTTCTTACTGCAGCTGGAAACTGATCAGAAATGAAAGGGGGACAGGGCAGAGAGAGGGGAGACATAAGGCCTTACCTGAGTATGAGGGATCCTTATGAAACTAGTCTCCACAAATAAATTATTGGTAAATCAGTCATTTTTTAATGGCTTTTAGGAAACTGATCTAAAACCAAACAAAATATTAACAAAGATTGTTGGGGATTCATGGTTTCTTTTGTTGAAGCTTCTTGGCTCCAAGAGAGAGTAGCTGTAGCTCTTCATATGTACATATATTCTCAGCTTTTTATATCATCAGCCAACACAAAATTAGGAAAGTGACTAGGAAACAATGATTCCCGAGTACATTTCTACTCGGGAAATGGAGGGTTCTGTGATTAAGATTTGGTAGAGTGAATAGTCATTACATATGTTATAACATATACTTATAAAACTACTTTAAACTTAAAAAAATAAAGAGAAGTCTGGGGCTTTCAGGCTTCTTTTGGTTATTAAGGTTTATTACTGCTTATTTCTTAAAACTGCTCATGTTGTTACTGTCCTGCCTTCCCATCATTTAGTTTTGACTCCTAGGTGATTGTGGTCTCTGGTTGCACTGTCTGTGAAATGGTTTTTAATGGTGACACTCAGAGGGATTCCCTTCCTCTGAATGCTATTAGAGATCTAACAGAAAGGGCACGAGTTAACTTGCCAGCTAAATGCATAACCATAGCTGCATAGAACAAGTGAAGAGAACATATGCCATAAGCTGGTGTTCATATGACCTTTAACATTTTAGTGATATATGGCTGCTGTGAACATACCGAACTATAACCAAGAGAAAAGAACCTCTCTTCTCTCTTCAAAGCATCATACTCCTGAAAGCATATCTTACCTAATTTGTTAATGGTAAAAGCTTATACAAGAACTTGCAAAAGGACGACAGAATGAAAGAATTTTAATGTATTTTGCCAAAGGGAAATTGACCATCTGCCCGTCTTCGTGAATCCCATATGCTGAGAATAATATTTTAGAAGATTCTGACAACAAGATGTAGTAATTTGTAAATGAATATTACTGATGCTGCCCTTTTTAAAACATTCTGTGGAATAAATCAGTACAGCAGTCTATAGGATTACAAGCCAAAGACGTGAAATAGGAGAATAATAAACTATATTATTGGCATTTTGTAATTGTAATAAAGATCCCAAATCTTTAAAATGTAATTACTTTGATTCAAATTTCACTGTTCCCATATGCATTCTCTCAATGTGCCCCCAAGATAGGAAGGATAAGAAAATAGATTATTAGGTCAAGACTGCAATAAAATCTTATTGGCAAACATTGTCAGACATGCAATAAAAGAGCACAGAAGTGTGTCATTGACTATGGTTTCTCAGAAAGCATTCTCTATAACACCAATCTTGAAGATGTTATCAATGGAAGACTTCAATTTTCATTGTGTAGAGCTAACTCAAAGGACTGGGAAAAAGCCAAATATAATTTCAATTACAGAAATACAGTTAGGAATTTGGGAACAACCAAATTATTTCCTAGTAATGGTACAATAATGTTCTTGCCTTTATATATCATAAATTTAGAATGAAAACTATTCACAGTTGAAAATTAGGAAATAGGTATTTTGTCCTAAAAATTGGCTGGGAAAGTGTCAAAGAAAATGTAGACAAGAAGGGTTGTATAGACAATGACAATTCTTCCACCATACTTCAGGTGATTTAAGCCCGCTTGCACATGGGCTGAGAAACCAGATCTGAAACGACCCTCTTCCCTTACTAGGTCAGTGGGGCACTGATACTGCCACTTTCTTGCTGGCTAGTAAAGGGTCTTAAAGATGGTTTTCTAATGACAGTGGTATTACAAGAAAGACAAGTGCATGGTCAGGGAGGAGGAGGAGGACCAGGACAGTTGCCATTTTCCAAAACACAAAGTCTCTTTTTTCTTCTTTGAAAAATGAGTAAGAGGAAAGCTTCTACCAAGGAACATTGGCATTCTGGCGATATTTATGCATGTTCCTACCATTATTTCATTCTTCTATGAGGCTAAGTGTTTTTCAAGGAAAAGCAGCGTATTAGTTAGATATATTTATCTGTTGGATCTGGCAAAGAAAAGTCCAGCAGTTTCATAATTATCACTATAATATATGGTAGAATATATGGTATATATTTATCCTATATTGTACATAGTATAATTACAGCTTCTTTCTGAAAATAACCATGTTCATGACAATTAAGTGGAACTCTGGGAGCTATTTTCTGTTTTCTTAGTCCCTGAAGGTATAGTCTCCAAGTTTAAGTATAAACTTAAAATCACAAATTTTAAAAAGTACATTCTTATTTTACCTTGCTTCTTTTTACCACAATCTTTAACTTTAAGGAGGAAAGATACTTAATAATGCCTGGATGTGGAATGGAATCAGTATGAAGCCCAGGCTGTTAAAAATTCCAAAAGGAATCAAAGTGCCTGTGAAAGCTTTTTTTTGTTCCCTGAAATTTAAGTACTAGATAATATTTTAGAAGCTTCCAGGAAATAAAAATTGGGGGACAACACTATTCCCAGAGTGCAGCTCTCAAATTATTGTCTGAGATGGTACTTCTCAAAAAATTGTAGGAACAGAGCTGAAGTTAGAAGAAATGTGAATATTTTAATGATTATTTTCATTTTTCTTATTACTAATGAGTGTGGAAAAATGGTCACAAAATTCATTTAAGAGCAGGCTTCTCATGCATGTGAGTTGTAGACTAAATCCTCAGCCTGTTAAATTATTTGTACTTACCTAAATTGCAAGAGTAAATGAGTAAAGATTAAATGACAAAGAGTAAATAGATTAAAAACAGAAGAAACACTACTTTGGGGTTAATCTGGCATATGGTAAGTATATGAAGAAAAGGTAAAGAAAGAGCCATGTAAAAAAAATGTGACCTAATATATTGTGGTAAATAATAAGCTATTTGTGATTTTGACCTAAGAAGGCATGACAAATTATTCTATTTTAAGCTTTAAAAATATGTGTAACTGTTTCAGGCTAATAGGACTGGATTCTTATTTGAGTAATAAACTGCATCTCTGCAACTGTACCATAGGACCCACTATTTAACCTTTAAGTTAAGCATAAAGTAATATTTTAATGAAGCCATGGTAAAACTTGAAGGAAAATTAAGTATGAATATTTGAACATTTTTATGACCTTGAGGTTGGATTAGATTATATATACATAAATGGAAAGGAAGAAACCTCAAAAGAAACTACTAATGATTTGGCAACACGCAATATTATGACTCTTATACGTCAAAAGACACTGTAAGTAAACTTAAAGTGACTAAATGGGGAAAAATAGAACATATAAACATGAGCCTGTGATGACCTGCCTTGACACAGCCTGGTCAATTTGTTTAAAAACTCCACTTTATGAGAAGAGGCTGGCTAGGAAACGAAGTTGTCACTGTATTTACCTGATTATTTGGTTTAATGACCACCCTTCTGGAAGCTATTATGTTGCGCCCATCATTCCTGTCACCGATTCTCCAATGGTATTTTCTCCCAAAATTTTCTCTATTCATCTGAACCATTAGCACTGCCAATATTGTATCATATAAATTGTGATATTTTGCATTTTTATTTTCATCTAGTTTAAGATGTTTTCTGATTTCCCTTGTGATTTCTTCTTTGACCCATGAGTTATTTAGAAATGCACTGTTTCATTTTCAATTATTTGGAGATTTCTGTTGTTGATTCCTAATTTAATTCCAGTGTAGTTGGACAGCATACTTTGCATAATCTCAATTGGTTTAAATTTATTAAGCCTTTTTTTTAATAGCTTAGTATATGGTGTCTACCCCAGAGAATTTTCCATGTGTGCTTGAAAAGAGAGTGCATTCTATTGTTGCATGATGTTTTCTATATATATCAGTAAGGTCAGGTTATTTGGGAGTGTTAAGTCTTTTATATCTTTACTGATTTCATTTGTAGTTGTTCTCTCAATTACTGAAGATGAGTAATGAAATCTCCAATTACAGTTGTTGAATTGTCTATTCCTTTTCGGTTTTGTAAGTTTTTGCTTTATGTATTTTGGGGCTCTGTTTTTAGACACAAATACACTTATAGTTCTTTTATCATTCTGAGGTGTTAACTCTGTCATTGTGAAATATCCCTCTTTGCCTCTAGCTGTATTTCTTGTCTTTGAGTGTGTTTTGTATGATATCACAGTTACTTCTGTTCTTTATGGTTACTGTTTGCATTGTATAACTTTTTTTACCCTTTTACTTTCAACCTGTTTGTATCTTATTTATGTCTGTTTTTATTTTGTTTGTTCATTTGTTCTGTTTCTTATATTCCCCATACAAGTGAAATGATACAGTATTTGTCTTTCTCTGACATACTTCACTTAGCATAATGCCCTCAAGTCCATCCATATTGTCACAAATGGCAAGATTTCCTTCTTTTTTTAAGGTTGAAAAATATACACATGCATATCACATTTTCTTTATCCATTCATCCATCAATGGACACTTAAGTTCTTTCCATGTCTTGGCTATTGTAAATAATGCTGCAATAAATATGGTAATGTATATTTCTTTTTGAGTTAGTGTTTTCCTTTTCTTCGGGTAAATACCCAGAGGTGGAATTGTTGGATCATATGGTAGTTCTATTTTTAATTTTTTGAGGAACCTCTGTACTGTTTTTCATAGTGGCTGCACCAGTTTACACTCTAACAGTGCACAAAGGCTCACTTTTCTCTATATCTTTGCCAATACTTGTTATGTCTTGTCTTTTTGATGCTAGCCATTTTAATAGTTGTAAGATGATAGCTTTTATTGTGATTTGATTTGCATTTCCCTATTTGTATCTTTGAATCTACTGAAGTGTGTCTTGTAAATAGCATGTAGTTGGGTCTTTCTTTTTAATCTAGTCTGACAATCTCTGCCTCTTGTTTGGAGTGTTTAGTCTGTCAACTTTAATGTAATTATTTGATATGACTGGATTTCCACCTAAAATTATACTACTGTGTTCTATATATCGCATGTCTTTTTGTTCCTGTGTTCCTTTTTGATTGCCTTATGTTAACCAATTATTTTTTTACTTGACCATTTTACTTTGTGCATTTTTTAGCTATAATTTTTGTGTTATTAGTGTGTGTGTGTGTGTGTGTGTGTTTATTCTAGGCATTATATGTGACTTTATCTTATCACAATCTATTTTAGGGTTCCTAAAAGAGGAACTTAATGAATATACTTTCCAGTACATACAGTAAACTTGATTTTTAACAGCCTGCCCCAGGTTGGTAATGTGTTGTCAACCAAGCCACAAAAAATGACATACTATATGATTCCATTCATATGAAAGTCTAGAAGAGGGAAACCTACAGAGACAGAAAGTAGATCAGTGGTTGCTTAGGGTTACATAGGGGTTGGAATATGAAGAGGTTGAGGGGGGAGCTTTTTGAGGTAGTGAAAATATTCTAAAATTATGGTGACAAATATACTAAAGGTCATTGAATTGTTCACTTTAGATACATGAATAATGTGGTATATAAACTATATCTCAATAAAGATGTTAAAAATAGAAAGGATAAACATAGAGTTGTGGCCAAGAGTTACATAAGACAAAAATAGCGTGATCAGAATAGATTCCAATCAGGCAGTGAAGAAATCTGCAGTATCCAAATAAGAGCTGTACAAAATTATCTGCAAACTGAATGGAAATATAGTATTCCATTAATAGCTATCAGATGCTAAAATTAAGAGATTATGAATGAATTAAAGAATGAATGAATTATGAAAGGCATAAAAACTAAGGGAGCATAGGTTATTAAACTGAATTCCAGCTGTATGATTTGACATGGAGTCTCCTGCTGACACACTGACCTTTAAAAACAGTTCATTGTGTTCATGTGATTCAGATAAAAGCATCCTAGATTTAATGTAATCATTGCTCCCATGCATCAGTCTTAAATCTCACTGATGAGTAACCATTTCTTGCGTCCTCATCCCTGTCCCAGAAACCTTTTCTGTGTTCCATGGCAAACCTGTTTCATTAGTTAAATGACCTTCCATACAAGGAAGATAAAGACATAAGCATAGAGATAATAATACAGTGTGACATCTTTGTATTAAAGTCAAAAGAATCTGACTGGTTAGCGTTTGAAAATGATTTAAAAGTCTTATGCGTCTGAAGCAGAAAGGTTTAATAAAATTTCATTAAGCATATAAATAGTATCAGAATGTTTGAGACAAATTGAAATTTTTATTTTCAAATTTAACTTAAGAGAGGAAGATTTGAGTATTAAGTTTTAGTTTGTCTTGTCAAATACTTGTAGTATTTAAAAAGAAAATTTTCAAACTAAATGCAGTTTAAAAATATTTAACTAATTTAATTATTTATGTTTATAAATGGGACTAATTATAATGGGATTTTAGTCTAGTCAACTTGAGTTAGTCAAACATTGATCAAGGAACTAGTGAAAGTGATTTTATACCTATTTTTTAATGTAATTTGTATATTCAATCACATATAAACTAGTGAGAACTGGTAGACTAAGACATTTAGAAGAGTAGAATTTGCCCAGGGTGGTTGTGTGGCTAAAGAGTTTCTTTCTTTCAATGGCAGTGACCAAAAAGAGCATTCTTGGAGCATATTTCCATGCACAGAGGGCAAGAGCTGTATGTATAGCATCAGTGCAATTGGGACAACCACAGTGATATAGGTTAAAAAAAGTCACTAGCTATAAATGAACTCATAATTAAGGCAGAGCATCCATACATTTCATCAGTGGGATTTGAGAAACTGAAGAGAGAAAGGAGAATTTTTTGTAGTTAGTATTTTAGCACTGATACAAAAGAAAATTATCAATTACAGTATCATAAGCAGGCTATACTATGACACAGAGGAAGTCCAGTAAGCAGAGAGAAGACTAAGACAAGTATAAATGCTGTTCGAACTACTTACTCATGGTTAGGAACAATGTGTTGGGGAGTTAAATCTAATCTCACTTCTCACTATCCTACTATATTACAGATGCCTGTAGCACAATTGTGTATAGTTCATTCAAGATGTAGTTTTTGTTCTCATTATTTTATTTTATTAGGATTTTAAGAAAACCTTTAAACACCTAGTGTTCATCACTCTTTTGTGATTAGAGCTTAGACAAGATAGTGTGTTGAATTTCTTTTCTAACTGATAATAACTTTGTTAGGGTGAGTCCGAGGAAAATCCTTCTAATTTGATGAAATGGGATTTTACTTCAACCCCAATGAAATGCTGGGGTGTTGAATTTCAGGGTCTCATGGATTTTTGTCTCTGTTTTTGTTTTTACTGTTTAGGGTATGCTGATTAACATTGTCACTAATGTTCTTAACCTTGGGAAGAGAGAGGCAAGGATCAAAATGGTTAAGAGCCTAGGCTCTGGAGGTTCCCTAGAAATCAACTTGGCTTCTCTAAACCTCAGGGTACACAGCTGCAAAATGAAAGCAATAATGATCCCTGCCTTATGAGACGGCTGTCATGATCAAATGGACCAAGGCTTCAAGAATATTTAGCAAAATGCCTGGGCACAGTAAACGCCAAAGATTAGTTATTATCATTAAAGTTAAGAAAACAAAGTATGCATTAATAAATGTTTGGAGGATCATTATTATCATTATATGTGTTAATTTGTAAGGTGTTTCATTTGTCTTATGTAATTTTCATATTAATTCCCATTTTATTCTCAAAGGTACAGAATGGAATACATTGGAACGTTATAGAACCAACCTAAAGGATTGACCCAGAAACAGAATATTTGCTTCCGGAGGAAGTTAAGGCAGGGGAAAAAGTGTTCAAAAGATATCTTTCAATTGAGAAAGGTACCAACCAAAATATTTTAGATATTACATGTACTTAACATCCTGCCATACTTCTCTTCATACTCCAAAATTTCAGGCAGAAATTTAAGTTAAGAGCACAAGCATTCTAATCCTTGCCATACTGCTTTGCAGCTATGTGGCTATTATTGGTTGAATTGTGTCCACTCCCTAAAATATGTTGAAGCTTTAACCCTCAGTTCCCCAGTATGTGACATAATTTGGAAATATGGTCTTGCAGATGTAATTAGTTAATATAAGTTCAGACTATAATAGGCTGGGCATCTAATCCAATATGACTAATGTCCTTATAAGAAGATAGCCATGCCATATATGACAAGCCCATAGCTAGCATCATACTCAATGGCAAAGAGCTGAAAGCTTTTCTTTTAAGATCAGAAACAAGATAGAAATGTCCACTCTCACCATTTTTATTCAACATAGTATTGGAAGTCCTAGCTAGAGCAATTAGGTAAGAAAAAGAAATAAGAGGCATTCACATTGGTAAGAAAGAAGTAAAACTGTCACTATTACAGATGACATGATACCATACATAGAAAACTGTAAGGCCTCCTCAAAAAAACTGTTAGAATACATGAACTCAGTAGAGTTGCAATATACAAAATAAATATACAAAAATCATTGCATTTCTATACACTAATAAAGAACTATCAGAAAGAGAAATTAAGAAAACCTATTTATAAATCACATAAAAAAAAACCCAAACCTAGGAACAAATTTAACCAAGGAGGTGAAAGACCTGTACACTAAAAACTGTAAGACACTGATGAAAAGAACTGAAGAAGACCCAAATAAATGGAAATATATAATTAATACTATTAAAAGTCCATAATACCCGAAGTGATCTATAGGTTCAATGCAATCCCTATCAAAATTCCAATAGCATTTTTCATAGAAATAGATCTTCTTAAAGTTTGTATAGAACCATAACAGACTCTGAATAACCAAAGCAATCCCGAGAAAGAAGAAAATACCCCCGATTTCAAACTATATTACAAAGCCATAATAATCAAAACAATATGGTATTGGCATAAAAACAGATACATAGATCAATGGAACAGAATAGAAAGCACTGAAATAAACTCATGAATATATGGTCAATTAATTGATGACAAAGGAGCCAAGAACATAAAATGGTGAAAGGACAATCTATTCAATAAATGGTGTTGAAAAACTAGACAGCTACATGCAAAAGAATGAAACTAGACTATTCAATCATCCCATGCACAAAAATTAACTCAAAATGGATTAAAGACTTGAATATAAGACCTGAAACCCTAAAAATTCTGGAAGAAGATGTAGGCTGTAAGCTGCTTTATATCAGTCTTAGTAATGAATTTTGGGATCTGACTCCAAAAGCAAATGTAACAAAAGCAAAAATAAACAAGTGGGACTACATCAAACTAAAAAGCTTCTGTTCAGCAAAGGAAATCATCAACAAAATAGATAGGCAACCTAATGAATGGGAGAAAATACTTGAAAATCATATATCTGATAAGGAGTTAATATCCAAAACATATAAAGGACTCCTACAACTCAGTAGCAAAAAACAAACAATCAATTTAAAAATGGCAGAGGATCTGAACAGACTTCCAAAGAAGACGTACAGAAAGCCAACGGGTACAGGAAAAGATACTTAACATCACTAATCAATAGGGAAATGCAAATCAAAACCACAGTGAGATATCACCTCACACCTGTTCAAATGGCTATTATCAAAAAGACAAGAAATAACAAGTATTGATGAGGATATAAAGAATAGCAAACCCTCATGCACTGTTGTTGGAAATATGAATTCATGCAAGGCACTATGGAAAACAGGATGGAGGTTCCTCAAAACATTAAAAATGTAAATACTATATGATCCAGCAATTCCCTTTCTGGATATATATATTTTTTGCTATCATTAATCTACAAATACATGTGCAACATTATGGTTACTAGACTCCCCACATCATCAAGTCCCCACCACATACCCCATTACAGTCACTGTCCATCAGTGTAGTGAGATGCTATAGAATCACTACTTGTCTTCTCTGAGTTGTACAGCCCTCTCTGTGTCCCCTTCCCCACATATGTCTGCTAATTGTAAGGCCCCTTTTTCCCCCTTGTCCCTCCCTTCCCACCCATCCTGCCCAGTTCCTTACCCTTTGGTAACTGTTAGTCCATTCTTGGGTTCTCTGAGTCTGCTGCTGTTTTGTTCCTTCAGTTTTTTCCTTTGTTCTTATACTCCACATATGAGTGAAATCATTTGATACTTGTCTTTTTCCACCTGGCTTATTTCACTGAGCATAATACCCTCTAGCTCCATCCATATTGTTGTAAATGGCAAGATTTGTTTTCTTCTTATGGCTGAATAATATTCCATTGTGTATATGTACCACATCTTCTTTATCCATTCATCTACTGATGGACACTTAGGTTGCTTCCATTTCTTGGCTATTGTAAATACTGCTGCGATAAACATAGGGGTGCATATGTCTTTCAAATTGGGCTGCTGCATTCTTAGGGTAAATTCCTAGGAGTGGGATTCCGGGGTCAAATAGTATTTCTATTTTGAGTTTTTTGAGGAACCTCCATACTGCTTTCCACAATGGTTGAACTAATTTGCATTCCCACCAGCAGTGTAGGAGGGTTCCCCTTTCTCTACACACTTCTGGATATTTATCCAAAGAAAATGGAAACACTAATTTAAAAAGATACATGTGCTCCCATGTTCATTTCAGCATTATTTTCAATAGCTAAGATATGCAAATAATCCAAGTGTCCATTGATGAATAAAGATGTGGATGTGATACAAACACACATACAATGGAATACTATTCAGTCATAAAAAATGAAATCTTACCATTTCTGACAATATGGATGGACCTTGAGAGCACTGTGCTAAGTTAAATAAGAAAAGTCTGATGCTCAGAGGCCTTAAAAGCCGTCAAAACAGTATTAGGAAAAATAATAGAGTGAAATCCTGTGATCATGTGAATTAAGATATTAAGCAGTTGGTGATTGGCTTTCATTCTCTGCCCAGCTTGCATTTTCATATTGCAACTCAGTCTTGGGAAATAGCCGGAAAAAGGAGAGCCTTGCAACTCCAATATTTTTCTTGCTCAATCTCCCAAGATAGACAAACAAATCAGGCACCAGCCAATGGGGAGACTCTTGGAATGATGGTTGAGTTCTGGAAGTCCCAGTCAGTCAGAGAGCCAGAATTATTATCATTGATACTTAAGCCAGATTAGACAATCACCACCAGGTTAGTGACATAAAATCATAGCCAGGACCAACAGTGTTGATTCACGCAGCTGGATCCCTACAAGTCTGGACTAGCTATGTGGGCAGATTTGCCCAGATATTCCCTTGAAATAATGCAACTTGGAATTTTATGCAGTTTGAATTTTTGGACTCCTCATATCTTTTAACATTTAGCAAAATCTGTGAGTTTATTAAGAGCTTTGAATAAATGTTTGCAGTGTATTAATTACTTTATCAAATGAGTATTTGGAAATTCTTTCTGTGAGTCATTTAGCTGGTACTTTTCTATTCAGAAACAGAAACCATCACATAGCTTGGGAATGTGGATACCTGTATGTGTATAGCTCTTTTCTTTAAATATCAACAGATATGCATATTGTACTCAAAATTAGACTGACATAGGACTTTTTCCCCAAGGAAATGCAAATAAATGGGCCATTAACACACAGATTCATGCAGTTTCCACCCACTTAGCTATTATACTCTGTAATGAATCTTCTAGATATTTGACAGATTTTTTTCCCCTTCCCCAACTTATCTGGATGTTTGGGCATAACATGGACATAGGGTTCAAGGGAGATGTTTGACTTGGAACTTAATTCGTAAGGAACAAATTAACTAGATTGTATGTTGTTAAAATAAGACAAATTAAGAGTGACTTGGATTTCCACCCAAATAGCAGAATTAGAGGAGGAATAAATAAGTGACCATGCTATTCTAGTTTCTAGATGCAGGAACCATAAATGAATAGATGGAGACTATCTAATCAGTAATAAGGTCTCTATCTTCTCTCCTAAAGCTCTGGGTTTCCTTTATTTTCTAGAGTCATAGAGATTAAAGCATGTAGCAAATGTTTAGGAGTTCTAATTTTAGCCATGCAACTGGTATTAGAATCCTGAAGACTGAGTCTGCTCTCAAAGGGTTGACAAATGGAAAGATCAGCAAAATTAATCACTAACAACTGAAAATATCTGTGTTTGAGGACCTGGAATTTCACTGATAGGGTTCCTCATAGAAGGCTCAGTTAGTTGAACTTCACATCCATTATATTCTACTAAATTACAAAGTGGTATGCAAACTATATTCCACAGTAATATCAAGGGCTTGATCCTTCCCTCTGATATGCTATGAGCAAAAGCACATTATCTAAGAGTCACTGAGATACAGTGAGAGAGGCTGAGACTGAGCCTGCCTAGGTCTGTTGCTTCTAGCCTGCCACCCATGCCAGAATATTTTGAGAAGAAACGTGAAGGATCATTTTGTATCTTGATACACCACTTGATTTTTCACTTATCTGTACATTATTGCAACTGATCACTGTATTAGCAGAGCAAGATAAAGGTACATTATTTATTTTAATTAATTTATTATTATTGATATACACTCTTATGAAAGTTTCACATGAAAAAACAATGTGGTTACTACATTCACCCCTGTTATCATGTCCCCCCCATACCCCACTGCAGTCACTGCCCATCAGCGTAGCAAGATGCCACAGAGTCACTATTTGCCTTCTCTGTGCTACACTGTCTTCCCCCTGATCCCCCCCCCCACATCAGGTGAATCGTACATTCTTTAAATCAGAAATACATCTCCACATACATATTTTCAAGAGCATAGATGGTTCTTCAGAAAGACCACACCCTGAAACATTCTAGCTGACATTCTGGTCTTTACACAGCAGGGACACCTGCTTATCTATATGCAATGTAGGAAGCATCTTAGCTCAGATATCGTAAAACTTCATGATTAAAAAAAATCAACCTGAAGTTTAAACCACATGAAATTGCTAGTTTCAACTCTTTTTCCACTAAAAAAGTGGTAATTTATATGGTTCCATCCTATATTGTTCAAAGGTTGGGAATAGGAAGAGGGGAGTTCATTTGTTGATTTTCTCTTTGAGAACATGTAAGTATATTGAATGAAATGTTCAGCTTGGTTCAGAATCACATTATTGATTCTAAACATGAGCTGTTTACTCTTTCTACCTCAATTAAAGAATCTGATAAACTTTGTTCTGTTTTAGATGCATTTCTAATCATACCTAAATAAACCATAAACCTAATTTATAATATTTGCCTTTTCAATCTTAGAATGGTCATCTTTCCATCTTGTTTTAGAGCTCTGAATCCACTAAACAAAGGCACACCAATATGTCTGAAAAGAAATATTCTTTCATCTACACCTGAAACTGTTTAAATCAATTATAGTTTAAAAGGAAAGAAAAGCCAGATATTTGTGCTTTTCTTTCCTCTTTGTAGCCCCTCTGCCACTATAGAATATAGAAATTTATATCTTTCTCATCTCTTTTAACTCAGCAAATCTGTGGGCCATCTCTGAAAAAGAAGCAGATTTCTCTTGCATCATCTTGCTAAAGGAATTTAAGAGCTCTTTCCAGAGGTGACATGCTTTAGGGTCCTTGAACATCCACATTAATAATAAAAAAAAATGGTATCTGCTATTTAACGGACTGTTCAGGATACATTTGTGGATTGAAAATTAAATTCCATCTTTTAGTTAGCTCCATCCTCCTCCCCAGAGACTGTCACCAGTAAAAATTATTTGATTTGCTAAAGTTGTGTAGCATTATCTCGCTGACAGCTAAAATTAGGACTTTCAGAGGGGAAGCAAAGAGGTGAGAAAAAGGAGATGAAATCTCAGTTACCCTTTGGGAATTTGTTCCCTATGAGATTTTTTTTCTTTTCCTTTTTCTTTCTTTTAAAAAAAGACTTTTAAATTTTCTTTTGACTCAGAATCAGCAATTTTATCTATTATGATTTTGAACTCATTTCCATTTGTCTCTTATTGTCAAAAGGGAGACCCTATTTATGGAAATACTACCTTTGGAATTTTCTGTTGAAGCATTAGAAAAGCAAAACTGAAATTTTAACTGGGTTTGTTTCCTTTATCTTCCACATAATTTTTAAAGAAATCTTTTTATTTTATTGCCTTTTTCCTGGGTTTTCCGTCAGTTTGTGCCCTGTTGAGAGTCTTTTATAACATTAGATGGTGTTAAGTGTGACTTAGCCATATGAAGGAGAGTTGACATTAGCAAGATTAATAATTATTTTCTTCTACTTAAACAGTATTAGTTCTAGGATCTTAGCACAGTGTAGCTAGTTTTGTTTGCAAGTACTGAGGTCTTTATTTTAATGACGACAGAAAACCACAGAGAAGTTAGACATCCTCTCTGGGGTTTCAAATAGAATCACTGATAGTTACAGAAATGTATTTGGAAGGTAAATTATTCTAAAAGACTGTATGCCATCAAATATACTCACAGAATAATAGCATTCAAAGACTCTTAAAAGTGGTGTGGTTAAAAGCCCAGACTGAATCAGCATTTCATTTCTTCTATAACATCCTGATCTAGTGTTGGTCTTATTGCTATTGATATGTTTGCTTCTGGGCAGCCTGTTTTATGTAGTGAATCACAAAATATCAAGGCATTGCAGTCACATAGGCAAGTAACTGTAAACAGGATTGTAAAAACTAGTTTGCTGATACACAGTCTACACACAAGTCTCAAATTGGAGGTGGATTCTCTTGGATTTTTTTTCATTTTGGCAAAATGCACACACCATAATATTTACCACTTTAACCATTTTTAAGTATTTAGTTTATCGTATTAATTAAATTCACACTGTTGTGCAACCATCACCAAAATCCATCTCCAGAGATTTTTTATTTCCCAAATGGAAACTCTGTACCATTAGACACTAACTCCTCATTCTCTACTTCCGTGCAGCCCTTAGCAATCCATTCTACTTTCTATATGTGTTTGCCTATTCTAGACACCTCATTTAAATGGAATCATACAATATTTGTACTTTTGTATCTGGCTTATTTCACTTAGCATAATGTCCTCAAGGTTCATCCATGTCTTAGCATATATCAGAATTTTATCCCTTTTTAAGGCTGAATAACATTCCACTACACACATACACACATACATGCACACAAACACACATAGTATTTTATTTATCCATTCATCTGCCAAAGGACACGTGGGTTGCTTCCTCTCTTGGCTATTGTGAATAATGCTGCAAAGAGTATGGGTGTACAAATATCTCTCTAATATCTTGCTTTCATTTCTTTAGGATATATACCCAGTAGTGGAATTTCTGGATCATATGGTAACTTTGCATTTCATTTTTTGAGGAATTGCCAGACCATTTTCCACAGTGGCTGTGCCATTTCACATTCCCACCAGAAATGAACAACTTCCAATTTCTCCACATCCTTGCTAACACTTTTTATTTTCTGCTTATTTGTTTTTTGATAATAGCCAGCCTACTATGTGTGATGTGGCATATTATTGTGTCCTAAGATTCACTTGGTTTGGCTATATGGGTAGACCTTCACAATGCTTTACAAAAGTTTAATTTAGTTGGCAACATTGAAGATCAGAAGCATAGAGATAAAATTTGAAATGTCTGCTTTCTTATGAAAAATCAGATGACCTGGTAGCAGGGCTCTAATCTTGCATGGCTATCACTGGCTAGAGTTAAATGGCTGCTGCCCCCTCTGGATATGATATAAGATGCACTACTAAATTTTCCACAGACTCCACCATGCCTTATTGGAATCCTCTTTTAAAAACAACCCACATACTAACTTATTTAACTCCTAAGCTTATAGAAATTTAAGTTTGCAACCAATTTCTGAGCTGAAAAGTATTATAAAGACAAAATAGTTTTTGAAATGTGAAATATAGAACATTGAGCAGGAAGCTTTTATTCTGGATTACATTCCTCAAGAATAATGAATAGGATCTATTTGAAAGACTAGTTAGAAGACCATAGCAAGATGAAAAAAAATATGTTCAACATTAAATCATTGAGAGATATCTATTGAGCACCTATGTACCAGGTATTTTTCTAAGCACTAGAAAGATGTCAATGAGCAAAATAATCATTATTTGTCCTGTTTTTTTAACACATATATTCTACTAGGAGCAGAAAGCCAGAAAAGAAATCACAAGCATAGTTAAATAGTGAATAAGTAAATTATATGTTAAGTAAAAAAAAGCAAGCAGGATATAACAGTATTAGATTGAATTATACCAGGTAGAAATTATGCCTATTTAAAAAGAAAGAAAGAAAATACACAAAATCTTAATTGTATTAGGGTTTAATATTTTGTATCTTTTCAATGTATTCCAAAATTTCATTAACACTATTTTAACTGGTTGATTTAAAAATAAATTTAGAACTTCAAGAAGAAAATGGTGGTGTGAGAAGTGAGGCAGAAACCTCCTCCCAAAACAACATATAACACAAAATACAGCAAATACAACTAATCCTGAAAGAGCAACTTGAAGACTCCTACAGACTACATACATCTGGGGAAAACCTCACAGAAAAGTGTAAAGTAGCAAAGGCGTGATCTGGTGGTACCAAAGCCCTCCCCCCACCCCAGCTCACAGGCAGGAGGAAGAGAAACAGAGCAGGGTGGGGGTAGAAGCCCAGGACTGCTAAACAACCACCCCTGGAGATCTGCTCTAGGAGAACGAACTCACATTACATGGTGCTTTGGATATTAGAGGGGTTAGAAAGCAAAGACGGGAGGAATACTTGGAGAAACTGAGATTCCACTGCTTCTGGAGAACAGGTACCCATAACCGGCTGCTCCAGAACAAAAGAAAGGTGGGCACTTTGAAAGACTTCCCAACAGCGAGAGGGGTGTTAAAGGGGCAAGGATTACTCAGAGCTTACTGCTCAGGAAAGGACAGGTGGAAAAATCATTCTGGCACACTCAGCTCAGCAGGCTGGGAACTTTAAGGTGCTTTAGGCACTCCACCCCCTGGCTGGCAATGCAGCCTGCCACTCCTTCCTCCTAGCCAGCACCAATTCACAAACCTGCTGCCCCTGCCATTGCACCAGGCCAGATGGAGGGTGGCCCAGCCTACAGCAGCTACAGAGGCATAGCACAGAGGCTCCCCTCTGAACACTTGGCCCACTGGCCCTGGCAGTGGAGAAAGGCATTTCAGTCTGGAAGCAGAAAAGAGCTCTTTCCTCCCAGCAGGCACTGGTGCCCTGTGCCTGTGACCTCCACCATCAGGCCAGGTGCTAGGCAGCTCCAGAGAGTAGATCATCTGGGCACTAGAGGACACTGCCTACACAAAGTTATTATTCCATATTACTCATTACAAATATGAAGCAGTAAAAGAACCCGGTGCAACCCAAAATCCCACAAACATCAGAAAGAGGACTAAGTGAAACTGAAACCACCAATCTTCCTGATAAAGATTTCAAAATAAGAATCATAAATATGCTCACGGAGTACAGAAAAATATTCAAGACCTCAGGAAGGACTTCAAGAAAGAGATAGAAACTTTGAAAAATACAATATCTGAAATGAAACATACAATGGAGGGATTTTAAAGCAGATTAGATGAGGTAGAGGGGATGATAAATGAAACAGAAATTAGAGAACAGGAATACAAAGAAGCTGAGGCACAGAGAGAAAAAAGGATCTCTAGGAATGAAAGAATAATAAGAGAACTGTGAGACCAATCCAAACAGAACAATATTCACATTACAGGGGTACCAGAAGAAGAGAGAGAAAAAGGGATAGACAGTCTCTCCGAGGAAATAATTGCTGAAAACGTCCCCAATCTGCAAAAGGAAATAATCTCTCAGGCCATGGAAGTGCACCAACCTCCCAACACAAGGGACCCAAGGAAGACAACACCAAGACTTGTAATAATTAAAATGGCAAAGATCAAGGACAAGGACAGACTATTAAAAGCAGCTTGAGAGAGAAAAAAGACCACATATAAAGGAAAACCCATCAGGCTATCATCAGATTTCTCAGCAGAAACTTTACAGGCCAGAAGGGAGTGACATGATGTATTCAATGCAATAAAGCAGAAGGTCCTCGAACCAAGAATACTTTACCAGGAAAAATTATCATTCAAATTTGAAGCAGGGATTAGATAATTTCCAGATAAGCAAAAGTTGAGGGAATTTACCTCCAAAAAACCATCTCTACAGAGTATTTTTAAGGGACTGCTATAGATGGAAGTGCTTCTAAGGCTAAATAGCTGTCACCAGAGAAAATAAAACCACACAGAAAAGGAAGTAAACCAATTAATTACTAAGCAAATGCAAAATTAAATCAACTACCCCCAAAGTCAGACAAGGGATACACAAAGAGTACAGAATAGGACACCTAATATATAAAGAATGGAAGAGAAAGAAAAAGAAGGGAGAAAAAAAAGAAAAAAATAAGCCTTTACATCGTGTTGGAAATAGCATACTAAGCAAGTTAAGTTAGACTGTTAGATAGTAAAGAAGCTGCCCTTGAACCTTTGATAACCATGAATCTAAAGCCTGCAATGCCAATAAGTACATACCTATTGATAATCACCCTAAATGTAAATTGACTGAATGTACCAATCAAAAGACATACTGAATGGATAAAAACACAAGATCCATCGATATGCTGCCTGCAAGAGACTCACTTCAAACCCAAAGACTTATACAGACTAAAAGTGAAGGGATGGAAAAAGATATTTCATGCAAATAATAGGGAGAAAAAAGGAGTTGCAGTACTTGTATCAGACAAAATAGACTTCAAAACAAAAGAAGTAACAGAGACAAAGAAGGACATAATATAATGATAAAGGGGTCAGTCCAACAAGAGGATATAACCATTATAAATATCTATGCACCCATTATAGGAGTAGTTGTATGTGAAACAAATACTAACAGAATTAAAGGGGGAAAAAATAGAATGCAATGCATTCATTTTAGGAGACTTCAACACACCATTCACTGCAAATGACAGATCAACCAGACAGAAAATAAGTAAGGACACAGAGACACTGAACAACACATTAGAACAGATGGACCTAACGGACATCTACAGAACATTCCACCCAAAAGCAGCAGGATGCACATTCTTCTCAAGTGCACATGGAAGATTTTCCAGAATAGATCATGTACTAGGCCACAAAAAGAGGCTCAGTAAATTCAGAAGGACTAAAATTGTACCAACCAGCTTCTCAGACTACAAAGATATGAAACTAGGAATAAATTACGCAAAGAAAACAAAAAAGCCCACAAACACATAGAGGCTTAAAAACATGATCCTAAATAATCAATGATCAATGATCAAATAAAAACAGAGATCAAGCAATATATGAACACTAATGAAAACAATAACACAGTACTACAAAATCTGTGTGATACAGTAAAGGCAGTTCTAAGAGGAAAGTATATAGCCATACAGGCTTACCTCATGAAAGAACAATCCCAAATGAACAGTCTGTTCACAATAGCACTATTTACAATAGCCAAGACATGGAAGCAACCTAAGTGTCCATCAGTAGATGAATGGATAAAGATGTGGTACATATACACAATTGAACATTATTCAGCCATAAGAAGAAAACAAATCCTACCATTTGCAACAACATGGATGGAGCTGAAGGGTATTATGTTCAGTGAAATAAGCCAAGTGGAGAAAGACAAGTACCAAATGATTTCCCTCATTTGGGAGTATAACAACAAAGCAAAACTGAAGGAACAAAACAGCAGCAGATTCACAGACTCCAAGAAGGGACTAAGGGTTTCCAAAGCGAAGGGAGTGGGGAGGGTGGGTTTGGAGGGAGGGAGAAGGGGTTTAAGGGGCATTATGATAGCACACATAATGTAGGGGGGTCACGGGGAAGGCAGTATATAGCACAGAGAAGACAATTAGCCCTGTGATATGTCACTTTTACCTACTTTCAAAAAATATTTTTAGGAGCATAGTATATTTATAGAGTTGTATGTATATATATTTGCATATACATATATACTTTTGTATATGTGTGTTTATATTAAGTATGCTTTATCAAGTCATATATATGTATATACACATGTATATGTATATATGACTTGATAAATTTTTACCAGCCAAATGCTCTTCTCTTCCTTTTGACATTCACCTTACTGTTCCTTTTCATCACTTGGATCCTGAATTAAATGTCATTTCCTCAGAGGGAATGCCTCTAACCACCCAATGCAAAATATGGAGTCCTTCTCCAACAGAGTGGGTCTCAAAGTATGGTCTGGGGATTCCAAGGGTCCTTAAGGTATTTGCAAGGAGTCAATGAGGTCAAACTGTTTTCACAATAATACTAAGTCATTCTTTGTCTTTTTTTTTTTCTCATTCCCTGACTAGTACACAGTGGAGTTTTCCAGAGGCTGCATGATTGGTGCTTACATCTCTTTGAGGCTACTAATGGAATGTCTGCTTGACTGTTCTTGTGCATTAAATTTTATCCAGTTTTATTTCTGATACAGTAAATTCTGACAGATATAAGCCACACTGGGGTGTCAGCAATTTTTAAGAATATAAACGGTTCCTGAGACCCAGTAAGTTTAAGAACTCTGCTCTATTGCCTCATCATATTACCCCTTTTAAGTTAGTCTGCATAGCCCTTTACTGTCAGATGTTTTTCTTATTTTTTTAGCCCATTTACTATATGCCTTTCTCTAGACCGTTAGCTCCGCGAGAGCAGAGACTTTGCCTATCTTGTTTATTGCTGTATTTTAGAGTTTCCGATAGGGCCTAACATGTAATAGTTACTCAATAAATATTTTTAAATGAATGAACAGGGACAGGAAAAATACAAAGGGACAGGAAAAGAAAAAAACATTTTTTGAAGATAAAAAACAATCCAAAATGTGTATAACAATGTTAAATATTGTTTGTAGCCAGAGAAATAAATTCAGATGAAATCATTAAAAAGATTTAAATTATTAATAAAGATTTAAAAGTGATAATACACAGCGTGGATGAGGGAATAATGAGGCAGGGATTCTCAGTTCCTGCTAATGGAAATGTCTATTGTTTCACTGTTTTTAGAAAGTAGTAAGAGCCTTAAAAATATGCCTACCCTTTTTGATGCAATAATTACACTTCTGGTGATATTTTTAAAGGAAATAACTTGAAATACCAAATGTGTTATTTATAGTAATGGGAAAATGGGAAAAAACTAAATGTTCAAATGCTTGAATGGTTACATCAATTATAATATAACCATGTAATGAAATATTTTGCAGCCATTGAAAATAACATTTGTAAATCATGCTTAATAGCATGGAGATAGGGTTATATTTATAATTTAAATGAAAAAAGGCATGACTTAAATGTATAAACACTGATCTCAATTCTAAAAAATATTCACTGAAAAGTACTGGCATGAAATACATCAAAATTATAATAATGGTTATCTCTAGGTGGTAGGATTATAGATTATTTTTATTTTCTTTATGTTTTCCAAGTTTCTTGCAATAAGCCTGCATTATTATAAAAACAAGAAAGTTATTTTAAATTACAGTACAAATGCTAACAATTTAATAGACAAATAAAATGTTTAAAATTGTACCTCAATTGCTAAACCATCATAGAGATAAAACTGGAAAGGCAAACTGGTATAAAAATCAGGATTGGATCATCTTGAGCTAATTTGCCTGAGTTTGACCTCTGATCTGAGTAATTTACTATCAAGTCATTTAAACCAAAATCTCAGTGTCTTTATAAGATGAGATAATAATATTACTTACCTTAGATGGTGGTTGTCAGGATTAAATTTGACATATATTTATGTCATTTAATCCAGTACTTGGTACCTGGTAACTCTCAATAACACTAACCATTATTATTGCTGTTACAATATTTAATGACTACTTCTTCATCTAAACATATTTCAGAAAAGAAATATAAGCTCTCTTGGCTTCAGGATTGCTCAGCCAATCAATTAACACCGACAAGACCAAAGAGGTTTGTTTCTCATAGCTTTAGAGTCCCTATATACTTTGAGAAAATAAACCAAAGAGGAAAGGAGTATTTGTATTTCCAAAGGAATACAACCCTGTGTTAAATTGGTAAAAGTGCAATAGTGGTGAGAAACCATTGTATGGAAATTGGTAAAAGCTGATAAACCCCAATGAGGTGTTGCTAGCCTTTCAACTTTAAGGCTTAAAGGTGGTTATAAAAGGTAGGCTTAGTGACAAGAAAGCTCTGGTTCTCAAAGACTCCAGCTATGCTTGGGGCAGTTAGCAGCTAGGGGAGAGTTTTCTCACTGGGACACACTTTGTATTATGTATGTAGTTCCAGTGCCAAATGCTGGGGAAGCCCAGGCCAGCAACTTGGACACCATCTTTAATATCTCTCTGTCTCTCTTCTGCAGTGTTCAATTTACTAGTAAATCCTGCTGCTTTGACCCTTTAAACATCTCCTTGTAATCTGTCCACTTCTTTCTGTCCTCACCGTCATTACCCTAAAGCTACAATCTCTCCGTTGTCTGCCTTCTGTCTTGCTCCTCTTCAATCTATTCTCCTTACTACAACAGACGTCTTCCAGGAATTGAGTCCCATCATGTGCCCTCTGTGGTAAAGGTTTTGCAATGGTTTCTCACCACTACCGCACTTTGGATAAGGTCTAAACTCCAGTTTACCTTAATGCCCTTCCTATTTCTAGTATCCAAACACTCTTAATTATTGAATTACGTTCAGATCCTTAAGAGCAACAGGCTCTTAGTTCTATGCTGTTCCCCTGAAACCCTCTCCATGCTCAAACCCTATTCTCCTACCTCCCCCTACTTATATGTTATGCACTGAATGTTCGTGTCCCTCCAGAATTGTTATGTTGAAGCCAGTCCCCAGTGGAGTGTATTTGGAGATAGGGCTTTTAGGAGGTAGTTAAGGTTAAATGAGGTCATAAGAGCAGGGCTCTTATCTGATAACATTAGTGTCCTTATAAGAAAAGACAACAGAGGGTTCTCTCTTTCCCCATCTACTCCCCATTCCCCCATGAGGACACAGCAAGAAGGCAGCCATCTACAAGCCAGGAAGAGAGCTCTTGCTTGAAAGCAAATTGGTGGGAATTTTGACTTTGGATTTTCTGGTCTCCAGAACTACAAGAAATAAAGTTCTGTTGCTTAAGCTACTCAGTCTATGGTCTTTTATTGCGGCAACCTGAGCAAACCCATTCATACCCTGAATACTGCCATGTCTCCTTTCATCATTCAAAAGACCTCAACTGAAGCATTTTTCCTGGAGGAAACGTTCCCTAAATAACTCATCAGGGTATGGTACCCACCCCCCATGCTTTCAGACTATGTGTTATGACATCTTACCTTTTATCGCAAAATTATGACTCCACGTCTCACATTTGGGTTCTCCACTGACCTCGACCCCATGAAACCAAACAGCCCAGCCCTGGAGCCTCAGGATGTGGCACCAGGTCTGGTACCAGTGATGTCTCTGTGAATATTTTGTTGAATTGGTTTGTCAAAAGGGCCTCATATTTCCATCATTCTCACTCTTTCCTAGTGATTGAAAAATGGGTATTGAAATTTTTGAAAAATATGTTGAAGAAAGGGTTCAGAAATAACAACTTTAAGGGCAGCAAACTGATTTACAGGAAAATGGTATTTTATACAATTTGTAAATATTTATGAGACTAAAATCAAAGAAAGGAATTGTAAAAGGATCTCTAAGTCCTTTCTAAGTACTATATAAATTCTGAATCATCTTATAAATGGCTAAAGATTAGGGTTTGGAGTCAGGCTGCCTCTACTGGGACCCTATTTTCCACTTACCAGATGGTTGATCCTTAGAAATTTACTTAATTTCTTTGCTACCCATTTCCTCAGTTGTACATGGGAAATAAAAAAATAGTACCTGCCTCTTTGAATTGTTGGGAAAATTAAATGAATAAACACTGGTAAAAGTTCTTAGACTAACAGCACATGCTAAGTACTTGATAAATGTTAACTATTTTAACAGTTTCAAGGAAAGGCAATGCTTCGTTTTGTTGCCTATCAGGCCACAGATTAAAGGCTGGGACTATCCTGTTTTAGGCATTGTTAAGAATTATTGGTTTCCGTGGCTCTCTTCTAAAGTTGCCATCTCTGACACACAATATTTTATTTTATTTATACCCCACTGTGTTCTAAAAAGGATTTCAGGAGGCTTACAGATGAACATAAAACACAAGTAGCATGAGTTAAAGGCAGAATGAAAGAAGAGAGAAAAACAAGACTGAGGACAAAGTCAGGCTAGGAATAAATAATATATTACTAGAAATTATGAGCATGTTAAGGCTTAAGATGAAACACTACATCAAAAGAAGCTAGGGTAGAAATGTCATTTTAATTTCTCTTTCATTCCCCCCTCCTTTCTTGTTTCTTCTTCAAGGTGATTTAAATGTTCTTTTCATTTTTAAAAACCCAAACTATTTAAAGTACTTTCAGCCTCAAATAATTCTCTACTTCTGGATGAAGACTGATTTTCTATATTTTAGTTTGTGAAGCTATATTTAAACTTGTAAATAGGCACACATATTAATGGGGATGAAGGTATTTAATGTTGATTCAGCCCCTATTATCTGCTGGCTACCAGTCCATGCTTTCACCCAAGCTGTTTTTCGATTCCTCAACCCTATGAAATACTTAAATATCCATCTTACAGATGAGGCACAGAGAAGAGAAGTGATTGGCTCACTTTACATTATGATAAATAGTTAGAACTCCAATCTGTGCCTGTCTCTGATGCCTGAACTTCTATCATTAGACCTTCAAGAGATAAAATGCATGTTTGCCCAAAGACATCCAAATAGTCTAAAGAGTCCTTTGAACACTCAGCTTTTTAATTTAATTTTCCTATTGAGAAACTTTCTTGATAAGTGGTTATATCATTACTTGGCTTTGTTTACATAATTTGCCATAGTGGCAGCAGAAGAGAAATGCGGGGTGGTTGTGAACAAAATCTTAGCAGAGATAGGCAGGGCTGCAGGAATCAGTCAGAAGGTTCCAGGTCATTTTGCTCAAGTGTTAAAAATAAAACTAAAAAAATCCCAAACAGGTGTCAGAGAAGCTAATGGATGCTGAGATTCAGGAGTAAATATGGTAGCGTTAAGCTTACGGCAGGCTCAGAGACCTTTAGAAATGTACTTGGAGTCAAGGGGTAAATGAAGATGTTAAAGGCATTGTGTTTGTTTTATTCACATCTGAACACTAGGGAAGGACGGTGACCGGAAGTATGAGCACTTCCTCCCGTAACAGGTGACTCAGACTCAAAGAGCACAAAGGCAGAATAAGTTAAAACTAGGATTATCTCTGGTCATTCTGTCTCATCACACAACCTGACCCCCATCCAGTAAAACAGGTTTTCATTAATTTACTATTACACAGGAGCAGTTTGGATCAGCTCATCGATACCAGCTAAACCTTATTAACTACGGTAGCTCAATTCTCTGAATTTTTGTTTCACAGTTTTCATGTGCTATGACTTTGCAAATGACTTTCAATCTGTCTTGATTGTACCATTCCTCCCTTGACCAACTATCCTGAAAAATTCTTACATGTCCTTCAAGACTTAAAACAAAAAAACTGGACATGCACTGCACTTTTTATTACAGATCTCTGGAGTTTGGGGTAAGGCAGGAGTTGACAAATGATGGCCAAATACATCTGGATGCCTGTTTTTATATAAAAAACTTACTGGGCCACGGCCATGCTCCTTCGTGTCCTGTCTGTGGCTGCTTCTGGGCTACTGGCATTGCTGAGCGGCTGCATCAGGGACCGTCTGGCCCACAAGGCCTAAAATATTTACTATTTTGCTCTATACAGAAAAGTTTGTCAACCCTCTGGGTTAGGAAGAAAATACTTTCATTTGTTATTTTTCCATGTCAAGGATCAAGCAAAACTAAAATATATAGGATGGGGTGATATTTTCTTTCTTGTGTGCTTTTCTGTGTTATATGAATTTTCTCTAAAAACAGTTTTAATTTAAAAATATTTTTAAAGATGCAACTCAAGTGTGTTTCCTCTGTGAAGCCTTCTGTTATGGTCTGCAACCTCTATGCTTCTACAGAAGCATTAGACTTTTCTGGTTAGTAATTATCATACTGCATGGCAATTATTGTTTCCATGTCTGTCTCTGACAAGTCCATGAACTTCGTGATGACAGAGAGATTGGGCTGAGTCTTTTTTTTAGGGCCTAACCCAGAACACAATGATTTGGTAGCATGAATAGAAAAAATACTTCCTTACCTTTATAGTTTGCAGAGTTTGTTCATAATGCCTATTTAATTTTTTCATAATTTATGCAAATATCACCTAATCAGAGTTTTCCCTGCATACCCTATATAAAAAGGCAACCCATTATATTCTAACCCCTTTATTCAACTTCATTATTTTTACAGTCCACCTATAATTACTTGACATTGTAAATGTTTATCAATTTATGTTCCCTTTCTCCCCACTTTGCAAGAAGGTAAGTTCTCCATGGGTAAATACTTTGTCTCTACAATTCACTGCTGTATTCTTAGTGCCTACAAGACTGCCGGGAACGTAAGATTGGTAGAGCTCCTCCTATACTCATTTTATAGATACTAAGGAAGATGGAATGGAAGATGCAAGATGGAAGAAATTTTTGGTTTTGTTTTTAAGAGGAAGAGGTTTTATTTGAATTACATATAATTGTGTTGTTTCTCTTTCCTTTTAAAATAGACTAGCTTACATATTTAAATTTTCCTATAAAAAAAGTAATTTAGGGGAAAGATCATTTCCCAAGCTATGGCCTTTTTTCTAAAATATCTTTTTTTTGCATTTAGTTAATTTTTTATTTATTTACCTTTTTTGTGGTCTTAAGCAAGTTTTTTTTTCCAACTTCATTGAGAAGCTAAATATACAAATGACAAATAAAACTGTAAGATACTAAAAGGGTAAAAACATGATGATTTCTATATAAATTTGTGAAAGAATTCCCCTCATTGAGTTAATGAACACATCCATTACCTGACATGTTTACCTTTTTTGAAGAAGTTAAAATTGATTGTCTATAGTCACACTGACTATAATTGTTGGATCAAGGAATAATAAACGGGGGCAAGAGACAAGAAATGGAAAACGGAAGAAAGAAGGAATAATGTTTTTTGAGGACTGAATGTGTCAGGAGGAACATCTGGTTAAAAAGCAGAAAACAAAAACCACATATGTCTCGTAGTAAGAGTAGTGGAAATGATATTAGCAATACTGTTATTTCATAGAGTCTAAAAAGCTGTTGAATATAAGACACTCTTTTATTTTATGTACCACTAAGAAAGAAAAATATTTCCGAATGCTCTATGATACCCATTGCTTAGCATATGCATCCTAATTTCAGAGTAAAAGTGGGAAAAAAATGTGAGTTAAAATCAGTGTAATAGAGTTCATCACCACCTCCTCCGTCCACCTGCCCTACCACAAACAACTATCACTTCTCAGTTTCCTATTGGCTTTCACAGCTGCCCTGCGAGTCTTCAATCTTTATAACAATTTCTGCTTTACAGAAGAAGAAACTAAGTCTTTTAGCAGCTAAGTCATTTTCTTAAGATCACAGCACTAATCTTGGCTTTAGGGTCCATGACCACCATGTCCATGTGACAAACATCCAGCAACAAGATACTAGCAATATATATATGCCCAAAATTAATTTTTTGAGAACATTTATTCAATAAGCATTTAATGATCATCTTCATAAGACCTGTCTTAAAAACATTATAATATTGTTATCATACCAAAAATGAACAGTAACCCCTTTATATCATCTGATATTCAGATTTCAAGTCCTTGATTTAAACATTTTTAAAATTACAACTTTACTGAGATACACTTTTCATACTATAAAATTCATCCTTTTGAAGTGTATAATCCAATTATTTTTTTAGTCTATTAACAAAGTCATACACCCACCACCACTATAGAATTTCAGTACATTTTTATCAACCATAAAAGAAATATTCCATACCCATTAGCAGTCACTCCTTGTTTACCCACAAACTCCCAGGCCCAGGCAAACATGAGCCTATTTTTTTTTTCCTATGGATTTACTTATTCTGGACATTTCATATAAATGAAATCATGCAATATCTGGCTTCTTTCACTTCACAGGTTTTCAAGGCTTATACATCTTATAGCTTGTATCAGGACTTCATTCCTTTTTGTGGATGAATATTTATCCCACTGCATGGATGTAAATTTATTTTATCTGTTCATTAGTTGATGAACATACGGGTTGTTTCGACATTTTGGCTCTTATGAATAATGCTGCTGAACATTTGTGTATGAATTTTGTGTGGACATATGTTCTCAGTTCTTTTGGGTATATATGTAGGTATGGAATTGCTTGGTCATATGGTAACTCTATGCTTAACATTTTGAAGAACTGCCAAACTGTTTTCCACAGTGACTATACCATTTAAAATTTTCAACTGCAATATATGAGGGCTCTAATTACTCTATATCCTCACCAATACTTGTTGTTATTTGCCTTTTTTATTATAGCTATCCTGCTGGGTGTGAAGTAGTCTCAGTGTGGTTCCATTAATTTCTTAAGTAGCAGTTTCAAAGTTTGCAGAATATACATATAATTAATCATCATGACTGTGATCTCTCAAACTTTGGCAAATTGTCCTTAAAGCCATATGTGTACACATCCACTTCTATTAAACTCTCAGGGCTCAATCTGATGGATATTAACAACACTACCGTGGAGTAAGTTGGTAGGAAAATCTTCATCTCCAAGAGCTATAAACTGAGAAAGGCTGCCAGTCAAACATAAATCACCCTATTCACAGTTCAGTGCTTTATTACCAGGTCACTCTGCCCGTGGATAAGGAATGGGAGAAATAAGAGATGCAGAAAAGACTCACTGAATTCTATACCCGATTAGAATATCTAAATTTAAGGCAGAACCTGCACCTACAATATGTCTTTTTATGATTTGTCCCATTCGCTTTTAAAGCCAAGAAGGTAATAATAAAAAGACTCTGTATCACGTAAAATGACACATTTTATTTTTCATATTTGTTCCCCAAAGAGGGAGCACTGCAAGGAAATAGCATCTCTGAGAGCCAAAGCACTGCCATCATTTATGAACTCTCCATGGGGCTGGCAGAAAAGCAAGCATTTCAGTTCTCAGAAATCAAGACACATCTAACTTTTAACACAGAGTCTTGTTATAAATAGTGTATGTACATGCGTATACAGATCTGTTTTATATTAGATCCCTCAGCCATAAGAAATCATTGTGTGCTGCTGTTTGTCAACCAGAAAGACTGTAATGTCTATGTAAAGAGTCCCTTTTGGTGAACCAATGGATAGATACAAAAGGATAACAAAACATCACCCTCCAAACACCCAAACAAGGTGAACTAAGCGTCCACATTCTAAAGTCCTCCCCACGCCTATGACATGAGCGAGCTCCTCAATACCTACTTCCGAAAAAGGAAGGGAAACAGAAGGTGGTCTTCTAAGTTGTTAAGCTGCAACCTTTAAACAGGTATTTTACCTTCTCAAGTAGGTATTACTAAATATTTTTAAGTTTTTCCAGTCAATCTACTGTTATGTCTATATATTGATTGAGCTTCTGGAACTAGTTGATTACTTCTCAGAATTCCTGTGGTGTTGATCAGTTCGCTGCCTATATGTTGGGTGCCTAAGGCCCCAGGCAAGGCTGTTCTCTTGCTGCTCTGGCTAATGTCAGCCATGAGAACTTCCTTGCCATCTAGGATGATCTGACCAGATAATTATATTACTCAAAGCCACTTCACAGCTTAGGAACACCCTATCTAAAATTGAAAACCTCCCTTCCATACCTCCAAGCTCAAACCAATTTCCTTCCCTGTCTTATTTTTCTTCAAAATACTTATTACCCTCTAATTTAGTTGTTTTCTATCTATTATTTCTTTTCCCAACTATAATGTAAGCTCTATGAGGGTGGGGATTTTTGTCTGTTTCCTCTTTTTCCCTCCATTGTTTTATTTCCAGGGCCTGAATATCCCTTGGCCTTAGAGCTCCGTAATAGTTCCGGAATAAATGGATGAAAATGGCCACTATAAACTGGGTTCACAGTCTTTGACTTCCCAGGTGCCTTTTAATTTTTTTTTAAAACACATTTCTATTAGCTCTTTCTTAACTTTGATTTTAACCTTGGATAAACTCCTCATACATTTTTTTCCAGTTGTTGATTTGAGTTTTGTTCTGGAACTGCTGCTCTTCTCATTCCGTATGTTCTCCCGTGTTATCTAAGCTGCTCCTAGGCCTTCATCACGCTGGCGAGGCCCAGCACTAAGCCCTAGGCACTAAGTCCTACACTCCACAGCCTATAGGTCATCTCTGAGTATGTCCCTACAAACTCAGTATGTCCCAAACGGAAATGATCACTCCCCAGCAAAACCTGCCATGGGCCTATATGCTCCATCATGGTTAATAAACATCACTAACACACAGTCTCCTGAGCGAGCAGTGTCTGAGTCCTCCTTCCTCCTCTCTGACGATCTTATGAATGCTCCCTCCCCCACATCCTTGACCCCAGGAACTCCACATCCACACTGCCACTATCTTAGCCAGGCCCTTTCCTCCCCATCCGGAGACAATGGCAACCTTCTCTGTATCCACATCAGGAGAGATCCAGGAAACCCCAGGGCTTTACCACACCTATAGCTACGTTTGGAGGAGAGAGGCTCAGGTCTTCCCAGGGAAAGTCACAGTAGCTTATGTGGAATTTGTAGGGTGGAAGCTGCCTCCATACATGATTGACCCTATGATCAGACAGGAGCTAAACATAACCGTGTGTGGGCTGACACGGAAGAGTAGGGGGCTAATCCTCTCTGAGGCAGCTGGTGAGTGAAAACAAGATATGCAGCCCCTGACTTGGGGTACCACCTGACTCTAACAGCTGGGTCTCCTTGTGGTTAGCAGCTGACCTGGCTGGCGTTCATAGTTGGGCCATGGTGTTCTTAGAATTTCCAAATTCCATATCTTTTAGGGTCATTTTTTGATTGCAATAAATTGACACCAAACAAAAGAAAACAAACTTCATGATCTTATCTAAGCACGGAGAAAACAAGGTCACTGTGTAAACCACAAAACACCAAATGTCCCCTCTCTAGGCTAATATGAATGATTACTGCTTTAGCTTCATTTCAGTCTTCCCTTATTTTAGACATGACTTAAGATATGACCCAATCACAAAATGACTCCCACTTCCTGATAGCATCTGATCCACAGCAAAGCTGTGCTTCTTTAAGGCCTCCCCCAAATCCCCAGTTCAAATTCCACACAAAATCCTAGCATGGTCTGAGATGCCTCCCAACCGCCCGTGTTGTGTATTCCCCCTTGTTGCCAGGTGCAATGTGCCCAACTGGTACAACTCTACATTTGTTCCTGGTAGACTATGGCTGGAGGGCATAGGCCCTGGTGTGGCAACTCTGCTCCATATTTCATTGAACTAATCAAGCCATTTCTTTTTGGCAATATTGGAAGCTGGGTAGGCAAAGATAAGGTGGGTGACTCAAATCCAGGCTATAACTCAAATGCTGAAGGGCATTTGAATTATGCAGTCTCAAGAAGCCTCGGACCAGAGTGAACACATGGTTGAAGAAAAGATATCACTAGCTTTTTACATCCCCATAGGTTATTGAAAAAAAACCTTAATGTTTCAGATAACTTACGCTTTTAGAGAATGTGTTTGAAAGTTGAAAAGAGGAAGAAATAGTCAGCTACTTTTGATGTTGGCCTGACATTCTGGCTTCATTGACTTGAAAAACATTTCTGGAGTTCTCACCACACTCCAAGCATTTTTCTAGGCATTGCAGATAGAGTAGTGAACCAGTTATACAAGCTCTCACCTTCCTCTTTTAGACTTCTATTATAATTGAGTATGAAAGACAATAAAAATAAATGCGTACATTTGAAAAAAGGAAAATACCAGAAAATAATAAGTGATTGAAGATTGTCAAATTAGGGAAAGTTAAGGTGTCTTAGTTCCTCTAAATTGGATGATATCAATGAAGGCCTATTTCAGAAGGTGACATTTAAGCAGAGATCGGAATACTGAGAAAGAGCCAGTGGTGCATAGGTCTGAGAGAGCACTTTCGAGGCAGAGTGACCATCTACAGCAAAGGCTCTAGGGAACTATGAGGATTATCTTAGTCTTCTTGGGTTGCTGTAATAAAATACCATAGATTAGGAGGCTTAAATAAACATTAGTTTTCACAGTTCTGGAGGCTGGCAAATCCAAGATCAAGGTGCCAAATCTGGTATATTTTCCCTATCAATGTTGGAAACCTAAGAAATACAACCACAGTATACAATAAAGATCGCTTTTCCTGGGAGCATGAATATGAAGTTATATTTAATGTCATGGAAGTATGTGCTAGCAATAAAGCTTATTTTCATCAGAGTTTAATGTATGGATACTTAATCTGCATAATTTTTTTCAATTAAAATGTTTTGAATTGCAGACCAGGAAAATTCCACCTTCTCAATCTTAAATTTTATACTTCCCCAAGACATTGATATTCTTGGCTGCCACTTATGGGGCTAGCATTCATAGCTGTTTATGAATCTGTCCCAGCCTAACTGATGATTATGAACAAACAGGAAAATGGAATTTTAAGGCAATCAACTTAATTCTGGAATAAATAGTCATTACATTTGTTCTACTTAAATCCCCAAGTCCTCTTTATCGGGATACATTACCTTCAGACTACTCTATGCAAAAGGTTTGGGTACTGCCATGTACTCAGTGAACATACAAGACTGTCACCAACCATGTGTGAGAAATCTTGTGCAGTACATTACTGATCAGTCAGAAGGAAACTGCAGTAGTGCTTAGATAATAATAGTGTACCAAAGGTGAAATTTATTTCTCTTTGCCAGATCCCTATGTGTCTGGAGGTGGACTATCCACAAATAAGGTCTCCCATGAGGTCAAGCTATTTAAATAAAATCCAGCTATTCTAGAGAAATAGCAGAATAAATCCCTTAATGGAGAACCAAACACCCCATAAACACCAACTGGACCATTGTTTTGTCCGAGTATACAGTTTCTTAGAGGTTCTTGTGGTAATTCATGTATATTTAAGCCTGATAATATAAGAGACTGGGGGAAGATTTTCTTAACACCACGGACACTCTGAGAAGAAAAATTATAGTTGAGTAGGAAGAGGTAAGAAATAAACTGTCAGAAACAAATAATGGCAATGGCTATGTCTATGGGGCGTCACTGATGGATTCCCTAGAAAACCTGTAACCATCTGGCAATTTCTGAATGGAAAAATTACTTGAGTAGAGAAAATTGTGACAATAGTAGAGAAATACCTTAGGACAAGGGTTCCTTAACTTGGCTGTACAATAGAGGCCCAAAGAAGCTTTAAAATAAATCAATTAATTTAATAAACTCATTGTGGCAGGTTGAATTCTTGACACCAAACAAGCTCCCCAAGGACGTCCACATTCCTAATTCTTAAACATCTGATTACGTCACCTCAGAGACTTTGCAGGTGTGATTAAATTAAGGATCTTGAAATGGGGAGATAATCACGGATTATCTGACAGGCCCAATGAAATCACTAGGGTCCTTATAGGAGCAAAGAAAGAAGGTCAGAGTCAGAGGAGATGACTGAAGCAGAGGTCCAGGTCATACGGGATCATGATTCAGGGAATGTGGGAAGCTTCTAGAAACTGGAAAAGCAGGGAAATGGATTCTCCCTTACAGCTTCCAGAAGGAACACAGTCTTGCCTTTTCATTTAGACTTCAAACTCTAGAATTCTGGGAGAATGAATTTGTGTTGTTTTAGGTCACTAAATCTGTGGTAATTTGTAACAGTAGCACTACACAACTAATAGATACATTAGATCCCACTTCACTAATTATAAAGGTAACAGCTCCTTATTGCCATGAGATAGAACAAAGATACGAAGAAAAAAAATAATACCCCACATTCTCCATTCTGTACCTTTTTAAACCCTACTGCCTGAGCCTCCTGAGTTTTTCTGTACAAACCCAGCCCTGGTAGTTCTAGCTCTTCAGTTAACTACTTCTTAGTTTAGAGCAGTTCACTTTAAGTATTAACGACTTTAGACTAGTTAAACTGACCTGCTAACACGTTCTCTCACTGATGCTGGCAGATGGCCACAAATCATCTCCTCCCTATCCAAGCACCTTTGAAGACCGACTTGCAGCAGTTCCCATCCAGAGATGGATATGATTTCCCATACTAACTTTGGGCTTGGCTAGGGACTTGGTTTGGCCAATGGGACGACAGCAAATATAGCAGACGCTGTTGGGAGTTCTGCTATTGCAAACTAGGCTGAGGCAAGCCTACGCAGACTGGAAGAAATGTTTGCCCAACTCACAGAATCATGGAAATAATAACCATTTGTAGGTTTAGGCCACTGTTTCCAGATGATTTATTATAAAGTAAAAAGAAACTGATCCATTAATCTCAAGGTGTCAAAGGAATGTGATTTTTCTGTGTCTGAATTTACGAATAGAATGGTATGCAGAGATAACCTGTATCAAGCTGAGGCTCCCAGCGGCCCAGTCTCAATGAGTCACATTCAAAGATGCAATGGTAAAACAAACAAACAAATAAATAGAATTAAAAGCAATTAGAATCTTTTCTGAAGTTTCTTGAGAAAATGCCAAAGGGGAATTATATTAATAATGCACTTAAAACGTCTTAAAATCCTGTCCCTGTTTTTTTCTTTCTCAGTATCTCCCATATATGCCAGCTGCTCCCAAATCCAAAATCTTTTAGTTCTGTATTCTAAGTTCTCCAAAATTGTTTTCACACCATGTCCATGCCCTGTTTGAGCCTACTTTTCCCCCCTTCTTTGTAGAGTTAAGTCCCTGCCTTTTCCAATATAAATTAAGTATTTCTCTATTTTTCAACTTGCCTGTAATCCCGATGCCAACTTCGTATCAACTGACATCAGCAACAAAAATGGAAATAGAATAATCCTTTTAGAAGTGTGTGCACAGGCAGGAATCATAGGGAAATATGTGAAGAGTCATATAATAAAATATTTCTTCCTGTGTCTCACAAGAATCTGTGGTAAGTAAAGACACTGATAAAACTGTTAAGATTGAATAAAATGGCTGAGAAGGTTAGAGTACATTAATTTAAAAGCTTTTTGAAATAAGAATAATACAGAACTAAACTTTCAGATGATCTCAGTGCACATGGGAATTGTGGGTGATTGTCAGTGAAGAGATTATAAAGTAAGTCTTGCTATTGATAGACAAACATGTTTACAATGTATTGTTAAAAATTTAAGGAAAACACTCTGGGAAGATGGAGGCATGAGCAGGGCGGCGGAATCTCCTCCCAAAACCATATATATTTATGAAAATACAACAAATACAACTATTCCTAAAAGAAAGACCAGAAGATACAGTATAACAGCCAGGCTTCAGATACATCTGAGAGAACTCAGCACCTCACAAAGTGGGTAAGATACAAAACCATGACCTGGCAGGACCCAAACACTCCCTGACCCCAGCGCACCGGCGGGAGGAAAAGAATCAGAGTGGGGAGGGAGTGGAAGCACAGGACTGCTAAATAACCAGCCCTGGTGATCTGCACTGGGAGCAAAGACACACATCACATGGTTATTGGAGATTAGAGAAACATAAGAGCAGGATCCGAGACGGAGACTGCAAGCGGGTCCCTTCAGCCAGCTCCCTGGGACAAATGAAAAGTGGACGCTTTTTTAAAAGTCTTAAAGAGACAAGGGCCCAATAGCGGAACAAAATCATCCCAGCGCACTCAGCCCAACAGGCTGGGAATCTTGAGGAATTTCAGACTCCCTAACCAGCTTCCAGGTAAAGCAGCCACGCCGAAGCCTCCCACAGAGATCAGTAGCCTGCCATTCATTCCCCCAAGTCGGCACAGCAAAGGGTCTGGTGGATCCACCACAGCTGCAGAACAGTGGGAGAGTGGACCCGCCCACAGCAACCACACAGAATCTTTTCCTGGCTGGCACGCAGCTAACCAGGAAGGGCCGCAGAACCCAGAACAAGGTCTGGAAGGCACCAAGAGGAGCAGAATGCACCCAGCGAGACTGCAAACCCCCACAGTGCTATCTATAGGCTAGGCTGAAGATAACCCCACACACAGGCAGCTCAGGGGATTATCCCAGAGACTGCCTCCCGGTGTGCAGGAAACCAGCTCAGGCTGCAGAGAAGGGCAAGGAGAACAACAAGCAGGAAGGGACTTCGTTCTCCCAGCTGACACACGTGGCACCTCCCAGCAACTACTTCTTTCACCATAAAAAGACAGAGGAATATGGTCCAGACAAGGAGCACCCAGACAACCCCAGAGAGAGGGCCTGATGGGATAGATTTAAACAATCTTCCTGAAAAATAATTCAGTTATAAAAGTCATAACCATGCTGATGGATCTACAGAGAAATATGCAAGAGCTAAGGGAGAAAGTGAGGAGAGACAATACAGAAATGAGACAAGTGATCAACGGGCTGAAGAGCAGACTGGATGAGGTGCAAGAGACTGTTAATGGAATAGAAATCAGAGAACAGGAATACAGAGAACCTGAGGCAGAGAGAGATAAAAGAATCTCTAGGAATGGATATTAAGAGAACTGGGTGACCAATCCAAACGGAACAATATTTGCATTATAGGAATACCAGAAGAAGAAGAGAGAGAAAAAGGGATAGAAAGTGTCTTTGAAGAAATAATTGCTGAAAACTTCCCCAAGCTGGGGAAGGAAATAGTCTCTCAGACCATGGAAGCCCACAGATCTCCCAACACAAGGAACCCAAGGAAGACAACACCAAGACACATAATTAAAATGGCAAAGATCAAAGACAAGGACAGAGTATTAAGGCAGCCAGGGAGAGAAAAAAGATCACCTACAAAGGAAAACCCATCAGACTATCATCAGACTTCTCAACAGAAACCTTACAGGCTAGAAGAGAATGGCATGATATACTTAACGTAATGAAACAGAAGGTCCTTGAACCAAGAATACTGTATCTAGCACGATTATCATTTAAATTTGAGGGAGGGATTAAACAATTCCCAGACAAGCAAAAGTTGAGGGAATTTGCCTCCCACAAACCACCTCGACAGGATATCTAAAAGGGACTGCTCTAGATGGAAGCACTCCTAAGGCTAAAAAGATGTCACCAGACAAAATAAAATCATAGCAAAGAAAGCAGACCATACAAATACTAACTAAAGGCAAAAAGTAAAATCAACGATCCACGAAAACAGTCAAAGGAAATGTAAAAGAGTACAGAAAAAAACAGTATATAAAGAATGGAGGAGGAAGAATAAGAAGGGAGAGAAATAAAGAATTATCAGACTGTGTTTATTATAGCTTAACAAGTGAGTTAAGTTAGACTGTTAGATAGCAAAGAAGCTACCCTTGAACCTTTGGTAACCATGAATCTAAAGTCGGCAACGGCAATAAGTACATATCTATTGATAATCACCCGAAATGTAAATGGACTGAATGCACCAATCAAAAGACACAGAGTAATAGAGTAATAGAATGGATAAAAAAGCAAGACCCATCTATATGCTACTTACAAGAGACTCACCTCAAACCCAAAGATATACACAGACTAAAAGTGAAGGGATGGGAAAAGATATTTCATGCAAACAACAAGGAGAAAAAGCAGGTGTTGCAGTACCTGTATCAGACAAAATAGACTTCAAAATGAAGAAAGTAGCAAGAGATAAAGAAAGACATTACATAATGATAAAGGGGTCAGTCCAACAAGAGGATATAACCATTATAAATATATATGTACCCAAAACAGGAGCGCCAGCATAAGTGAAACAAATACTAACAGAATTAAAGGAGGAAATAGAAAGCACTGCATTCATTTTAGGAGACTTTAACACACCACTCACTCCAAAGGATAGATCAACCAGGCAGAGGATAAGTAAAGACACAGAGGCACTGAACAACACACTAGAACACATGGACCTAACAGACATCTACAGAACTCTGCACCCAAAAGCAGCAGGATACACATTCTTCTCAAGTGCACATGGAACATTTTCCAGAATAGACCACATACTAGGCCACAAAAAGAACCTCAGTAAATTCAAAAATATTGAAATTCTACCAACCAACTTCTCAGATCACAAAGGAATAAAACTAGAAATAAATTATACAAAGAAAGCAAAAAGGCTCACAAATACATGGAGGCTCAACAACATGCTCCTAAATAATCAGTGGATCAATGACCAAATTAAAACAGAGCTCAAACAATATATGCAGACAAATGACAACAAGAACACAAAGCCACAACTTCTGTGGGACGCAGCAAAGGCAGTTCTAAGAGGAAAGTATATTGCAATCCAGGCCTATTTAAAGAAGGAAGAACAATCCCAAATGAATAGTCTAAAGACACAATTATTGAAATTGGAAAAAGAACAAATGAGGCCCAAAATCACCAGAAGGAGGGACATAATAAAGATTAGAGAAGAAATAAATAAAGTTGAGAAGAATAAAACAATAGAAAAAAAACAATTAAACCAAGAGCTGGTTCTTTAAAAAAATTAACAAAATATATAAACCTCTAGCCAGATTTATTAAGAGAAAAAGAGAATCTACACACATAAAGATAATCAGAAATGAGAAAAATCACAACGGACCCCACAGAAATACAAATAAGTATAAGAGAATACTATGAAAATATATATGCTAACAAGCTGGAAAACCCAGAAGAAATAGACAACTTCTTAGAAAAATACAACTTTCCAAGACTGACCAAGCAAGAAACAGAAAACCTAAACATACCAATCACCAGCAACGAAATTGAATCAGTAATCAAAAAACTACCCAAGAACAAAAACCCCAGGCCAGATGGATTCACCTCTGAATTCTACCAGACATATAGAGAAGAAATAACACCCATTCTCCTTAAAGTTTTCCAAAAAATAGAAGAGAAGGGAATACTTCCAAACTCATTCTATGAGGCCAGCATCACTCTAATACCAAAACCGGGCAAAGACCTCACCAAAAAAAAAATTACAGACCAATATCCCTGATGAACATAGATGCAAAAATACTCAACAAAATATTAGCAAACCTAATTCAAAAATACATCAAGAGGATCATACACCATGATCAGGTGGGATTCATCTCAGGGATGCAAGGATGGTATAACATTCGAAAATCCATCAACATCATCCACCACATCAACAAAAAGAAGAACAAAAACCACATTATCATCTCCATAGATGCTGAAAAAGCATTTGACAAAATTCAGCATCCATTCATGAATAAAACTCTCAACAAAATGGGTATAGAGGGCAAGTATCTCAACGTAATAACAGCCATATATGACAAACCCACAGCTAACATCATACTTAACAGCGAGAAGCTGAAAGCTTTCCATCTAAGATCAGGAACAAGACAGGGATGCCCACTCTCCCCACTGTTATTCAACATAGTACTGGAGGTCCTAGCTATGGTAATCAGACAAAACAAAGAAATACAAGGCATCCAGATTGGTAAAGAGGAAGTCAAATTGTCACTATTTGCAGATGACAGGATATTGTACATAAAAAACCCTAAAGACTCCACTCCAAAACTACTAGAACTAATATCTGAATTCAGCAAAGTTGCAGGATACAAAATTAACACACAGAAACCTATTGCTTTCCTATACACTAATGATGAGCTAACAGAAAGAGAAATCAGAAAAACAATTCCATTCACAATTGCATCCAAAAGAATAAAATACCTAGGAATAAACCTAATGAAGGAAGTGAAAGCGTATACCCTGAAAACTATAAGACACTTATACAAGAAATTAAAGAGGACACTAACAAATGGAAATTCATCCCATGTTCTTGGCTAGGAAGAATAAATATTGTCAAAATGGCTACACTATCTAAAGTAATCTACAGATTCAACGCAATCCCTATCAAAATACCAATAGCATTCTTCAATGAACTGGAACAAATAGTTCTAAAATTCACATGGAACCTCAAAAGACCCCGAATAGCCAAAGCAATCCTGAGAAAGAAGAATAAAACAGGGGGAATTACGCTCCCAGACCTCAAGCTCTACTACAAAGCCACAGTAATCAAGACAATTTGGTATTGGCACAGGAACAGACCCACAGACCAGTAGAACAGAACAGAAAATCAAGACATTAACCCAAACATATACAGTCAATTAATATATGATAAAGGAGCCATGGGTATACAATGGGGAAATGACAGCCTCTTCAGCAGCTGGTGTTGGCAAAACTGGACAGCTACATGTAAGAGAATGAAACTGGATTACTGTCTAACCCCATAGAGAAAAGTCAACTCAAAATGGATCAAAGACCTGAATGTAAGCCATGAAACCATAAAACTCTTAGAAAAAAACATAGGCAAAATCTCTTGGACATAAACATGAGCAACTTCTTTATGAACATATCTCCCCAGGCAAGGGAAAGAAAAGCAAAAATGAACAAGTGGGACTATATCAAGCTGAAAAGCTTCTGTACAGCAAAGGACACCATCAGTGGAACAAAAAGACATCCTACAGTATGGGAGAATATGTTCATAAATGATGTATCCGATAAGGGGTTGACATCCAAAATATATAAAGAACTCACACACCTCAACAAAAATCAAATAATCCAATTAAGAAATGGGCAGAAGACATGAATAGATACTTCTCCAAAGAAGAATTTCAGATGGCCAACAGGCACATGAAAAGATGCTCCACATCGCTAATCATCAGAGAAATGCAAATTAAAACCACAGTGAGATTTCACCTCACACCAGTTAGGATGGCCACCATCCAAAACACAAACAACAACAAATGTTGGCGAGGATGTGGAGAGAGGGGAACCCTCCTACATTGCTGGTGGGAATGCAAATTAGTTCAACCATTGTGGAAAGCAGTATGGAGGTTCCTCAAAAAACTCAAAATAGAAATACCATTTGACCCAGGAATTTCACTCCTAGGAATTTACCCTAAGAATGCAGCAGCCCAATTTGAAAAAGACAGATGCACCCCTATGTTTATTGCAGCACTATTTACAATAGCCAAGAAATGGAAGCAACCTAAGTGTCCATCAGTAGATGAATGGATAAAGAAGAGGTGGTACAAATACACAGTGGAATATTATACATCCATAGAAGAAAACAAATCCTAACATTTGCAACAACATGGATCTAGCTAGAGGGTATTATGCTCAGTGAAATAAGCCAGGCGGAAAAACACAAGTATCAAATGATTTCACTCATATGTGGAATATAAGAGCAAAGAAAAAAACTGAAGGAACAAAACAGCAGCAGACTCACAGAACCCAAGAATGGACTAACAGTTACCAAAGGAAAAGGGACTGGGGAGGATGGGTGGGAATGGAGGGACAAGGGGGAAAAAGGGGCATTATGATTAGCAGATATAATGTGGGGAAGGGAACACAGGGAGGGCTGTACAACTCAGGGAAGACAAGTAGTGATTCTATAGCACCTCACCCCACTGATGGACAGTGACTGTAATGGGGTAGGTGGGGGGGACTTGATGAAGTGGGGAGTTTATTAACCATAATGTTGTACATGTAATTGTAGATTAATGATACCAAAAAAATTTTTAAGGAAAAATATTAGAAGAATAGAGTAACAGGCATAATTTCCAAGCCACTAGAGTGGGAAAAATCTAAGATAATTCAATTAATCCAGTTCAAAATAGGAACTATTTCAATTGGAATAACATTGATCTTATAAGTCAATTTGAGATGAGTTAATGTCTTCATATTGTGAAGGCTTTCTTAGACAAATCTTTTAAAATGTCCCAAAAAAGTTTTATAGTGTCCTTATAATTGCTGCACATTTTTACATTTTTTTCTAGATGTGTTGTTATAAATTGCCATAAATATGAACATAATCATAGGTTTTTATATATTTTATATTTATTTTTAAATGATTACTTTTCACATTTCTCCATCACTTTAATGAAATTCTTAATGATTCTAACAGATTTTCACTGGCTTTCTAAATATATAATTTTATTGATTAAAAAATATTCCTCTACTTCCTCCAATAGTTATGTCTCTTAGTTCCATTTCATATCATGTGAATCAGCCAGAATACCCAGAAAAATGTATGTAGTATTTGAGATGGGATGTCTGTTTCTTTTTTATTTAAATTTTATTGGGAATGCCTTTGGTATTTCACCATCAAACATGATATCGGCTCTTAGCTAAACACAGAATCTATATACTCAAAATTGAGGAATTACCTTTTTTGGTCAAAATTTAAAAGAATTTTAAAGAACTTAATGAGTATTGAGTGTTGAATTAACACTTATTCTTTAAAGCAAATAAAATAGGTTGAAACATTTTTAATATAACTTGAATGTATCCAATTAGATTAAAGCTCTCTCTGAGTAGTGTACAGCTTAATATCTCCACAAAATGTAGAAAATTTATAATAAACAGTGTGAAAGTACAAAAGGGATCTGTGTTCCTACTCTTTTTCTCTTCATTTAAGCTTAATTACTCAAATTCATGCTTTTTAATATTATGCTTATTCAATTACTTTTGAGTTTCTGTCACAAAATTTTTTTTCCTTGTAGGTTACAATACATCAAATTTGATTAATGTAGAAAGCTCTGACAGATATTTTAGTGAGTTAATTTGTACCTCTTAATGTTTGAAATTTATATACTTAGTTGACATACTGATTGCGGCTATAAAATACTGAGAAATAAAAATACAAGCTTGTTCTTAGTTAACTTATGGTTTTTTGCATCAGAACCATAAAATTCTGCATTTATGAATTTTGTTCATATGCTGTAGTTTTATTGGAGTAAGAAATTGTTGTAACATGGTTCTGACTTTAAAAAGTAACAATCTAAAGACCTAATTTTATGTGGTTTGCTTAGCTTTTCTGGTTTCACCTTTTAGAAAAGATACTTTTAAAATAAATCTTTTTTCAGTATCTTGATCTGAAGATTTGCTTGTAATTACTTTTGCAGAAAATGTGTAGATTCTGTCTACTATTTAATTCATTTATTGATAAAGCTTTTTGAACATCTACTATGTGTTCTACATGCTTGAGATAATTCATGAGTGAAAGAGATAGATCCCCATCCTAGAGAAGTTAACATGCCAGCAAACAACAAACAGGAAATACACAAGTGAATTATGTGGTATGTTAGATTCTGTGTACAAAGTGTTACAGGGTGTTGGGATGGGGAAGAAGTGCAGAATGCGCTCAGTACAGGCCTCCCTGGGGTGAGGTTTGAGGAAAGACTTGACAAAGGCCAGGGAGATGGCCAAGCAGATGTTTGGGAAAAGAAGTTTCCAGAAAAAGGGAAAAGCTGAAGTCAATATCCTAAGGCAGAATTATGCTGGCTGGTTCAAAACAGCAAAGAGACCACAGTAGCTGAAATAAAGTGTGTGAGTGGAAGAGTAGAAGCCAGAAAAGTAAATAGAGGGTGATTCAGAATTACAGTAAGCACTTTGATTTTCATGGGGGCCACTGAAGGGCTTTGAACCGAAACCTGACTTATCAAAGATCATTCTGATTGCAGTACTAAGAACTGCCTGCAGGAGGGGCAGGGGTAGAAGCAGTGAGACCTGTCAGGGAAGGTATTTCAGTGTCTAGTGCACAGGTGACAGTGGCTCCTACTGGGGCAGCAACGCTAGTGGGAAAGAGTGGTGGTCAGATCCTGGGTTTGTTTTGAAGAGACAGTGAACAGGATTTCCTAACACACTGAAGGAGGGTTTTGAGAGAGAAGAGTCAATGGAGGATTCCGTGGGTTTTGACCTGGACAGAAGGATGGCATTGGCCCCCCTGCAAATGGGGAAGGCTACAGGAGGGGCGTGGAAGTCAGGAGTCCAGTTTTGGACATGTTGAGCTCAAAATTTCTATTAGACATTTAAGTGTACATGTTGATTTAATATATGTGTGTGTGTGTGTGTATGTGTGTGTGTCTAGAGCTATATGTGTCTAGAGCTAGATTTATATATTTGTAGTCATCCACATACAGAGGATAAGTAAAACCATGTTTCAATCTCAGTCTTTGTATCATGGATGATACACAGAAAAACACTTATTTAACAGATACAGAAACTAAAAGTATAAAAATACCCAATAGCTTAGATTCAGGATTTTTCTATGCCAGGGACACAGAGTACACACTTAAAGGACTGAATTGTATGTGTATGTGTACATGTATTGCCTTACATTCTAACATTAACACAAAAACATAATCATGCTAAAAATTCATAAAAATAAAACTTTATCCACAAACCTACCTGTAAGTTTCAACTGTCTCCATTATTCATGTTTTCTTCTGGATCTTGTCCATTTATTTATTTTCATAAGATGCAATTTTATTTTAATAACATTTTGTTTTCATGTAATGGCATATAACATTTTCTGTATTATCTTTCACTTTTTCTAATTATTACTTTGATGGTTTCATGGTTTATTGAGCTGATATACCATAATTTCCTTACCTAAGAGCAGTATACAAACTTGGCTAAAGAGTGTTCTTACAATTATGCAAAAATAACAAACCAGGCTTAGGAGGAAAGACTGAAAGGAAATGCACCATAGCATCATGTCTTCTGCTGTAGCCCAGATGTAACCTCCTCCAGGAAGTCTCCCCAACACTCCAACTGGATTGAGTGTCCTTCCTCTGTTTTCTAGACCTTATGCTTCCTGTGACACTGTAGGGAGACAGTGTCTCCCCCCAGATTGTCAGCTCCCCTGAGTGAAATGACTGCTGTGTGCTCATTCACCATCATCTATCTGCTGCTCAAGAAACCTGTGCATGGTTGGATACATGGATGAAAGAATGTACGTTTGGATGCTAACAAGTATGTGCAAAGAGTCAGAAGAACAGAAAATCTTGAGAGATTTTTTCTTTCTAAAATGCAAATACCATCTGAGTAGCACCAGCAGTGAGTAGGGTATGCTATTTCCAGCTTTCTGCTTTACCGGGACCTCGCTTCTGGGCCCTCTTGTGGTGGGGTAGTATAAGGCCATGTTACTTTACGGTACAAAAGAAACTGAGCAGTAACACATCACTACCAGGTTAGGGTATTGCTGGTGTAAACCCCACAGAGCTTGCTTCCCCTCAGACACAGTGACCATGGTGTTCTAGCTAATGGGTTTTCTGTCAGCCAGGTCTCAGCGTGAGAACCACATGAAGCAGAGTTCCCAGAGAATTGAAGAGGAACGTATTATGTGACTAAGCAATTAACCTTTGTAAAGCGAAGTTATTCAGATTTAGGGATTGTCTGTTTTTGAATTACAGCTTAGTTTATCCTGTTTCTCTGTGGAACAAACTTTGTTTCATTGTGCCTTATAGAGAGATAGCCACTGAGCTCTAGAAATTTGAAAACTAAGTACAGGAAAATTAACTATCTTTCTAAAGACAGAGTAAAATTAAATATTGAAAGATTAGGAGAGGAAGCAGTTCCACTTAACCACAAGGAGGGAAACCTTATAGGCATATATCCTGGGCTTTAATTTGGCTTTTGCTTAGATCTAGTTAGACCAATACAGCTCTTGACTGTAACTCTGGGGCCTTTTGAACATTTCCTATTTAAGTCCAAGGGTTGCAGTATTGACAAAAAAGGAATGTGGCCCATCAGCTTATTTCAAAATCTTTTCAGCCTTAAATGCCGGTAGCTAGATTGATACTTATCACTTTCTGAAGTACAGGCAGTAAAAATAAGAGTTATAAATGTCACTTTTGATGTGTGTTTTAGTACCTCTGATCATCCCCAGTGGAAGAAACCAGCAGGCTTTTAACATGAAGTCCCTCGCCTTACCCAGGGCCCTATAAAGACTTGTATTAATTGGTAGCTTTTGGAAACATCTATGGGGGAAAGCAAATCCAGGATCACGGAAAACCTACTGAGCTTAGAGTGAAAAGATCTGGATCTGAGCTTCAGCCCTGTCACTCTGAGTTATGATACTATATGAACCGACTTTGAGAACTTAGGTAAATTTCTTAACCTGTATCTCAACCATCTCATCAATAAAATGCCAGGATTTTATAAGGATTCTTGTGAAAAGGGCATGAGATAAGGCACGTGAGAACTCAGAGATATCTAGGCTCAAAAGAATTCATTTCTTCACTCTTAAATTTCATCCCATTGATCGTGGTCCTGAGAGTGGCAGCAGTAGGAGATGTGTCCAAGGGGACCGCAGTACTTAATTCATTTTTTAAAAAATCCCAAAGGGTGAGTATCCAAGAAGGACTATTTTGGGTGTTGGCTCAGGGATCTTTCCTACAAATAAATGGAAACTGTCCATCACATAAGTGGCTTACCCACTGCAATTGATGGCCAAGCCTCAGACCATGTGCTCTAGTGATTTCTGACATTCTGTGAAACTTGCAATTCTGTGAAATTCTCATCAGTACCTTTGGTCTTTGAGAGGGAGTGGCTCACAGTCTTCCTGGTCTTACTGCTTGGCACCTGCAGACAGGGAAGAATACTGCTCATAACGGAAGCAGTCCTACAGTATGAATTCAGAAGCATGACACTAACATTGTAGCTAAAACCTCAGCTCTACCTGACACTGATGTGTCTGGGAGCGCATCAGTCAACTCTCACCTCAAGTTCTGATATTCACTGAGCTTGGGCAACTAATGGTGGAGCCTTATGTCTAGAGCAGAAATCATTTGAAAAATGGACTTGGAATTGGCATATTGGTACTGGGTCTAATTAAACAGTCTCTGAGCATAGGTAAAAGAGCATGAGTCTTGAGGATATATTTCAAATCTTCATATTTAGTGTTTCTGGACACTCCAAGAGATTATTTAAGAAGAAGAGGAATGACAGGAAAGAGATTTATAGTTTACTCTGCCCTCCTCTCTCTAAGCTTTATTGAGTTGGGCAAAAAAAAATCTAAGAAATTTTTGTTTGGTCTTCTTTTAAATTTGCTTCACCTAAAAATTCCTATTCAAATATGTTCAAGAAGATTCATTTCAGGTTTCCTTTATATATGTGGATTAAGATGAGAAGACTATAACTTGGAATTTGCAAGTCCTTAGACACAGAAGTCTAGCATTTAAATGAGAATCTGCCTTTTATAACAATGTAGGGTACACTATTTTCACTCCCCTTGACCTTGAGGTCCCCAATCAAGTAAGAGGGCATTTCCATACCACATTTATTGAAATCTTACTATTTGCCAGACACTTTGCTTATGCCACCATATTTCAGACTCCCAAACAGCTCTCTGAGGTAGGTACTTTATTCTCATTTTGCTGTTAAGAAAAATGTAGCCCAGGGAGATTAAGATTAAGCCTAAAGTCACTCAGTTGGCAAATAGCATAGCCTCAATTTGAACTCTGGACATCTCACTCCTGAGTTGGAGCTACTGTCCCTTAGTGGCAGTGATAAGAGATAGGTTCAGAAGTCCTGAAAAATGGATCTGAGTCCTTTTTTAGGAATGAGTGGAGAGGAAAATGGAAGTCTAAGAAAGTAGCAGGATAAGGAAATTTGAGAATGGCTTGAAGTATATCTATACATATCAGAGGATACAAGGAACTAGTCTGGGTACTGGAATTCCCCTTTCTGGAAATTGTCCTTACTAAAACACAGAACTGCACACCAATGGGAATGGTTAAATGCAGGATGGCATATTCAAACAGCAGAGTCCTTTACAGCTCTTAACAAGACAAAATGTTAACATGAGGTCTATGCGTCATCCAGTAGTGTCTTTCCTTCTCTAAAAAACGAGGGGAAATAACTGTACCTACTTCATACAGATGTTGTGAGAATTAGCGCTGTAGCTCATGTGAAATGCTTAGAATGGTGCCCAGCACACAGAAAGTGCTCAGTAGCTGTTTGCTTTTACTACACATATGACATGAAAAGATGTCCATAATATACTAACCTGTGAGTAGAAAAAGCTGCAAAACAGGGTATACAATGTGATTCCATTTTTGTAAATATGAACATATGCAAAGGAAATATCTGGAAGCATATACATAATGTTAAGAGCATTAATCTCTGTGCCTGTGAAATTATTTTCTTATAGATATGATTTATATTATACTTATATAATATATATTATATAGGTGATTTTTATTATCAGAAAAATATTGGTTTCCATTTTGATAAAAGCAATAAAGATAAGTAAATAACCCTCAGGGAAAAAATGCCACCATAACTGTAGCTTCTTCCTTGTTTCTGAGTTCTAAGGCAAGTTAGTAAAGAGGAAGATAATAAGATATAAGTTTCAGTTCTGTTATCTTAGACAAGTCATTTAACCTGGGTCTCAATACCTTGAAGATTATTATAGAAAACCAAACAAGCAAACATCTGAAAGCACCTAAGCCCTCATAATGAATGATTATTATTACTCCTGGTCTCTTCTGCAGGCTTTAAAAGGAGCATTTGTTTCCAGGACTTAGAATTGTGACAACCAGAGTTTTGCAAATAATAATAACAATGACAAAATATTGTCCAAACCTCATGGCTCTTTTTTTTTAACAGAGAAAAATCAAATTTTATTTTTGCATCAGCCTACTTTTGGTATTAAGACTCACTGACTTAATTAAATTCATTCCAATCTTAGCCAGTCCCAGTCATACATAAAATTCCCTTCCAAAGACTCAATGGCTCTTTTTAAACAGTTTATGTGTAAGGGTTTCAGGTTTTTTTAATAATCCTCTTCTAAATGGATATTATCTCCAACTATTGAGATAACTAGAGGACATTTAGTGCCCATACCCATGGTATCTGCATGAGGAAATGAACCATGGATTCTCTAATTCCCAGTCATGTACTCCAGAATTACCTCTATCCTTTGTGCAATACATACTATTAAGCACACTATTAAAACCATAGTCAACTCATCTGGAATTAATAGGAAAATAGAGACAGAAGTAAGCAAGAAATTTATGTCTCTCTCTCTCTGTCAGGGCTTATCCCAAAGTCCCTACTGATTAAAAAATATTAATGCTCCACGACATCTCAAATAAAAATAAATCATACTTTATAACTAAACAAATGTCACAGTGAAAAAACTGAGTGTAAGGGGTATACAGAAGGGCAAAAGTTAGAATTGTTAGTCCCGTGGTAGTTTTTACTCAAAATGTTTGAGGCCTTAGGCCTCTCAAACTTAAGCCATGACTTATTTGGTTCAACTCCTAGATGCAAAAAGTAATATAACTGGTAAATATTTTATTTAAAATTCAGCTATAGCAATAAATTTATCTATTTCAAATCTGTTAGACTAAAAGCTGACTGCCCTCTGGTGGGCTGTTTCTAAAATATTTAGCACCTCTTCAACTCAATTGCTTTACAAAATACTGTAATGCCATGAGATTATTTTACAATTCAATTTATGAAAATAACAAAATTATCTAGGAGAAGGAGAAAACTTTGGAAAGTTAAATACTCTCTATCATTGTGAAAGCAAATAACTTGAGTTAGTAATTTCTAATTTTTAAAACATGTTTTTACTTCAAGGGTAAATTTGTATTAGTTTCAAGTTTCAGTTAAAGAGGTGGAAGCAAAGCAAACAATTTTTGGAGCTCCATTTTCATTTTTGACAAATCTAACATTTTGATGTGTATTGTTTTTCAGTTGTTAAGCAATGGAAAAAATAAAGTGTTTACCACATGTGAGTTCTATTTCCTGCCGCTGTTTTGAGTATAATTTTACTGTTTGAAAAATGAAATAGAAATGAGATAATTATATTCTTGACAAAAAAAAAGGTATTATATTGCTTCATGGAAAAAAAAGCTGAAAAATATCACATCAAAGTATAAGAGCTAAGATATGTATAAATAGGAAAATACATTTAAGGAGTATTTTGGAATCTTAAAATACTCCAGTGCACGGTCAGTCCTGTGATACAACGGGATCTCATTCTCTTCTGTTTGCAATTCCTCCTAATACAGAGGTTCCAGTGAGCTGCAATCACGGGCATGCCAGCTAAATGGACTGTAGTCTTCATCCAGCTATTTGGATTGTATATAGTAAGAAACTCCAAGGCATCCCTAGCTTCATTTGGCCAGACAATAATCACTAACTAAAATTCCAACCCATGTTTTAAATGATTTCCTCAGCACATATCTCATACTTATGCAAACAAATTGTATAAATAATATTGGAATTCACATTAACAAAGTTATTTCAAATAGAAAAAGATTGGGTATATAGAAGCAAAGAATCAGCAAACTACTTAAAAAACCATCTCTTAGAGTCTCTGAAAAGAAAACAACAAAAAAAGAGTGCTGAGCAATTTATCTGGTCAGTTTCATCAAGACTGATAACATATCTGGAAAATTCAACTTAACATGCCCCTCCACTTCTTGGTAGCACTCTTTCTTGGCAAAGGCATAAAGATTATTAACTCTCAATTTCATTTAGCATTTGTAGATGGAATCTTAAAAAAAGAAAGAAAGCTCTCCTTTCATAACAATGAAATTGAAGATTGCAATCAAATTACTATATTAGGTTAATTTTGTGGTTGCAAATACAGGTTTAAATAAAGAGCAGCTAGCGGAATATTTAAATACATACAGATCCCCCAAATCCAGCCTCTCAGGCAGAAGACATTTGAAATACACAAGAGCAACTAGTGTTATTTCTCAATAACAGTCAAGAAAGTCACACAACTTAAAATGTTATCTGCAAGTATTTTGGTGCATGTTAACATTTTTTTCGTATTTGCTTTTAAACTAATTACCATATGAAGCAGCCTTAAAATATGAAGATGCCACTTCTGAGAGTTTGATTCACCACCCCTCAATCCAATACAAAGTAAATGGAAATATAAAAGTGAATAGGTGAGTGCCCATCAGTGAGTTACTGCTTGAAAATAGTACTAACATTTACTGTTACATAAAGGCTCACTAGAACTTAGTTTGAAAGTGATAATGGCAAAGCAGGCTCTCCATTTTCCCCTGCCCTACAGAGACGCGCTAGAGCTAAAGGCTGTTCTCTGAGGTTTTGCGGACTCCCCTCCCCTGGGCACAACCTCCCTCCTCCTAACTCCACCCTTGAGCCTGAAGGAATTAGAAATCTGTTCAGTTGAGTTGTTAGTTTTTCATTTAAAATTTATGTAATCTATAGATCCCGAGCATTTAGATCATTGTTCATGGCAACTTTTTAATTCAGTTTCAGAAATATCTGAAAGGAAATACATGTATATATGTAGGTGAATCTATATCTACAGAGAGTAAAAGGTTATCTTACCTAGCATTTCCAGATATGTAGAAATTGAATAACTGGCATTTGTGTGTGTGTGTGTGTGTGTGTGTGTGTGTTAATATATATAATCCTACAATTGCCTCTGTACTTTCCATCATCTTCACTCTATAAATCCATTAAATCAATATTTTTAGAGCTTAAATATGACTTTCACATTACAAATGTGTACTGGCTAACTGCAGCTTTGAGGCTTCTGATGTCTCCATGTATCCTTTGCTGCACATTCCTTTTCCATCAACAGAGGGCACTCTGTCGTTTGCCAAGGAACTCAGCTCTGTAAGGGGGCCAAGGGCTCGGAACGCAGCCTGTGACAGATGAGGTTTGCACAGAGTTTGCTCCAATAACAGGCAGAGCTCTTACAACTGGTCAGTGTATAATTTATTGGAAATGTTACTGATCGTTGAAACTACATACCTGAATGAAAGAGAACCCTGTGATTTTCAAAAGTCGGATGCAAGTGACTTCTAAGTCAGTGGTGTGTTATTATTTGAATATCACCCAAACAGTTAGTATTGAAAATCATCATATGCATAAAACCCAGATGCATCTCAAATACAAGCTCACCTTGCAGAGAGAGAGTGACAGCTTTATTTATGTGGCCTGCCCTCACACATAGTGCAGGAGTGTCTTTAGTCTACCTGCTTTGGTACAACTTGAATATATTGTAGCTGTTTTTATTTGATCAAAGAAAAATGAAATAATTCCTCATCTGGTAATCTATCTGGGTCATAATTGATATATTAGAGAGGTCCTAGCTTTTTTCTTTGCTACAGGTTATAGAGAAAATTTCAGGGGCTGGTGCTATTAATTTTTCACCAGTCAAGGGCACTAAATTTAAACTGAAAACTTGAAAGAATGAAAAAAGATGCACTTCAAGAAAATTAGATTTTCTCTAGGGATTTGTCCAAGATCTACATTTACTGGTATGAAATTTATTAGACACTTCAACACAACGAAGTAATCATAACCAGGTAGTACAAGGATTGCATTTTACTGGCTGTGGCAGAAAAGTTTTACAAATATCTTAAAGCCATTTGTAAAAGCCACAGCAAGAAATCCTAATAGACACCAAAATCAACATACTTGACAGAAATGTGTACGTTATCATGACCCATTATTTTAAATGAGAGTATTCTATCTCAAGAACTGGAATGATACCACAAATAATAGAATAAATGGGCATGTAAAAGTCAAACAGCATGACAGAAACTGCTCACACTTAGATAAAAAGAGCTTTTTAGGATAAAGATGTGTTCTAAAAATCCTGTTCTGAGAAATGTGCTCCCTTATTACAGAAGGAAAGAAATGCAAGCTTTTCTTAATGTTAAATGTACGTTTATGTAATATTAAGGATGATGAAGCAAATATTTAACAGCTACGATACTGCACACAGCTAACAATAATTCCTTTATCTTTTGGCCGACTAGAAGATAAGTGCCGTTTTCCTTCTTTTGCAAATATATTTGCCAGCAGCTGTTTCAACATTTATAAAGACCATTTCCGCTGATTGCCAAATAACCATAAATTCATTTACACATATTTTTGAGTTGGAGGCATAAAAATAATTACATGTCTGATTAAATCCAGTTATGCCTTCATGTCTTACTAAATCTATAACAGATATGAATTGTTACGATGTATTACATCTAAGTGCATAAATAATACAATGCAAATGTAGAGTCCAGCTTTCCTACAATAGAATATGTGGGAATAATTTACACAAATACAGTTGGGATACATTATTAAAAATAATTTATTTTAGTATTGTTAATGGAATGTCTGACACATAAGAATAGGACTTCGTCTAGAAAACTGAAGAATCGGTTCCTGTTTATCATTGCTTCACTATGTAAAATACATATTAAATAACTATTTTAATAAGCTTGTCATTAGAAAAGAATAATTAAACTGAAAACTTCATTTCTGAATATGCAAACTATGGAAGATCATGTATACACTTGAACTTTGCCGAATTCTTGAGGTATCTTAGCTGCTCCTCCCACCAACCTCCTTCCCACACCTACCCCATCACTGCGTTTACCCTCACCCACCTTCTCTGCCACTTCGAACCAAGGTAATTTAAATGATTATAGTATATGGAGAAAGGTTTTAAGAGACTGTTCAAAGTTAAGAATGACAATGCTTAGAAACAGCAGTTTGATTCCACTCTTAACTCCCTGGGATAGAGATGGAATTTTGCTTTCTTTTGATTGAGACTCAGCTTATAATAACTTTAATCACATAATATTTAATCATATTTGTTATACCACAACACTTGGTAACACTTCATTTTGAGTGTCCCAGCATTATTAGTTCATTTGGTATTCACTGTAATACACAGATCATAATGAACTCATTTGGTATTCATGTGGATGTTGTAAGTACTTCCAGAGGAATTCTACTGCATTTCAGCATTAAACACACTCCCTAATTTTCTTAGGAAAATAGGAACATACTGTATTTCTTAAGTACTATGTCTTTCAAAAGCACATACACTGGGCTGATTATTAAGCCATATATAAAATTATCTGTATACATCTTTACGAACATACCATTTTATATGCAAAACAGCTAAGAAACCAAAATCAGTGTCTAGATTCTTGTGGATCATGATATATTTTCTTAATATCAGCATTTTGTGAATAGAGAGAGAAGTGATATTTATAATCACATTTCTCATGCAAAGAAGAAAACAACCCCTACATTGATTTCCAGAATCTCAAAGACAGATAACATCTTTTTAAAAAATACAAATAGCCAACACCCAGAGAATGAAAGCCATCTAACAGAGGGAGCTTTGCGTGCTTGTGTCCTTTCCCCCTGCCCTCCCAGATCCCAGAGGTGCCTGTGGCTCTGTGGACTTTGCTCCTTATATCTGATACTGTGGTATACCACTTGTGTGATGTCATTTACTCAACAAGGAAAAAATACCAGCCCCCGTTAGCAGCCTGAGGTGGCAAAAAGAAGTGGCTTAACAAATATTAGTACAAAACCATTTTAAAGAGAGATCTCCTAAATTGACTAACCTTCCATCACATCCAGGTTTAAAGTTATACAGGCTTTTAATATGCTCACAAGAGTTGCTGATCTCATTCTCTTTTCTGCCAGCAAAGATCACATTTCTCAGCCCTATTGTACCCCTTAAAGAAAAATAATGATACCAGATTTGAGTGTGTGTGAGATCCAGTCATGAGTTTCAGCTTCAAGCACCAGGGGTTTCCTATGTTAATATGAGGGAGGGTTTTTTAAATTTATTTGTCTATTTGCTTTTTTTTTTTGGCTTACCACTTATCTGAAAGCTGAAATCAGGTAAAGCGTTAGGAAGTAAACCATTAAGAGGGACATTTCCCTTCCCCACTTGATTCTGTAATTTCAAGGTGGGCTAGGGGAGTATGAGGAGAATTTTTTAACTCTTAAGGCATCTGAATGTGTCTTAAAATGGGAATCTCTAAATGCCACTTAAGCCTCAGCATTACTTGTTCATTACTTCTCAGTTACGATACGAATAGACAAACACAGCCTCGAGAACGACATCTTTACCAGGGAAGTACTTTCTTTCAGTGCTATGATGGACTTGTGACAATCATAACACTTTCTGTAAGAATGATAATTAAAAAAATATTTTAAAATAACATAAGTATTACACTACTCCAAAAACAGAAAATGAAAAGGAGGAGCATGCAGTTAATGAAGATACCTATTTTCCAGTACATTTAGAGATAATGCAGTCATTTTCAATGAACCGCCAAGCAGGGAGAATAGAAAATTCAGTTCACAATCCTAATGTAGTACGGGAGACAGATCTGGTTTTTTCTCTAATGGTTTGTAACTCCTGTTACATTTAATAGGAACTGTACATCAAGACGTGGGGAGAGACAGCAGATTCCTGTTCTGCAGCTTGGAGAATTACAGACTCTTCAGAATGTCCCCGACACCTGGACACAATGGGACAGGTTAAAAATGTTGCCTCCTATGAATTCTAGGCTTTTGTTCATTTCAACATTCAAGGCAGACCTTTCATACACAAAAAATACTTCAAAGGTATGCATTTATTTTTCACTTGTTTGTTTAAATTTATAGTCCTTTCTCTGAGAATAGTTCTTACTCATCTTCGCACTGAAATATTTTCAGTGCACCAATGCCAGTTCCCTTGATGCTGCCTGTTTAATAGTGGCAGATTCTGTTTTGCCACTGATGGCAAACAATTTAATTAGGAACACAAAATTGCTGCCTGCCTTATTTCCCCCCTGCAAGCGTCTGCTCCTTGTCTAAGAATAAGAAACTACCACTCTAAAAATCTCTTTCTTTAAGCTCTCTAATGAAACTTCCCAATTCAACTTGTTTCCCTGAGCTTTCTCTGCAACAATTTATTCTTTCTAAACAGACCTTTAGGTATGCAAGGCCGTTTGTAAATTATATGGTACTGGCAATATCATGAAATATCATGACTGCAGTTTATGGGCAGATGAAGGGGGATGAGTTGTAACAAGAATAAGTTACACAAACTACACTGGGGGAGGAATGGGAGATCCCTGGTGCCAGCAAAATTATTAAACTTTAGAGTGGCACTTAATGAGGACACTAAACTAAGTGACCTTACGAATGGGTGGACATAGCAAATGGAATTCTCAGGGAATTATCTTCCATTATCTTACAAAGTAATGAGGGGACACAATATCACAGGCCAAGATCAGAAAAGTACAGGTGAACTGAATATTAGCAAATAAAGCAGTTCACTGAAAACAGCTATCCCTCTAGAATCATCCTGAATGTACACCATAAAATCACTGGTGAAAAGAATGTAATTTATGGTTTGGGGCCATATATTTTCTACCTAATTTTGCCTTTTTACAAATGTGTCTGGCCAAAAGCATAAAAGCTTGCACTGTCTCTGTTATTAATACATAGTTATGAGGAATACTGGAATTAGAAAATCAGTCCTGTGCTATGGATTTCTCTACCTTATTTACCTGTGAAATAGGGTGGTAATTCTAAAGAACTATAGAAACTAAGTGAGGGATCAGTAATACATGGTTGAATATAAATTAGAAAATATAGGCATATGTATATGTGTATGCATTTTGCTCGCAGGTACCATCTTTATTGAGGTAAAATTAACATGCAGTAAAATGCACAAATCTTACATGTACAGCTCAATGAATTTTTGCGTATACACTCTTGTGACCGCTACTGAGATCAATATTTTCTTTACCCTAGGAAGTTACCTCCTGCTCCTCTCTAGCCCATACAACCCCCCAGGGCTAACTACTCCTCTGACTTCTGTCACCGTAGATTAGTTTAGAATGTTCTTGAATTTCATAAATATTAAATACATGAAGTCATAGATATGTATACTTGAGTGTTTGCGATCTTTCACACTCAATATAATTTTTGACACTGTCACCATCCTCCATTATTAGGGATTGAAATGGTTGGGGAGAACAAGGATAAGAAACCCTGAAAGCATCAAACAGCCTCCTCTCCTTTTCTTTTTTCTTTTCTACATCATTGGAACTTCATGGTTAAGAATGTGGGCTTTGCCTTCTCTCAGGTTGGGAATTAATTTCAGCTCCATCACTACCATTTGTGTAAACTTGGGTAACTGACTTAAAATCTCTGAGCTTTAGTTTTCCAATTAGAAGAATGAGATCAGTAACTCACGGGGTAGGTGTGAGGGCTAAATACGATAATCCCCACCAAGTGCTCAGTATAGGTTCTGGACACTAATTGATAATATTGAAACCAGTCTGGCATATTCTAAGTCAAAAAAGAAGAGCTCATGAGGACAGCAGGCAGAAGGATCAGGACTTCCAGGCTCTGAAAAACAATGGTTCTATTTAAAAAAAATTAAATAAAATCAGCCCTAAACCAGCGTGGCCACCTCCCAGTAGGGCAAAAACAGTTGCTGATATGTGTTCTTTCCTAGATACACCTGTGTCATTATTGGTCATTTTTAATAATAAAGGAAACACAATTGGTAAAAATGTATTTACATAGATTTCACAATTACCAGTGCATACTTACTTTGAGACAACTGCTGATAGGGATAGATTTTAGAACTTGAAGGGAAGTTACAAGTCATATGTTATAGGCATGTTATATATAGGCATTTATCCTCATGCTATATAGACAAGGAAACCGAAGCAAGTCAAGTCATTTACTTAAGGTCAGTGGAAAAAAGCCAACATTTCTGCCACATAGGGCAATGGTTCTCAAATCATTAGCTACAGCGTCACCTCATGCTGATGGAACTTGTTAGAGATGCACATTTTCAGGCCATACCCAAGACCTACTAAATCAATCTCTGGGGACAGAGCCCAGCAATCTGTGCTCTGGCATGCCCTCTAGGTGATTTTTACCTGCTGAAGTTGGAACTTCAGTCTAGAGCCTTGTTACCAAGTATTGTCTGTGGACTAGCAGAATCCACCTCACCTGGAAGCTGATTAGACATGTAGACTCTCAGACCCCAGACCTACTACCTTCTATGCTTTAATAAGATGCCCAGGTGACATGGATGCCATTACAATTAGGAAGCATTGATCTACACTAGCAGCCATGGTCAGAAACAACTGAGCATAAGCTGCCTACCAGGATTTATGCTATTTTCTGCCATCAGAGCAGCCCCAGAGGATAGCACCACCAAAAAGCAGTGGGTTCCTCCTGTGGGCCAGATCCTGTGCTAAGCACCTTCTGTGGGGCTGTTCATGCTTTAAAATCCTTTAGTACAGAAATAATTATCCCCATTTTGTTAATAGAAAAATAGTCTCGAGGAGCTCTTCTTTACCCAAGGTCATGCCATTAGTAGGTGAAGGAGTTGGGGAAGAATCTTGGCTCTTTTGGACCTTGTCCATGAACGAGACTCCAGCTTCCTGCTCCCCCTGGAGCACTGTGTAGTTACTGTGTATATTTAAGTAAGCACTGTGATAATTACCCAAAGCAGGACCTGCTTATCTGCATTTAAACCCATTTTAATTTACAGAAATTACAACAAGCCTAAGGGTATCCACGGGTATGATATCTTGAGTATTACCATTGATAATTTTTAAAAGGAAAGATTAATGGCAGCTTTAGGACAATTAGCCAGGCCAGTGGGTCTGAAACTACCTAGAGGGAAGGACTATATTCTCCCTCTAACCCCAATCTGTCATATACCATTACTTTTGTAACATACAATAGAATGATTAATAGGAAAATAAAAAGATACAAAAAATACAAGCCAACTTCTAAAGAGACTCAACAGATGTAAAATTATACTGTCAAGTCACTATAAAAATTTCTAAATGCTTACTCTCACTGCACTTATATTGTCACAGAGCGGTAACGAACAGTTTGCAGACTGCTATTGTTCCAGAAGTACACTTTAAGTATCAAAAACTAGGCAATCTATAAGTTAAAAATGAAGTATAGTCTGGACCAGTTTTAAACTACTAAAAAGAAGCAAATTCTATGACTCCACATTTCATCCCCAGAAAGGTATGAAAGACCACTGATACTTTCTCCAGAGTCAGCCCTAGGAAAATTGGTAACATTTCATTTTTTTGATGGATTCATTCATCCATCCAACCAACATTCAATGATAATTGATTATGGGTCAGATTCTTGGGATACAAAACTGATTAAGACCTTGTCCCTATTTTTAGGTGCTCACATGACAGCAGATAATGACTTCCTTTCTGCGTACTGTGTATCTATCTGTACATCTTTACAGTACAGTGAGATAAAGATAAAACCAATAAAAGTTTTATATTATATAGGTTTTTATTAGTATCTCATTCTAATCGAGGCCTTTCACACCATCCTGTGGTATAATTAGGATAGGTGTTATTGTGTCCATTTTAAAGATAGGCAAATAGGCTGAGAGGGATTTCCTCATGTGCTCAAAATCACGCGGCTTGTGGAGGGAAAAGCAGGGAATCGCGCTTAGGCTCACTGCCTCCAAGCCCAGTGCTGTGTTTACAGCAGCCCAGCCATGGTTGTTTTTCTTCCACGATTCTTCATCCACTGTCCTCATTGGCTTTGCTTTTTGATATCTGCCCATCCCCAAGCATCGTGACCTGATGTCTTTCCTGGAGGTGACAAGGCTCTCCCCTGGGCTTCTACCCACATTTCTTTAGAGCTAAGAGTCTTTTACTCTTCTTTTTTCTTCAAATTCCAATTAAACTGACCTATACCCTATTCACTCTTGAGCTTACTCTAAACTGAATGACACACACCTAAAAACTGAATATATTTCTCTCGTGAATGGTATCTAATGGCCAACTATTTCCTTTCTATCTGGGGGAGACCTAGCTAAGAATATGAGGTGGTAGAAGTCTGTCTTCATTACTTCCTCTCTCTTAGTGCTATGTCTTTGTTCCCAAACCAGTGACCTACATACTAATACTCTTTTTTCTTAATTCCCTTAGTAAACAGTCTTCCGGTGCATTCAAGTAAAGGTGTAATGGCAGCTAGCAACATATTGACCACCCAGAGGTATTTTTGCATTTTGTTTTCTTCACTATTGTATTGCCATAGCCCAGCATCACATCTCTCACATAGTAAGTGCTCAGTAAATATTAATTGAGTGGTGTTAAATTAATTTGTAATTTGGTAGAAAGAAATCTCTTTTCTAAAGAGAAGGCTGATAGGAGCAGAAACCAATACACAAGCTCCCATCACTTGCCTGGCACCACATTCAGTGCTCCCATGCTTTTTATTTAATTCATGCCAACCTCATCCATTTCCCTGCCTCTGGTCTCCCTTCCAATCTATCCTGTGCACATCTGTCTCAATGATGGCTCCATAATTCACATCTGATCATGCCATTTCCTGGCCTTAAATGCTTTCTGTATATTTCTATTGCTTTCAGTTTATTTATAATCCAAAAACTTCATCAGATGATACACAAGACAGCAGAAATGACAAAATACAGGGTTATTTGGAAGATGCAGTTGATAGGAACTGGGATCCAACTGGATGAGGGGATTGAGAGGAACGAAGGCATTGGTGGCGATGTTAAAGATTGGGCTGGTGAGAAAGGTACTGGAACAAGCCACATTAGGAAAATGCCTGCTGTTTCCCCTCCACCTGCTTCTCTGCCTTTTTTACAAAATGTACGCAGTCCACAAAAACTCCCTTAGACTCATTTTATAATGTGGTGGAACTCAGGTATGATAAAACTTAACTGTAAGATCTTAATTATATATATACACGTTAAAAAAAATTTTTTAAAGATGCTACCTTCCCCATGTTTGCCAGTTATAGATATCTGGTTTTCTCTTTGTGAGGACAATGAAACCCTTCAACCTGTATGCTCTATGTGTTTTCTGTGTAAGAAAAGGAATGGATAGGGAGAAAAGGTTATTTAGATGGTGACTCGTTTCTTTGTGGATGTTGGTTATGAACAAAACTCCAGAACAGAATGGGTGGTGGAAGTGCCAGGAGTAGAAGCAGGTCCTAGCGGACTGTCAGAAGCCAAGTAAAAGGCATGGCAAGGTAAAGACTGTGGGGATTAAAGGTGCAAGACCTGACATAGAGCTAGCTAGGTCCTCTTCACCACATATTGATGAACTGGATGATCTTGGGCAAGTTACTTAACTCTACCATCTATAAAATGAAAGCTAACATAGCACCTACCTCATAGACATCTGGGTTAACTAAGATTTTTCTCAACACAATGCTTAGCCTCCATAAACGCCCAATAACTATCAACTATTATTGCAATAATTGCATGCCTTAGCAATAGAAAAACCATGATGGTCTCTATGGTCCGTAAACAGGGAACTTAATCTTCCACAATGCTCTTTCTACCTAGAAACACCTCTCTCCAAGCAGAATTTGTGTTCATGATGGTCTTTGCCTCCAACTGATATAAGAAAACAGAACTAGTTAGTGTCCTTTTCAAGTAGCAGAAAAAGCCTTTCACCCCTATTAGAATAATCAATAAAAAGGAGAACAGATTTCTGGGACAGTGAGAAACCAAAATTGATTTATGAACCGTGCTTTTTAAAGAAATACCATAGAGTGAAGAGTGTTCTGCATGCTTCCTCCTGCACCAAACAGAAAGCCAGGTCATGGAGACAGAGTTTATGGGAGGCTGGGCGGGCAAATCTGGGGCATTCTGATTCTGATAGGTACTTTCTAAAGCTCTGAGACAACGGTCCAGAGTTGAGCCTGCACAGAATCCTTGGAGGGCTCGAAATGCAGATTTATGGGCTACAGATTTCAACCCACAGTGTCTAGTTCATAGGTCTAGGGTGGGACCCATCTTTTGCACTTTAACAAGTTTCCAAAAGTGATGCCAGTGAAGCTGCTCTGGGCCGCACTCTAAGATCCCCTGCTTTAGAACTGAGAGGTCATTTGCCAGCTAAAAAGAGTTCCAAAATATAGGCTCTCCTTGATGAGAGAGTTTTATTTTTAAAATGCTCTTTTCTTCTTGGAACACCCTCTATTTATGGCCCTGATATTTCAACCATGTCTGCAACGTATCTCTTGACCCTTCTGCGTTCTTGGCAGCTTAAACGTCTCCTGCGTCATCACCTCTCCCTCTCACCAGCACACTTTGGGTGGTGCTTTGGTGCTTCGCACTGCATTTCTCCTGCTTCATCTGCATTGCAAGTTTTGCTTGTTTTATATCTGGAATCTTCCTTTGCTTTTATTTTTGGCCCAACAGTTCTGCCAAAAGTCCTTCCTCTTTTCCTATATACAGAACATAAACACATCTAACAGAGCTAACTGTAACAGTAAACATCTTCAGACTATGTTTACGCCTAGCACACAATCTTTTTAGAGCAAACCCTAAAGAAAACCCAAAACTAAAATATCAACACTTGCAACTGATGCTTTAGGTTATGTGTAATTAACTGACAGATTTATTAATTGTCTTTGATTTTCCTTACATCAAGGGGTACTTGTGCAGAAAACCTACTGAAATTATGTTGGCATTTTTTTACTATCTAATTAATTTCCTGTTTTGTTTTTAGTGTAAACTTCAATTTAAACTCTGTTATGGCCAAATATAATATTTGAATATCAATTTGCAATACTATCTCAACTGGATCTGCCACTGTGCCCAATTTTGTATTTTAATTTTTAGAATGGTCAAGTATAGTTTTTTTTAATATGTTGCTCAACTATAAATATTGGCCAAGAATAAGAATCCTAGTGAAATTCTAGCTTTAACTTAATTTTGTTCTCTTTTCAGTTGAGAAAATGAAATGGATATACTTGCATTTTAGTTATTACAATTGACTGTCTTTTTTATAGCTGTGAGAAAAAATGAACAGCTTGCTATATTCATCAAGGAGAAACCATGGTGTGCGTGTGTTTGCATGTGTGCATTTGTGTGTGTCTGTAAAAACGCTGCATCTGTGCTATGCTGTACTTAACCACAATGACAGTGACTAGCATATAATAAGAGATTATGTTAATTTGTGCCCTGCTTTAGAAAAGTGAGCATTTAAGTCAGCTCTGCAGTTTCAGGGAATAAGTTTTTTTCCTAGGGAAGCAAAGAAGGAAATAAATAAAAACTCAATTACAAAGGAGAATTAACAAAGATGATCTGGTAACTGGTTAAAAGAAAAACATAGATGTCCTCTTACTAGTTGAATTTGCCCTTAAGTTCCAAAGATATTTGATGTTAGTCAGCAACTGTACTTTGAACAACCACACTTAGGGAAAAAGAAAAACTTACACTAAAGTGTCTTTTTCCTAAACAGGGACAAGGTGGGAGAGCGATGAGTAAAGACAATTCAGGTGGAGGGGACTTAGAAAAAGAGGAACAGGAGGAAGGCTCCAAAAGACCCTTTCCTCTCTTTGGCTTATACTTCAGTTCCCTTAAAAATGAATTCTCTACATACAAAATTTGAAAATTCCCTTTTTGATGAGTATTGAACCATCTCTGATGAACTCAGTCATCAAATTTAGCTCAAATGTTCTAAGAACATTTTCACAGTTAAAAAAGCTTTTCAAATGGCTGTTTTGGTAAGAATTCCCCCATATTTGATTTTTCCTGGGAACATAACCTTTACGTTTGGCAAAGGTCAGTTGTGGTAACATATTCTGTGATGAGAACCTGAGAGTTCAGGCGCACTGATTTTGGCGGTAGTATAAATTGGGATAACATCTATGGAAAGTGGTTTGCTCTATTAAGAGAAAAGGGTATATAACCTTTGATCTAGCAATTAACTTATCTATATAACTTCACATGTGGAAAGATACTATGTTCCAATGATATTCACTGAAATGTCATTTGTAATAATATTTATCAATATGTAACTGAATGTAAACTTTCTTTATTCATTATGCAGCTATTAAAACCAACTGAGTATGTAATGATATGGAATGATCTCAAAGAGATATTAAGAAAACCACATGTTTGTATCTGCTTTACATATAAGGCCTCTGAAATGATATAGAAGAAGCTGGTCTAAGTGGTCATGTCAGGGAAAGTACTTTGTAAGGCAGGGAGTCCAAGGTGGGAGGCAAATTTTATCACATGCTTTTGGGACCTTTTGATTTTTATACTCTAAATATCTACTTCCTATTCAAAATGAATTAAATAGTTTAAAAGTCCATGGAACTCTAGTCACCAATAAGCTTCAAACTGGGTTAATTCAACTTATTTCAATGACTTCACAACCCAAGAACTGAGAGTCTAAGTCATATGCTTCTGAATGTGATTAAACTTATACACCAAAGGCAACAGTCCTAGCCCAGGCCATGTAAACTCAGGGACAGAAAAGTATTTCTTTTTAACAATGTTATGTCTTAAATGTGCATTTGTAAAACTAAGATTGACCCATTCTTTGCTTTTCCTGACATGCTTAGTAAGTTTAAAGTCTATCTCTGGAAGGCAAAATAAAGGAAGCCTTGTAGCCATCATTAAATGTCTTCACTGTAAGATTTATTGCCATAATTGTGACAGAGAAAATGATTTTTTTTCCTGGCAGCAAAATAGTCTTAAAAAGAAACTAGGTATTGTTTTTCTTTTCCAAGAAAAGCATAGATACCCCCAAAATTACATGGTGTCACAGAGCATGCCATAGTTAGAAAAAATGATGCACTGCCTTTCCAGTCTCATTAAGAAAATTACACAGTTAACTCTTTGTACTTTTGAAGGTTGTCTCTGTCTGATAAACTTTGTTATTAGAACAACATTCAGATGAAAATTGTATATTGAAACTAACTCATTTTGGAGTTAACAAAGTAGATTCTGAACTAAAACAGAAATAATACAAATTCTACAACTGCGGCCCAAAATTCCAAGGTCTTTTAATGTAGCTATTGGTGGAGGGAATAAGAAATATAGTACAGGCTCTATACTTGCTCAAGTAATTTACAAGTGGGTTATTAATGTAGGAAAGGACAGGACCATGCCGTTTTCTGCACGACTATCTGCACAGACTAATATTATGGGGTTCATGCTACTCTCTCACTCTGTCATTCATTTTTCTTATTTGGCCTATCAGTCACCAACCACTGGTCTCATTGCTAGGGGCTGGGAGGCCCAAAAATAAATGAGGTACACATTCTGTCCTTCAAGAACTTATAGGTTAGTGAGAGGGGGGGGGTTGAGGGGAAATGAACACAGAAAGAGATAAATGCAAAGCCATGTAATAAGTGTAATAAGAGGGGCAGGAGGAAAGTCATAAAATTCAGCTTGAAGAGGGCAGGGTTTGTGTGTCTTGGGGAGGTGGAGTAGGGAAGATCAAGAAAAATTACCAGGAGGGTGTGATAATTTAAAGAGAGTTTCAGTGATATGTGTAAGTTAGCCGGGTGTTGTGTGTGTGTGTAAGGGGGAAGCAAAAGCAGAATTGCAAGGAGAGAACACAACACTACAACCCAAGAAATATCAAGGTGAGGGGTGGGGTGAAGGGTAGCTTCCAAGCAGCTGTGCTCCTGTAGCACATGGCTAAGGGCAGGAGGGAGAGAGGGTGTGTGTGAAGGAGAAGTGGGATCCTCATAGGAGAGCCCAGCAAACAGAATATTTGAACAAGGTTGGACTGTGAAAAAAATGCAGCAGAAATCATACACTGGTCCCCCTTGAAACCTATTTACTTCAGAAATGGAAGCCACAACTTCAGATGCTAACTATGTCATTTGGGTTTAGGAGGGGACAGGTAGCGTAATAAATTGAGACAGTGATAATAAATAGGTTGTTTTGCTGATTAACTGGAACTTTAAAAAAGATTATTTCCTCCATAGCAAATACTGCTTGTATGGAATTGGCTACCACCCCACAGGACATCTGAAAGCACAATTCACAGGCACTTCATTGGTCTTCAGGTTGCTGGTGTCTGGAGTCTGAAGGCTTTATTAATGCTTTTTATTTGGAAATGCTCCAAAATATCTGGATTTTTAAAGACAAAAAATACTGAATATTCTTTAAAAAGAAAAATTCACTGTTCATACTAAAAGCTGTGATGGGGTAGGATAAAGTAATATGAGGTGATATTTTTGAACATAGATTGTTCTCTCAATATACAGTCTTTTTATTGTGGTGAAATACATTGTGGTAAAGTTTACTGTGGCCTCTGTCTCCAGCAAGATAACTTGGGCTTCCTTGCAGCCAAAGTTGGGGGCTGGGCTGCAAGACAGCAGAATCCAAACTGTCAGATTTATTCAGTCCAAAGCCTAGAGTAGACCTTCTATTCCTTTTTTTTTATTGGTCAAAGCAAGTCGTAGTGTGAGCTCAAGACAACAGTTGGGGTAAACTCCACCTCTTGGTGGGGAAAGAGTGACAAGAAACTTGTGACCATGTTCAATTTACTGCAGAATTTATACTGAAAATTGAAAATTTATGTACCTAAAAACAAAACAAACTCTTTCCATATTAGGTTGTCTGTAAGGACCACTTGCTGTTCTTTGTTTCTTTAACTAAAAAGTCTTTCCATGAGGCTGAGGATAGGGGGGTATGGGGAGATGGTAACTTATTGGCATGTACTGTGATAACTGACATGTTTATTTTTGTTTCTATAGTTTTGTTCTAAGCTCCCTGATGATAGTGTTGTTTTATATCTTCTGGCAATTATTGTTCTACTGGTATCTCTTGCAGTTATTGGGAAGGGAGAAATTTTGAATTAATTCTATAGTGACCTAGTATTTTATGTATCCTGAATCCTGTATTTCTTTATTCTTGAGGTCATAAAAAATAAACTTTGCTTCCACTGCTTCACATAGCATCTGGCCAAGAACTTAGTGGTCCATTAATTTTCCACAGCCTGACTGAACTCTAATTCCAAATTCTAATTTTGTTGCAGCTTATTGTTATACATCATTTTTATCACTTGAATATACTTTTCAACAGTAGTTGTAAGATTTCTCATTCAGTTCTGTGGTTTATTCAATTCTGTAATTTAGTTCTCTAAATTTTACATTAGTTTCAATGAACCCTGCCAGTCTTTGTGGACTTGACACTGTGTTCTTGTGTTATTTCTCATTTCTCTTTTGGTCAGCTGGGTCCACCTTCAAGTAATCTCCTTAGGAAGGACACAGAGGGATATGCCCTTTAATCCTTGCTTGACTGAGAGTCTTGGCATAGGCATACTATCCAGATTTTATGAGGAATTCTTGCTTCTCAACATTTTTATACCCCCAACTTATTGATATCACTTTTTCTTTCAAAATAATGTTGAAAAAAAAGAAGGTTGAGCATTCTTATTGTTGCTTCTTTCTGAAAAGTAATTATGCAATGTCCTTGAACTTATGTTTTAAAAATTATTTGTTTAGATATAGGTCCTTCTTATTAACTTTGCCTAGATCCTGATAAGTCGCTTTTAGATATAATTGTTCTTCAGCTCAGGAAAGTTTGCTTCTATTATATTTTGACTATTGCTTCCCTCATATTTCTCTGGTTTCTGCATTTGGAAAATTATTATTTAAGTCTGACCTCAAATAGTCTGTCTTTCATGTTTTTTTCTCATCTTACCTCTCTGCATTTTTTTCCCTCTGCTTAAGGGAGGGTGTCTCAAGTGTGTACTCCACAGAACAGATATGAATTTGCAAGTTATTTATGCTGTCCAACAGTGAAACAAATTTACATTTTCCATCACATTTTTTCCTTGTACTATTTTTTTCATTTTAGCTATAATAATATCTCTGTCTTTATCTCAGCTGGATTTTTCGTATGGTTGCCTGCTCTTTTTTCAAAGAGTTTTCTTTTTGACTCCTATTGAGGGACCCAGCAGAAATGTTCCCTCATTTTTACCAGCTTATTGTGGGACAAGTCAGGCTCCTCTTCTGAGGCTTTTGGGGCAATATTCTCTACTGTTAAGTGGCAATATTTATTTATTAACCTTCTTTTCCACAAGAATGGGTTGCCAGATTACTAAAATGCAGCAAGAGAAAATCAACTAGAGGCAGAAAAAGGAAGAACAGGGAGAAAGACCTTAATAAGTCTAAGGACAGAGCTATATAAAATGCCCACCCTCAAGGCACACATTCTGGTATTGGTGGACACCTATCTTTGACCATCCTTGTAAGCAACAAATGGCAATACACCAGCCACATTAGACAAAGAAGAACAATTTTTAAGAGAAGCTCATTGCTTCCAGACACTAAGATGAGGAAAAAATTGTCTATAAAGGCCCACATATATGAGATTCTCTGCCCAATATCTTCAACGATATCTGGAAGAGAGTTATATGGCCAATGTGATGTGGCTAATGATTTTACCCCAAAAGCAATTCAGTACGGAGGTTGTTCTCTTTGGCAATTATCTGGAGTGTGATTGTTCTCTGTTCCCAATTAAATTGACCAATTTAACCCAATTAAACAACACCTTAGTAAAATGTCAAACCATATGCAGGGTTGATACCACCTTGTTAAATTACTGGAGCCTAGCAAAAAAACATATGACTGAAAAAAAAGCACATAAAACAATTCTATCTTCATAAGCAGAATAAAGCCTCTTCTTAGGAAATAATTTACACCTACTTTAATGCACAGACAAATCAGAAGTGAAGCCCCAATATTCTACTTCTAGACTTTGGCTGCAACAATCTTAGCATGAAAATCTTTAAGGCAGTTGTCCTCAAATACTCAACTGAAGTCAAACCACTTTGATTAAGTATTCAGAATGGATTACTTTGAATAATGCTACTTCCTGGACTCTCTACAAAACTGCTACCTAAATACAAAGCATCTAAATGAGTTGATTATTAAATATAAATAAATTAAAACTTGGGAAGTATTAAAAAATTTTTTTGACTTAACGTAATTGAGAACCATTGGGAGGAATGATAGATGAGAGAGCCAGATGTCCATTATGGCTACACCTTGATCATGCCAATGAGACTTTATCTTTTGTGTATTCTAAAGTTCTTATTTCTTGTCTACAGGACATTCTTTCCAAAACATATTAGACAGCAGCTGCAAAGGCCTTTCTTAAATCTTTTCAGGGCTTTTGAAGGTTTTCCCCCTTCTAATTTAGGGTTCTCCTATGGGATAGTAATAGTGAAGTGACAGTAAATAAAAAATCAGAAATATCACAAAAACCCACTGGTTCGATCATTAGCCTCTAAGTATTTATACACTTTCTGGCTTTGTGTTCTTGGGTACATTTTCCCCAGAAAGATTCCAAAATCATTTATGAAAGAGTTTTTTCAAAAACGGCCTGGAAATATCTATTTGTCAATAAGCAGAACAGTCTCTTCTAGAGATATAAGGCCAGGATAATCCTGCATGGAAGAGGTCAGTGGGAAAATCACCCTGTGTGCTTTTCACGCCAGCCCAAAAAAGACAGATGATAGATAGATAGATAGATAGATAGATAGATAGATAGATAGATAGAAAGAAATTTTAAAGGAGACCATGCAGTCCAAGGGGGCAGTGGCAGTGGGGTAAGTCCTGATGGAATGAGTACAAGGTTCCACTACTGGCAGCTTCTCTGAGTCTCTATAGAGCTAACAGCAAAGGGGCGGTTTCCCCAGTAGGGGAACCTAAGCTATCTCCCTCTCCCTCCACGGAGCTCTCAGTTCTCACCTTTCAGAAACCAACTATATATTACCACAATGACTCTAGCACAGCTGTCCTCATAAACAATGTTTCCCACAGCAGAATGTGGTGTGTGTGTCTGTCTTAAAGAATACAATACACAGCAAATTTTTCATGCCTTTTCAAGTGTCAGTGCAAACATGATGAAAACTATCCAAATGCAATCCAATTATCCCTTGCCTGTCCAATGCAAACTGTGCTCTGGTGTGGACCTAGCCAAAATTAGAACAAAATAGTAATTTTCTGGACTGAGAACATATGTGCTTGTGGGTGCACGGTGGGGCAGATGAGGGCTATAGCCCGGGGACTGCTCCCATGTCCCTAAGTGCTGCTGCTTAAGGGTGTATTTCAACATTGTGAACGTCATTCCTATTATGTGACAAGATGACAAATACTATCCAATGAACTACAACACATAAAAGGGAAAATTAACATTTTCTCACCTTGGAAGGGCTTGAAAGGTCCATCTAGCTGCAGACACTGGCTTATATTATTTTGCCAGGAAGGTTTCAACCTGGAGATGGGTTCAAAGAGCAGAATTTTAACTAAGAAGGAGGTTGGGATAAAAAAAGGGTTTCCCAAGCAGCTATCCTGGGCAACACAAGATGGACTTTGATGAAATATTCTAAAACTAACTTTCTAAAGGGGGCTTCTGGTCTCCCTGCTTTACATCTGTACTTGAATAGATAAACAGGTGAAATTATATTCCACAGTCAAAGCAGAGTCTCTCAAAATACAATGAAGTGATGGAGTATTCTAATAAACTATAGGCTTCCAAACATCTGGTTCTCCATCCTAACCCTACCTGGTTATCACTTATAAGCTGACAATCTTTTTTATTGTTTCTGCAGGCTGCAACTAGATAAAAAAAAAAGGGGGGATCATTTCTATGATCAACAGTCATTTTGTAAGTCAGCTCCATGTATGGATACAGGCTCAGCAAACCTGCCATCAGTCAACTGAGCTTTCCCCTTAAACATGCAGGCTTGACGGAGTGATTTAGTTTTTCGCAGCCTGATCAAACAAATATCATCCAGAACGGTTATTTTCTCTCAAAGGGTTGTTTGTTGAAGTTCAACAAGTGTCAGGGGAATTTAATGGACCATATGATAGCAAAATCAGCTGAGGGACTCTCTTTGCTGTTCCTGTGCTTAAAAGGAGAAAATAGTGAGTATTTGTAGACTTTGGAATAAATTTGGGGGGACGGGGCTAGTCAAATTGTGTTTTGGTAAAAACTTGGTATTGTTTAGGAGCTGTGATTTTAAAATGCACTACTTTAGCTCCTAAGTAACTTCCACCTCTAAAGGTAATTTTCCACAGAACAATATTCATTTTTGTGGTAAGATTAGATCTTGGCTGCTTAGAAGGACAAGGGATTGACAATGAGCTCTGGAGGTGATTTTTGTGATTCCATGGGTAAAGAAAGTTCAAAGAAGAGTGAGAACAAAGGTTCCTATTTCAGAGCATTAGGTTTTGCCTATATAATTGTAGAAAATTCATCAGTTTTCAGAGCTTCCTCTATATAATGGTCTTAAGTTGTTAGTTCTGTATTATCTTTAGAATTCCAAGGCTAAAAATAAAAGGTGCATACAAGTACTAATTTAGTGCATAGGCTCTGGACCACACTGTCAAGGTCATATCCTCCATTTGCCCGTCATCTATTAGCCATTTGATGCTGGATGTCTTACTTAACCCTCTGAACCTCAGTGTCTGCAGCTGTAAAAAGGGGATAATAACAGCGACACACGGAGGGCTGGTGTGAGGATTAGCGAACCTATGCATGCACAGCTCACAGCACAGCACCTGTCACGCCGAGATCACTCAGTAAATGGTAACCACCGTTTTGAGACGTGACGAAAGTAATCTTGAGGGATACAGCACTTGAAGAGGTGCTTCATCCATATGAATTAAGTAAAATCAGCTTGGTTAAGGGTCTGATTACCTGATGTCCACATTTTTGCCTTGCTTGCCTTCCCTTTAATTTTCTACCCCTTCATCATTGCATACTTCTCAACATAATCCAGTGTGGGACAATTCTACTAGAGGAGAGCCCAGTGGGAACAGGGAGCTTCCCATGAAGATTAGCAGAGCAAACAAATAAATAAAAAGAAACCTGTCTTCTGGCTTAGTGTAGAACACTTAGTTGGGGAACTGGTGTGTGTACTGAAACAAATTTTTGTATTATGTGAGATATCGATTATCATTTTTCTAGGCCATAATTAGTGCGGAGCATCAATGGGTGAGGACAGACACGTGTGTGCATATGCCTAACCCACTATGCATGCACACACCTGTATTTGTGCACACACGCAAAATTTCCTTCAAACATTAGTTCCCTTCCATTTATAATAAATTCTATCCTCAATTCTGCATGACATTGCTGGCGAAAGGACACAGTTTCTAGTTATGTGTTTGAGGCACTGACAGCAGCCCCTTGATTCAAACATTGATCTGCCATCTTCTATAAAGTAAAGATCATGTCCTTTGCATCAGAGATAGAAAAATCCTCAAAGAAGGAGTTGGTTAAAAATGAGCATTTTAGTAAAAACTACTTGCTATTCCTCTGTCACTGCCTGAGATGGGGAGATGTGGAGTCAATTTAGTGAGCTTCAGTTGCAGCTGACTTTGGAAGGAATAATGTACTCATGTCCCCCCGGATGCATAGTGAATCAGGAGCAGTCTCAAGCCTGCTATTTCGCAGACTGTGACCTGATCAGACTTCCAAACACAAAGTGTTCCCTTAAAATAGGAAGAGGCAAATCCCTTGATCTGGGGAGACCATTTAAGGGCTTCCCAATTCATTTCTAAAATATATGTGGGAGGGTCTCCATTTTCAGAATATTCTTAGCAAGCTCAAGACCAGGAGGAGGTGGGAAAAGGGCCAACCTGGGCAACTGCCTTTACAGGGAGATTCCAGAAATGTAAGAAAGCCTCTTGTCCTGTGCACCCCATACACACTCATTCTAGGCCTAAAGTGCTATCACCAGATCTACCTTCTAACTTCGTTTTCTTTGAAGTCACACTTTTGGTAGGGAGGAAATAAGTAGCTGAGGTGGGGACTGGCTAGGGAAGGGACAGTGCAGACACACGTCTCCCTCTTCATATTTTGCGCAGTACTGGTTTTGAGGCAGATGAGTATGACCTTCAATGAATGAGACTATAATGACCCACTGAGTGGGTCCAATTAAAATGAGCACCAAATTGAAAAGCAATGTATCTGAAAGTAAAAGTAGTCAGTTCTACTTCATGGACCCCTTTGGAGAAACACCCTACGTAAGACCTGAGCCCCTGACACTACCATGTAATGACTTTTTTCCTTGTCAGAGGAAGCACATATGATAAAGAGACTGCACATATCTCAAGCAGGGCATCCCCAAAGACCTCATCCATGAAATTACTTGTCTCATTGCAGAAGAAGAACCTGTAACACAACTAAACACCCTGGTAAAAGCCCCTCTTCTTCCTGAAATCACACATTCTTGCTTTTTGTATTTCTATAAAAGAATAGGCAAACACTTGTCCATCCATGTTCCAAGTGAGGCACAGGAACTGTCCTACTGGCTGTCTCCATGGCCTTTATTCCTACTTGAATTAGACAGAAAGAGAGATGGGCACATTTACCTCTCATTTGGGCTGATTAGCCAGCAGTGACAGCAGGTCCTGAGTCCCAAGGGACTCAAAGACATGGCCCAGTGTCCTCTGTGAGCTTTGAGGCCCCAGGCAAGGACAGGAAAAGGCTTCAGGAACACTTGCTTGCAACTGATAAGGAATGAAAAGTGAATGAGACCCTTGAACTGGTCTCCGTTTCTTGGCCTCATTATGTCTTTTGGAAAGCAATCAAACTTCATGTGAAGTTTTACTGAGTGTCAGGGTTGAATCTAGAAACCCTGTATGTTAGGCGAGTCTGGAAAGGCTTGGTCAAGGTATGAGAGAATAGCTGGCAGATAAAAAATGCATATAACCTATGGATAGGGGATCACCTTCTTATGAATGTGTCCCAATTGTAGCTCTACTGAATGAAGCACATGGAAGAAAAGGTAGAAATATCATGCTGGGATCTGGATACATGAGAGAGACTCTCAAAGGGAAGGACAGTGCTCACCATAAGTAGGCACGGTTTATGGATGGCCACTGACCTCCACTGCTCTCAGCGTTCTCCCCTGTGTCTAGATGGGTACACAGTTTCATGTCTCCTGGACTCGAAGGGAAAGATTCTTAAAAACTGAGAGCTTAAAAGAATTTTTAAAGTTTGTATTTCCAATTCACAATTCACTCATCCATATTTTTATTCAGTAAGTGTTTATTTACACCTAACTATGTGCCAGGCATTGTCCAAGTGCAGGGGATTCTGTGGTAAGAGAAAAACAGAAGAGCAGCTTCGTCTTTGCCCTCATTCTAGAGGATGCAGTAGGCATTAATAAAACAGTCATACTAAATAAATTTAAAAGTCCATCCTTGGTTAGTACTAGACAGGAGGGGGATATTGTGTGAGAAAGCAAAAGATGTAGGTGACTGACATAGTCTGAAGGGTACAGGAAAGTTACTCGAAGAAACAGAGACCCAGATGGAATCTGAAGCATGAGTTGGACTATTTAGGATAAGGGGTGGGAGGAAGAGGATTCCAGGCAGAGAGAAGAGTGAATGCAAGTGCTCTGTGGCAGGAAGGATCATGGCCCATTTGAGGGACTGAAAAAGGCCTGGGGGTTGGAGCACAAGGGAGCATGGAGGAAATGTGGCTGGTGGGGCAGGTCCAGATCATGTAGGGCCTTGTAGGCTATTTTAATTACATTGTTTGCTCTTAAATTAGTAGGAAGCCTAGAAATATTACTAGCTTTTAACAACCGGTAGTACCATAAAATGGACAGGACACATATTTTTTAATGCTCAGGACTCCATACAATGCTGAGTGTTCGTCTCAGGGCTGTCACATGGGGCTCTCAGGGTCGTGTGCTGTGCATGCCTCTCTTACTCTGTTGTGACCGAATGGGCCTCGGGGGCAGTGGGGATGCGGAAGCCTTGGTTAGACGTTCTCTGATGAGCATACAGGGTTGTCTCCTTTAAGTGGAGAATCAAAGGACACACTTGAAATTGAAAGTAGTGTGAAAGGAATCTAAATTGGTTAAATGTCAGACACATCCATGATTTATGTCTCCTTTACATCTCATTGCTGATAAAGCTAACACTCCTCTGTTGGTTGTGTGTGTGTGTGTGTGTGTGTGTGTGTGTGTGTGTGTGTGTGTGTATCTATAGGAAAAAAAATTCCAAGGTAAGGAGACTGGAGGTCCGCTGCCTTTTTACTCCTGGCATAATGATAAGATCAGAGAAACATCTGGCCTAGGAAAAATGAGAACTTCATGCCAAGCACTTGGCAAACTCCCTATTAATTTTTCTTTCTTTTTTAAATTACACAGGCAATGCATACTCACTGTAGAAAAGGTAGGAAACGTGTACAACCAAAAAGGAGAAAACTGAAAACTCCCAATTCTATTAACATTTTGGTAATTATATATACTGCCAGATATTTTTTTTCCTGTGTGTGTGTATACCTTTGAATTTTCTAATACACCCATAATATTGAATGAGAAACACGCTCATTTTTAGTAGAAAAACTAAAATTTGTTCCCTTTCACAATAGAAATTAACCTGGAAGCAATGGGAAATGGAAAAGTTACAGACTCCATTGTGAGATGAGAGTTTTCCTGTGAAACCCCAAATTCACGACAAACAACTCTGGCTTCCAATTTTCAACATGATTATTTATTTTCAAGTTATTAGTAATTTTAGGCAGCAATGAGGATAAAAGTATATTATGAGAAAAGGTAAGTCAATGTCTTTAGATGTTTGCTAATCAAAAAAATTCTCCAGATGCCTAAGTGGGGATTTCTCACTTATATTTCCAGAGACAGGGAAGTCCTGGCTCATGTTGACTCTTCTTATGCCAGAAAATAATCTGCAGTGTAGTTACTTTACGAATTTATATATACTGCATATATTCATTTTCTAGGGCTGCCACAACATATTATTGGAAAATAGGTGCGTTAAAACAAAAGAAATGTATTCTCTTATAGGTCAAAAGGCCAGAAGCCCAAATCAAGGTGTTGACAGAACTGGTTCCTTCTGGAAACTCTAAGGGGAGACTCCACCCCATGCCTTTCTCTGGTCTGTGGTGGTTGCCAGCAATCCTTGGTCCTTGCCAGCAGTCCAGGCTACATCACTCCAGTCCCTGTCTCCACTGTCACATGGCCTTCTTCCCTTTGTGTCTGCATCCAAAGATCCCTCTTTTCTCTTAACAAGACACCAGCCATTGGATTTAGGACCCACCCCAGTGCAGTGTGACTTTGTCTTAACCAGATTACACCTGCATAGAACTCATTTTATAAATAAGGTCACATTCACAGGCACCTGGGATTAGGACTTGAACATATCTTTTTGGGGGGACATAATTCAACCCACTACACTGTATATTATATAAACCAGTGTATAATAATTTATTTGATTCATTAGTAGCAGTATATAGGAAAATTTTAATTGCAAAGCAGTTTTGTTTTCATTAATGATACAAGGATCCTACCTGAAATTCTCCACCTCATACCAAAAATTAAATACTAAAAACAAAACAAACCAAAACAAGTACTTTCCTTTAGCACACACTGTGGAAATAGCCTAGGCAAACATCAAATGAAATCTGGGGAACAGAAGGGGCAGAGAGCAAATTCATGAGTCCTAAGAATATTATCTTCATATATTAATTAAAGGATGAATTAATGTATTAATTTAAGGAAGAAAAATGCAGGTAAGAGTATCCTGTAGTGACTGAACCTTCATTCTAAGAAATACTGCTGTGCACCTAAAAATAGGGTAAAACAAGTATGAGTTACTCTACAATTTTTGTAGAATTGGGATGGAGTCTATTTGAAAAAAGGGCATGAAAAAGCTCATTTTCTTTTTAGTTGGGATATTTTAACATAATGTCTGGGTTTTCTGGAACTTTGGGAGTTGGTATAAATGGTGTGAGCACAAATCTAAGAAATTATTGTAAAATTGTCTTAATCCATACTGAACTGGATTTATGGCCTACCTCAGTGATTAATTTTTCTATGATTTTTACATAAAATGTTATTTAGAGGTTAAAAACTTCTGTAAGATAGAATTTTGTAGATTGAACATTTGCCCCCAGATTCACACTGTTGGACATTAAATACAGTATCATGATACCTGTGATTAGGAAGGCACATGATATAAGGAGAGAGAGGCCCTGTGCACCCCGATGCATCTCCTTCCTGGCTTTGGTTTTCCAGCCTCCATCCTGTGATCTATCACCAACCCTCCACTCTGTTCTACCTGGCCTGTCTGTCGTACTATTTCTGCAAAAACCCACTCAGCTCTTTGAACCTAGATTCCTGGTGTTGTAATGTGCTGCTGGGGAAGAAAAAAAAAATCACACAAATGAATGAATGTATGGCCCAACAAGTTCATGGTTACCACCCTCATTTAGGACTTCTGTTTGCCCTGAGATGCTCTGAATGATGCTGGCCAGAGTTCTCACTTATTCAACTTCTGCATTTCCTGTAATTTCAGAATTTCAGAAGAATTTGCCCCAGCATTTACAGGATCCCTTCTCTAATTCAGTTGATATTAAACAGGCTGAAAAGGCTTTAGAATCTATACTCAGTGATTTTAATAATTATAAAATACTCCATTTGGGGAGAGCACTAGTAATAGCAGGTGAAAATAGTTGACAAATATAAAATATAGTAAAATGACTGTTCTCTCCTTATTCTGCTGTCATGAATTGTATATTAAAAGGGACCTCAACAAAAAAGTACTGAAATCTCAAGCTTTAGCTTAAAATTATGTTTAGTCATGTTTAAAGGTGGTCTATGCTTTAGACTTGAAGTTTATTTTGGGGCCTTGCTGTTGTTTGTCATTATAAACAGTGACAAGTATGAAAGAGAGGGAATGCAATGGCCCATTTAAATACACTCTCTGGTTTCCTTTCCTTTCACTGATGGGCAACAGAGAAAACTGCTTTCTATTGCCAGCAGTTGAGGTTTCATGGTTGCCCCCCACCCATAAACCATTAATAATTTTTTGTTAGATTGCATAATTTATGTATCAGTTTTGAATGCATAATGTAATACTGTATACTGAAGGGTAGTCTTTCTTCAAATAGGTTACCGAAAATGAAATAAATACCTAGATTAAATTTCCATACTAGGAAGAGAGAAATGAAATAATTTGCTGAGTTGCAAAAATATGTAATAGACATTGTGGTGATAATCTAAATTCTAAAAATATTACCTCATTGTTCTAGTCATCTCAGATGATTTCATTCTAAAAGCAATTTTTCAAAAATGTAGCTGCAATAGTTGAACAAAAGTATTTTTAAATAAAATGAGTCAAGAAATAATCTCTATCTGAATATTAATAAGGATTTATTAATTTAGGAGCATGCAGTGTAATGTAGAAATGTGACCATATTTATTTTAGTGCCTCTGATTTTGTGAATCAAGGGCCTACAGAACCTTGAAAATATAACATTATAAGAAAAGAGCTGAAAAGATTTTGCTTATCTTTGTATTTGACCCTAAGATTTATTCTAACAAAAAAGTTACTAGAGGATTACTTATATTTCTAGAAACTTGTTGGTATTTCTAGAGATTTGTAGATTTTCTGTAGTTGTAAGAAATACAATCCATGTTTCATATTAAGAGGCATCTACTAAAATGAGTATATATTTTTTTCCAAACGATGATCTGCTCCTTTCTCATGTCTCCTATAAACCATTATTACTTAGTCCTTCTCCTTTTGCTTTTATTACTATCATATTTTTCATGGATCCAAACCCCTTATTTTTGAAGTTTTTGTCTTCCTGAGAAATTATCAAACTTCAACTGTGGGATTGGTAGCAGAGCCTATGGGGATCCCAAATAGATTTTGATTTTCTCTGGGCATTGGGCAGACCATTTGTTGTTTATTCCTCTGAAATGGTGTTATTTTCCTGATGATAATAGGATTATGCTCATCAGGACATGTGTTATGTTCCTTAGCATAACCTCACTTTTTCCCTTTGGAAAGGAATGAAGACAGGAGTAAAGGGAAGAAATGGAAAGATCAGTTTAAGCATAGACAGCGCTAAAATTAAAGGATGGGTTAATGACTCTTAGATACTTTTAAAACAAGTATAAATGAAAATCAGTAGGGGAATCTGACTTGTAAAAGTAACAAATTTTGATGATGTATATAAATGAGTTGCTCCATAAAATCATTCTCTTTAGAGCTACTGATGATCTTTTGAGGTTATTTTTTATATATATATTTTACTTTTAAAATGTACTTTCTGCTTATTATAAATGTTTTAATACCTACACTTAGTTAGTAGATGTTCTTAAACATACAGAACAACTTTACCTAGATGGTTTATTTAATGTGACTTGTAAAAAATTGTAAATCATTAGTTATTTGGTAGTTTAAAGTTTTTCCCTATTCTGAAGTACTCTGTAAATAACGCTATCATCATCATAATTAATACCCTTTAAGATGGGACTCTTGGAAAAAATTAAATGCTGAATTTATCTAACTTTTTTTACTCTCTTCCTAAACGCCAGGTTGATTTACAAAACCTTAATGTTGCTGATGTTTGTCCAGGTCTATAAATTCACTGCATTTCTAAATTTAGAAATTCTTTGCTAACATGATTAAAATATTTCCTAATATGTTCGCCTAATCTTGCGTGGGTTGCCCACAGAATAAAGGGACTTACACACTCAAGCCAGAGAAATCATACATAATCTTGATAAGCTTCATAATGCTAATGCTGTTTTGATAGAGAAAACCACAAGTAATGCAAATAGCAGCCTCTACTGTCCTGGGCAGGTGTGTAATAAGCACATATAATTAAGCCAAATATACGTAATGGTTTGTTGTTGGATACGCATTTACAACAGCTGACTCCGCTGTTAATGTGTGGTTCATGAGCTAGGTAATTTTCTTAGGTCCCACTCCTTGAACAGAATATTCCTCATGGACTCATATACAAAGCAGTTCTGTGCCTTTTACACAGCCGATTCTCACTGCTGCCTGTAATTTAGCATCTTTGCCATATCAGCATTACCTAAAGATGATTAAAAAGAGCATGTAAATTCACAAACTAGTCATTTTATTCTTCAACTTAAATAATTTAGAAATGCCCCCCAAAAGGAAAGTTATCAAAATGTAAGCCTTTCGACATGGTTTCCATCTTAGTAAAATATATCAACCATGCATTTAATCACTGTTATGCATAAAATATGGTTTATGGTTCTGCTCTATATATCACATAAACTTCTTTGTATATTATGAATCTGAGTTCTTTAAAGGGCATAAAGCAAATCTGAAAAACTAGTAAGGTTTTTTAAAGATCAGTATAGAAACAGGCAGCCCTGCATAAACTATTTTGTTATTTTTAATTCTATACTTCCCCTGAGTGTTTTTATAATTCAAAACACACACATATTTATACGGTCTTTGGATTTTGAATTGGACAAGCAAAAATAAGAATGATGAGTCTGTATAAATAGTGTGTGAATTTCTTTATCTTAAACACTTTTAATCCTTTTTTCCTTTCTGTCACAATATTGTACAACATCATGATATTACTGTAAGAAATATCACCATATATGCACAACCAAGATAATGCAAAGTGCCTCTTACCAGGAATGGTCAAATGAGTCTGTCTACTAGGCTGATAATGTGGAAAAAAATTAGATAATGTACATTTGTCTTTTATTTTTTAAAAAGGTGATATCTTGCACATGCATTGACCTATAGTATATGGTAAAAATGGCCGTGATAATATCCAAGCTCAATAGCATTTTCCCATAAATTACTGTGTAGGGTACCATTAATCATTGTATTCAAGTGCTATGTGTCACCTGTTCAGTTCAGCTGGTTCTGATTTATACATCATTTCAAAGAATGCAAAGAAAACGAGTTAAAAGTTTTACTTTTGATATTAGCTCTATGGCTCATCTCCTTCTAGTCATATCTCAGGACAGGAACTGAATCATCAACCTGAGTCCTTTGGTTGACTTTTAAAGCCTAGTTTGCATCTAACTTTAGGCATGGGCTTTAAGAATTGGAATTCAGTTAGTCAGTTAGTCGTCATCTTGTAGCTGTTATTTTGATTTCTCATGAAATAAACTAGTCACTCCCCCCTCTTCTTTTTTGACGTGTGACTTGGGGTCTTTCTTTTTTTAAAAATAGAACTCACGCACCTTTCCACCACCATGTAAACACATGCCTCTGTCTGCTCCCACTCTCTTTTTCTTCTTTCAAAGGCCAGGGAGTTCAGATGTGCCCTGATGCTCCTTCTTTCTCCCTTTCCACCGCTGGTTACTATCAGAGTCACAGTCTCTCTTCCCGCTGAACCGCTTCTTCAATCTTTCTCTTACAAAGACACTTACCCTACTGGCACTCAGCCTCATCTTGGTCAAATTATAAAAATCCACCCTGACTCTGAAGCTCTGTCCAGTTTTCACCCTGTGTTTTTCTTTTCCTAATGTTTTCTATATAAAGTGATTCTACTCCTTCACATATAAATTACTTATCAGCTAATTCTGATCCACCCAAGCCACCAACCTGCTTTTATAAATACGTTTCTTCCACACTCTACCAAGTCAACTTTGTGTGTAATTTTCCCAAATTGTGGGAAATGTGGAAAACTCCAAGTATGACAACAAAGTATCTGATAGTGCAGTATTTAAACTATGACTTTATTCTGCAAAATCTTGGCTAAGAAATGCACTGAAAGTTAGAATAACCTATGTAAATGTCAAGAAGCAACAAGAAGTTTGAAGACACTAACTTTCCTCCTTGACAGAGGCCCATTTTCATTTTGTAATTCCTTAAAGGTAGAGTGGTACCTTTCTGCAAGTTTCTAACAGGTACTTGGAGTATAAATTTTATTTTGGATTAAAATCAATAAACATTACTACTGACATAAAAATGAAGATTGATGCCAAAATAAAAACAAACACTATCACATGCTCATTGTCTAAAGACCAGAAAATACAGATTAAAAAAAATTAAAGTGACCTTTTGACCATTCACTGATAACTATGGTTAACTATGTTAATATTGAAAACTGTGATTATAAGCCTTAGTTAGGTACAAAGGCAAATATTAAAAATTTTTTAATATCATTATATGTTGCAAATGTTTTACAACTTGCTTGTTGAATGGGTAATATATTTGAAATATATTTTCATGGTAAAGATTTTTTATCTTTTATAACTTTTATAATATTTCAAATATGTTTAAACAGAATATAGTCAGTAGAAAAGTATCCACCATCCAGGTTTAATAATGACTGACACTTTGCTATATTTGCTTCAGATTGTTTTTAAAAATAAGAATGAAATGTTGCAGCTATGGTTGTAGGCACTCCTTCAACTTGCCTTGATTCATTTCACCCCACTTCCATCCCTGAAGTGTGAATTTTCCATCCATATTCCTATTCTTTTACTGTGTATGTATGTGGCCGTAACAACATATAACATAGCTTTGCATATTTTTTAAGCGTACACAATTGATTTTAGGTGTATGTGTCTTTCAGTACCTCTTGTTTTTGTTATCATCTTTTTAATATCTGTGTTAACATATGTGGTTCTCATTCATTTTACCTGACTTACAGTATTTAACTGTATAAATAATGTTTCCATAATATCATTTTCATTGACTGCAGGGAACATATTTTAGTGTATCACACTTACTTAAATGATCTCATTATTGTTGGACATTTAACTTTTATCCAAACTTATATATAATACTATTTAGTCCTTACAGAAATATTCTTGTAGCTATACCTTTGGTTATATCTTTCATTAGTTTCCCAAGACTGATTCCTAAAATGGTTATTGCTGGTCTAAAGGCATGCATAGTTTAATTTTTTCTCTCTGCATTTCCAAACATATATAGAAAAACATATAAATTTATACTTCAGCACTTTCACATCAATGTATAAGAATATGTTTTCTTTTCCAGTTTGATATGAAGAATTGATTCTATTTTGTCATTTGATTATTAAGATATAAACTTTGTTATTAGTCACTTGTATTTCATTTACAACTTGCATATGTCCTTTGTCTATTTTTCTACTGGTCTGATGATCTGTTTTTCCTATGTATTAAAGTAGTACTCATAATCCAACTCTTTGGCCTTTTAACTATTTACCATAGCTTGTAAATTTTAGAAAGTGAAATCTATCAGTTTATTTCTTTATAGTTTCTGTCCTTGATATCCTATTTTAAAAGCTGTGTGTCCATACCTCAAAAACTCCATTTTTTTTACACAAAATTTTCACATCTTATCGTAATGTCAGTGTATGATGACCTTCAGTTCATTATACCTGAGGCCAGTATAACACTATTTTCTCAGCTTTGTACTTGGTTAGGTAGCCAGATAGAATCCAGATCAAAGCTAACTATTGAGGATGGAAGGAGGTGCCTCATAATTTTTCACAGCTTACTAATTATTTGTATAGACTCTGAAGATAGGAACCTACTATTTAACCTTCTATCGGGGAAGCAACCATTGAGAACCAAGGAAACTTCAGCTACTAGGAGGTCTTGAGCACATTTCTTCTTGACCCCAGTACTCTCATTTTCTACATGCTGTTGGGTTGATAAATTTAAATAATCATTTCAATAATGTAATATTTTGACATGTATAGTTTTTGTGTTAGAGGCACAATTTCATGGCCATTTTTCCTGTCTTCCTGTGAGAGGGATTTAGACATTAAGAAACAATTCACTTCTCTCTCAGTCCAATTATTGCATCATAATTTTTCAGATAAATCAGTTTGTATCTATACATAAACCTATCCATTGTTGAGGATTTTCAGTGTGTATAAAAACAGAATAAAGTTTTCAAAAGTGAGAAGTGCCCTTCTGAACATCAATGGCTTTGCTACTTGTTTGGAAAAACAAAAACAAAACATTGAAAAATGATGGGGTTAGTTGATCTTAAAAGCTTTATCTGAACATACATTTTTTAAAAGAAAACTACAGGAAGTTTTATGTGAAGTGTTTTGCAAAGTGTTTTTCTTTTTGTTTCTGATATTTCTTTCAGTGCTGTGTGAGAAAGAAAATGGAACATTACATAAAGTGTGTATATACCAATAACTACACTATGCATTCTATGATTATATATTTTATAATATGAAGATAATTATATTTTCAAACATGGTTGTGGTTTGCCCCTATGCAAAGGTGAAGGCTTAAACAAAGCAAATAAATGGCTTCGAGATATCTGATATGTTATGCACACACATGAATGTATCGAAATATGCAATGGTACTGCACTTGCCCATGTACATTTTAAATTTATATTTTGTTAGATAAGTCTTATACCTACCATTGGAAATAGTTAAGGTCACAATATTACATTTAAGAAACCTGGGCTTAAGAAGCACCAGTCAGAATACCATCAGTGATAAAGAACCTCAGTGGGTCATCTGGTCTACTTCTCAGCCTATGGATAGGACAGTCCTTGAATCTGTCAAGAGAATAAATTTTCTTGTTCTTACCTCTAGCAATGGAGGTGTCATGCCTCCTTTGGTAGACTAATGGTAGTGACATGACAGTTTTCTTCAAATACAGTTCTTTCCCCTTTAAAGGGAATTTGAAATAGTTCTTATTCTGCAAAGGCAACTCTCCACCATTAAAAATTAATTATGAATTGTAAAAGTTCAAAGCTAGAGGGCTTGTGAATTGTGCTTCCTTTATTGCTACATGCAAGCACCACATCAGCCAGTAAACAAAAATAACCACCATCCTTTATCAGAATTAGTCTCAATTTTCATGAATTTTGAAGATGAAAGGTTCTCAGGAGTGCAGTCCTCACACATATACACACACAATGCTTTCCTTGGTCTGGAGTGTTGTCATGTGGAGGAACATCAGAGCTCCTGGGCACCACTCCAGTAACCGGGCTATGAGCAATGGAGCTAAGTCATGAGAAGGAATATTCTGATACATAGTGAAAGATTTTCTAACAATTAAAGCTGTCCAAAACTTAAGTGGGCTGTCTAAAAATCTATGGATTCTTGGTTTCTAGAATTGTCCAAGCAATGACAGAATGACCATGTACTGAGGGTGTTGTACAAGTACCCATGGATTAAAAGGTTGGGTGAGACAGCACTTAAGGTAACTTCCACTCTAAGGTTTATGACTAAATGGCTCAATTACTTTAATCTTTTCCCTTGAGAGCTATCTTGTATTTCTTTAATAATCTTGGTTGTCATTTATGAATTTTTCCAAGGTATTTACATGTATAATATGAATTTTAAATATATACATGCCACTGATAAACATTATTTCTCTATATATACACATACAATATATATTTTAATTAAAGACTTATAATATTTGGCAAAGGAGTCAAGAATACTCAATGAAGAAAAGATAATTTCTTTAATAAATGGTGCTAGGAAAATTGGATAGTCACATGTAAAAGAGTGAAACTAGATCCCTCTCCTATACTTCTCATAAAAATTAACTCAAAATGGATTAAAAGCAAACCTAAGACCAGAAACCATAAAACCCCTAGAAGAAAACATAGAAAAAAAGCTTATTGGCAATGCTTTTTTGGATATGCCACCTAAAGCACAAGCAGCAAAACAAAAAATAAACAAGTGGGATCACATCAAACTAAAAAGTGCACAGCAAACCAAATGATCAGCAAAATGAAAAGACAATCTATGCAATGGGAAAAATATTTGCAAACTATATGCCTGATAAAGGTTTGATATCCAAAAAACATAAAGAGCTCAGACAACTCAATAGAAAAAAAAATCTGATTAAAATACGGACAAAGGAACTGAATAGACATTTTTCCAAAGAAGACATACAAATGGCCAACAGGTACATGAAAAGGTGTTCAGAATCACTAATCATTAGGGAAATGCTGGTGAAAATGTGGAGAAAAGAGAATCCTTGTCAACTACTGGTAGAACTGTAAACTGGCACAATCACTATAGAAAACAGTATGGAGAGTCCTCAAAACTATTAAAAAGAGAAGTAGCATATGATCCAACAATTCTGCTTCTGGGAATATACCTGAAGGAAATGAAAACACTCTGCTGAAGAGATATATGCATCCCCATGTTCCCTGCAGCATTATTTACAATACCCAAGTCATGGAAATAACCTAACCATCCACTGACAGATGAATGGATAAAGATGTTGTGGTATATATACACAATGAAATATTATTAAGCCATAAAAAGAATGAAATCTTGTATTTGCAACAACATGGATGGACCTTGAAGACATTACACTAAGTGAAATAAGACAGAGAAAGACAAATACTGTATGATCTCATTTATATGTGGAATCTAAAAAAAAATAACTCAGAAAAAGAGATCACATTTGTGGTTACAAATCACAAGAGTATATGAGTAGGGGGACTGGACGAATGTAGTCAGAGAGATTAACTTTCAAGGATAAAACAAGTACTGGGGATATAATGTATAACAGGATGAATGTAGTTATCATTGCTGGGTGATACACTCTAAAGAGTTATTAAAAGAGTAAATCCTGAGTTCTCATCACAAGGAAAAAATCTTTTTCCTTTTCTTTTGTAACTATATGAGAAGATGGGTGTTAACTAAACTTATTGTGGTAATCATTTCATAATAAATAAGTCAAATCATTATACTGTACACCTTAAATTAATACAATGCTATATGTCAGTGATAGCTCAATAAAACTATATTGAAAATATAGCAACTATAGGCCAGTGGGAAAATATATACCATTAGTGAATGCAATTTGTCCACATACCACCAAAGATCTGCCTTAAAAGTGAAAATTTTAGCCAAAGAATTGATTTTATCTGCACAGGGCTAAATATTGATTATTCTTCTTCATTATTTTCCAGTTTCCCATGAATGCATATTACAAATCTTGACATCAGTTTTGATCTCTTTTCTTCCTATTCCACATCTAGTTGTAAAGCCCATTGCAATATCCTTCCAACGTGTCTCTTCTTTTCCATTTGCTTCACTGCCTCCCAAATTCCTCCCTCTACACTGCTCCCCCAGACCCTGACAATCCTTCCCTATCTGTTCTGCTCACATTCATTCATCTGGCAAATGTATGACGCGTGCCCACTATGTTCTATCTGGGGCTACGGCAGTGAACGGTAGCAAGGCCTGCCCTCTTAAGAGTCCATCCTTGTACAGAGACCAAATAATCCCTTCCCTCTCAATTCTTCTTGTGCACGAGAATCATTTTCCTAAAAGTCATGATGGTAATTATGCCACTATTTAAAAACCTTTGGTAAATTGGCACTTTGAAATTTAAGGTGCTTCGTGAACTTAATCTAAAACTACTTTGTAGTTCAATATTCCCCAACCACCTCCATTTTTTTCATTTGGTTGCTGCGAAAACTCTAACATGTTACCAATTCACCAACATCCCTAGAGCTTCCTGCCCAGTGCCCTCCCCTTTTTTCTCAAAAGTTGTTCTTTCTACAGTGCAATGCCAGATGGTCCTGGGTTTCCACCTCCTGGTATCCATACCCTGTATAGTCCCTTCCCACCTCACAGAACCTGTGCATATGATGGGATGTCATTCCTGTGGTTAGGTTACTGATCAGAGATCCCCTGGGCTTATCTAATCAGGTAGATGCTTACCAGGAATTGGGCCCTTCTTAAAATCAGAAAGATCAATCCTGCTGATCCTGAGGGAGCAAACTTATGGTGCAGAGGGAGTCACATAGCAGGAAATGGCAAGTGGCCTCTAGGAGCTGTGAATGACCCCAAGTTAGCAGCCAGAAAGAGTGGGGAACAATCCTACTTCAGCAGCTGAATTCTGTCAACAGCCTGTATGAGCTTAGTTGGGGAAACCAAACCTCAGCTGAGACTGCAGCCCTGGGTAACCCCTTGATTTCAGCCCAGTGAGATCCTGAGCAAAGGAGCCCGCTAACCCACTTGCTGACCCACAGAAACGGGGAGCTAATAAACTGGTGATATAAGCAGCAAAATTTCTGGGAATTTTGTTAGGCAGCTATAGAAATCTAATACAGCCACTCTCCGATTTCACCTGGAAATCTCCTACCATCTACCAAGACCTGGTTTAAAGGTTTCGGTCTTTGGCCCTGACTTCCCCTATCCACCTGTGATCTTCCCTTCCTAAGGCACTCCCTACCTTTCTTACAGCCATGTGTGTATGTCTTATTTCTCCTGCATTGTAAGTAGTATTGAAAACAAAGGTGGCCTTGTAAGTGTACATATGCATATATTTAGCAGAATTATTGAACCAAGTATTCACTTTTGCTGCCAAATAAATATTTCTTAGTGATTAAAGAGTTAAAACTTCAGTCTTCAGCTTCATACTCATTTTCCTTGCACTGTGACTTAGCACAAGTACAAAAATTTTGTGACATGACTGACCCTCCCTAAAACCATCTTCCAAAAGGCTAATTCTTTTGTCAAAGAGTAAACAACGTGCAAATTCAACATATTTAAAATCCGAAGTTGAAGGTCATTAAAAACAGATTTATGAGTTTGGACATCGGCGGTTAAGCAAAACAGCATTTGGAGCCGCCCGGGACAGCATGATGTTTGTCGTACAGATGCGAGGTTTTGTCAACGGTGGCCACGCAAACGTGTCACTTCCTTCTTCCTAACACCACAGCTTCTCTCACCTGTGTGCACTCAGGTGCGCTTGAACAAGAAATAATGAGGAACCCAGGCTCGGAAAAGAGCTTCCTCTGGCAGTGGAAGCATTACGGCCAGAGTTGGTTAATTGAAACCACGCATCGAACTAAGTTGCCTCTCTGATGTGATCTGACAAAAATGATCATAGGATAAAATTGCCTCTTGCTGATCCCCACCTATCTTACATTTCAACTTGCAGCAAGATTGAAGCAAACTGCTCCAATTTACTGCTCCCGACCTGCTGATAATGGACACTTTGCCGTGCACTCTCCCTTCATTACTGCTCAGGTCAGGGCTGTTAACAGGGACTCTTGCCACTTTTGACAGATAGTCACTACCAAGATGAATGGCGGGAGCCACATGACCACTTAGGACCAAGCCTTCCCTCTCCAGCACCTTCAAAATGTCTTTAAAAAAAAAGAAAGAAATAAAAATAAAAGACTACACTTCTCTGTTTAACTCTTTATTAACTAGGAGAATCAATAGAAACCAGGCAACTGTGACCTCATATTCCTTCACAGTACAGTGGCAACTATTTCAAAGAAACCGTTTAACAGCATTTTAAAAAGAAACTTTCTAGGGAAGCTGCCTTTGTACATGTTGTTGTACTGGGGACTCGAAACAGGGTTGTAAATTGAGTTCTTTGAAGGGAGGGAGTTCTTAGCCCAAAGTCTCCACTGTGCTAAATCTTATGAAGAAGTGGCTACTTTCCTGAGTAAAAATGGGCTTATTTAAGAATGATAAAAATGACTTATTAGAGAAAATACGCTATTTTTAATACCACACAGATGAATGGAACCTGAGAGCCTGATACTCCATCATTTCAACTGTTCATAAACAACCCTTCATGAAGAACTTTTTAACACCCACATTTCTAAGTTATTCTAGTTACACTTGGAAAGAAAAAAAAAGATGAGAGGTGAGGATAATGTGCGTATCATTCTGTGCTATTTTCTTCAACAGATACCCAGAGTTTAGATAGTGAGTGCCTCATGAGTAAGTTTTAAGAGCAAGCTAAAAGGGACTAGAGTACATATGTTTTATGTTCCTGAAGGCTTCTAACTTAATTCTGTATATAAACTATATATGTAGTTTGTGTAGAATGCTTTTGTTTATACCTAAATCTTGATATGCTCATTCATTTTTGCATTTGACAGTCAAATGAGCTCTCACAACTCTTATTAGATTTACATTGCATTGTCTAATTCACTCTGCCTCATGAAATTAGATGAACTATTAAATACCATAATCTGTTATCCACCATTAAAATTAATTGATTTCCATGTCACTTTAGAACTAATGAATTATCTAGAGATGGTCTCATAAACTAGAAAGTACAGTGGGAAAGCTCTTTTATTCCCCATCATTTCTAGAAAGATTGAACAATCCTATGCCTTTGCTAGTTTTTCTCTCAGCAGAAGTCTCAAAAATATAGCTGTATTCAATAATTTCACTTCATGGATGAGAGTCACATTTATGAAAAAGGTTTTGAAGACGTGAATGATGCTTAACCTGCTCCAGGAGAGGTTTGTCATAAGAAAAGGTATTTCCAGATACAGAGTGGTGTGGGTATCAGGATGATATAATTGGAATGGGCATGCTTTCAAACACATATAAAACCTTACCAAATAGTAAGAGTCATAAGCAAATACATTAGTAGCATTTTTACTGTGTTGCCTAAAAAAATCTTATTTTTGTTCAAAGATTGCATAGCTACATTATAATAACAATAACGCCTGGTAATGGGAAATTACTGTGTATGGGTTTTATATTTACCCTCATCTCACAGGTAAGGAAACTGAATCTTAAACTAACCAACTTACCCAAATTCACACAATTAATAACAAAGAAGTTGGGATGTGAATCAAAGCAGTCTTATTCCAAAGTCAAACTCCTAATTGTTATACCCTGCTGCATCTTTCTTTTGTGTATCACTTGGCATGGATGGTATGAGGGGCCATGAACTGTTCAGTTTTTATCTGTTTAAGGTTTTTTTTAAAAAGAATTCTCTCACTTATAAGTTGGTTCATTCCAGGAAAAAAAAAAATCTTGCTTTTCAAAACTATCTTCCAGTATTAATAAAACTGCTCATGTAAATTTTAACAAATAAACAAAACTGTATTTAATGGCACTCCTCCTCCCCACACCCACACACACTGGAACATTAGAAGTGGGCAGGAGGCAACCGTCTATCCCAGATACTGAAGAGATCCTGGAAGGGAGTTAAAAGAGGGGCTGAAAGTGTCTTAGCCTGAGTGAGAGGACATGTTCCGGTGTGCCTGGGACTGTCCTGGTTTTTGGTAGGGATCCTGACATTAACAGAACCGCCTTTTATTCTCAATATGGGTCCCAGCCTGGATAAATTAGCTACCTTAAAACCTTAAGGGAGAAATGACTCTGCTTATTAGTAAAAACTCAGCTGTGAACCACTCAATCTAGGTGTTGCTGTGAAGGTGTTTTGTAGATATGATTAAAGTTCATAATCAGTTGACATTATGGGAGACAACCCTAGAAAATCTGGGTGGGCCTGATTTAATCAGCCAAAATGCCATAAGGGCAGAGCTGAAGCTTCTCTGAAGAAATTCCACCTGTGGACAGCAATGTCCGCCTGCGCCCAAGAGTTCCAGCCTGCCCGCCTGCCCTATAGATTTCTGACTGGCCGACCTAGGCAGCCCCGCAATCATGTAAGCCAATTCCTTGCAATAAATCTCTTAATATGCATCTCCTGTTGGTTCTGCTGCTCTCGTGAAACCTAATACAGAACCTAATGCCTGCTGAGTCTTGCTTCCAATCCTTCACATGCTCCTCCAGACTCTTAACTTTATGCCTAGATAATGCCCATGGCTCTCTGCTTCCCCTCTCTCCTTAGCCTGCCACCAAAACCAGATAAATACTCCTAGAACACTACTTCGATAATGAAGCATCGAATCCTTATTGAGGACTAATATGCCCCAAGTACTCTGCTCGACCCTGAGGATACAAAGAGGAACAAAGCGTGGTCTCTGTTTCTGGGATTTCACCACCAGGTCCCTCCCCAGCACAAAACTTGCAAAGGCCACTCCAGTGCCCGAGGGACAAAGGAAACCACTCAGCCCCGCAAAGCAGCCCCAGCTGATTTTAACGCGCCTCCCAGGCTCAGGTCCACAAAGGCCCAAGGCCGGAGTCCGCCTGCTCTCTACGCGGCCTCTGACACGGAGGGCTTATGTCTGTATTTCCTGCATCGTTGTTTCAAAGTTGTTGTAGGGACAAAGCCTGCTATTGAAAGCAGAATGGGAAACAGATTTAGTTACTTACAAAATTGCTGGAAGGTCTGGAGACATGGTTCCTCAACTGGTCCTTCACGAACAGCTCTCGGCCCTGCCTACAACCAGGCCCGGCGGCGACGCTGCCTGCTCTGCCGCCACCAGGAAGGCGGAGGATCCACCGCACTTCTTGACAGGAACTTTTCACCTCAGGGTCGGGAAGCTGTTGCTCACTACCACTTCCACGTCTGCCTCTCAGCTCCCGTGACGCTAGTGGCTAGACGTAAGAAGCTGTTACAGAAAAGCCAACAACCCCACATTTACCAGCAGAGAACTGGTGGAACAGCGGGACGATGGCTCCCACTTCACGGCTGCCGTCCGTCTGGCCTGAGTGCATCTCAATGGCATTCAGAACCCCAGCTGCGAGGGATACTGAAAACGACGCCTTTAGCTTCCACCTGCTTGTAGTACAACAAAGTTCAGCAGAAGGAGGTTAAAATGGAGGCTGAGCAACAGCCACATTTTCCACCACGGCTGTTTTTTAATCCAACCTGGGAAGTTTTTTTGCCTATCCTATTCAAACGGGGATCATTTACTTTAATAAAAAGTCTTAGCGTCCTTAGCACAGCATAATTTCTAGCACATAGAGGGGTTTCATATATACTGAAAGAATGAATGAAACACAATTACAATTTATTCGTTTATTGACTCATCACAATTAGAAATTGTACCTTAATTGGCATAAGTAAAACTTTTCCAACAAATTACAGAAACTATTTCCCACACAGTACCCAGTACAAGTCTCGCAAGTGGCCGGCCCTCAGCAATGCCTTGGATGGGTGGATGGATGGATGAATACAGTGCTGTCAGAGAACAGGGTCTGAAATGCACACCTCAAGCAGACCTGAATAACCACCATTAATGTTTCTCTTGGGCACTAAGTCATTCGACCGGAAGGTGATATTTAATTTTTCATATTATCAAAGCCCATGATATAAATATTGCTTCTATGTTTATATGTTTTGTCTCCTAGGAATTACTTTTATTGGGTGTCTACTCCTAAAAATGCAGACTGGTGAGAAACAATTCTGTGTAAACATGTTATAATTTTCAGAACAAGTAATACACTGTATTTTAAAAGAGTAATGGTAAAGAAGATATGTATAATATCACACTCCTGATGCTTTATGTTTCAGTAAGGAGAAAGGCAGATAAGTGAGAGAAGTTGGGACACCATTTGATGTTAAGTACGGTGCTGTGCTCCAAAAGCTTGTGTCCCCATACCCACTCTCAAATCCATATGTTGACATCCTAAGGCCCAGTGTGATAGTATTAGGAGGTGGGGCCTTTGGAAGGTGCTCAGTCATGACGGTAGAGCCTTCCTGAATGGATTGGTGTTCTTATAAAAGAGACTCCACAGAGCTTTCTAGTTCCTAACACAGCGAGAAGTCTTCAACCCAGAAGAGGCCCTCACCCAACCATGCTGGCATCCCAGTCTCAGACTTGCAGCCTCCAGAACAGTAAGAATAAATTTCTGTTGTTCACAGGCCACCCGTCTGTGGTATTTTGTTGTAGCAGCCCAAACCAAGACACATGGCAAATATAAACTACCAGGAAGAATAGAAAAATGGCCTTTGCGTAGATGGGATAAAGTTCTACCACAGAGGATTGTTATTAGAATACATTTCATTCCTCTGAAATTTGTCCCCACACGTTGTGCCTCTTGAGCAACTTTCAATAAACTGAAAGAATGATTCGGAACAGGATAATTTGACATCTGCATTGTAGGCACTGTAAGAAGTCATGTGATGTGCTGCCACAGGGCAGTCAGCAGTGCTTCTTAGATACTGTCTGTACTTACAAAAATGCCTCAGATACCCATCCATAGGCTGGTGAGTTGTTCTTAGAGAAGCTGGTTTGCTGTATTATTCTTCATATTAAGTTAGGGATATCACTATGCTTTCGAGAAGTCTTGTAACCATTTCCTTAGAAACCCTCATAAGTTAAAAATATTTTGATTTAATTAAAAAGTATGTGTTTCCTTTCTATTAAATCAAAACTGCTATACTATTACATACATTTTCTAAATGATATTTTGGTTGAAAAATTTTCCTTGTAATAACTCACCTCATTAATATTTTCATAACAACATACTAGGCTCACCTTTAATACTCTATCTCAGGGCTTCTCAACCTTGGCACTAAGAACATTCTGGACCAGATAATTCTTGTTATGGGAGGCTGTTCTGTGCTTTGTAGTATGCTTACTGACATCCCTGACCTCACCCCACTAGATGCCAGTGGCAAATCCCTTCTCTCTCTTCTTCATCCCACTCAGTTTGTGATGATCACAACTATCTCTACACATTGTTCCGTGGTGGGCAAAACTGCCCCCTGGTTAAGAATCACTGCTCCAGCAATTCAAGGCCAAAGTTTGTAATGATCAAATAGCTGTTGCTAGAAATCAGAACAACCAAGGCTGTTGCTTCATAAAATTAGAGAAAATCATTTTTTTCTGTGTGTGTGTGATATAAGACACAGCATGGTTTTAAAAATCAGCTTAAAGTGACTCAATACAGAAGTTTTTCCATTATTTTAGAGAGATAAATCTGAGATGCCTGGCACTCACCCCCAAATCCTCTACACTGAGCACAAATGACCCACTGCATCTAATTCTGTTTGACATACACCTCAGGGAGTTCCTGAACAAATCAGGTACCACTGCAAGCCCTGAGCTTGACTAAGTCAACACTGAAGCTCTTCTGACCCACACCATCATCAGAAAAGCCACTTGTGTTTCCCCCAAGAACCCGTATTGTGGACTATTTACACAGAACATGTGTTAGAGATACAGCAGTGAACAAAACAAACCAAATCTGCCCTCAAGGAGCTTACATTCTAATTAGGAGCTAAGAAGATCCAATATTTTGAGATCTTACTATGAGTGTGCTATGGTTGTCACACTTTACTTGCATTATCTCAATCTTTACCACAACCCTGTAATGTAAATATTATTATTATTATTCCCATTTTACAGGTGCAGAAACCGAGGCTCGGCAAGTTGTACAACTTGCCCAGATGCCTTGACTCCAGAGCCAGTGCCAACTCAACACTCTCTTATCTTCCAGATGAAGAGGATGGGCTTAATAGCAGGAGGAATTATGATGACAAGGACAAGTTGTTCTTTGTGAGTTTGGAGACTTCGGTGGGGGTTGTGATGCCTAAATGCAGTTCTTCTGTGCAGCACTAAAGATAGACAATTCCTGTGTCCATGAGAGTGCGATGCAGAACAAGCTCCCTTGTGTTCTCTCGATTCAGGCCAGACTGTACTCGCCCTGCTTACCTGTGTTAGCTCCTGTGAAACATTTTACCAGGGAATCTAATCGGGTCATTCCGTGCTCAGGGAGCTTGGCTTTTGTTCCTGTAGCCCAGTCTCGCTCCAGACTCCCTCAACCAGAGAACCTGTTTATCAGGAAGAAGTAGCATGGCAGCACATAAAGTTTTAGGTCACACAGCGCCCAGTGGAAAGAGTCCAGGAGCAAACATTCCCCACCTAAACAATGAAGAGCTGCAGTTACAAGATAAAGAAAAGGAATTCACAAGGGCCTAAATGAAGCCACCCAAACCTGTATACACACACTTACCACTTCATACTCAATAATGACAGCAGAACAACAAACTGGCCACACACAGCCAGAAGTGTAAGTTTGCAGCAAGAACAAAGGCAGCTATAAATATTCCAAGGGGCCAATAAAAAGAAGAAGAAGAAGAAGAAGAAAAAAAAACAAAACAAAACAGGAGTGCTTAGCTCTCCAGAGTAATGGGCTCCATAAAAGCTTTTATTGTTAGAGTTACTTTACTAAGAGCTATATGAAGAAAGTTGAATGAATGTGAAAAATAGCGTGCAATAACCTGAACTGAAAGATGATTATCAACCTCTGAGTCCTGTATTTTGGAGCAAGTCAGGGCTGCTATTAGAAGATTGCCATTGTAGTTAAAGAAAAGCTTGTTTTGTACTATTCTCTCCCTTCTGGGTAAACAGAAAGTCAATATAGGCTTCTCCTCTGCGCTAGCCCACTTATTTGAACAATTAGTTTAAAGATGTAATTCAATCTTACCATCTTTCCAAAAGTGTAACTCCTGTGAACTTTCCTAGCAGAGCTCTGCAGAACAACTTACTAAACCAAGAATTGGTTATTTCCAGCATGTATTTCTTCTCTCCCATCTGCCCTTCATCCTCCATCCATTCTTTCACCATCTGTTTGTCATTGGCTTTAGTGATAGGATAGTGGCTGACATTTAAGGGAGTTGACACATCTGTACCTCAACCATTCAAAGGCTAGCCACCTAGAATGCTAAAAACTGGAAACTGGATATTTTTTTGGACATTATTGTCTTAAGCTAGTAGTGTGGTTTTCCTGTATTCTGAATTTGAAGGACCCTGCTCTGTCCTTTTCTGGGCAAATGGAGGCAGTACAACTTCCCAAAATGTTGGTGTTGATGGGAGGGGGAAATTGGTAATTTGTTTAGGAGATAACACTGTTTAGCCAATGTTAATAGTTGTTGTTTCTGAAATTCTATTTTGTGCCATTAATATATTCTGGGATAATAATTGTTTTATTAGTGCTTTGAGTTTACCGTGATGGGGAGTTCCCAAAGTTGTAATCACATATGTAGGTCATATAACAATATGGTGTAAACTCTTTGGATGGTCCAAATAAAGTCAGGATGAAACTAATTTGATCAGGTATCAGGAAGATGGCTTGAGTGACTTTAAACAACTCTCCTAAATATTTAGAAAATGCTTAGATAGAACACGTGGCCCCTTTCTTTTCATGGGTTATATAATCAGCAAATTAACTTTCAACAAGTGGAACCTTGACCTACCTTAGGAATGGCAACCTGGCTTTTCCTCCCCATCTAGAACATGCTAGGACTCCTAGCCATTCGCAGTGCTCACAGGAGTCTGGGCAAGTGAGGGATCCTGAAGCTTAAGGTCCATCAGCTCCATGGGAAGTCCACCTCTGACCTGTTACTTTGCATTACATGAAATGGAATAATGGTACAAATACAGAATTAATGTACACTTGGTGGTTGTGTATGGTTGAAAATGTGTGGTTGAAAGTATGTGGAATGGAGAGACACTGAAAAAGATTATCCATGCTGTTGATTTCTTTTTGCAATAAGCACATAAGAGGGTATGTTTGATATTAAATGAAGCCAATAAGACTCATGTTTACCATTAAATGCTAAGGAAGAGGAGCAAAGAGGTGGAGGAGGGCAGTAAGCATTTCTGACTAGATTAGTTGAGATCTACTGGGAAACACAGCTTCTCTTTACCTCCCTCTTGGATCTAACCCATGCTTCCTGTGGAAGTACCCTAAGTGTTGTGACTAGCCTGCATATATTTTTTGATGTAAAACAAATAGGATTTACTAATAGTTTGACTGTTATATGAGAGAAAGAGGAGTCAAAGATGACATACATTTTTGACCTGAGCAGCTAGAAAGATGGAGTTGCTATTTACTGAGAGGGGAAAGCTGGGGTAGAAGGACTGGGCTGGGAGAGAGGGGTTCAGTTTTGAACATGTTTGATCTCCAGAGGGAGATACCAAGTAGACAGTTAGACACACAGTGGGAGAGGTCAGGAAAAATGGTGAGCTAGGAAATGCTTAACAAAGCTCTGGAGAAGGAAAGAGGCCCAATATGTAGTGTGTGCCAATTTCTTTGGTGTAAATGCTTCACTATGGTGGACTTCTGGTTACCACCGTGATGTCACTGTCATTAAATACAGAGTTGGGAAGAAATGTGCCCTGTGAGCCGAGACAAGCTGGCTGAGGCATGTCACTGGGAATAGAGACATAAATCTGGGAGTTATCAGCATGTAAAAAGACATGAGGCTGAATGATAGGAAGTGAACATATATAAAGGAAAGATATTTAAAACCTGAGCTGTAGGCACTCCAATCTTAAGAGTTTGGAAAATGGTGAAGAATCAAAAAAGAGGAGACCGAGACTGAAACTAAGAAAGTGTTTTGAGACAAAGGGAGTGGCCATTGTCAAAAGCTACTAATAGGTCAAGTGGGGTGAGGGCTTAAAGGAGGCCCCTGGGTTTGGCTCTGTGACTCGGTGGCAGCAGCTGCAGTGGGGCGGAGGGGGCACAAGACTAAGATGTCTCACCCTCACCTTCTTCTCTAAGTAGGAACACCTGGAGGTAGGGGTGCCTTTGGCAGATGAACTCTGTATTAAAATCTTTAAAATGCACCTTTAGGCCTTTGAATTAGAGTAGATTTCAAAAAAATCACATGATGTCAGGACTGGAAAAATTCTGACAGAGCTCTTGGCTCAGGCGGCTTAAGGCCCTAGGAAGAAAGAAAGAGCCGGTCTATGTTTCATAATTTGGAAAGGTATTTAAAAACCTATACAAACCTCGAGTCATTGAAACCTATTGTTTCATGTGACCATGTGAGTAGAAATCAGGGCAAGTTCACTGACCAACCCTGAAGAGACTGGGAAGTCTGGGAGGCCGTTTCTTTCTCAGAGTCTGAGGGTGTTTCTAGCTCCTGCTTTGCTCTCACTGTTTGCTGTGTCAGTTCTCATTCTTCCACACCGTTTGGCACAACCACAATGAGGGCTAGCTGGGATACATATTATGCACAGGGAAATGTTATTAGTGTTTCTCTATTTTTAGGTCATCTATTTCCGAGCAAATGTATTATTTATGCCATCTTGCTTCAGGGGTAGAACTGACTTTCCTTGTCCCAGCTCTCTGCTGTCCCTCACTCTGTCCATTCATTCTTCATTTATTCAAAACATGGTGAAGAAGCCTGGTTGTGGGAAGGAGGATGGAGAGGAAATGTTTTCCAGCAGTAAGATCGGCAGGTGCAAAGACAAGGCGGCGGTCAGAGAACGTGTCATGTCCTAGAAACTAAACCACTAAATAAGGCTGGAACATGCAGCTGTGGCACTGGTGAGCTGTGAGACTAAAAAGATAGGCTGTGCAACTTCTAAGGATCTTGTAAGTGATGCTGACAGACTGGGATTGTTTTTTAATAGAGAAGTTTTTTTTTTTTAATGAGACCTAGGGTCCTTACCAGTGGAAAATTTGGGAACCATTAATTCATCCTATTAGTTCATTATTACCCACATTTAGCTCCATCCTCAAATTCCTTCATATAGTTTGAATTTAATTTTTCTTTAAAACCTTCTTCCCACCCTTCTCTCCAGAAAAAAAATTATTAGTCCTTCAACAGTTCCTGCCAAACAAGGCAAATTAAATCAGAAAACATACAGTGAAGTAATCCTAAGATCTCTAGGACTGTACTCTCAGGTTTTACTACATTTTTAAAATTATGGCCCAAAAGAAGGAAACTGTTTTGTTTCACTTTCTGCTGGCTCATGAAATGAAAGTTCATCCTGGATCTTCAGATTTCAGGTTCCACCTAGTTAGAGGCAGATAACATTTTTTAAAAAAGATCTCCCCACAGCATTTATTGATTTTGCTAAGCAGCTAAGGATCATTGGAAACAGCCATCAGGATGGAATTGAAGAAATAGAGATGGAAAGGAAACGCCTTTGAGTTTAGGCAGTATTTACATTTTGGTTTATTTTAAAAACTAAAACTAGTGGGATGAGGCAGTTCTGATTTTTAGAAATAAATCAGGAAGAACTTCATGTTTGGGAACTATCATAGAGAATCCTGACTCCCCGGAGCTGAGCCCTGAGGCCAAGCGGGGCAGAACTGCCAGAGAATGAGGACGCTCCCTCCGACCATCACAGTCTCTGGGAAAGGACAGTGTCCATTGGTCAGCTGGGCTCTCTGGGCGCCTCCATCCCTCATCCCCAGGAACCTTTGCCTCAGCAACTCCGAGCAATGAAAGTACCTATGGAAAAAACTGTAGAGCAGAAGCAAAATCTCCTTTCTCTGCCTTCTCTGTGTGCCAGACTTGGAACTTGGGTGATAACGTGCCTATCTTTCAGGAGAGAATTTAGGATGAAACATTTACTTATTTTAGGACGAGCGCTCCTTTGTTTGGAGAATGCCATCCTCACAGCACTGGCTTTCTGGTTTACAAGGCTTACAAAGCACTTGGAGAGCCTGTTATAAGGGCAGATTCCTGGCCATGTCCCAGAGGTTTTCAAGTCAGTGGGTCATTTTCCTACCTCTCTGATGTGATCCTGATGTAGGGACACTTCTCAAACTGAATTTTGAACCACATTGCCTTAGGAGGAAAATCTCTAAGTCACCTTCTCCTTAACTGGATGAGCAATCAACCTCCAGATTTCATAGGCAGGCTCGGCCTTTGCTTGGGGAGTGCGTGCGTGCGTGCGTGCGTGCGTGTGTGTGTGTGTGTGTGTGTGTGTGTGTTTCCTTGGGGATGCTGGTGGCAGGAAGTGAAAAGGAAAAAGAGAATCTGCTTCTAGACTCAATCTAAAGGGAGGAGGGAAAAAGGAATGTTCATAGCATTTTTTTGTCAGGACTTCACCGACTTGGGAGACCCAGCATCTAACAACTGAAACGGGATTTCAGAGATAAGCAGCGGTCCTGAGGTTTACGCTGATTGATAACATTTAATTGTGTTTTAAAGACTAGAGAAACAAGAGAAGTACAGCTTGATAATTAATGGTCAAGAAACCAAAACATATGATAGGTAAGTAGATTCATTAAAAGCAATCATGACATTCTCATTTTTCAGAGTTCACTGTTCTACTAGCAGAATATAAAGAAAAAAATTCAAGATTTATTTTCACATTTCACATACTTGGTCTAAATGAGAATAATCCTAACCAAGCAGGGCCTGTGTGTACTTCGCCGTGGGAAAGTATGCCCTGCAATAACTCTAGGATACCACAACACATTTCATTTCTCGCCCTCCTAATACTGTCACACTTAGCGTCAACACAAAAAGACATAGCAATGTAATGAAGCAAGGGATTCAAGTGAGCAACAATCTCAGGTAAAACATAAGAAATTTATTTTCTAATCTTCCTTAGTTTTTCTTTGAACTTTCTCCTCCAAACCTCTAGAACCCTCTGCTTTCTCCTTCTCTTTATGAGAGAAGGAAAAAAAAAAGTACTTACTTATACTCATGTGTGAAGGACTGATAAGGCTTAATTTATTCTATGTCCATGGGAGTTCACTTTTAGATAAAGTTCAAGAGGTCTTGAATCAAATGGAAAAAGATGCTAAACATCAATATTGAAAAGTCCTTGATTTGGTGGAGGAAATGTTTTCTTGGGCCCTAAAAATCACCTCCTTCTCTTCTTTCTTTAAACAGGCAGCTAAATTATTTCAGCTCTCTGCTCATTGACTCTCTCATTCAACACCTTTGCAAAACACCACTCCCCTGATAAGAGATACTCTGAACTCTTTCCAGCTTCAGGTTTTCTTCTCCATGTCTAAAGGAAAATGAGTACTGCATAAAATGAAACAAAGAGACCAGTAAGAGAAGAATTATGACCAAGAAACTAAAACTTTGAATAGAGTTGCTAAATAATACCGAAAGGGAAAACTTTATACATACCTGAAGGTATAATTGGGGAGGAAGGCTGAAGGCTTCATCATGTTGGACTACACAGGGTCACTTGTTGAGCCACAGAATATTTTGTTCATAATGAGACCTTATTGGGTTTGGTTGCTGTAAGCTTTTCAGCTTCTAATTATGGTGTTTAGGAGACAATGGAGACAGCTTAAAATAATAAGAATGCTGCTAAAACTAGTAAGATTGCTGCAGTGTTACAAAGAGAAATGTTGGCTCTCTGTGTATAGTATACATTTAACCTGTCAGCAAACACATAGCACTTTACAGGTAAAATGTAAAGGGATGCATTTAGGAGCCATCACATGAATGATGAGGTTTTTCATTTTGCTTTTAAAATGAGCTGCTTAAGTTATAATACTAGTTTAATATAAATTAGAGTTTATCCTTTTGAAACCACTTGCAATTTGCTTCTGTTAGGCTGCAGGTCATTATGATGCAAAGTTAAAGGTCTCTGGAACATAATGTGACTCAGGCCTGCATTCTTGTTGCCATGTTCAATTCAGCTGAAAATGAGAATTATAGTGAGAGCATTTCCTGGTCTTTGACCCTTTCTGTGAGCTTTTTAAAAGCAGGGTTTATGCAGAACACTAACCTCATTCCAAGACATTCAGTTCCAACGAATATTAGCTGTGTTAAAACTCTTAAGTAAATTGAAAGCTGTTTAAAAATACCTCATTCCAAGTTTAAAAACAGTGGGCACTTACCTTCCGATTTCCTTCAAAAACATACAAAAAGACTTGCCTGTGAGATAGAATATATTTAAAATCTAAAAAGGGTCTATCTCTTTTCTCTCTGCCACAAATGTAGTCAGGCAACACAAAGATAGTTGTTTTAAAACCTCTGGCTGTAACTGACTAGGGAAATAATGGGAAAATAATATGTAACTTGTATGTTTTATATGCCAAGGTCTGTTGCAAGGACTTCAAAATAAACAAATTCACTTAATCTTGACAAAAACCCTACACTTAGGACCCCCATTTTGCAGGTGAGAAAAATTAGGAGCAGAGAGGTTGAGTAACTTGCTCAAGGTCACACAGAGCAGCAACTGGCAGAGGGCAGATCTGAACCCAGAAAACCTGGCTCCTGAGTCTGTACTCAACCCCTGCCTCTCAGGATGGGGACGATACCTGGACTCCTGGGGGTTGGTATGACACAAAAGACACTTCTAAAACAAATTCCATGATATATGGGTTTTTGGAAAGACCCCCAAAATACAAATGACCAATTCATGAAACAAATGGTAAGTCTAAGCCGTTCCTTTTTTTCTTTTTTAACAATCATTTAGAGTTGAGCTGTGAATACCCAAGACTCGATTAAAAACACCACATACATGTACACTGTATCCTGGACAGGACCAGACTTTGTCCAAGACCATATTACCTGGAGACCCAGGAGAAGCCAAAGGACTGCGTGTGAGCACCTTGCCTCGTATGTCTTGCTTAGTGAAGCAGGTGAAAAACAATAAGGGCTTATTTGGCCATTGACACTATGTTCACCTGCTCTTGCCACACTTTTCCAACCTGAGTGCCCATTCTGGAGATGTACTTTTTGCAGGAGGTTGTACACTGATTGAAAACGTAAGATTTAACTCTGTGTCCTAAAATAATATTTAAAAAAGAAAAATCTAGAATCAAAAACAAAACACTGTTCCTAGGAACGCTCAATACCCCACACACCTGTCCTGAGGCCATGCAAAGCAGCTAATTGGTATGAGCTATGCTTGCCATTCAGTCGGAGAGGATTTACAGGGTGAGGTGGATATCCCCTGAGGCTCTGGAAGCTCCAGAACATCAAGGCGGTGAGTAGATCCCCAGAGGCTTTTCACTGAGGAGTGTCAAGAAGAACTTTTTCTCCTCCAGCCAGTGCTGGTCTGAACCCCTGACTCAAATGACAGAGGGTCCCCACAGGATACCAGAGGGTATTGTAAGCCTAGAGAAAAGACCCAAGAACGCTACAAGAGTCCCAGAATTATTGGGTATCCCAATTGCCCCTGTGCTTATAGAGCTGTTAGCTGGAGAAATCCTGGTCCTCTGCAACCAGAACTGGAGCACGATAAAATTCTACTTTAAAACCAGGTGTGTGAAGCATGAGAAGAACTGTGTGTCTAGCCCAGAGGGTGTGCTGGCATCACCACAGCCCTAGATACACATACACACCTCCGTCACCACTTCCTTTTGGGCTGCTCTGCAGAAAAACAAAACTCAGGGCAAGAAGGTCTTGGGGTGCCAAAGTATTAATGTCCCAGGAGCCTGCGTCTTTCCTGCCCCTTCCCTCACCGTTTTACTTTGTAAAGAAAGCATTGCAGGAGGGAGGTGGTGTAACTAGGAAAAGCAAGTCTAGGGAGGGGAAAAGTAAACAAGTAGGGAAAGAAGGAATGGTGGAAGGTGAAACAATAAAGAGTAATAGTGTCAGGAGAGACATTATTAGGAACAGTTACACAAGAACATCTTTATAATTCACTTGTGCACTCAAAATAGCCCCGGACCAGGAGTCAGACAGCTTAGCTTCTGTCCCAGGTTTAGCACTTCTTTGATGTGTGACCCTGAGAGAGTCACCTCACTTTTCTGAGACTCGATTTGTGGTAACACCATAATGATACTATGTAGCGGCCTTTTAAAAGGATGATATCTTTTATGAATATAAATGTCTGAGGTTGGGCTCTGGGAAACAGATTTTGAGATGGAAGTTTACCCACAGGAAGTTTATTGGAGTATAAGATGTAGTGTGGAAAATGGAAAGTGGTCTCTGGGGATGCAAGGAAAATGCGACTGCACAGAGGGAGATGAACCATGACGCAGGTGTAAGAAAGGCCCAGGCCGGCCGGGCATTTGCTCCCTAACTGGGGAGGCCCCTCATCAACCCCACACTGGGGCTTGTGGGTGAAAAAGGTAGCGGGTATTTGGGGAGACAAGGGCAGCGGCGATGTTGATGAGTTTAACCCCGATCCTATGGGCACAGCCATTCCTCCCCTTCTGCCCCCCTCCCCTTCCCGTGCAAGGAAGTCACTTCCACCTGCCAAAATCCCTCCCTTCGGCTGCCATCACCTCACCTCCCTCCCCAGTCTTTATCTCCCCACACAAGTGGTCCTTCCTCACCCCTCCCACCTGCCCAGGAACAAGGAACAGGAGCGCAGGAAACAGAAACACACCCCTTGTTATATAAAAAAAAAAGCCACGTCCAAGTAAAGTGTATAGCAATTTTATACCTCCCAGATCAACCAGACTAGATGCAGGCGGCGCCCGGGAGGAAGCCCAACCTGACAGAAGCTATTCTCTAAAGCCAAAGACCAAAATTAGGGAGGGACTCCGTTGATAGCTGTCAGCAGGCAATACAGGCAAGTGGCCAGGGGAGTGAGGGGCTGGGAGACAGAGGCGGGTGCTCTGGGCTGTGCAGTGCAGCGCCCGCCCCCAGTAAGGCGTGAACATCCCAACACTGGGGAGGTGGAAGCATTACAGCCGCCTATCGTGGAGAGGAGCAGCTTTCAGATCCTGGATCTTCCACGACCTCCAGGGCCTCAAGCCCCTTGGCTGTACAGCCAGTTATGGTGAGTCAACACCTCTGATGTCCTGCGGGCAAGGAAGTGTTAGTTCACTTCTTCCTGTGACACCCAAATCTGACTTGCCAGAAATTGTGTGAGCTAACAGCAGGGGTCTCACTGGTATAAGCTCTTCTGAAAGTCTTAGTCCATTCTCCACACTACATCTTAGAAAAATACTTACGAAAAAAATCTACAGGCAAATGAGAGCCTTTTTTTCTTTTCCATTTTAAGTCTAAGTTGTCACTGATGTTTGTCCTTGGGAAGTGTGAGAGAAATGACAGCTGATGGAAAGATTTCAGACTATTAGAAAGGAATGTGACTGGGAGAGTCAGGCTAAGAGCTTCAGAATTTGGAAATTCTGGAGTTGTCCTTGGCAGTCATTTTGCTTAGTAAAAATCTTTTTAAAACAAGGCAAATCTCCAGTAATATTTAAGAACCGGCTTTTTATTTCTAACATTTAACCAACACATGAAAACACACACATACACATACATCCTAACAAACCTCTTATCATGCCTTCAAACCCATAGTCAAATTTTCCAAATTTGAGTCTGTGGATCTCCAAACACCTTTGTCCTGAACTTCTAGGCAAAATGGCTGCCTCAGAAATTCCTACCATTTGGGAAAAAGAATTTCTGAAAATACTGGTCGTAGTACTTTAACAATATTGTTTATATGTCCTAAAACTGAACTTGTGCCATTGGCCAGAGTATGCACCTTTCAAGTTCCCAAGCAGAAACTCACCACATCCGAACTTGATTCAGACAGAGCAGTGGGGGTGGTCAAGTAGGAGGAATGAAGCAGAGAACAGAGGGTGGGGGATTAGGAAAGAAGGACCGATGGGAATATCCAGGGGGAGAGAGGAATGGACGCAGGAGGGGGACCATGGTCTGAGGTGAACGCGAAGCAGAGCCTGTGAAACACAATCATCGCATTCACCCAGCTCATCTCCTCTCCTGCAGCTCATCTTAAAATAAGCCAAAGATGCCTCTGGCATAGGCCAGGACAGATGTTGCCCATCCACTCTTCTGGAAACTCCTCTGCAAGCTGTTGCTAGGCTGCCAACAATCCCCCTCGGAAGCCACCACTGCCACTATTGGACTGTGCCAAAAATAAGATGAGAAATGAGAAAAATGAAAAAAAGAGATAGAGAACCAGACATATATCATAAACCGGTGATGTCAGAGTGCTATTAGGGACCCAGTGCAGTGGAACAGAGCACCCTGAGAAACGGAGCCAGGTCCTCTGTGACTCTGATCCACCTGCTGCCATAGCAGGCGCTTTCCACTGACAGCAGTGGACGTTTGAAAATTGTCCAATGCCTGCTTTACTGCATCTTCGTTTCTGATGGGGCCCAGTAATCTGTGAGAAATGAACTTCAATTGCTTTTTCTGCAAGTGTAAAAAAGTTACTTTTACATCGCTGGAGGGCCCTGGCAAAGCACATGTCAAGGACCGGTAGGTCAGTGGGACTGAAATAGCAGCTATGAAATGAACACTTGATACTGTATATAAATTGAATGATCAGCTGGGTGATTTTAGAACTACCTGGGGGGAATTTATGTGTCTCCTGGATGAGATGATGGTTCTAGGCCAGTGGGAGTATCTCTGACACACACACAGTCGTCAGGGCAATGTGGGAGGAGAGCTGGGCAAGAAGAGGTAGGTCAGTAGCTTGACTTTGACCTTGTTCTTTCTCACCCCTCTCTTGACTCGTCCTCCTGCGTGAATGCTGGAACTGGGGGAGCAGTTGCCTCTTTGCTGTGTGACAGCTCAGGAGATGGCTCGGCATTTTCTGTCTGTGACGGCCAAGTGCTTTTTGACATCCAGGTCCCCCAACAGACTGGGAGATTCTGAGAGTGAGCTTGTCAATTCACACCTTCTACTTGGAAAAACAAATCATTACAGATAATCATCAAGAAAAATCCCTAATATGCAACTTTGATTTTTTAGTTTACGTCCTGGATTTTCAGAGATACAGAGAATGATAGAGACAAAGAGCCACCAGACATGGAGAAACAAGCACAGTGGGGGAGACAGACTGAGATGGAGACACACGTTAGGAAGAGGGGAAGAGGATGGGAGGGAAGGATGGAGGGAAACAGGGATAAAGGGAAAGAGGGAGACAAAACAACAATCTCATGGGCAGAAGGAGAGGGAAGAAGAGAGAGGGAAATGGAAAGACACCAGATAAAGGAGACAGAGATGGAGAGAGATACCAGAAAAGGGAGGCAAACCCGGGCAAGGGAAGAGACAGCAGAGAGACAAAGAGGCGCTAAACTAAGGCATAATTCGTGCTGTTATTCAAATGGTTAACTTTGCTGTTAAAACACCCGTAACTTCCTTTCTTTCCTAGTTATCTTTTCTTATTCTTTTCTAATCGGTGTTAGTTTGTCTCTTGGTGAGGATAACAATTCTTTTCTTGGCTTCTAAGGTACAATCACTAACCTATGACCATAAACAGCTGGAATTACGTTAAGATTGGAAAACAAATTTTTTAAGGTAACATTGGGAGAAATGGAAAGAAAGGAAAGATGGGGAAGAAATCTCACCAGCCACCCAGCATCCAGGAAGTCAGAACCCCTAGGTTAGTACTCACAGCATTTCAATGGCCTGGAGATGACTAATCTGATTTCCCCCAGAATGTTTAAATGTTCGTAAGCAATCCTAGCATTAAAATTTAGCCAGTGAAAACAGCTTCACTGGTAACACCCTACTGGATCCTGAGTGGAAATGGGGGAAAATGCTGATCAGGAAGGGGGAGGATGGCTCAAACTTAACCTCCAAACATGGATATTCAAAGTTTCTAGAGCACAGGGTGGGAAAGGGTTTTTTTAAGCATCTTCTATTTTCTTCCTCAGTCCTAGGGTTTCACATACATTATGTCACTTTAATCCCCACATCACCAGTGTGGGCCTTTTAGCTCACTTTAAACGATTAAGACACTTAGATGTATATCCTGATCTGCTGCCACTCTTTGCCCCGCCATGCAGCACAAGCTCCGTGCTCACTTACCAAGTAATTTAACACATAGAGTATATGAGCAAAGCATCTATCATCTTCAGTTCAGCCTTGGATAGGTAATTCTGTGCATCAAAGGAGAAATTATTGAAGCATATTAATAAATTGCTAATTTCCATGTACAGGTAAGAGATAAAAAGACAAGTTCAAAAGAGGTCTACTCCTGTTTGGTAGGTGGAGATTCTCAGTCATATCTTAATAGGTTATCCAGAAATGAACTCTAAAAGCTACATTTCAAAAAGGCTTCAGACTTATGGGGAACATTTGTGCTGCCTCAAATTGGCATGTGCAAACTGGCATTTGCTGATATAAAGCTGGTACTCAGGCTCAGAATTCCTTGACTTGCATGAACTAAAAATATTTAGGTGCACTGTCCTACCAGGCAGAGGAAAACGTGGACCTTGGGGAATCAGACTCATATAGTTTTGAGCTCAAAGTTGAGCTTTTGTATTTTACACAAATGACATAAATTCAAATCTTCCAGATGACATAGTTAGACATATTCCCTGGGTATTTTTTCCCAAAGGAAAAATATATATGAAGACATTGGGTTGCATGGGCAAGCTGCTATGATTCACTTAGCTAGAATCTGCATTAGAGAGGAAATTAGTTTATTTGTTAATTATTCATAGTCTATGGCATCACACTTCTTTAGGTTTTGCGTCAACTCATAAACAGCAATAGCAATGCTTAGGTTGCACCTTTTCCTGTTGGGTATTCATTTAAGGTGTCTACTCCAATTCTATAACTGGGATGGGGGGAAGATGCTTTGTACAAAGGACTGTGGCAGTAAGCAAATTCCAAACAGCTGAAAGAGCAAAATTATGAAGAAATGCAAACCTGAAGTGTTACGTCTTTTGATGCAAAACAGGTAGGACCTAAGCCTGAATGAATTCTTCCACCTACCTATAAACAGAATTGATATGCATGTGAGAGAACACAAGGAGACACAGTTATAAACACGTCACATTGGGGCTTACATTTTAAAGTTTTCCTTCTTGGAAAACAAAGCCATATTTTGGCCTCCTTGTGTCTATTTGATGTCCTGTTTGCCAAATGAAGAGGACAAAACATGGCATACTTTGACATTTTCAACTGGCTCTGATTCCATCTCAGAAACCTGCCCTGGGGAGGCCATTCTGGTCTGTGTACCTTCCCAATACAGTGGCTCCATAGATGCAAAAAAAAAAAAAAAAAAAAAGAGTTAAAAAAAATCATCGACTGTAAAAACAAAATCAGATCATCAATTTCCACCAATGCCGAAATGCCGGCAAGAGGCAAAAATGCTCAGCTCAGCATTTGGCTGGCCCCCAGGAGAGGCCGGCATCTGACCATTTTCTCTGAACAGCTATAGCTATGCAAAGCTGATTGCGGTCAGCCCGGCTTTCCCCGCTCTGCAAGTAATGAACACACAACACGGACAGATCTCAGCGCTGTACATACCTTTCTCCGAGCAGTTTTAACTTTTCCCATGTCCATTAGGCCTTACAGCCTAATCTTGCTCTGCCAATTGCTCCCATGGTGAGATCATTAAGTAAATTATTTTAAGATCAAACACCCTGCAGTGACAATAGCGTCCCATGTAAGGTAAATGCTTCAAAGGCCCCCCTTTCAAATTACAGCTCTCCGGAGTTATTCATCACCTCTCCGAAGGGCTGGCCGCGCCATTACTTGGCTTTTTGCCGCAGGCGAAGGTAGCACGGCTAATTGGCCTCTGTAACAAAACTGACCTGTGGACAGGATAAAACTTGTTTGGAGCTTAGAGACAAAAATTATTCAAGGTTAAAAACACATGAATGTCCCAGCTACGTCACCAAAAAAAAGGGAGCGAATGAATGTCTTCCCCCGCCGTTCTAAATGTGAAAGAATGTGCTCCCGGCGCGCCGGGTCAGACAAAAGCTCCTTCAGGTAGCCCCGCCGGCCGGGCCTCAGGGATCCTTTTCTCCTTCGGGCTGCACCCCCTCCACTCTCCTCCTCGTCCTTCCCTTCTTTTTAAACTCCAAGACAAGGAGCTCCATCCTTTGCTTTGGTTCTTGGGCACCCCTCCCGGGGAAGGCCTTTGATCTCCCGGGATAATGGCAGATGGAACAATTTAACTGCTTCGTACAGGTGCAGAGAGTTTACTTGACAGGTTGGGGCTTTTATTTCTAGCACATTAGCCAGGCGCATACAAATGGGTTTTTGACAGACTCAAGCAGGTAAAATAGCACCGAGGTTCCGCGAAAGAGCGGTCACACCTGCCGGGATGGCACAATTTGAAAATGCTGCAGAAATTAAAGACAGGTAAAACCTCGGGGTTCCCTGCCGAGTGGCTTTTTTTTTTTAACAACTTGAGAAGGTGGTGTGTAGGGGGGAGAATCCAAATGAGTAAACAACAAATAAACTCCTTGATCTCCTGGAGCTCAAAAAAAGCAGGGCTCCAGCAGGGTGATTTCAAATCAGTCCTCCTGCGCTCCAGGCTGGTAACAATTCATTGATATTCACCGACCGCTAAAGAGAAATGGAAAATAAATAAAGGCCGTTACGTATCTTTCCCCTTTGACTTCCTCTCAGGTTTACTTCAGGACTGCCGCTGCCTAGTCGCCATTCTTCCTCTCCAAGTGGAAGATCGCGATAAACAAGTTGTGCCTACATCATGAGATCCCTTTTCCATGAAGAAAACTTGGGTAAATGCCACATTCTAGGCATGATCACTATGGCTGTTTAAGAAAGTTACTGGGGTTTGTAAACAACTTTTGGTGATTGGCAAGCCCTTGCTCCATTAGTCCTGTTTTTCTAGAAAGAATGATATATTATGTGGGATTTTTTTTTTGACTCTTCCAACTTGAGTGCATAAATAATTATTTTTACAACAAAAGTATTCCAGGACATTGCTTTTGTGAAATAGCATGTTGAGGAAATTTAAAAGTTGCATCAAGTGATGTTCTTTGGTGATAGCTTTTTCTTTAATTTCTTATTTTACGTTTGTTTTTGTGAATAACATTTTCGGTGTTTTCAAAGTAGATTGTAAGCCAGTAATTTATAGTTAAAGCTTTCATTTTATCTTTTATATTTTTGTTTAACAGTTTCAAGGGCTCTGCAGTACTAACTTTTCTCGTTCTCAATTACGTTAGTAGGCGTTGCAGTGAAAAATTTAGTTTCTTGGAAAAGGGAAAACAAATGTACTGTATTCTGGACTGTGCTTCCAGCCCAAGTAAGATTAAACCTTTCTTTACCTTGCTCCTCACTAATGAAACAGAAGTGCCTATGTTTAACGATAGCATTTATGAAATGGGACAGATGTAGTCCAATCTGTAAAAAAGGTGGACTCCTAATAAAGGTTCTGTCTTTCAAAGAGTTTATTCTGTCTTCTTCAAACAGGCTTGAGACATAGAACTTGCCAGTGTCTCCTCCACTTGAAATCACAATCTTGGCCAGGTATTGTCTAGAATTATAATATTTCAGAGAACACTTAAGCCACTCTCCAGGTTTTATGGAGGAACTATTAATAATGAGAAGTTGAGGCCTGAGATATAAAGTGAGTTACTTTCTACAGAATACAGTACATTTGTTTGCCCATTCAATAAATTCCTTTAACACTGTTGAGTGCCACTATGAAGAAGGCACTAGGGGGCATGCAAGGATGACTAAGGCCATCAGAATGGACCCAGGAAGCCTTCTCCCTAGTAGAGGTGAGTGCAAGGAGTGTGCACACACATGCATATGTAGATAAATGAATAATTAGCATGTGGTATATTAAGCACGGAAAGTTTGCTGCACACAGAGTACTATAGGAACATAGAGGGATGGCTCTAATAGGTTAGTGACAAGTTCACAGAGGAGGTGATTTTCCACAAGCAAAGACTCAAAGACCTAAAAGAATTTAAACTATTTGGAAAACAGTGCAAAAACATCTATTGGTAGGTTATAGGATATCTTGGAGGAAGTCACAAGAATGAAGCAGGGACAAAGCTCCCCCTAGCATATGGCAGCCATTGCATGTTGTATGTGAAGTCAAGTTCAGCATACCCATTCTCACAAATGGTCTGGTAACACTATCCTAAAATTGTATGATGTATGATCATAAGGTAAAGGTCATTCATCATTTGAGCAAGTATACTAGAGATTTTTGATCCACATAAATGTCTTTTCTTTGAACATTTTTAGGATAGCTTTTAGAGATACCAAGAGAAACTCCTCAATAATGGGTATCTGTATTTTGAAATGATTTTGATTTTAGAAAATAGTGAAAACCAATTTGGAACTAAGCCTGATGAATAGAAGAAATATTATGATTTTGTTGAGTGGTATTATTTTTGGAGAAAAACTCAACTCTAAGTTATAAAGCAGTAAGTCAGATAGATATTCTAATTTGGATTATGTATTATTTCTGAAAGGCAGTGACAAAAGAGAAAATCCAGAAGTATTTGGAACAATAATAATTTTCAAGAGTAAATACTTCCAAAGGCAACTAGTTTGAAAATAAATGTATTTGTATGTAAATAAATCAATTGTATTTCTTTAAAACTTATTTGTCTTACTTTATAGTCTTGCACTGGTATGTCCCCAGGACACAGTTTATACCCCAAAATGGGCTGCACCATCATATGTTACAGCTGACACTGAGTGGGCCCCATATTCATTCTTCTCTTCTTTGAGGCACTAAAATAGCAATTGCAATCTTGCTACACTGATGGAGTGGCTGCAGTGGGGAGGAGAGTGGACTTGATAATATGGGTGATTGTTGAAACCACAATGTTGCTCAAGTGAAACCTTTGTAAGATTGTATATCAATGATACCTTAATTTAAAAACATATATATAAAATAAAATAGCAATTGCAAATTGTTATGATCTTGTGACTAAGTTCTGGCCAATGGAATAAGAGTGGAAGTGATGTGTGTAATCTCCAGATTGAGTCTGTGAAGGGAAGGAACGTGCCATCCCTTTCCTTTGTCCCTTTCTCACTAACTGGAATACCCACAGGATGGAATGAGGCATCTTGTGCTGTGTGGATGGGGCCAATAATCCAAGGATGATAGACTGTATAGAGGAAGCCTAGGTGTGAAACTGTGGGACTGCCATGCCAGTCCTGGAATACTAATTCCAAGATAGTTTTGTAGGGGAGAAATCAACTTCTGTATTAGTAACATCCTTGCACTCTGGGTCTCCATAATATCTACTTGAATCTGCACCTTAAGAATTAAATAGTGGTGGATTGAATTAGAGTATATAAAATGTTCAGAACAACTAATACCAATGCCAGAAATGCAATGAAAAGGATATAGTCTAATGAGGATGAGTCTGGTGGCATCTATGGAAGAGAGTAAAGTATTGGAGCCCCCTGTGCCTCTCCTGTCATACAGGGGACTCTGGGAGATTGCCATTAGCCTTTTACTCAAGCTCAACTTTCTTTGCTCACATATTTAAAAATATATCTCCAATGCCATGTTTTTTTTTCTCACTGAATGAAGTTGTCATGTGTCTGATTTTATAAATTAGGAAGCTGTGCTGGGAGAGAGAGGTCACAGAGCATCAGCTAGCTCTGAACCCAGAATGTCAGGAGAAGCTAAACATTTCATGTGGAGAAAGAAAAGGAGAGAGATAGTTTAGTAGACTCTGCTAGACACTTGCTGAGATCTAACTGGTCATCACAGAAAGTACTCTAGCTCTACTTTTTATATGAAGAAGCTAAAGCTCAGAGAAATGAACCACTTGAGCAAGCTCAGATATTTTAAACAATTTGTCCAAGATCATATGTCTAGCAAGTGGTCAGACTGGAATTCAAACCTCTTTGCTTAAAGACTTTCTGTTCACCTCACCCTCAAATTCATATGTTGAACTACTACCCTCTAATGTGATGGTACTTGGGAGTGAGGCCTTTGGGAGGTAATGAGGTCACAGGGGCAGAGAACACTCATGAATTTGCTTAGTACTTTTATAAAGGAGATGCCAGAGAGCTCCCTTGCTTCTTCTGCCATGGGAGGACACAGCAAGAATGAAGCCATGTATGACCAGGAAGAGAGCTCCCACCAGAGCTCAACTGTGCTGGCACTCTGATCTCAGACTTCCAGCCTCCAGAACTGTAAGAAATAAATTTCTGTTGTTTATAAACCACCCATTCTGTGGTATTTTTGTTACAGCAGCCCTAATGAATGGAGACACATTGTATGATGGGACTCTGTCACTAAAATACCATCTTTTTCATGGCAATACTTTAATCAAGTAAATATTTATGATGATTTGTTCTACCCAACTGACACATTCCTTCATCATTCACAATTCCATCCCCTTACTGTATTTTCCTCTTGACTGATGTGTCCTTTGTTTCTTGCTAATTGTGTCCCCACCACTGGAGTATAAGTTCTGCATGTAATTCCCCACTGTTGCACACTCACTGCCTAGAACATTGTCTGGAACATTGTAGCCACTCAGTCACTATGTGTGGAATAAATTAATGATCAAGTGAACCCAAGAAACTGTAATCACCACTATGGATGTCTCAGAGTTGCTGTGGTATTCACCGCCTCTCCTTGTCCCTCTGTGTGTTACCTGTCATGGGAGGCCCCAGGACACTGTGGAGACTGTGTGCAGGCCCATCTATCAGAGTGTGTTCTGCATCTTTTTCTACTAGTTTGAGTTGAACACCATTTATTTCCCACCAGTGCTTTCGCAAACTACCCCAAAGCAGCATCACTTTGCACCAGTCTAACAAACTGCACTGAACAAGAATCCTTAGGTAAGGGCATTCATTCTGAACTTGAGTGATGTGCCATGCTGACTTAAAATGAATACTCTGCCTGGCTGCAGGTGGTTGATACAGGCATGCTCCTGAATTCTGTCTAGGATGGAGACTCTGAGGAAGCACATCGTCCCCCCCCACCCCCAGGAGGAGAGGACTCTGACAGATGGAGGGCAGTTTCAAATGAGGAAGAGCCCTCGTTTGAGTCAAGGGCCTCTAAGCAGTTAATTTAGCTTCAGAGGGGAGCTTATTCACCCAAGAACAGCAAGAGAACTTCAGGCTGGGAAATTGTGTTCCACCAAGAAGAATTACAGCAGTATACTGAGAAATTGAAAGGAAACTGCTCTTTTCATTAGGCTAACATTAGAAATGTAATAAAATGGTCAAGATTTTTACAGTGGGTAACGATCACCCAATTAAATTCTATAAGCCTTTACCTCCTTTCCTGTTCACGCTCTCAAATACCATTAAATGTTCAATCATCACTAGGTCAGTTTCTTCCCACTTTAACCCAACTTGAGCCTGACTGTTAAGGAATTTCAATACATAATTCCTTAGGTTCTAGGCCATTTAAGGCTTATTTTCATTCATTTTAAGGCAATTTTATCCACTTGTATAATTTCAACCACTATCTGTGTGTTGCTGGTTCCTAAAGTTATAGTCTCTACTCAAACCTCTCGTGAGTTCCATGCGGAATCTTAACTATTTAGTTGATTTATCTACTTGGATGTCTCACAGGTGCTTCAACCTTCAAACCTTCAAAATGGGAACTTAGAATCTCCCCTCATCCCTCAGCTGCCTTCTTGTGTTTCCTAGTTCATAAATGGCACCTCTGAGCGACACATGGCTCAAGCCTAGAATCCTAGAGTCATTTCAGACTCCTCCTTCGTGCTCATATTCCATATCAAATCATGTCCTAATCCTGTTGTTTTGTCCCTCATATGCCTACTTAATCCATAACTTTGTTTCCACCTACAGTTACTTCTTGGTCTAATAATGTCATCCTTCAGGTAGACCTGGTTATTTCAGGTGAAAAACTACTCTGAAAACCTGGTTATTATTAGCCCTGCAAACTCTCTTGCTCTATTTGAATTTGTTTTCCACACTGCACCCAGGATATCTTTCTAAAATGCACATGTGGTTAAGTAGCTTCCCTATTTAAACTCTTCACTGCTTTCCACTGCTCCTAAGATAAAATGCAAAAGCAGCAGTGTGTCCCCAGTACCCTGCGGCATTGCCCCTGAGCATGTAAAAGCCTCACTTAGGGCCAATCTCCTGCACAATCTATGGACTGGTCCTTCCTGCTGTCCCCTTTGCCCCAGTTGTGCTTCTTCCTCTTTGTCTAGTTAAATCCTGGGCAACTTCCAAGCTTCACCTTAAATACCAATTTTCGGAGGGGACCCTTACCCAACTGGGATCCCAGCTAAGTTAGATCCCCTGCATGTTCCTTATTCATAACTCCTGACCCCCTTGTTACCATCATACCCCACACCTGGCTCAGTGTGCAGATCTACAAGAGTCTCAGGCACATTTGGTGAATGAAAGAATAGTGCAGATTGTCACAGGCTGGGCCTGGACTAAGCCAGACCATCACTACATAATATTTTTAATGAAAATAGGAGAAAGTAACTCAAATTAGATGCATATGTTTATGCAATGTATTGGTGTATGTTATCTGATATAACATGGTAGTACGCTATTAGATAGGGCTGGGAAAAATCAGTAGGATGAAATAACCATTTAAAAAACATAAATAGGCTCTAAAAAAATCCCCTTTGTTTGTATCTAACAAGAAATGTGCAGGATCTGTGTTTTTAGAAACCTCAAAAAATCAGAAAAAAACGTAAGACATATAAGAACATTTGAAGGAGTAGAGAAACATACCAAGTTCCTGGATAGACATCAATCTTGTAAAGTTGTTAGTCCTCCCTAATTAGATATATATGCGTTATATATATAATCAATGGATTTTGGAGGGGAAATGCCTCGAAACTTTACCTGGAAGAATTGAACAGGCAAGAGTAACTAGTGAAGTATTTTGAAAGAAGAATATGGTGGGAGGACTTGCATAGTCAGATGCTAAAACATAGTCCACACCAAACAATTAAATTGGTGAAATAGTATCATGAGAACTGACAGAAAGAGCAAAAGCACATCATAGAAATCCTTACCCTAGATCTGCATACTTACGGGTTCTTATCTCAGGTTAATGATGACTTTCAAAATAGTGAGGGAAATAACTTAAAAAATGCAATTGGGTAATTGTTGGGAATCATGACCATAAGATCCTTACCTAATTACTTAATTCTATGACAGATTTATTAATTATGAATTAAAGATGAATTATAGTACCGAAGTCAGAATTTATTAAAGAAAAGATGGACAGGTATGACTATATAAAAGTTTTAATCTATCAAAACCCACCATAAACAAATTTCAATATCAGATAATAAACTAGATAAAAAATATTTGAAACACATATGACAGAAAAATGGGCAAAGATGTTCATGGATGATTTACAAAAGAAGAAAAACAAATAGTTATAAACAATATGTTCAATTTCAAGAGTGACCAATAAATACAAATTAAAGCAAGGTAACTTTTTGCCTAATGAATTTCTGAAGATGAAATAAAATGATAATATCTGTAGCCTTATGCATTTGTAGATTGTCTTTAATTCCTGGTAGAATCACTGAAATGGGAAACTATGTATTGCCTGTTCCTAACAGCTTCCCTCCCCACCCCCTGTCTAGCATAAGCTGGCATATAGCAGTTGTTCAATTACTATTTTTTAAATGAATGAATACTTTTTAATGTCTTTGGGGATTCAGGTTTCAGGATACAGGTAATTTCAAAAACTCTTGATGTAATTAATATGGTGTTTTTAGATACCAAATGTCTTAAAAGTTTGTATGCTTTGAATAATGCCACCATACATGACGCAATTTTCCAGATAGGCCTGGCTTACACACCTGTTGTCCTGGTGTAGCGAGTAACAGCACCCCATTCACTCTCAGAAGTCCTGGTTGGAATGATAAAAGAATATGCTCATCACATTCACCATAATTATGGGTATGTGTTACAGAATCCTTCTGAACTTAATCTTTTCAAAGTATAATTATAAAAATCAGGAAATGACTTAACTATATAAGAGAAGTGATCATTTAAATCAGTGTTTGCCGTCACTGACTGAATATTAGAATGACCTGGGAAGCTTTAAAAAAACTGCTGATACCAAAGTCCCTCCCCAGACCAAATGAATAAGGACTTCATGAAGTAAGGGCTGGACATTGTATTTTATAGGCTTTCCAAGTGATTATAATGTACAGCCAGAGTGAGAAGTACTGATTTAAATAACCTAAAGCACATTTCACAAATTGGAATATTTTATAGCCATTAAAGATGTGCTCTTAAATTGTATTGATTAACATGAGAGATAGTTGTGATATATTAGATTAAAAAACAATAAAGTAGCATGCTCTTTAGAATCTCATTTTATTTAAAAAATATGTAGTTTTTTGTAAAAGAAAAATATACTAAATATATAAACTTTACCATTTTAAACCATTTTTAAGTATACAGTTCTTTGGCATTAAGTGCATTCATATTGTTGGGCAACTATTATCACTAAAAACATTTTTAACTAAATGCATGCATTTATTCAGAATATAGATATATAATTACATATAATTGATTTTTATATATAAGAATAAATCTCAAAGGATAGGCACCAAAGGTTAAATGTGACTATGTTTATATTTCTCCCTTTTGTTTGAATGTCCTTCTTTTTTGTAAGTGATACATTGCTTTCATATTAAAAACAGCTTATTTTAGAAATTTCCCCAATGTACTTTAACATATATTCTTCAACCTTGCTTACAAAGAGTTTAGCTTAATATAGGACATCTTTGGGCCCGACCCACCAGTTTCATTTCTGAGAAGAATAAGAACTTGAAAGTCTCACCTGTCATGTGGTCCCCACGGAGGAGACATAGGACAGCTTTACCAAAGATTCAGTCAGCGTGAGGACCACCATCTGCAAGTTCACTGTGGGGAAAACAAAGAAGCTGCTTTGGTAAAATTCCCACATTTGGTAAAATATGGAGTTATGCTGATATGACTGACTTTTAATTCCAAATGGTGGGCTATCATTTCGGCAGAAAACTCTAAAAATTTACTTTGTCTATAACACTTGTCTTGATCTGTAAATCATAACCAGACACTAGACTATCTCCCCTAGATATTAAAGGTAGAGTGTGAAATGTATGTCTGTTAAAATAATTCCCTAAGTTTGAAGGCAGGGACTGTTTAAGAAAGCGTTAAAGTTTCTATTCATTAGGCTTGCATGCTGAGAAATAAAATATGCCTCATCCAGCCATATTTCTGTGAAAGCTACTACAGGTTTATGGGAGTGCTAAAATGGTGCAGCAAATGTGGAAATTAGTGTCACCATCTAAGATTCTTTATATATTGCTCTTATTTTCGGGAAACATATGATGGTTATTTGGCACTTTCAGATAAGTAGGTTTGTTTTTCAAAATTTGAATTCCTGTCAAACCCACAGCAGATCCATCAGCCCGCTTTTCCATAGTCCCTTTCATAGACAAACACTGTTAAGCACTTCAGAAATATCAGATTAACATTAACACCCGAAGGATTAGAAACCAGACAAAAGTGGGCTTAGGAAAACACTGCAAATGGAGTGTGAAGGTAGGTGTACATCATATCAGTTTCCTGCAGTGTTCAGCTCTCGGAAATCTGAAGGGCAAGACACCCACTTAAGAATATTTGCCATTTTGATGAGCCTTGGGGCACTGAAAGCGTCTGAGGAGAAATCAAACAGTTTGCCCAGGACAGCCTAAGAAGCTATTTACTGAGCATTCCAAATGGAAAATTTCCTCTTTTCTTTCCTGTGTCCTTCTCAACCCAACTTCCTTTCTTTCTCCCCTCCCCGACACGTTCCATTTGATTAGGCATAGGGGTGCTGCTCCATATGCAATGGAAAAATCCTGTGGCTAGCACTCCAAAAATATGAAAATCATTACATACTGACAGGACAATGGCTTTGGCTTATAGGTGTGAGAGAAAAAGAGCCCATCATACCAGCTATTTAACACCCAAATGGATACAAAGTGAAAAGGCAGCCAATACGCACTTGTCTCAGGGGTCATTCCGTGTGAGTTTATGACTTCCAACAGGCCTGAGGCATATGTAGATAATAAAATTGTAACCACAAGGATGGCTGAATACTATTTACTCGTGTATAAAATCCCTCTAAGGACTATTCATCTGCCTTCTTTGAAAGTTTCTCTGCCTGGCCTCCTCTGAGGCCTAAGGGACTCAATTCTTATCATCTATGATAGTTTCTTTGCTATAAAATCTAAATTTTCCCAAAGCACATCTCACTTTCTCAGCCACCTTTTATATATTGGGTCTTCCTCCACCTCCTCCTCCTCCTCCTCCTCTTTTACTTCTATTTGAAAATCTCTCAAAGACTCTTATTGGAGTTTAGATAATTAAAAACCATCAGATCATTATTCCTATATTCTAAAAGCCTGTTCAAATCAATGGCACATTATTTTCATTTCCAATAGCTAAGAGTCTACAGGCTTTTAGAGATACAAAGTGTAATCACTCATGATTCTGAGGTAGAAATTAATGATGTAGTTGTTTATTGCCCTAAACACTGATGGGTGAGCTATTATTATATTTTAGATGAGCGAAATTGCTAATCCATCATGGCTGGAGGTATTACATTGTCTATTCTGAAAATGTTCATAGAAAGGGTATAACTCGTTTTTTGGGGTGTTTTCCTTGCCATAAAGGAATTAAAAGACTTAATTTTTTGGCAACATTATGTCATTAGTCCTTGTAAAGTATAGTTTTATGGCTTTTCTTACCTTGTTTTCACATTATTTTAGTGATCTTACTAGTAATTTATTATTAGAAGACAACATGCTTTACTGGCAAAATCAAGAGAGAAAAAGCTGGGATGCTGAATTGCAACTTGACATCACTGCAGAACAGAGTGAATGCTTTCATTGCTTTCTTCGTCCTCACTTCCCTTCTAGAGACTAGAAGTCCAGCTCTACCACACTCACCCCCTCTACAGTTATCTGACCAGCTGTTTTCTGGAGCCCAGCTGAGAGTGATATGTCCACTTGCTCACTGGGAACCTAAAGTAGAGTTTGAAAAATCCATGCACTAAAATGTGGTTGTTTTACTCCTAGATGATTCCTCACTCATATTTTTTCTTTTTTTAAACATGACTGTAACTTCCGGGAAGATGGCGGCATGAGCAGGGCAGCGGAAATCTCCTCTGAAAGCAATACATATATATAAAAATACAACAAATACAATTATTCCTAAAAGAGAGACCAGAAGATATAGGATGGCACCCAGCATGCAGCTACACCTGAGAGGACTCGGCACCCCGCAAAGCGGGTAAGATACGGAGCTGCGACCCGGCGGGACCCAAGCACTCCCCCACCCCAGCGCACTGGTGGGAGGAGAGGATTCAGAGCCAGGAGGGAGTGAAAGTACAGGCCCGTGAAACACGCAATGTATTGGAGATTGGAGAGACAGAGGGTGCAGGATCTGAGCCTGGGAACGCACTGGGTCCTTGCAGCCAGCTCCCCGGGACAAAAGAAAAGCGTGCGCTTTTTTTAGCCATCTTAAAGAGACAGGGGCCCAGTGGAGGAACAGGATCATCCCAGCACACTCAACCCAGCAGGCTTGGAGTCCTGGGGAATTTCGGACACCTTGCATGGCAACTGGGAAAAAGTTGCTGTACTGAGACTTCGCACAGAGATCAACAGCCTCCCATTCGTTCCACCCCTTCCAGAGCTACAAAGGGCCCTGTGGAGAGGCACAGCTGCGGCTGCAGAAAAGAGGAGCAACAGCGCCACCTACAGCATCCCCACAGAATCTACTCCTGGCGGGCATTTTTCTTTTTTTCTCTTTTCTTTTCATTCTTTCTTTCTTTTCTCTTTTATTTTCTTTTCTTTCTTTCCTTTTTTTGTTTTTAAAAGTCTTACAGAGCCCAGCTGACATACAGGGCACCTACCAGTGACCACTTCTATCGCCATGAAAAGACAGAGGAATATGGTACAAACAAAACTTACCCACACCCAGACAACATCAGAGAGGGAACCTGAAGGGATGGAAATGCACAACCTTCCTGAAAAAGAATTCAGAACAAAAGTCATAACCATACTGATGGATCTACAGAGAAATATGCAAGAGCTGAGGGAGGAAGTGAGGGAAGTAAGGAAAGACAATGCAGACATGAGACAAGCGATTGACGGGCTTAGCAGCAGACGGGACGAGATGCAAGAGACTGTTAATGGAATAGAAATCAGAGAACAGGAATACAGAGAACCTGAGGCAGAGAGAGAGAGAAAAGGATCTCTAGGAATGAAAGAATATTAAGAGAACTGTGTGACCAATCCAAACGGAACAATATTTGCATTATAGGAGTACCAAAGGAAGAAGAGAGAGAAAAAGAGATAGAAAGTGTCTTTGAAGAAATAATTGCTGAAAATGTCCCCATGCTGGGAAGGAAATAGTCTCGCAGTCCAAGGAAGCCCACAGACCTCCCAACACAAGGGACCCAAGGAAGACAACACCAAGACACATAATAATTAAAATGGCAAAGATCAAAGATAAAGAAAGAGTATTAAAGGCAGCTAGAGAGAGAGAAAAGATCACCTACAAAGGAAAACCCATCAACTATCATCAGACTTCTCAACAGAAACCTTACAGGCTAGAAGAGAATGGCATGACATATTTAACGTAATGAAACAGAAGGGCCTCGAACCAAGAATATTGTATCCAGCACAATTATCATTTAAATATGACGGAGGGATTAAACAATTTCCAGACAAGCGAAAGGTGGGAGAGTTTGCCTCCCATAAATCACCTCTACAGGATATCTTAAATGGACTGCTCTAGAGGAAAGCACTCCTAAGGCTAAGGCTAAAAAGATGTCACCAGAGAAAATAAAATCATAGCAAAGAAAGCAGACCATCCAAATACAAACTAAAGGCAAAGAATAAAACACCTAGTATATAAAGAATGGAGTAGGAAGAATAAGAAGGGAGAGAAATAAAGAAACATCAGACTGTGTTTACAATAACTTAACAAGAAAGTTAAGTTAGATTGTTAGATGGTAAAGGAGCAACCTTTGAACCTTTGGTAACCAAGAATCTAAAGCCAGCAATGGCAGTAAGTACATATCTATTGATAATCACCCTAAATGTAAATGGACTGAATGCACCAATCAAAAGAGTAATAGAATGGATAAAACAGCAAGACCCATGTATATGCTGCTTACAAGAGACTCACCTCAAACCCAAAGATATACACAGACTAAAAGTGAAGGGATGAAAAAAGACATTTCATGCAAACAACAAGGAGAGAAAAGCAGGTGTTGCAGTACTTGTTTCAGACAAAATAGACTTCAAAACAAAGAAAGTAGCAAGAGATAAAGAAGAACATTACATAATGATCAAAGGAACAGTACAACAGGAGGATATAACCATTATGAATATATATGCACCCAACACAGGAGCAGCAGCATATGTGAAACAAATACTAACAGAATTAAAGGAGGAAATAGACAACAATGCATTCATTTTAGGAGACTTCAACACACCACTCACTCCAAAGGACAGATAAACCAGACAGAAAATAACTAAAGACACAGAGGCACTGAACAACACACTAGAACAGATAGACCTAACAGACATCTAGAGAACTCTACACCCAAAAGCAACAGGATATACATTCTTCTCAAGTGCACATGGAACATTTTCCAGAATAGACCACATACTAGGCCACAAAAGAACCTCAGTAAATTCAAAAATATTGAAATTCTACCAACCAACATCTCAGATCACAAAGGTATAAAACTAGAAATAAATTTTAGAAAGAAAACAAAAAGGCTCACAAATACATGGAGACTTAACAACATTCTCCTATTTAATCAATGGGTTAACGACCAAATCAAAACAGAAATCTAAGAATATATGGAGACTAATGACAACAACAACACAAAGCCACAACTTCTGTGGGACACAGCAAAGGCAGTTCTAAGAGGAAAGTATATTGCAATCCAGGCCTATTTAAAGAAGGAAGAACATTCCCAAATGAATAGTCTGAAGACACAATTATTGAAACTGGAAAAAGAAGAACAAATGAGGCCCAAAGTCACCAGAAGGAGGGACATAATAAAGATCAGAGAAGAAATAAATAAAATAGAGAAGAATAAAACAATAGAAAAAATCAATGAAACCAAGAGCTGGTTCTTTGAAAAAATAAACAAAATAGATAAACCCCAAGGCAGACTCATTAAGAGAAAAAGAGAATCTACACACATAAACAGAATCAGAAATGAGAAAGGAAAAATAATGACAGAGCCCACAGAAATACAAAGAATTATAAGAGAATATTATGAGAATCTATATGCTAACAAGCTGGAAAACCTAGAAGAAATGGACAACTTCTTAGAAAAACACAACCTTCCAAGACTGACCAAGCAAGAAACAGAAAAACTAAACAGACCAATCACCAGCAACGAAATTGAAGCGGTAATCAAAAAACTACCCAAGAGCAAACCCCTGGACCAGATGGATTCACCTTTGAATTATACCAGACATATAGAGAAGAAATAACACCCATTCTCCTTAAAGTTTTCCAAAAAATAGAAGAGGAGGGAATACTTCCAAACTCACTCTATAAAGCCAGCATCACTCTAATACCAAAACCTGGCAAAGACCTCACCAAAAATGAAAATTACGGACCAATATCCCTGATGAACGTAGATGCAAAAATACTCAACAAAATATTAGCAAACCGAATTCAAAAATACATCAAGAAGATCATACACCATGATCAAGTGGGATTCATCCCAGGGATGCAAGGATGGTACAACATTCGAAAATCCATCAACATCATCCACCACATCAACAAAAAGAAGAACAAAAACCACATGATCATCTCCATAGATGCTGAAAAAGCATTTGACAAAATTCAGTATCCATTCATGATTAAAACTCTCAACAAAATGGGTATAGACAGCAAGTACCTCAACATCATAAAGGCCATATATGACAAACCCACAGCTAACATCATACTTAACAGCGAGAAGCTGAATGCTTTTCATCTACGATCAGGAAGAAGACAGGGATGGACACTGTCTCCACTGTTATTCAACATCATACTGGAGGTCCTAGCCATGGCAATCAGACAAAACAAAGAAATCCAAGGCATCCAGATTGGTAAAGAGGAAGTCAAATTGTCACTATTTGCAGATGACATGATACTGTACATTAAAAAGCCCTAAAGACTCCACTCCAAAACTACTAGAAGTAATATCTGAATTCAGCAAAGTTGCAGGATACAAAATTAACACACAGAAATCTGTTGCTTTCCTTTACACTAATGATGAACTAACAGAAAGAGAAATCAGAAAAACAATTCCATTCACAATTGCATCAAAAAGAATAAAATAACTAGAAATAAACCTAATGAAGGAAGTGAAAGACCTGTACTCTGAAAACTACAAGACACTCCTAAGGGAAATTAAAGAGGACACTAACAAATGGAAATGCATCCCATGCTCTTGGCTAGGAAGAATAAATATTGTCAAAATGGCTATAGTACCTAAAGCAATGTACAGATTCAATGCAATCCCTATCAAAATACCAACAGCTGTCTTCAATGAACTGGAACAAATAATTCTAAAATTCATATGGAACCAGAAAAGACCCCGAATAGCCAAAGCAATCCTGAGAAGGAGGAATAAAACAGGGGGAATTACGCTCCCTGACTTCAAGCTCTACTACAAAGCCACAGTAATCAACACAATTTGGTATTGGCACAAAAACAGACCCACAGACCAGTGGAACAGAATAGGAAATCCAAACATTAACCCAAACATATACAGTCAATTAATATTTGATAAAGGAGCCTTGGATATACAATGGGGAGATTACGGCCTCTTCAGCAGCTGGTGTTCAAAAAACTGGACAGCTACATGGAAGAGAATGAAACTAGACTACTGTCTAACCCCATACACAAAGGTAAACCCAAGGTGGATCAAACACCTGAATATAAGTCATGTAACCAAAAAACTCTTAGAAAAAAACATAAGCCAAAATCTCTTGGAAATAAACATGAGCGACTTCTTCATGAACATATCTCTGCGGGCAAGGGAAACAAAAGCAAAAATGAACAAGTGGGACTATATCAAGCTGAAAAGCTTCTGTACAGCAAAGGACATCATCAGTAGAACAAAAAGACATCCTACAGTATGGGAGAATATATTCATAAATGACGTATCTGACAAGGGGTTGACATCCAAAATATATAAAGAACTCACGCACCTTAACAAACAAAAAGCAAATAACCCAATTAAGAAATGGGCAGAGGACATGAATAGATACTTCTCCAGAGAAGAAATTCAGATGGCCAACAGGCACATGAAAAGATGCTCCACATCACTAATCATCAGAGAAATGCAGATTAAAACCACAATGAGATATCACCTCACACCAGTGAGGATGGCCAACATCCAGAACACAAACAACAACAAACATTGGCGAGGATGTGGAGAATAAGGATCCCTCCTACATTGCTGGTGGGAATGCAAATTAGTTCAACCATTGTGGAAAGCAGTATGGAGGTTCCTCAAAAAACTCAAAAATAGAAATACCATTTGACCCAGGAATCCCACTCCTAGGAATTTACCCTAAGAATGCAGCAGCCCAGTTTCAAAAAGACAGATGCACCCCTATGTTTATCACAGCACTATTTACAATAGTCAAGAAATGGAAGCAACCTAAGTGTCCATCAGTAGATGAATGGATAAAGAAGAGGTGGTACATATACACAATGGAATATTATTCAGCCATAAGAAGAAAACAAATCCAGCATTTGCAACAACATGGATGGAGCTAGAGGGTATTATGCTCAGTGAAATAAGCCAAGCCGAAAAAGACAAGTATCAAATGATTTCACTCATATGTGGAGTATAAGAACAAAGAAAAAAACTGAAGGAATAAAACAGCAGCAGACTCACAGAACCCAAGAATGGACTAGCAGTTATCAAAGGGAAAGGGACCGGGGAGGATGGGTCGGAAGGGAGGGACAAGGGGGGAAAAGGGGCATTACGGTTAGCAGACATAAGGTTGGGGGGGCACGGGGAGGGCTGTACAACTCAGAGAAGACAAGTAGTGATTCTATAGCATCTCACTACGCTGATGGACAGTGACTGTAATGGGGTTGGTGTGGGGGACCTGATGAAGAGGGTAGTTTAAGAACCATAATATTGCACATGTAATTGTAGATTAATGATACCAAAATAAATTATAAAAAAAATAATAAAGTAAACATGACTGTAACAAGCTGGGATATCAGCTTTTTAGGCCTATAGCAGATTCACAGCCACATAATAGGTGCTCAATCAATAAGGTGATTAAGTAAATGGAACTGGGAGAGAGGAAGGGAAAAGGCTGCTGAAAGTAGTAGTAAGGAATAGTATAGCAACATGTAAGACACTACACTAATTTATTTTTGGACTTAAGTTGAGATCATAGTTCAATGTTTGTAGACTTCTGAAAAGGACCACACACAGAATAAGACAACTGTTGTAACCACTGAGCATGTGTGAAATACCCAAACAGCATTTGCCAATCCTGCTCAGTGTGGCAAGATAAATCATGGCTTCATGGTGTGAGAACCCAGACTTTACAGTTAAATCATCAGAACAAGGAAACCTGGATGTCCCAGACTTGACGTAGGAAAAGTGCACATCTATCCCAACCCCAGGGGCCAACTGAGACTGGAAGTGCTTGGAGCAGTGAATCTATAAGTCTACTCCAGAAAATACCATTTTTTAAAACATGTCTTCTGCACCTGAATCTGGTGAAGATGTGCTGGGCAAGAGGAAATACACATGAGGACTCTTTTCTTTGAAATTAATTGTGGGGACTCTTGGTGACTTAAGTGTGGGCCATGTTCATAATTTGCTCTTCAGAATGTGGAGTCCACAACCACTCTCCCCACACTTTCAATCATCTTCTATCTTTCTCCTTCTAAGAGCCTTTGATCCCCCTCTATTATCAAAATTAGAGCCTACCCATATATTTTTTAAAAATCAACATTTTTTAGATCTACAGCTTTTTTCCTAGCAGTATCTTCTTTTTCTCTTTCCACTTACTGCCAAATTTCCATATTTTACTTGACTTTTCCCTTCCCATTGGCTCTTAATCTTAATCTCTTAAGTTTAATCAGGGGCTGCCCCTCTGCGGTGCTCTGCTCCTAGGAAGGGCACCAAGGAAGTCAGTCGAGACTTTGTCTTGCTTCCGAGCTCCTCCTCCTTGGTTTTCTGTATTCAGTGCTGCTCATCTTTGAAATACTGGTTCCTCTTTGGGCCTGCAGAGCCCCACACTATTCTGGCTTTTCTCACACTGTGAGCATTCTGTATTTATTTCTACTCTTGGTCTTTCCTGGTACTCCTGCCCCTTCACAATAGGGATTATACTCCAAAGTTCAATTTTGGGTTTTCGGCTATTCTTCTTTCGCATTCTCTCTAGCAATTTATTTGTTCACCATTCAATGCTGTAGACTCCTAAACCTGTAGTTCTGCATCACCCTTTTTATCTAAGTGCCATCCTATATTTTCATCTGTCCCATGAGCATTTCAATATCAGTATCTTACAACCAGCTCAAACCCAAGCTTTTCAGAACCAAACGAGCTCTTCTTTCCAACATATGTATTTTGTCAAAAGGTCTCCTGTTTTACTTCACCAAGTTCAAAATCCCCAAGTTACTTTTATGAGTCAATTTACCATTTAGTTTTCAAATCCTGTCAATCTTCCTTTGAAATGTCTCCTGTGTCTCTGCATCCCTCACATTCTCACTGCCTTCATTCTAGCCAAGGCTCTTATCAGTGTGATCCTGGATTTCAGAAGCAGCCACCTACCTGGCTTCCTGGACCCCACACTCTCTCTTCTCCAAATTCACCTTCATGCCACGGCCAGACTAATCTTCTTTAAATGCCACTTCCATTTTGTCACTGTCTGCTCAGAAGCCTTCAATAGCCCTTTAACCACACAAGTGTGAGCAGAAGGAGACCTTGGAGTTCATCTCACCCAACCCCTCACTTTACAGACAAGGAAACCGAGGCTCAGCAAGAGTAAGTGGTCACTCAAGGGCACCATTAATAAACCACAGAAACAGAATTTAAAGCCTGGATTTCACCCTGGGGGTCAATGCTCTTTCTACTCGAACACTGTTCCCCAAACTTCCATTCATAGACCACCTCAGGATTTATGTCACATCTGGATGCTGCTTATATCACTTCTTATTTAATAGTTAATCAGCTCTTTAAAAATTATATATATATATACACACATACATATATATATATATATATAAATGTAAATGTTATATCACAGTTGTAAAAAAGAATCCCTTATCACTTAATGGCATTAGAAGATAACCTTAAATTAATATAATGGAGACCCAACAATGTTATTAATTTAAGGGCAATAATTTTGCCAGCTAAAGATTCTGGTGTTGAGGTCTGTTTTCTCTTTTCCTTTGAAGGGAAATTAACAAGTGATAGGGAATTGATAAAGTCTTACTAGGATCATTAACAGAGTTGAAAGGGGAATAACTTTCTCATAAAAGGACTCAATGTTCCTTAGTGCTTAGTGTCTATGGACATCTAAAATTACCTTCTATACCACATTATCAGCAACTCATAATGGTTTCTTTTCACCACATAACACCTAAACTCTGATTTTATGGTGTTGATATATCTGATCTCAGCTCGCCCAAGTAAGTTGTTAGCATGGATCTCCATGTCAGTAATGCAATTCCTCCTTCTGCATGTTCATTCTCACATGGATTCTCTTGCTTAAAAGATCTATGGCTCTCTTCTCATCTGGTCAAACCTATCTAGTTTTCACGACCTAGTTCACATTCCAATTACAAACTCTTTTCACTTCTGAATAATCCTCATTAATTTTACCCTTTCTAAATTATATAACATATCATTCAAAATGAATTTTGGAGTCAATTACCTATGCTTATATATGATTCAGGAATTACTTTTTGTACTTTTATTAATTTCATTTCTCTAACAATGATGTAGGCTACTTGTAGATGAATATCTTTTCTCATATGACTTCCATGTCCCAGTTGACCTGGTTTTGTGCCATACCAGTCAACTTATGGCCACTGAGTCCCTTAAGATGCTCACCATGTGGTGAGTGTTCAGTAGGGGGCTCACCGCATATTTAAACATTATCAAGGGCTTTGGGTTTTGAATGGGAGAGGGTATATCTGTTATAGTTTCTGCAATATGCAAAAACTGTCATTAAAACAATCATCATTTGCCTCAGTAAAGCTTAATAAAGGCAAACTATTTGTACCAAGATCATTAGTAGTTAAGGAGCATTCATAGCAATATAAATGAGTGAAAGAATGATGACATTAAAACCACTCTCCATTTGGTTTAGTCAGATTGTTATAGTTGGAGGAAATATTCAAGATTACAGATTATTTCATCTTGAAGGTGAAGAAGAAACCCAAAACGAGGAGGTGAGCTGGAGTTGCAGGGCAGTTTGGTGGCAGAATTTATAGTCAGTCTCCCTAGTTCCTCAGCGATCCTGTGTCCTACTCTGCCTACAGTCCTGGGCTTATACCCCCTTGTCTCAGCCTTTTAACTGCAGTGCCTCTTCCTACTTACATAAACATGTCACCTACTTAACTACTCAGTCCAGTGTTCTTTCTCTTGCATTAAAGAGCACGATTTGTTTCTTTTTGCATATTTTATATATAAATGTTCCTCTTAAATATTTTTGACTTTGCTTCTCAACCCCAAATGGTCGGTCAACTTTGGAAACAAACACTATCTTTCTCCATTTATAAAGAGATTTTCTATGTACACTGGTCTTCTGAGCAGCTCAATTTACATGAGCAACAAATGAATTTTCGACAACCCCATTTGGTTACTTTAATAGAAATAGAGGCCTAATGTGTTATTACTGTTACTATAAAAGGGGAATGACCTGCTACAATTAACAAGAGAACTGTTCACCAGAATTTATGGATTTTGTTCTTTTTAACCTAATGAGCACTGCAGCATATTATCACTTATATCACTCTAGATTGCCCAATCACCCTGCATAATATTACTTCAATCCATTTTGAAATAGGCCCAAATTGTCATTTTTTTTTTTGTGGGAGTAATGATCAAGTATTGATGTTTCTTGAGTTCATACAAATGGCTACAACCTCCTTGCACACAGCTTGGTCAATACAGGCTGATGTTCACATTAGGGATTTGGAAATCAATGTAGTTTTCCTGTTATTCTTTTATGATTAAATCAATTGAAGCTATTTACTCATAGCAGAAAATACGGGTGATTGCCAACCCTATGGCTTAGTGAATTGCTTTCTCACCATCGTTGCCCTGTGATGAGAAGGTACATATTCACTTCAGGGGTTGACTGAAACCTGTTCATGTATAGCAGCAATTTGAGATGCAGAAAGTGTTTATTATTAAAGGCTAAAAGTGCTGAATGCCAAAGGGCATCTTTATCACTTGGCATTGCATTAACATCGACAAAGGAGGGAAACACTCCCAGAAGTGCCCTCACTATTGGTCAGATGGCGCTCCATTATAGAAGCAAAGCCAGGCAGCAGCCAATGGGTGTTCTTGCCACATCTTTCCGGGGCTATACTGTTTTGCAGACACTCTAGTTAAAGACAATGGAAATGTCAATTAAGTTGAATGGACAGGGCCTATTTGTTGATGGGTTTTCTCTCTGTAGCATGTGGTGGGTGACCTACAGTATTTTGATGTGAGAATAAATAATGGCTTGTATAACATGGGTTGCATTTAATGTGCTTGAATGCAAAATAGTCTAAGGGTAAACGCAAATGGAGACAGCAGTGCGGATGGCTGCGGAGGTGGGAAGAGGCTAGCAGGGAAGCTGCATGAAAGTAAAATCACAAGCTGAGAAGAATGCCATTTGCTCTTGTATTTTCTATCTGAAGTGAGTAATAAGGAAACAATAGAAGAGTCATTCCATTTTTAGACCAGTTCTATGCAACCAGCTGCACTGGACACGATTGTGCCAAGTCCTTTATAGGACTTGATCTTTTCATCATGTTTGATAAGAACAGTGCAAAAGCGAGAAATACAGGTTGCTTTAGACAACTTCTAAATGTTTTGGATTTCTCTTAATTTCTTTAACTTCCTTCCTGAATAAAACCTGCTCATAGAAGAAAAATAATTACTCTGCAAAGGCTTACCAGAAATTTGACTTTAGAGATTTGCCACCTGCTCTTGGGGAACAGTAAGGAAATAATCCATGTTTTTATGAAGGAGGTCCTGGTTGGCTGGGGTGGGGGTTCTGGTGTACCTTGCTGGGGAGGCAGATATTTTCTTCCCCCATCCTAGTGGTATGCACTAATTCACTGAGAGACAAGGGGCTTCTCTGAAGAGCTCTCCAAGCCATGTCTGTGTTTGAGCTCCCAGAACACAAGCATGCCTTCTGACGTGGATGGAGTAGGGTGGAGGAGAAACGTAAGCCAAATTGCACAGGAGGATTCTGAGGCACTTAAAAAAGAAACAGGAAATAAGGACCGGCACGAAGACTGGGACCTGACCTCCCTTCGTATTCCTCAGAGGAGAACATGGCTCTAGAGGGGAGCATAAGGTTTGCATTGAGACGTTCTGTGCTTCCACAAGTTGGCACATGCACATGTGAGGCAGAATGGCCTGGCCATTAAGGACACACCCATTCTACAACCAGACTGCTTGGGCTCCAAACCCAGCTGTTCTCCTCACTAACTTCCAGCTCTTCTTCACTGTTCTAAGCCCCTGTTTTCTCATCTGTAACATGGGGGTGGTGATAATAGAAGCTACCTCACAGAGTCTTCGTGAAGATGAAATGAGTGAATGCATGTCAAGTGCTTAGAACAGAGCATGGCAAACTCTCGATGAATGTTAGTGAGTACTGGAGTCATTACTACTGCGGGTTACAGGTAAACGGGAAGAGGCTGACTCACACTCCCTAACGCTTCAGGGTGCTGAGCCACCTCGTCATGGGCCCTCAGAGCGAAGCGTAACACACAAAGGGAAAAAGTGAGTTTCCCTTTTATAGAGCCATTGAGGTAAAGCTGCCTACAGCACTCTCCACTTGGGGTTGAAGTAGTAACAGCAGCGGTCAGGGTGGCAGAGTACTGTCTGGAACTCACAAACTAGAGAGCTTTTCTGGGTGAGCGTCTGATAGCAATGGAAGTGGCAGTAGTGAGCTACGGCCCATCTGTGGCAGGGCTATGGCTCTAGCAGGGTGGCTCAGGGTCCACTGTCAGGGGAGGGGGTGATGAGAGATGACAGTGGGGTCACAGATGCAAGATTCTCTTTGAAATGTCCAAAAAAATTTGGAGGGAAGAGGAGGAAACTCAGAAGGTGGATTGGATCAAGGTTTTTAAGTAACCTAGCTGTGGGCTAAAGACCAAGTGACATCTGTGATGCAGTCCCACCGAGACCACCTGGGAAGCGCCCACTGGGAGGCCCGGGGTTGTCTGAGCTGCATGTGGTGGGGTTCCTCTGGGGTTATTTGAACCCTGGATCATATACTTCTGCACTAGGGACTAATGACTGCCCCAGGGACTAGAGCTAATTGATTTGTTAAAACTCCTCAACAGGCATAGACAATGCTTGTCAGAATGTTTAGGAGAAAAGAAAATATAAATATATTCTAGAGCTTGCCGAGAATGTCAGTTCTCCTTCTGTCCCTAGGAAGATACCAGGGAACGGCCGGAATCTCTCGAAAGCGATCCTTAGTTTCTCTGTGTTGGTTAGGGAATTTTTAAAAGGGTGAACTTTTTCCTGGAGAAAGATGAAGTGGCTGGAGGCAGGTATGGCTAGAATCCTCATCTGTGATGACAAGCGCCCCCTACCCTACTTGAGCATGTGCCCAGCCCCACATATGCACACTCACGGGGTGAGACGGTGAGGGGCATGTCCAGCCAAGTGAGGAGGAGGGCAGCACTGCTGACACTGGCTGGCACAGATCCCCCAGCGGGGCCACACGGCTGGCCTCGAAAGGGGCAGGGAGAAGGTGGTGGGAGAAGAGGAGCACCAGGCCAACTGGCATGAGAGGAGACAGGTGACAAGATGTTCAGCAGTATGGTCAGCCTTGCAGGTGGTGTCCTAAAAGACAAGGGGACAAGTCTCCCCAGGTATGGAGGTTAGAAACCTTATTTCAGAAAGGGACCTGATACAAAATGTGCAGATCCCACCAGCCTGGAATAAGTCCCGCTGCCGTCCTCAGTAATCCGCTTTGGGTCAGGCTTCCGGTTCCCCAGAGGAGTAGGAGGCCGCCTTCAGTGGCTTAAGAGAGAACTGCAAGTTGTCTGAAAGAGTCTCGAAAGTCCCTGCCAGTCCTTCCGTGGTTAGAGCAGCCAGCTGCTCTGTGCCTCGGGATAATCCGGTGCGACTGGAGGCCCCGCCATGGGAGGAAGCACCTCCCAGCCCCAAAAGGCAAAGTGTTGAGGCTCAGTGAAACAGGCCTGCCACCATTTCGTTTTTTGCGGGGAGTAGTTTCCTGGTAGGCCATAGCATTGCCAAGGATTGGGGCTTTCTGGGAGGGGCGAAGGATGTGAATGGTGCTTTCTCCCTCCCAAATGGCTCAGGTAAACCTGGAAGAAATTCCTGAAGGAGAAAGTGGAAATTTCAGAAAGTCCATCAACCTCCAAAGAAGGAGATTAGAGAGCACGGGACGAGCTATGCCTTTGCCAGGTATCCACCAGACTTACCATCTAAAGTGGAACTTGTACTGAACCTTGTCACTAACACCATGGCTTCCACAGTAAGGAATGGGGGGACAGGACCACCACCTAACTGAGGACAGGGCCACCATCTCTGGTTATGGGGAATGCAGAGACCCACTGATGAAATCCATTGAAAGATGAAGAAAATGTCACTGGAGATAAGGGCTGTGGAATCAGCTTGTTCCTCTTACCAAACCTCAATCTCTGACCTGCCTTGGCAAAACCAGCTGCCAGCCTTGGGCTTCCCAGAGTCACGGAGGAGCTCCCGGGAATCAGTAGAAACTTTGCTTAGGACAGTGGCCACCTCTGAGCATGAAACTGATCAGGGAGGGGCTGAAGGCCAGAGGCATTTCTAGAGAACTGCCCTCCAGGGGGCGTCAAATTCCTGAGGAAGGGGAGCCTTGGGTCAAAGGGGCACTGGCTCGGTCTGATTTACAAACACGGGCAGGACAGCGCCAGAGATTCTCGAGTAGGGACGGTCCCGCCCCTCCCGCGAAGATCAGGGCTGAAGTCCTGTAGTTACCAGATAGTGGGCAACAAGCTTGAAATCCAGGTTTTCAGATGAATTACACTAAATAACCACCACTTACAGGAAGAAGGGCAACAGAAGTATGGAAGCAGGCAAATTGGCCACGTGATCTCTGCACGCTTCCTCTGGTGGAGGCGGACCTCCACGGAGAGATGTTTCTGAACCATGGAGAGGAGAGGCCCACGCACATTTCAGGATGACTAATGAAACCGCAGACTCGGCTTCTCAGGCTTCTCCTCCTCCTTTGGCCTCATCCGACACTCCTGGTGTTAACCTCTTGGTGACCTATGAAGCCCAAGACAGAAAGGTCAAGGGTGCTGGCCCCGAAAGCCAAACGTCACATGTGTTTCCTAGTTTGTGTCATGTTTACTGTGGAGATCTATGAAGAAAATGGAACGAGCTAGCTTACTTCCCTCCCTCCTCCCATCCTCTTTTCTCTCGCTCTTCCAATAAATGCTTGTTGTGCAATGACTAGGTACCAAATCATACCTAGATTCTAGAAGCTTACAACCCAGTAGTAGAGATTAGACACATGCATAAAGAACTCTCTTACAAGGCCAAAAGGGATAAGAAGCATACCTAGTGTTCAAATGGTGCCAAGGGTTTTCAAATACAGGGCCCCCATTTCAGCTACCTACAGATCCATTTAGTATAAAGACAAGTAAAAATAGTCTAATGGCTCCATTATGGTTTGAAAGGTTTACTGAGTCCCATTTGGTCACTTACAGAATTTAAAAACATACAACAAAGCCATACAAATGACAGGTCTCCTTTTTGAGAGTTTGCTGTGTTTTTGTTTTTGGGTTGTGGAGGGAAGGTGTACTTGTGTGATTGGTTGTTTATCCTAAGCACATACATGTTACTGGATTCTATCACTGTGTATGGCTCAGGACACAGGCTTTCAGGGACAGACATGCAGGATAACGGTTCTAGCCCTCCAGAGGCTCTGGCCCTCTTCCGGGGAGCATCAGTGCTGGCATGACTGCCTCCCCTTGGGAGCTGGGTACAAGGGTTCTGGCTCCTTGGTGTCATTGAAAGTACAATATGCAATTTGAAGAATTGGTTTTTGGGGCCTGAGACAAGTTATGGTACTGAGGAGATGAATCACTTTTATAATCTGGTCATCTGTGTAACTGAGCACCAAGTCCATTATTTCACATAATTCAGTAAAGAAAGTGAATGCCAAGATCTCAGAGCAGGACAGCTTGTGCACTAGTGTTTCATTAGGAGCTGCTGCCTCCATTTCTACCACTCGTCCTCTCACGCGGGTGAGGTAGTTACAGGGATTGCCTTCCAAGTCTCATGCACTCTTGTTAGGAAGGTGGAATCGAATGAAATGTACTTAGCTGTAGAAGCATTAGCAGAAGCAGCTTCTTTAAAAGAAGGGTGAGAGCTAAAGACCATGGTTTCACATGACCAATTACCTACAAAAAAAGTGCTTCCAGTATCCTCCCAAACAATAAAGGAGTCTGCACTTAGCAATAAGTCATGATGTGCAAACCAACATCCATACTGTGGGGGGAAGATCTCAGGCATTTCATAAACTATGTTACCGTATTCCTGAACCACAGTAATTAAATTAGGTTTCCCAGTAATGATAATGGGACATCTGAAACATTAATCACCAAGAAATAAAAATAGTTCAAAACTTTTTAATAAATAGTGTTCCCAAAGCATTTCCTGTAATGTCTCTGAAAGACACTGGCAATGCTTAAAATTTTTAAAATAATGAACTTGATCTGCGCTCTTCTCTGCATTTTTAATTTCCTAAAGTATTTATAGTAGTATCCTATTGCTGCTCTAACAACATGCTACCAACCGAATGGTGTAAGCAACACAAATGTATTCTCTGATAGTTCTGGGTGTCAGACACCTTAAAATCAAGGTGCCATCAGGGCTTCCTTCTTTCTGGAGGCTGTAAGGCAATCTGTTTGCTTACCTTTTCCAGGTTCTAGAAGCTGTCCACAATCCTCAGCTCATGACCCCACACCACTCCGATGTCTCCTTCAGTCTCATCTCCTCTGACTCTGCTTCCTGCTCCGCTCTTAAAAGGACCCTTGGAGGATTCAAGATGGCAGCATGAGAGGTGAGACAGAGAACTCCATCCAAAACCACAGGTAGTGTGAAAATATAGTTAATACAACTAACCCTAAAACAGCAACAGGAAAGAAGGCTGCAACAGACTGCATACAGATCTCACAAACAGAGCAGACCTCACAAAACAAGGTAACATATGAAAGCCTTGATCCAGCAGGACATGAGCCTTTCCCCCACCCCAGCTCACCAGCAGAAGGAAGAGAAACAGATTGGGGGAGGGGGGTGGAAGCCTGGGACTGCTGAACACCTAGCCCTGGAGAACTGCTTTGCAAGCAGAAACCTACATTGTGTGGTGCTCTGGAGGATGGAGAGCTGGGACAGGCAGGCTGCTTGAGAGACAGATTCCGGCCGTTTGTGGAGGATGGGATTCACACCGGCGGCTCTGGGATAAGGGAAAAGCAGGAGGTCTGCAGGCTTCCTAGCAGTGAGAGGGCTGCTGAAGGGGCAGGGTTTGCACGGAGCTTGCTGTGCTGGAGAAGGGATGGGGGAGAAGGTTGTCTGGGGATGCTCTGCCCAGGAGATTGGGAACTTTGGGGAGCTTCAGGCGCTCCACCCCCCTGGCTGGCTACTCAGCTCTGAGGCCCCCCACTGTGACAGGCAGCCGGTCGAGCCTTCCTCCTGGCCTGCTGGCACCTGCTCACAAACGGGCAGTCACTGCTCTGGCATCAGGCCAGCCAGAGGGAGGTCCCCCACTATAAGAGCTAGAGACGCCAAGCACAGAGGCTTACACTTGTGTGCTCAGCCCACTGGCTCTGATACTGGAGACAGGCATCACAGACGAGAATCAGGAAACAGATCTTTCCTCCCCCAGGCACCAGCTCCACTCCCCTACCACCCCCAACCTCACTCTAGGGGCTGAGCAGCTTCAGAGACTAGAGCTTCTGGGCACTAGTGGGCACCACACAAAAATATGAAACATCAAAATCTCACAAACCCCAGAAAAAGGAACAAATGAAACTGAACTCACCAATCTTCCTGAGAGAGAGTTCAAAATAAAAATCATAAACATGCTTATGGAGGTACAGAAAACTATTCAAGAACTCAGGAATGAATTTAAGATGGAGATTCAATCATTAAGAAATTCCATATCTGAAATTAAACATACAATGGAGGGATTTAAAAGCAGATTAGATGTAGTATAAGAGATGGCAAATGAAATAGAAATTAGAGAAGAGGAATACAAAGAAGCTGAGGCACAGAGAGAAAAAAGAATCTCTAAGAATGAAAGAATATTGAGAGACCTGTGTGACCAATCCAAACGGAACAGTATTCACATAATAAGGGTACCAGAAGAAGAAGAGAGAGAAAAAGGGATAGAAACTGTCACTGAGGAGGTAATTGCTGAAAACTTCCCCAATTTGGGGAAGGAGATAGTCTCTCAAGCCATGGAAATGAACAGATCTCCCACCACAAGGGACCCAAGGAAGACAATATCAAGACATATAATAATTAAAATGGCAAAGATCAAGGATAAAGACAGACTTTTAAAAGCAGCTAGAGAGAGAAAAAAGATCACATGCAAAGGAAAACCCATCAGGCTATCATCAGATTTCTCAACAGAAACCTTACAGGCCAGAAGGCAGTGGCATGATATATTTAATGCAATGAAGCAGAAGGGCCTCAAACCAAGAATACTCTATCTGGCAAGGTTATCATTTAAATTTGAAGGAGGGATTAAACAATTTTCAGATAAGCAAAAGCTAAGAGAATTTACCTCCCACAAACCACATCTACAGTACATTTTGGAGGGACTCCTATTGATGGAAGTATTCCTATGACTAAATAGATGTCACCCAAGGGATAGACAAAGAGTTCATAACATACAAAGAATGGAGGAGGAATAAAAAGGAGGAAAAAAAGAAAAGAATCTTTAGGCTGTATTTGTAATAGCATACTAAGTGAATTAAATTAGACTGTTAGATAGTAAGGGAAATACCCTTGAACCTTTGGAAACCACAAATCTAAAGCCTGCAGTGGCAATAAGTACATACCTATCGATAATCACCCTAAATGTAAATGGTCTGAATGAGCCAATCAAAAAACGTAGAGTCACTGAATGGATAAAAAAACAAGACCCATCTACATGCTGCCTATAAGAGCCTCACTTCAAACCCAAAGACATACACAGACTGAAAGGAAAGGGATGGAAAAAGATATCTTATGCACGTAATAGGGAGAAAAAAGCAGGAGTTGCAGTACTTGTATCAGACAAAATAGACTTCAAAACAAAGAAAGTCACAAGAGACAAAGAAGGACACAAAATAATGGTAAAGGCGTCAGTCCAACAAGAGGATATAACTATTATAAACATCTATGCACCCAACACAGGATAACCTACATATGTAAAACAAATACTAACAGAACTAAAGGGGGAAATATACTGCAATGCATTCATTTTGGGAGACTTCAACACACCACTCACTCCAAAAGACAGATCAACCAGACAGAAAATAAATAAAGAGACTGAGGCACTGAACAACGTATTAGAACAGATGGACCTAACAGACATCTACAGAACACTCCATCCAAAAGCAACAGGATACACATTCTTCTCAAGTGCACATGGAACATTTTCAAGAATAGATCATATACTACGCCACAAGAAGAGCCTCAGTAAATTCAAAAAGATTGAAATTGTACCAACCAACTTCTCAGACCACAAAGGTGTGAAACTAGAAATAAATTACTCAAAGAAAATGAAAAAGCCCACAAACATACGGAGGCTTAATAACATGCTCCTAAATAATCAATGGATCAGTGACCAAATAAAAACAGAGATCAAGCAATATATGGAGACAAATGACAACAATAATTCAACACTCAACACTACAAAATCTGTGGGGCGCAGAGAAGGCTGTGCTAAGAGGTCCTTCCTCAGGAAAGAAGAACAATCCCAAAAGAACAGTCTAAACTCACAATTAATGAAACTAGAAAAGGAAGAACAAATGAGGCCCAAAGTCAGTAGAAGGAGGGACATAATAAAGATTAAAGCAGAAATAAATAAAATTTAGAAGAATAAAACAATAGAAAGAATCAGTAAAAGCAGGAGCTGGTTCTTTGAGAAAATAAACAAAATAGATAAACACCTAGCTAGACTTATCAAGAAAAAAGGAGAGTCTACACACATAAACAGAATCAGAAATGAGAAAGGAAAAATCACTACGGACACCACAGAAATACAAAGAATTATTAGAGAATACTATGAAAAATTATATGCTAACAAACTGTATAACCTAGAAGAAATGGACAACTTCCTAGAAAAATACAACCTACCAAGGCTGACCCAGGAAAAAACAGAAAATCTGAACAGACCAATTACCAGCAAAGAATTTGAATTGGTAATCAAAAAACTACCTAAGAACAAAACACCTGAACCAGATGGTTTCACTGCTGAATTTCATCAAACATTTAGTGAAGACCTAATACCCATTCTCCTTAAGTTTTCCTAAAAGTAGAAGAGGAAGGAATACTCCCAAACTCATTCTACAAGGCCAGCATCACTCTAATACCAAAACCAGGCAAAGACACCACAAAAAAAGAAAATTACAGATCAATATTCCTGATGAACATAGATGCAAAAATACTGAACAAAATATTAGCAAATCGAATTCAAAAATACATCAAAAAGATCATCCATCATGATCAAGTGGGATTCATCCCAGGGGTGCAAGGATGGTACAACATTCGAAAATCCATCAACATCATCCACCACATCAACAAAAAGAAAGACAAAAACCACATGATCATCTCCATAGATGCTGAAAAAGCATTCGGCAAAATTCAACATCCATTCATGATAAAAACTCTCAACAAAATGGGTATAAAGGGCAAGTACCTCAACATAATAAAGGCCGTATATAACAAACCCACAGCTCCTTTAATATTGGGAGCTAGAGAAGAATGTCCACTCTCCCCACTTTTATTCAACATAGTTCTAGAGGTTGTAGCCTTGGCAATCAGACAACACAAAGAAATAAAAGGCGTCCAGATTGGTAAGGAAGAAGTCAAACTGTCCCTGTTTGCAGATGACATGATTTTGTACATAAAAAACCCTAAAGAATCCACTCAAAGATTACTAGATCTAATATCTGAATTCAGTAAAGTTGTGGGATAAAAATTAATACACAGAAATCTGTTGCATTTCTATACACTAACAGTGAACTAGCAGAAAGAGAAATCAGGAAAACAATTCCATTCACAATTACATCCAAAAGAATAAAATACCTAGGAATAAACTTAACCAAGGAAGTGAAAGACTTATACTTTGAAAACTACAAGACACTCATGAGAGAAATTTAAGAAGATACCAATAAATGGAAACACATCCTGTGCTCATGGATAGGAAGAGTTAATACTGTCAAAATGACCATCCTGCCTAAACCAATCTACAGATTCAATGCAATGTCTACCAAAATACCAAGAGCATTCTTCCATGAACTAGAGCAAATAGTTCTAAAATTCATATGGAAACACATAAGATCCCAAATAGCCAAAGAAATCATGAGATGGAAGAATAAAGTGGGGGGAATTACACTCGCTGACTTCAAGCTCTACTACAAAGCCACAGTAATCAAGACAATTTGGCACTAGCACAAGAACAGACCCATAGACCAATGGAACAAACTAGAGAGCCCAGATATAAACCCAAGCATATATGGTGAATTAATATATGACAGAGGAGTCATGGACATACAATGGGGAAATGACAGCCTCTTCAACAGCTGGTGTTGGCAAAACTGGACAGCTACATGTAAGAGAATGAAACTAGATTATTGTCTAACCCCATACAGAAAAGTAAACTCAAAATGGATCAAATACCTGAATGTAAGTCATGAAGCCATAAAATTCTTAGAAGAAAACATAGGCAAAAATCTCTTGAATATAAACATGAGCAACTTCTTCATGAACATATCTCCCCAGGCAAGGGAAACAAAAGCAAAAGAACTGGGAATATATCAAACTAAAAAGCTTCTCTACAGCAGAGGGCACTATCAGTAGAAGAAAAAGACATCCTACAGTATGAAAGAATATATTCCTAAATGACATATCCAATAAGGGGTTGACATTCAAATTATATAAAGAGCTCATGCACCTCAACAAACAAAAAGCAAGTAAGCCAATTAAAAAATGGGCAGAGGAAATGAACAGACACTTCTCCAAAGAAGAAATTCAGATGGCCAACAGGCACATGAAAAGATGCTCCACATCACTAGTCATCAGAGAAATGCAAATTAAAACCACAATGAGATATCACCTCACACCAGTTAGGTTGGCCACCATCCAAAAGACAAACATCAACAAATGTTGGTGAGGATATGGAGAAAGGGTAACCCTCTTACACTGCTGGTGGGAATGTAAATTAGTTCAACCATTGTGGAAAGCAGTATGGAGGTTCCTCAAAAAACTCAAAATAGAAATACCCTTTGACCCATGAATTTCACTCCTAGGAATTTACCCTAAGAATGCAGGAGTCCAGTTTCAAAAAGACATATGCACCCCTATGTTTATCGCAGCACTATTTACAGTAGCCAAGAAATGGAAGCAACCTAAGTGTCCATCAGTAGATGAATGGATAAAGAAGAGGTGGTACATATACACAATGGAATATTATTCAGCCATAAAAAGAAAACAAATCCTACCATTTGCAACAACATGGGTGGAGCTAGAGGGTATTATGCTCAGTGAAATAAGCAAGGCAGAGAAAGACAAGTATCAAATGATTTCACTCATCTGTGGAGCATAAGAACAAAGAAAAACTGAAGGAACAAAACCAGCAGACTCAGAGAACCCAAGAATGGACTAACAGTTACCAAAGGCAAAGGGACTGGAAAAGATCGGTGGGAAGGGAGGGATAAAGGGGAAAAAGGGGTATTATGATTAGCACACATAATCTAGCCAGGGAGAGATATGGGGAAGGCAGTATAACATGGAGAAGACTAGTAGTGATTCTATAGCATCTTGCTACACTGATGGACAGTGACTGTAATCGGGTATGTGGTGGGGACTTGATAATAGGGGGAGTCTAGTAACTATAATATTGCTCATGTAATTGTACATTAATAATAGCAAAATAAAAAAAAGTTTCAGTCAGAAGTAAATTTTATGGCTGTTAGGTCCCTGAAAACAGGGATGTGTAATGAAAATTGTGACAGGCACTTAATTATAATGATGCTACTCAATGCGGATATAATAAATATGCCGAGCTAGTTTATAAAACACCCTAATGCAGCCTGGAAACCTGTGCATAACATGACCAGACACCAAATGGCCATATCTTTTGAGTCTGCTTTAAAGGCAAGTGGGAAGGGAGACTGTCTCTCAGATTCCACTCAACGCTGCTCCTTGACTCAGAGCTCCAGGACACAGAGCCTTATGTCCCAACAGAAAAGTAACAGGACATCGCCTTTCAGAGGCATGGAGTTGTAGCTCTGCATTCCATTGGTCTGAAATGAAAACTTGAGAAGAGGCTGACTGGAGTGAGCATTGGAGCAAGTAATTCTGTCTGATGGGCAGTAGCCATTTGAAAACAGTAAAGCCTGCTGATAAAAGTTTGCAGAGGACCAGTTAGAAGGGAATTTGCAGTAATTCTTTAGCAGACCATAAAGGTCTGAGAAAGTGTCAAAATACCTGAAGATAAGTGATAGAGAAGCAATCTCCATACATGTGTGTCAGGACCCCAAAAACAAGATACTTTTGCCATTGGAGCCCATGTCTCACATTATGGATGAGAGAGACAGCATTTAGTCAAGTTCAGAATGGGAGGGCTGCAAAAATCAATAGAGGTCACATTTATCTAATGGAAATAACTTAGTTCTTTAGTTGATAAGAGTGCATAAGATATTGGGTGGCAAATAAATAATCCTGGATGAATGTGACAGCAAAACTCTGCTGGGCAAGTCAGCGCGCTGAGGGAGCAGTAGAGGTAACGGATAGAATCACAGAACACCCTGTGTTCCCAGACAGGAGGCATGGAATAGTGCAGGAGGGGCACAGTCTCTGGAGTTGGGTCACTGTGCATGCTCTCTTTGGCCTTACCACTTATTATTTGCCTATGAAATTGGGCAAGCTAATTAACCCTTGGTGACTCAGTTTCCATCTCTGTAAATGAGGTTATTGCCATCGAATGCATCGGGTTGTGCCACTGTCTAGGAAGTTTCTCACAGGGTGTCTGGGCAACTGGGGGCATTCAATAGTACAGTTCCCTCCCTCACCTCTTTCGTGGATAGCCCATTTCCTACATCTAGCAGATGACTCTTGGATATTTATCTCAAGTCATGATCTTTTGTTGAGCACCAGTTGCTCAATGGGTATTTTCTTTCATATAATTCACCTTTTGACATTCAATGTCTTGAACAGAATTCATCACCTTCTCTGACAAACAAGCTATTATATTGCCATTTTGGATGATACTGTTAATTTTCAAGCCTCTCAAGCACAATCTCTGAACTACTGCTATTTCCCCCTTCCTCCATTCTCCCCAGTCAGTCAGGCACCAGGTACTCTTGCTTCTTCATCAAGTCCCTTCTGTCTGCCCATTATTTTCATGCCTTCTTCCATCACCTTTTTGGGCTTATAATCTCATTCCTCAAGTAATGCCATGCAGTCATATTAGGTTCCTGCCTTCAGTTTCAGGCTCCCCAGGCCAACCTGCATGCCTCTGCCATGTCTGAGCTTCCAGAAGCGCTGTTCCGATAACTTCCTTCCCCTACTCAATAGCAGTCAGTGATTCTTCATCAACAAATCTTCACTGTTTATTGAAGACGTGCTGTCATCCAGTCTGAACCTTTCTTTTTAGGTTTGCCTTCAACTAATCTATTATATAAACTTATGCATCAGCCAAATCCACCTATTATTCATTTTTCTCTAAATAACACTTTTTAAACTCTGAACTTTTAAAAAATTGGGTGACAGACACGAAACACAAAATTCACCATCTTAACCATTTTTGAAGTGTAGGTTCAGTGGCATTAAGTACATTTACATCGTTGTGCAACCATTGCCACCATCCATTTCCAGAACTCTTTCCATCTGTCAAAACTGAAACTCTATACCCATTAAACAATGGCTGCCTATTCCCTCTTGCCCTCAGCCCCTGGCACACTATTCTTTTTTCTGTCTCTATGAATTTGACTATTTTAGGTACTTCATGTAAGTGGAATCATACAGTATTTTGTCTTTTTATGACTAGTTTATTTCACTTAGCATGATGTCCTCAAGGTTCATTCATATTGTAGCATGTGCCAGAATGTCCTTTCTTTTTGAAGCTAAATAATATCCCATTGTATGTATATGCCACATTTTGTTTATCCATCATTTGTCAATGGATGCTTGGGTAATTTCCACATTTGGGCTGTTGTGAATAATACTGCTATGAACATGAGTGTACAGGTTCTACCTCTGAACTTTGGCACTTGCCATCTCCTTCCTTGCAGAGATATCTTTTCTCTTCCTTTCCACTGATTAGAAATTCTATCAAACTTCAAGGTGTGGGTTGAAATAACATCGCTTGGAGCTGTCCCAGACATCTCTGATAGAAGGTATTTTGGGCTATGCTTATTTGGCACTTACATATAGATCCTTGTATTTAGTTTACATTTTCTTATGTGGGTAGTTTATAAGCTTTATAAGGCAAGATATAATGGGAGGTTTTTCCCACTGATTGATTGGTTGGTTAATAGATTACTAGATAACTTGGTTTAGTGATTTTCATAAAGTAGACACATAATTAATAAATTTTATGGAGATTATCCTGAGGAGGAGGATATAGAGAAGAAGTAGAGAATTAGCAGAGACTATTTTCCCGTTGGTTGTAAATCTGTATGGTTGCTGAAGATCCAAGAGTAACAAAAATACTCTCAACTAATCTTTCCTAGCTTTCAGATCCTTTTTGCTATGCATCAATAATAATAATTGCACAAAATATTCCCAACACTAATAATTGCACAAAAACAGTGTATGTAGGGTAAGTATTCAGTGGTTATGTGACTTACTCAAAGCCAGACAGCTAGTAAATGCTGAATGCAAGATCTGTCTCTCCTCTCTCCCCGACTGCCAGTTCTCAGAACACTGTGCTACCACAGGCTGACTTCAGAATCTGGGGAGTATTTTATCCATTTTGGTTTTGGATCTTCTTTTTTGCACATAGATTATCCTTGCCTAATCCTGTCATGGGCAGAGAAAACACAAAATCTTCAAATCCAGCCTGAGTATCAAAATGGCTTTGACAAGCCCATAATAGGGCTTCAAATAAGCAAAATGAAAATTCAATATGGATGATCATAGCTCAGCAAATTGAGGAAATAAGCTCTAGAAATGATAGAATATTATGCACAGCAGGAAAATCTTTAGAAACTAGTTGACCATGGGCTTCACATGGATTAGCAATGTAGGCACATGATGCAATAATGGTAAAAAAATATATATTTTGATAGGATATCATAGAAGAAACAACATGAATTCCCTATAATAGTAATTTGTTTTCACCCCAAGAAAAACGTAAACTATTATCAGATAATTGTTTTTCTGTTATGGGGATTTATGATTTGTAGATGTATCTTGAAAACAATAATCATAAAAGCATACATCCATTTACTGAAACATTTATTAAATACCTATTACATACCAGGCACTGTGGCAGGGTTACAGTGAGAACAGTCCCCACCACAAAAGAACTCAAGTGTAGCTTTAGAGATAAGCAGAGAAAAGACAACTAAATCTGAAAGAGATATATGCACAAGATGCTCAAGTAACAGAGAGCAGAAATGTCTAACCCCAGCTAGGCTGCGGGATTTGGTCAAGGAAGGCTCCCTGTCTGAGCTGGGAATTAATCAAGGGAGTGGGGTAGTCATTTCCCACCAATAAAGCCACTTGAGCCATGAAATGAAAGTAAGTGAAAATGTGGCTGGCTTTAGCTAGTAAGGAGGTAGATATGACCAACATTATTGAGATGAGCCTGGATGGTGGTGGGAAACAGCTGGAAAGAAAGATATGCCTTGGGTCACAATTTAATCTGTAATTAATCTTTGTGTCTCTTAAGCAGTACTTGAGCCACTGAAAACATTGTGTGTTTACTAGTTGGACAAATACATGAGTGCTTCACAAAGCCAAAGTGAAAAATGATAGAAACTAAGATATCTGAACCTGAGAACAGCCCATCTCTAAACGTTATCTCACAGGGAATGCTTATGACATGTCCTCTATTTTCCCTGATGACATCAAACAGAATAAGGGAAACCAACAGAAAAATATTTAAGTTCTACACAAGAAAGAACCTTGACTGTGAACAAGTTACTTGGCAAATTAGCTTGTCTATGCAAACTCATGGAGATCATGGATCCTTTCTTGAAGAGCTCTCCAAATGTGATCACCACCTACTCTGGGGGCAGGCTTAGGTGCAGTCTTGGCTAACTGAACTGGCAAAAGCCTTTGCTGTCATCTGGGGTGCACCTTCATCTTTCTGATATGCAGGCAACAATTCTGAATGCAAGTTCAGGGTTAACATAACATATTTCTCCCCGCTGCATCCTGACTGATGTGATTACAGTTTTATTTTGCTTGCTTTCAAGGTAACCTTTTCTGCCCTTTATGTGTATTCAAGAGAGTTGGCAAGTAGTAGTGCCCATGTTGCTTTACAGTCACCTGAGGAGGGGGGAGTGGGAGGGAGACAGAGGACATTTAAAGAAAGAACAGTTTGTTGCGGTCTCTCCAGAGACCCTCCTGCCGCCACCCCTCATTACCTTTATCAACATTCTTTTTCTGCACTGTAGCTAACCTGCAGCGTGGGAAACGGAAGGGTAGTAAGCACTCCCAGTCCACACCTGGAAGCTCCTCAGAGCATCCAACAGTGTTTCCTGCCACAAAACCTCAGCCCAGCCAGGGGCCATCTCCCTACTTGTAAAAGGCTTTGTACAGTTAGAGCCAACACACAGGAACACACAATTTGATTTTCATGATAAAGGCTCGTTTTGCATGTGAGAAACATGCTCAAGACCCTTGCTCAGTCTGAAAGATCTCCATTGCCATTTTTGCAGGCCTGGTGGCAGCCTCCTTGGGCTGAGTGGCAGCAGAAGGAGTCAGGAGACGTCTGCATTAGGGCAATGGCAGCCAGGATTTGCTAATAGAGACAATACTTTGCCCAGAAGGCAGTTTCCAGCTGCAGCCTTGAAGCACACACGTTGAGAATGTATCACACAGAACTGTCAGTCAGTACTGGAGCCAGAAAATTGTTGTTTCAAATGTTACAGTACAGGAAAATCGCCTCTCTGCACTTGCTGCCAAAAAAATGACAGCTTAATTTATGCCACACTGAAGCTACATTACAGAGCCATTCAGCTTGGCAGTTAAGTACGCTCCATGCTCACATCTTACCCCTGTGCAAGTGCACTGGGGAGAAATACACAGGGGCTATAATAAGGACAATTGGCCACAGGCTTTGCCATGTCAGGGGAACTAAATACAGGTGAAACAGTATCAGCAATAAAATACATCACCCCCCACCTCATTTGTAAAACCCACTCCCACCCCTGCCTTGCAAATATTCAGGAAGGCTCTGTGGCAACATTGTTAAGCATGGGATAGATTAGGGGAGAGATGTACTGGTGTCAACCCCCTGGGTTTTATGTTGAGGGGAGGTGCTGCAATATTACCTTGTGACTTTGAAAATTATGTCAGTATCCTTGATGCAGACCTTCAAAACTTGGCAGTCAAAACCCTTTCTGAAATTAAAAATATGACAGTATTATGCTGTAGCCAAGTATCTGTATTTTTCATCTAGATGTGCACTAGAGTATTAAAGATACACTTAATATTCAAGTTTTTTTTTTAGAAAACCCATCCAAATAATTATCATCAAGGTTGCGTTTCACACCCATTTCTGTAATTGTCCCACACAACGAACCACCAAGTATTGAATGGCAGCAATCACAGAAAAGTTAGAGATTAGCTCGGTGTTCTTTTCTTTGCATTCCCAGTGGTGAAGCTTCCCTAATGTCATCCAAATTCGAATACATTAACAGTCTAATTTATACTGGCATTTCAGATAAGGAATCAAAGTCGCCTTGACATAACTGTGTCAGAGTACACTGCTACCAGTTCATGCAAAGGATGCCAGATTTCAGAATCCCTTTCGTGGGTACCCTCTTTTCCAGAATGGCCCTGTGGAATTGGAAGCATTAGTGGGCTTCAGAATATTTTGCCAAGAAGAGATTTATAAGCAATTTACAAAATATTTATAAGGCAACCCTTGTAAAATACTACAGCCCTGAGAAAGCACGTTCTCTGCAATTGGCTTCTCTCTGCTCAGTAAGCCATTCATAATAAAATGAGCGGCCCTCAAAAGAGAGCAAATGCATTTGCAATGGCTGTTCATGTGCTATAAATCATTCTCAATAAAACGACTTGCAGAAATAAATGATACATATCTATTTAATAATCCATTACCCAAAATAAATATTCTACCTTAAAATAAAGCAAATGCACTTGCGCTGGTTGTTGATGTGTTAGAGCTGCTCGGGCTGATGGTAAGATGATTTGTAAAGTGGAGCTCTGGTGCTGGGTATTGTGTCTTGTGTGCTCAGGAGAGATTAATGCCTCTTCATAACTCATCAATAGAAATGCCTTAAAGTAAAAATATCAACCAAAATGTTCACATGCTTCTGTAGCCATTCTTATTTTAGCATCTTCACTGGGGACCTTTGTTGTCAAAACATGGGCTTTATTAGTCTGGCTTTGAATGGGGGTGATGCGTTACCAGGCCATGCAAAGAGGGCCAGGCAGACAAACTTCTAAATTCTAGGTGTTTAGCATGTCAAACAGGCCACTGTTAAGTACACCAGAATCATCACTAAACAATAAGAAAAGCACTCACAGTCAAATAAGCAGGAGGATGAGGGGTTACTCTAAAAAGTTGAATTTTCCCAGATTTAAAATCCTATTAACCTCAACCTGATGAATGCAACATAGCAGCTGTTTTCCATCCAAGCACTGGTCGTAGGGCTCCTTCCTCCAGCAGCCTTTAGCCTGGGTAGCCCTTGGCTCAGCTGTCAGTACTGCTGGTCACCAAGCAGGATGACCTGGGACAAGTCAGCTCTCTGTGTTTGCTTGCTGGTCTCCCTCTAATAAGGGGACTCACACCTAGGTGATCTACCAGCTTTAAACACTTGTAATTCTTAACATTTTGCTTTCTTTTCATGCTTGTGTACATTAAAAAAAATTTTTTTTTTCTCTTTTGCCTTTTCTGGTCCCTCTGTCTTGTATTTTTTTTAATTCTGAAGAGTAAGGACTCTTTCTAATTAAGCCTACCATAGTTATCCTACACACAGCCTTAAATGGATGACTGTGGTTGTCATTATGGGTACATGTCATATTCAACCTATTGAAATTTACTATTCAAATATTCCTATGCACCTGTTTGTATAAAACATGGCTCCTGCCTCCCGTCAGCATCCTGACCCCAACACCAGAGAACTGGCTTGTTCAATGCCTTCTAGCCAAGTGGTGTTCTCTGTCCTTTTGCTTGGCCCCCATTCACAGTCTCATCTGTAACTATGGCCTATCTCCGACAGAACTCTTGCCTGAAGCTGAATGACAGGGGAAGTCTGACTCTGACTGACTGACAGCTCCATAAACCCTTCACAATGTCGTGCTAGATGTTACCAGTTCATGCGCCCAGGTTTTCAATATTCCTTAATTTGAATGTTTCTGTTGTTCTTATATCTTAACGAGCCCGATTAAAATATTCCAGGCAAATAGTGCCTAACAAATATACCTCCAGAGTCACAGGCAATTCTTTCACAGTAAGTTTTCCCCTTAGAGTTTTATCAGTCCACTAAAAGGAGACAAACCTGCCAAGATGAACTGTATTATTTAACAGGAATTTATTGAATACCTACTCTGGGCCACGTCTTATGTGAGGCCTCAGAACAGACATTATCTTTTACCTAACAAATATATGTTACTGGCTGCTTAGCTAACTTTTTATCTCTAATAGAAGTCTCTCATTAGTGTGCACTTTGATATACTTCTTTGAATACAGTATGTAAGTCTTTTCTTTGTGAACAATGGAGGATTTACATCTTCAGATTAGTGTCTTTAACATGCCTGTGGCTCTCCAGAGGAAGAGCCCCAGAAGGCAGCAAAGTATGGTTGTCACTTGGCCAAAGTTTCAATTCCACGTTTCTCATTGAATTATCCTGATATGAATGCAGGTTCCCACATCTTTAAGATCAACTATTCCTGAAACTATGGAAACCACAGGTGTAATTCCTATCAATTCGCAGGGCAGGTCTCACTGCTTACCTGCTGACTGCCACCTGCCTGCCTGCCTGACGCCTCCCCTCCTGCTGTCCTCTGCATGGCTTCTCAACTTTGTTCTGAAAAAGAACCTTCCTTCTTCCCTGCCTGCACCGTTTTTCCTTTTTAACTTGGAAAGTTAATTTTTCTTTTTAACCTCTGAAGAGGAAAATTGTTCCACGAAGTTGTCCTTCCTAAGGCATGTGGTGCTCCATGATCAATCTAGAGATTTACATAAAATATTGAGAACTCCAAAGAAAAATGACTCTTGGCAATCCTAAACAAGGATTAGCCAAACCAGCTGACTTGTTAGAGATGTATAGCAAGGTCAGTAGAAGCCCATGTTCCACAACTGGAACCTGATTCACAGTTCCATCCAAAGGAAACTCAGAGGGTCCCCCCTAGAGGGCTCCACTATCCCGACGTGATGTTTTGAAAATTTCTACAAACCTTTGTAAGGAAAATCACTGGCAGCTAGAATAATTTGCAGACATACTGAAACCTCTGCCTGTCCCAGTGGGACATATGACATTTTGATGTAGCCATTTTGACACAAAGTCAAAATCTGAGTGATCAAGTGTTTTATCCCCAGATATAATATCCAATAACTCTGAATACTAATTGAAAGTAAAGTTATTTGTCTTTAAGGTCCAAATAAATGCAAAACTATTTTGTCTAAGCTTCTCAAGCCCATTTCTATCCCATCAAAAGCCTCACTGGCAGTGTCAGCCCCATGGTTCTGTCTGGTTTCCGACCCTCTAACCGAAACCCACACTCCAACACCAGGAGAGTACAACCAGCCCTGACTTTTTTAATCAATAAAAAGCTAAGGGAGGGATAGCTACAGGATTTTAGGGCCTGAGCTGAGCGATTTCCAGGTGGGACTTGTGAAGTGAGGGCCCAATTTGGATTGGGGATGACTGGGGATGGATTAGGATACAGTAGCTTTGAACTGATGAGCACAGCTAGGACAGGGTCTTGAAGCAAGTTCTATGTTCAAGTTGCTTCGGCTAGATCACAGTCTTATCTCCTAAGAGCAGGTATTTCCTGAAGCAACTAGCTAAGTTTTTGTGCCTGGCTACACCATCACTTGATTTAGGGACAGGGGGTTGTTTTGGTCTCAGTTCTCAGGATCTATACTTACCAAAATAGTATCAGAGAGAAGCACCCCAGAAGTTCTCAAATCTACATGGTTAGAGTAACATTTATATAACTGCCCCCACCAGCTCCATGAAACAAACAAATGAACTGCCTTCGTTCCTTTCTCAGCTCTCTTGATTCTATCCTAGGTTCTGAGTCAATACCTCCTTCAGGACATCATGACAGTGTATCTGCCTGAAACCATTTGCACCCATTACTCCCTGTCTCTTCTTTTGTCATGTCATTATAATACACAGGAGGCTTGTTCAGCATTTATCTGTGTTCCCAGGGAAGTCTCTCTTTAGGACCAGACCTAAGGTTGGCTGGTTTTGAGTACTGCAAATCCTATGATACTTCTTTGATCAAAACTACATAAGATTTTTTCTGTTCCTGCCAACTCTTTCTGACCACAGTTCAAACCTGATCTTTTATAGAAAACATCCAGTATCCTCTTTCCTTGTTCTCACCCTACTTCCTGCCTCTTGGCCAGTTTTTCCATTTACTCACCTCCTCATCTCTGACTTAACCATGGTTTGATACTCAAAAGTGACACCACGTTTGTGTTGACCTCCACTGCTCTACATTGGTCTGTGTTTTTCATTCATACTCTGGCGGTAAGTTTTTTCAGTGGCTTTGAGGCCAGTACTCTGGGAGCCCTTGGTTCCCACATGAGGTTGTAAGTCCCCTCCTTGATTTTGATCTCACCCTCACCCTATTATGAGTGAGAATAGTTCAGATATTTCCCAATAAGCATCTGAATTGCTACTTTAAAACATGTTCTCTCTTCTCTCAGGAGTTACCTCTAAAATTTAAAACCTCTAATAATACAAATATAGCAACGACTATTTTTTTTTTATACTGTCATGTTGTAATGCCTGTTTTAAAATGGAGAGGCTCTGGGAGAGGATGTAGCTAGCAAGATAGTGAGAAAAATTGATCTGCACTTCGAAAATGAATTCAGGATGTAGAACCAAAACCAAAGAAATTAGCTGTGGAAATTAGCTGTAGGTACTGGGCATAGAATAAATAAATGAATGATTAGACTTAGCAATTACTGCATTGCCTTAGCACCAGTTCCATTTCATTTTGAACTTGTGGTGACTTTGGCAAATTGCTGTTCACACTGGACTAGACTTGCAGAAAGCTCAAGTATGTCTTTTTTTCCCAGGAGAGATTCTCCTCATCTGTGATTTAGCTCAGGTGCCTCCTAAGTTGGTGCCAACATTTTCAACATACGTCAGTGAGGAGGATGTCATTGTCTACCTGTAAAAATGAGTTTAGTTATGTAACTATTCAAGTCACCAAGGTTTACTTGATTGTTCATATAACTGCTAAGAACAATGAATTATTATTTGAAGAAATGAAAGCAGGTGTGCATGAAGAGCTTCTTGGTGCTTCTACACTGAGGTGAGCACAAGGTCTCACAATGCTGTATCTAACGTTTGCAAGGTGTTGATGGTAAGTAATCAAGACTCTGACATGTGTTCCTTCTGCTGGACTCTAAAACCATCTACCTTAGTTAAACCTTAGTTATCAGGTTAACAAGATATTTTGAGTATATATATCTACTGATTAAGTATATATATCAGATATATAAAATGTAATTAACCAATCTGTGTAAAGCCCTACAAAGTAGGTAGAATAACACTCTCAGTTTACAAATGAGGAAACTGAGGCACCAGGAGATTAAGTTAATCCCCACAGTCATATAACTGATCAGTAATGCGCTAGAATTTGAACCCAGGCAATCTGGCTCCAGGCTTTCCACTAACCACCATGAAAGGCTTCCTCAATAAGGGACAACAGACCATTTTAAGCAGTTTATGTTATAATACATTTCAACATTAACCAGGATTCAGAATAAGGTGAAACTTAGTTGAATGCCATCCGGAGAGTTGGGACTTCCCAGAGGGCCTCATAATAGGTTCATCTCACAGGCCAGCTTCTCCATTTCTGTGTCTCTAGCCCAGTACAGTCCTTGGAACGGTGGAGGGGATTATTAATGTCCTGCGGTTTGGAGCTGAGATTGTAAAAGGAGGAACTAGACCCGTGATTTCTGATGGGACAAGCCTCTCAGCACGGCTCAGTGGTTAAACTCCAGAACGGACACTCCTGGACTTAAATTATGACCGTGCATCATGACGGTACGATAGCACATGTGGTGGCTATAGCCTTATAAGCTCCCCCCACGATTACCACCCTGAGTAAGCCAATACTCTTCAGTAGAAACAGAATGCCTATCCGCATATGTAGCTTTAGTATGACACTCCGGCTCCCACTAAGCCCCAACATCCCTTCCAACAAAATTGCCTTGCCAAACCTTTCCCATGTTGATATTTGGTGACCCTGTTCACCACTGACAGCGGGCAAGCAGTCTGGCCTATGTCACCCTCAGTGTCTAAATGTGGAAAGTGCGAATTTCAGCAAGGATGAAATAAAATCATTATATAAGTCACTTAGTGCAGTAATCAACTCACAGTAAGCACTTTGTAAACATTATTGCAACCTGTTTTCCTCTACAGGTGAATTACTGGAATTCACAGTCTCTCATCAATATTTCAGACAAGTCACTGGAAATTACAGACTTATTCTTAGGAAGGTTGTATAGACTGAAACATTAAGTTTCATTGCTTTTTATGTTATTATACTATTGGGACCATTAGTTACATGTCCCTAATTAAAGAGTGGAAAACAAATACTTTAAAATGCAGTTTGGTATAGAAAAATGATGTAAGTATTCTAATTTACTCAGGCTTAAATGTTTAATATTATTAACCATAGTAATAAAATCATAGTTCTATGGATTTTTGATTTATTAACTTTTCATTATTAGCCTCAAATAGCATTTATTAGACACCTATTAATATAACTGAGAATTTAATAAATACCAGGCACATATGGAAAGAAATATACCAATGCAGCCTATGTAGGAATATAAAACCTTGATTACGCTTTTTTTTTTACCATCCTCAGCTGACTTCAGAATGTCTGGATTTAAAAGCCTGGTTCACTAGCTCCTTAAGAGTTAAATTCACATCTTCTAAGAGGCAAACTAATTTATTGAGATACTAATTTGTGTTTACTCAGACTCTGTTTTTTACCCTCCTCCAAATTCAATCAGGTTTTGTGGTCTTTTTTTCTGGAGGGTGGGAAAGGGACCTGTTTGAGGGAGAGGTTTGTGGTCATGGGTGGAGAGGACAGAGGCTACTTGGAGTTAACAGCACCCCTGCTCTTCTGTATAGGCTGGAACTCATCAGTGACAATACTATTTGTTTTGGATGGCAAGAAGAGAGAGGAAGGTGTCCCTTCAATTGCAAGAGAGGTGTGGGGAAGAGATTTCCTCCAGGCTGGGAAGACGGGGGAGGCGCACAGGTTGAAGTGATAGTGTAGACCCCACACCAGTTGGTGTCAGCATCCCAGGGAGGTGGCAAGCTCTTGAGAAAAACGGCTATGTGTGCAAGTCAGGGAACCAAACACAAGCACCAAACAGGAGTTTCAATCCTCTGCAAAGATTTCTGTTTCCCACAGAAGAATCCTGCCAGAATTCAAGGACTGCATTGGTTGTGTTAAGGGTAATGGTTTGGTGGCCCAGAGGTTCCTGATGTCCTAGGCACCATTCATATCTTCTGGAGTTTTGTATGACCTACAGAGAGCAGGAGCCCTAATGCTCCTTTTTTAGGATTTAAGTCTCTTTAGATAATATAAAGAAATAAACTTGTATTGCAGACCCTATAGCTTGCAGACTAACAATCCTCTGCCATAGCATGCCTTAGTATAGTACTTTGCACATGTTAGGTGCTTAGTGAGTCTTTCGAATTGATGCAATATTGCAGGTGGTAATTTATGGTAGCAATGCTAATTGAGGTTTACACAATAAAGTAGACACTTGTCCCAACAGAGATTAGAAACTATCTAGAAAGCTATTACTTCAGTGATTAACAATGTTGCCACAAGGCAAGTGTATGTTACAGAATATATAGAAAAGGATAAACAAAATAGTGCCATTTCAGTGTGGCAATCTTTGTGTCACTTGCTAGCTGAAAGGATGAGTTATGCCCTTGTTTAATTTGTCAGCATTCCAATTAGAGCATCATTGGTGACCCTTCCTCCTGACACAGGCTATTTTGTGCTTGCAACAAACTTGGCCATTGGCCACATTTCCTGTTATTGATGATGTGAATTTATGTATTGCAGATATAAATGATTTAATTGCATATATAAATGATTTAATTGCAGATTAGATAAATATGATGTAGACATTCCCAATCACATAATTATTCAAAAGATGATAATAATTTTGTCCCATTTGTCAAATAATGTTACTGCATTTTAATTTACATTTTCAGAAGATTTAATTAACCAAGTTCTAGGAATTTAGATGGGAACAAGCCACCTTAAATCCTTCCCAGAAGAAGGCAGGGTATAAATAAATAAATAAACAGACAAGAGCAGATTGTCCCTTTTACTGATATGATTTCTTTCCTCTAAAGATTCCTTTTTTTCTTTCAGAGGAGAATGTGGTGTACTTGAGGTAACCCATCGAAATTAAAACTAATAATTAGAAAAAGCACACAGCAAGTGTATCCTGATTTAGCACTAACACTCAAAGATCCATTTCTTTTGAAACTGTTCTCTGACATTAACTTAAATCAGGGATACTTAAATAAAACTGGGGTCCTGGGAGTCCTTAAACATGGGTAGGAAAATAATTACATTTTTATTTTTCTGGTAATGAAGTTTAGCTTTTTCCTTAATTATAAACACAGGCAATAAATGACATATCTGTGATACCCGTAATGTTACTGATCAAAATCTCCTTAGATCTTGTTATACACTGTGTTAGTGAAGAGGCATGTGTCTTCTGCAATTATGTATTTTTAACATTGACTTCGTTTGTAGGCTTATGTATTTGACTTTATTCATTTAAAAACATTCTGAGAAGGGTCCCATAGGTGCTACCAAACTGTCAAAAGGATCCATGGCAGAGAAAAAATTAAGAACCTTGGCCATATACAAGGTTTCAAGAAGGAATCCTTCATTCAAAGTGTCATCAGTGAGTGGCAGAGACCATCCTGTGTGCCTTTGTGTTCCCACACTTACAGTAGGTGCTTAATAAACACTTGCTAAATATTTAATAAACATCTACATAAACCTCAATAATAAATATTAAGTCCTCTCTTAAATCAGAAAATTATTAAGAGGAGTTGAACATGTTCTCACCTTTTCACGATACAGTTTGTGCTTAATACTTTTCTTGCCAGGTAATGAATTATTTTTTTAATTTCATTTTTAATAACACTAATGTATATGCTGCATGTTTTGATGCTTTTAATAAAGCATTCAGATTATGTAACATAGATGTAAGGGAATGAGAAGGAAGTAAATGATTTACAGGTTCTGACTCGATTTTCCGCAGGCCAACTGCAATTTAAACCTGTGCCGCAGCTATTACAGATCAAACCCAAGTGTTTGTTCATCACCATAGAGGAGGGACAGGGACCACTAGCCTAGTGGTGAGTCAGCAGCGGGTTCAAGAGACGAGTGCAAGGGATGGAGACAAGATGTTTGGAGAAAAGGGCAAAGAGCAGTGCTTGCCTTTCTGCTATGGCGCACAGAGCATCAACGGGTGCAAAGACCCAGAGGGAGCGAGAAGAACAAGCAGAAAGATGACAACAGCTGAAGACACACAACCCCAGGGTCAGGGCGGGTAGTAGAGAAGTCTTGTACAATAGAATGTGGGACTTCAGTAAGTCTGAGAGCCCAACACAGCTCTTATACTTGAAGAGGCATTATTATCATAGAAGGAGCCCCTTATTCCCATGACACAAGTACAGAACACAAAGAGCTATGCAAGAGTCCACAGATTTTGGTCACAGTTCATTTTGGCTTCAGGGGAGAAGAGCAAAATAAGAATGCTCACAAGAGGTGTTAGGTAGATGTTATTACATATATGTGAACTTAGGCAACTGCTCTGTCAGTACGCATTTACTTAACTAATCTAGTCCTGAATTAAAGACCTCTACCCATGAGGACTCTGAGCAAGTTCCGTCAAAAGCCTGGTCAAAATCCGTGGAACTTGCTAGGTTTTCTTTTTCACTAACAACAATTCCATACTGGATGCTTTAACAAGTGAGTGTCCCTGGTTTAGATATTTCCAGGTAACTAATTAATTAATTAATTTTATTAAAGTATCATTGGTATACAGTTTTATGATGGTTTCACATATACAAAACAGTGGTTCAACATTCACCCATATTCAAGACCTCACCCTCTCCATTGCAGTCACTGTTTATCAACGTAGTAAGATGTTATAGTCATTAATTGTACTCACTATGCTTTACTATCGTCCCAGTGACCTACCTATGTTGTGATTACAAATTATAGCACCCCTAATTCCCTTCTCCCTTCCCACCAACCCTCCCAGCCCCTCCCCTTGGTAACCACTAGTCCCTTCTCGGTGTCCGTGATCTGCTTTTTCTGTTCCTTCTGTTCTGCTTTGTTTTTGTACACCACAAATGAGTGAAATCATTTGGTATTTGTCTTTCTCCACCTGGCTTATTTCACTTAGCAAAATACCCTCTAGATCCATCCATGTTTTTTCAAATGGCAGGATTTCCTTTTCTTTTTACGGCTGAATAGAATTGCATTGTGTATATGTACCACATCTTCTTTATCCATTCATCTATTGATAGACATTTAGGTTGCTTCCATATCTTGGCTATTGTAAATAGTGCAGCAATAAACATAGGAGTGCATATGTCTTTCAGGTAATTTATTCTTAAGCTTCCACTTCATACAGAAAAAGCTTTGGACTAAGGTATTATTTCTATTATAGACTCATTAATTATATAATCTTATTACCTCTGTTTGAAAGGAAATTTTAAATAGATTGTTAAATGACTGTTAAATATTTTTTTTATTTTGAGTGAATTCTTCATCTTTATAATCTTATGTTCATCAATCACTGAGGAATGTTTCCTTTAATTAATGAAAATATTTTAAATATGGATCTAATACATAAACTAGTGGGTAATCAGTAACCTATACTTTGGACTCTTGAATCTAGTGATGTGCAATTTTGCTTAAAAGAATTTAATAGAACAACCTTGAACCTTTGAAAAGCTTCTGATAAGGAAGATCCAGTATTGATCATTACATTAAAATGATATCATGAGGAACTCTACTCAGTCTGTATATTCAGTCTTGGCAAAAGACCAGTATTTACACTGGAGAGACGACGAGACAGTCTCTCTCAGCACTTGAATACTCTGTTTTGAAAATAACACAGGGACAGATGCCTTCTAAGGACCAAATGTACACCAAGACCAAGCAACAGTCAGGGAAATGCTATTTAGGATAGATTTAATTTGCAGGAGTAATTTTAAATGGTAAGTTTATTTCTGGTCGTAACAGTCTGACTTCTGATAACAACTAAATGTATTGCAGTAGTACAGCTTTAAATACAATGATGTGATCATTTTAAACTTTACAATGACACCCCCTTAAAAGGAGACCCAAGAGATAATTTAACAATTTCTCCCAAACTACAAGAGTTCTGCAATAAGCAGAGGGACATTCCTAGTTTCTTTAACATGATGACCCTAATAAACAAAAACCTCACGAATTATGGTTTCTAATTTTTGGATGTAATTATGAGGTAGCTTTACTTCTACTTAAACAATATATCTTAATATATATACTACTTTAATGCCTAATAAATTTGTTATTTAAGTAAGGAAGCAAATAAATTTGGGTTAGGGAAGTCCTCTCCGAGTCTCAACAGAGAAAATAGGAGAAATTAAAATGCTCATAATTACAATACAGTAGGATTGTTTATAACTGTGTCCAATACTTTAAAACTAAAAAACTGAGAAGGAAGTTCCAAACAATATTTTTAAATAGAACACACTTGGTATTGACTGACTTGTAATGTCTGTCCCTTTGATCACCACCTCAGAGAACACGGCTTCGGGCTGGCTAAAGGACACCTAAAGACAGACTTTTAAAGACTCAAGTGATGTTTTGTGGAGGAAATTAAACACCCAGCCAAAGGGCATCATAAATAAATGTGATCTGTCTTCGTGGGGGTGCCCCTGAACAGGCCATTAGGAATCCTCTCTTTAATTCAACCCATTCTGACAGGAAACGAATTAAACCCGATTCCAGATAAAGTCGATTCGACTGGAAGAAGAGCTTGGGGCTTGGAGATGAGGACTGAAACACTGCTCTGTCAGCCGTCCAGTGAGGAGAAGGCGGTGGGAAAGTTCTTATGCGTGAACATAAAATGATTCAATAGCAAAACTGAGCCAGGTCATTGAGAATCTATGTCATCCTTTATGCCAGAAGATAAAGAGGCATGGGATGATAGTGGTGTCACGCCTTTCCTGTACTGCATCCATTTTCTTTGGAGACCTAAAAATGTAGGGATAAGTAGGGATAATTTGGTGCAGTATGATGCCCCCTGAATGATCCATAGAGCAAATGAGTATATTTTTCTTGTCCTTTCTTCCCTGTTTGTCATGGACTGATAGCTCATAAAATGCAGTATCACTAAATTTAGTCTATCACTAAAATAGGAAACAACCAAGCAAAGACACGTCATTTATAAGCCTTGTTTTTTTTATTATTTATTCAACAGTTATAAAACTGCTCTGTAAATTACTCTGAAAATGTTTAAATACTGACTCCCATTTCCTGGACTTATCTCTTTGCAGACTGACAAGGGCCTACAGACCACACTTGTTGTGTAACTAGTGTGGCTGACAGACTTTGTTTCAGACAGACGTGTTTAGATCCCATTTGTCACTTATTATATGTGCAAATTGAGAAAGCTGTTTAACAATGATGTATAAGAGGATAAAACAGAATCAGCACATTTCCCAACCTTACTAGTATCATGTACAACCCCTAATTTGTAAGTGTTAAAATATTAAGATATTTCTATTTTAAGTTTTCTGAGGAACTTCTGTCCTGTTTTATAAGGTGGCTGCACCAATTGACATTCCCACTAACAGTGTAGGAGGGTTCCCTTTTCTCTACAACCTCACCAGCACTTGTTATTTCTTGTCTTTTAGATAGTGGCCATTCTAACTGGTGTGAGGTGATAGCTCATTGCAGTTTTGATTTTCACTTCCCTGATGACTAGCAATGTGGACCCAGTAAATGTATTTCTAGGAATTTACTTGAAGAAAACAAAATCTCTCATTCAAAAAGATATATGCACCCCTATGCTTACTGACACATTATTTGTAATAGCCAAAATATGGAAGCAACAAAAGCATCTGTCAATAGATGAATGGATACAGAACATGTGGTATACATACACAATAGAATATTATTCAGCCATAAAAAATAAAGAAATCCTGCCATTGCGACAACATGGGTGGACCTAGAGGGTATTATGCTAAGTGAAATGGGACAGGTGGAGAAAAACAAATACCATATGATTTTACTTATTTGTGGAATATAAATATAAGGTAAAACAAAGTAAAAAAAACAGTAGTAGACTCATAACACTGAGAAGTGACTGGAGGTTACCATGGGGGACGGGTTCAGGGGGTAGGTGATGGGGATAAAGGAGCACAAAAATCTCAGTCATAATACAAGTTGATTAAGGGGATGGATGTGCAACATGGAGAATAGAGCCAATGATTCTGTAACATCTTCCTATGTTAACAGATTGTAACTGCAACTCATTGGGGTGAGGATTTAATAAGGTGTGCAACTGCTGAACCACTGTGATGCACACTTGAAACCAGTGCAGTACTGTGTATCAACTATACTTCAATAAAAAAAGTGCATTAGAAAAAAATACTAAGATATCCCTGAATTCCTTTATTTGTTGCTGTGACCTGAAACTGTTACTGAAAGACAGAACTTCTCTAGTTTTCTCCATTTCTGTTTAGATATAATTTCAGTTCATCACAGATACCAATAAGGCCAAAGCTTGCTAATAACACATCCTAGGAAAGGTCAAAAGCTAAGAATAATGGTTTCTGGTTGGAAGATTGGAAAAACCCTCTAACTACAACCCACAGGAGTAACTACAATGAGCAACTTAAATTGCCAGATAATGTCTTAGGTGACCTCAGGCTGACCTGAGGGAGGGTAATGAGTAGTGGAGAACTCAATAAATATTGTAAAATGGCTATTGGGAACAGTAACTTTCTGAGTTGACAACAGATTTGTCCGCTGGGTAGAAACATAGATGATATGCTACTTGTGCAATATCATTATTATTTCATTATCTCAAGCACACTATCTTCAAGTTTACTATCCTACACACTGGCTTACTCACAGGACCTGCAGTTTTCCAAATATTTTTAGCCATGAAACCTATTTTCAAGTGTAACCTTAAATGGAAGCCCACATATTAAATAGATGAAATCACAGTTGTGCTGGTTGAAGCTGGACGAGGTGGAAGAATTAGAGCTTTGTCCATTTTGCCTCCCTGACTCAAAATGCCTAGGACATTTTGAACATCTTTGCACTAATATTCCACTGAATTCCATGGAAAGTACAAATGAATGGTCAAATTGCTGAAAATAGCCAAGGGTCATTCCCATTTTTAACTGGTAGGTGACCCCTTAGCTTTCAGTTCTCCACTGAGACGTCTCTAAGATGTTGCTAATCCCTGAACCTGCTTCACTGCAGTCCTCTACCATTTGGCCCTGCACAAGACCATCTTCCCTCAGTCTCTTTTGTTTTTTCCCTTGTCTCTGTGAATTCTCCCCCAGTGTCTACTCTGCCACAAACTAGCACGCTTTCTCATTCAAAAACCCATAACAAACTCAATTCAAGGGCTCTGCTGTATCACTGGACATAGAAAGGGCAGGCAAATTGTCCATCCTTTGTCTCTTCTCTGTCTTAGCCTTCATCCTTATCTGGTCAGAGCATCTAGTGTGCCATTCCTCCTGCCAATGATTAGACCTGTGAGTGTCAAGGGAATAAACATACTATTAACATAACTGGACTTGTATCTTTTTCTTTGGGGGATAAATTCTCTATAAAATTCTGTGTCTATAGTTCCTCAGAAGATATACTACCACTACAGGTTCAGTTATGAATAAAGGCAAGGTTTACAGAAACCTCATATATTTAGGGATTTGATTGGGTTTTTCTTTTTCTTTCTGAGTTTATGGCTTTTAGTATATAACTGTAATAGCTCTTGTAACACAATTATCTCACTAATTCAGTTAGTGAAATCAAAACACAAGTTACACAAATGTTCCAGAAATATATAGATGACAGCTTCATTGTATGCATTCAGGATAAATTATCTTCAAGTGAATAACATCAATATAGTTCCTCTGTAAGTCATACCAGCATGTACAACTTTACAAGACAGTAGGATCTAAGTCAATCTCATACTTATGTTTTAATCCAAAATGTTTAACCACTTACAATGATATGCTTTATAAACACATAGGAAACAAGACTCATATCATTTATTAGATATTATCCTTAATAATTTCTGAACTTGCTGACACATAAACAGAATTACTGCCAGTTTTACAAATAATTCTCTTATAGAGAATTGAAATATATCTCTTTTTTTTCTATTCAGAAAGAATAGAGTTTGGGAAGAAAAAGACAAATTCTATCTAGCCTCTGAGGGTTTGTTTTCATTTTACTATATATCAAACCCTTAATGTTTTCCATGGACTATTAATATGCTATACCAATTCTATAAATCCTATCTTTATAATTAACTTTCAAGAGAAAGTTTGGTCACAAACAAATGTAAAATATGACCAAATACCACACAGTGAAAGACTGGGATTTCTAGAACTGTTCTCCAGATAAACCTGCTAATACATATGCATTACTTACTGGAGATGAGAGAAACAATGTGACCCTAAACCACAAAAGAACACCTATACTGCTGAGAAAGGCCAGAGACTATTCTGCAGCCTGTAGGTGCTGAATGGAAGAAGCTAATGAGAAAAAGAGTGATTGTGACAAGCAATTATGTCACCTATGTGAACAGCTTAATTTTCTAAATTAGCCACTTGGATAATTATGACATCTCACTTGTCTTTTAATTCCATGAGCCCTGAAGTTTACCTTTGATTTTTTCCAATCAGATAAGAGGCTTTGATAAGCCAAGGGTCTATTATGTGTCTGAAAAATTCAGATTTCAGGCTGATTGGCCTTGCTGTTTGCTTGAGCCGGAGCAAATGTCTCTCTCCACAAGAGCTCTCCAAGCCTTTCTGTCCTTGTTTCTATTTGCAGTAGCGATGGAAAAATGGTGGTGCAGAGAGGGGAGGTGCCAAGCAAATTAATAGTGTCAACAGGACTGAAGAGAAAAGTATTCATCTACTTCAGAGGAAAGGGAAACTGTATCTTCAACACATTAAAAATCACTTTAGCAGTATCCACTTTGCATACATGACCCCAAATTACCAAGCTAATCACAAATTATCCTGATATACTCATTGAAGTACTTTTAAGATCTTCAGACACTATGTATTCTTGTTTTTATTGTATTGACTTACAATAAAAGAGCTGAAAAGAGGGATGCTTACAAAAGAGCCAGGGCCTGTATAAAGCTAGGTGTGTTAGAGAGACAGAGTACTTGAAAGAGGAATCCCAATGCCCCACTGGATTTCTGGAGCTGAGTACATATGAAATAAAGAAGAGTCCTGATTTAATTAATTTGCAGGAACTTCAGCAATCTCCTGGGCCCTGTGACCTCTCTTACTTGAATGTGTGTGTACTTGGCAGAGGGATTCCAGGAAGTACCAAACCAGATGAAAGAGCAAATAATTTACTTTATGACAAGAATATATTCCTATGTCCTTCAGAGACAAGGGTCTAAGATGAGTGTTCAGATCAGAGTGCAGTACCTGAAACAGAGAACTCAGGAAAATTGTTTTACCCCCTTTTATTAAGGCAGGGTCATGGATAGTTTGTGCTAATAGGCAGGCTTAAGGAATCAAGAGATGGCTTGACTACTGATACACATACACACATACACAGTCATACACACGCACATATATATATTCCTATATTCCACCAGGGCTTGGCCTGACACCATCAATGAGTGAGTGACACTTCTACGGTCCACATATTCTGAAGGCTGTATGTTATCCATCCCCTTCCTTTCCTATTCAGGGCTGCCCTTCTGACTTATTTTAATATGATCTCACTCAGAAAAAGAAAGTTTGCCTGCATATTCCTGGGCCTCCCATATCTTAGAATAAATACGAAATGGCTGAAACAGTGATTGCAAACTTGAGTGATCAGATATACCACCCTCCACCCCAAAAGATATCCAGGCATAGTTAGCCTTAACTGGGACTTCTTGGGGATCTCAGCAGTTGTCTGGAATCTTTCTGAGTCTTTGGACTGTGCCTAGATATTCTTGGGCTTATGCAGAACTCTGCACCTGTGACTACTCAGAATATAGGAAGTGTCGTGGTGTTTAAATCTGCAGCAATACATGGAAGGCTGGGAGTCATGACCAACGCTGAGATCAGAATGAGATACTCTGCTGGGAAAACAGGCAGGTACTAAAAGTCAGTTAAAAAAAAAAAAAAAGCAATCCATTCTCTCCCCTAAAGGGAGAGATTGAAAGCACTGAAACAGATTGTATTGAAAATATTGAAAGAGATGGAAAGTAAGGCAGTATTTAAAGTAACTATAAAGCCTCTTTATATCTGCCAAATTTTTCGTTAGCTTATTTATCATTTCAATTTTTTAATGGTTGGAATATTTTTTATTAAGATATAATTTACATATAGAAAAATTCACTCTTTTAGTGTTATATAGTTCTGTAAGATTTGATAATGCAAACAGTTATGTAACTACTGCTACAATCAAGATATAGAACAGTTCCATCAGCCCAAAAAGTTCCCTGTGCCCCTTTATAGTCAATCTCTTCCCTGACCCCCAAGCCCCTAACAAACACGGATCAGTCTTTTGCCCCTGGAGTTCTGCTTCTTCCAGTGTGCTATATAAATGGAAATCATACAGTATGTGACATTTTTGACTTGGCAGAAGGCACTTGAGATTCATCCACGTTGTTGGGTGTATCAATAGTTCATTCCTTTCAATTGATGAGTATTATTCTGTTTTACCACTGAACCACAGACTGAAGGTCATTTATGTACCAAAAGACATTCGGGCTGTTTGCAGTTTTTGATTACAAATAAAGCCACTGTAAGCATTCATGTGTTTGAATCAGGGTTCATCAGAGAAATTCAGTTTCCAGATTCTCAGATTAGTGCCACCAATTTCACAGGTCCTCTTCCCACAGAAGTAATCATCCCAGTCCTTGATCTCAACCTTCCTTGAATACGGAACCCTCCAGGTCTCCAGGAAAGATTTCTTTTACCTCTTGCACAAAACTTCTTAAATCCACATTAGATAAAGTCCCTATATCTTTTGTTTTCCCAGTACTTAAGTCTCCACATTTTAATTAATAAAGAAATACGAGCAAGTCTGTAATATTTATTTATTGCCTTTGTTACATTTTTAAAAGAAACTCCTTTGCTTGTTGAGGATGCCCACAGCTTGAGCTTGTTTTTTCTCCTTTTTGCACTTGACATTTAAATGGGTGGCCCCAGAAAGAGACATTAGTTCTTACTTTGGTTTGGGATATTTTAAATTTCCAGTTAGGATGAACATTTTCCGGTTTTTTTCTGAAAATCACAAAATGACAGCAGAGAAAATGTCTACAAAGAGTGCTCATGGATAAATTGAGAGATTTTGAAGTTACAGGATATATCTATTCTTTTCAGAGGTGACTCCAGCTTTAAGGAAAGGCAGCAATCCAATTAATAAACCATGTATATCAGGCTCTGGATAGTCAACTCCACAATCATTATTTTTTTTCAGAAAGCATGCACCACAGGTTTCCATTTGGAAAGCAGACCCTCTAGTTGTTCCAGTGCATTTGAAATGTCCCCCTTTCAGCAGCATATCCATTGCATCAAACAAGATAAGGCAAGGTTTTATTTTTGATGCTGGTTTTATTTTATTGGAGGGTAATGACTACCCATCCTTCTATGTATTTGGGATGGGGCTTTCAGGGGACAGTGGAAAATACCGAGAACTGTTAATTTTTTCATGAGATAATTTTTTTCCCTTGACATGCAATTTGATGCTTAACAATTTTTCTGAAAGTCAAAAGGAGTACTATGTTCCCTAATTTTCACAGGGCTATAAATAGCCCCTCACAAAGCATAATGTATAAAAGAGATGACACTCCTTTATGAAAGAATTTCCACTGAAAAGATAAAAGGAGGTCAGAACTCTTATGTGAGACATGTATTTTCAAGTATTCATAAAAATAGAAATCATCAGCAGTGGGAAAATTCTTCATGATAGACAGTCACACATAAGATATTGGAGCCAAAGCCATTTTCACAGGCGCCAACTGTAGTTTGAATGGAACACAGCCAAGAAGCGACTGCTGGGCATTTAGCTCGAGTGCCAAAAAAAGGGAAGAGTATGTACACACACACACACACACACACACACACACACACACACACACACACAGCTTGTAGAGGTATTTGCCAGAAACATTTTTCAGGCTTCTGCCATCTGGGTCCTGCAGCCATCAATCAGGTCCTGTCGTGACTCCAGCTGCTGAGTCCTGCTTCTAGAGGTGGAATAATGTGGGAAAAATGAAAGAGGAAAAATTAGGAGAGCACCGACAGCAGCTGGAAGGATCAGCTAGACTGCATTTAGCTAACATCCAAACTCCAATTCATTTGTAATGACATTGATGCTCTGAAAACTTGAAGATGTCTGCTTGGCTTGAAAGTGATTAGACATGCATTTTTATTGTTTTTACCATTTAGAAATCATCAGAGATGTATAGGGCAATTTACAAAACATTGGGAAAAGACCAGGGCTTGCAAATATATATACATAGAGAACATATCATTAATTATTTTAAAAATCAGTTTTCATCATGATATTGAGCCATTGTGTATCGAGTCCTTACCATGTGCCAGGCACCAAATAAGGTCTTTACATAAATTCTATTTTAACCCTTATGACATCCCATGAGAAAGGTATTCTCAACAGCCTCTGTGTAGCAGTGAGTGAACTGACTTCACAGGGGTTAAGTGACTTGCTCAGTACCCTACAGTGTGTGTGAGATAGAAGTGAGATTCAACCATGTTGCAGGATATCTTAGAATCTACACTCTAAACCTCTGCCATACTGCCGTCCAATGCAACTGTGTGATGCCAGTCCTCCACAGCCTGGAAAGGTTCCTGTAACTCGCCAGCGCACTGAATTTACAGTAAGAGGCCAACAGAACAGCAGAGCACAGGCAGTCATTCCTCTGGTGTTCCCATGCAAATCAGTCTCTTCCACCCAATTTCTGCATGAGATTGCTCTATTATACAGCCTTCTAGAGGGTGCACAGAAGTCAGATGCCTCCTCTGGATAATGACGATGACATTGCCCTGGCATCCCATATCCATGGGGCCATGTGTTGGGCCCCTGGGCAACTCAGTTCTCATGGAGATAGCGAAACGTGGCTGCTCACTTCTTCCATCCTTATGAGGATGAGTGTTAGGGCTGGAATGAAGCTGAAAGTTAAGATTATTTCCTGCCAGTCAATGTTGATCTCGCTTTGCTTCCAGTGTCTGTGCCCTCTTGGTTGATTGCTTCTTGCCATACTCTCAGTTACTACACTGAACAAAATGGGGTGTGGGGTGGGGGGGAAGAAGAGAAAACTATGTAGGGTCAGATTCTTGTTCACCTCATCACTTGGTTCATTTCTTCCGTGCTCAGGACTCCTTTGTCATCAGGCAGAAAGGTAACAGGGTTGGGGGTGGGTAACCGGGCCTGAAGTAATTTACAACCACAGGCAACCAGATTATTTTATACCAAAATGGTACTTTCTCAAAATCTCATCACTCATATCAGAAGTTTTTCTTTTAGTTTTACTGAAAAATAATTGACATATATCACTATGTTTAAGGCATATGCATGATGGTTTGATTTACACATATTGTGAAGTGATTACAATAGGTTCAGCTAATATCCATCTTCTCACACAGAGACAATAAAAAGGAAAGAAAGAAGAAAAGAATAAAGGAAAAAGAATTTTCCCCTTGTGATGAGAACGCTCAGATGCACTCTCTTACCAACCAGCCTGCGTATCATACAGCAGGGTTAACTGTCGTCATCCTGCTGGCCATCACATCCCTGGTACTTATTTATGACTGGAACTTTGTACCTTTTGACCACCTCAGAAGCATATCTTAGGGAGTGACATTCTTATGCTTATGAAAACATGGTGTGCAGTTGAACTTGCTTAATCTATGATCATTTTGCCTCTCTGAAGATTTGAGGCAAGGGTATTAATGCCATTATAGTGTTAAAACGCATCAGTGATTTGATCATTTGAAATGCTTTAATAAAAATGAATTCTGTTTGCTGATTCTGATTATCCAGCACCAGACTTATAGGCTTTTAAGACATTTTCCAGTTGTCAGATATTTTTCTGTGAGACATTTAAATATTTAGATTCCATTCTTTCTGGGTATTCCAAATATAGGAAACAGATATCTTAATAGCAGAAATATTAACAGGATTACTCTCTGGACCATCTTCCCTAATGGCGTTTGAAAATCAAATCATATTCCTTGATTATGTATCAAACGTTTTTGCTTGAAATGAAATAGTGGGTAGAGATAGAGACCCAGGATTCACTTCTGTTAGGGTTAGGGGTTTGTTAAAGAAATATATTACTATGGCTAATTAGAGAGTAGAATGTGCCTCACAGGAGTCACTCAAGGATTTCTTCAAGAGTAGTAAGTATCAATAAAGGATACCTTGTGTGACATTAAAATCTGTATTAAATATGCATTTATCATGTAGTCCTTCATCTGTTCAGCAAAACTCATTTTCATACATGTACATGCATGCCACACACACACACACACACAGATTTACACAGTAAAGTATTAGGAATCCCTCAGGTGGAAAAAAATAATTCTGATATATTAAGAAATTGATGCTTTCCATTACAGCTATCTTTTTTACCCTGGAGCTTTTCTCCCATTTGAGCTAGACTATGAAGATCCCAGTTCTGCAGAGGAGGGGTCTTACTGCAGTAAAGTAGATTAAAGGCATTTGATGCTCCAAAAAGAAGTCTTAGGCCATGGGTTGGAGGAAACCTTGCCCCAGCTCCATGCCAACCCCCGAGGGCATATACAAATTCATGGGACAGAGGGAAATGCGGGTGTTGGGCTCAGAGAGCCACATAAAAGGGAGCAGAATCGGCAGAGAGAACATCCTCCTCCCCCAAACCTCCCTACTCGGCGCTCCCCTCGGACCAGGGAGGCCTTGGGACCAGGGCGGGCAGGCAGGGCCCTGTGCTCACAGTGCAATGTTGGGCTATTGCTATTGTTGCCTTAAAATTCCTTCTATCTGATGTGTTTTGCCAGCGAAGGCTGACAGGCTAATGGAGTATGTGCTGTGGACTTGCAGCCGTGACTTACGCATCACCCCCCTTCCTTCTGCCTCTCACCCGCTGGGATGGGTTACTGGACACCCATTCCTTCACTCCATGGTGCCCTGGGCTTCCCCTTCTCATCTCCCAACAACTTCCACTGTCCTCTACCCACAGCAGGGGGCCTGGGAGCGGGTGTGGGTGTGGGTAGAGTCAGGGCCAGGTTGTGTGTGCCTGAAGGAGCCTCCAGGGTGGGGTATGGTGGTGGCTCTCCTGGACCCAAGCTGGCAGCACTGTGTGCACTTGGTGGGCACTCTGAGCTGGCATACCTCTTACCCATGCTCCATGAAGGCACTGAACCTCTATCAGCATGGAGGTGGCAACCCCTGGGACAGTGCATCCACTGTGGGTTGGAGCAGCAAGAGATCTCTCCTCTGGAAGGAGGGACCGAATCCCCCATCTCTGGCTGGACACGGCCTGTTGCATGTGGAGGAGGAGGGGTGCATGTGCACATGTGTGCCCCAAGTCTGAGCAAGCCTAAGCTGTGTTCTCCTCTGGAAGTTTAGCTAGGGAAAGATCTGTTTCCAAGATCCTTTCAGGGGTTGGTAGAATTCATCATCTTGTGATTAAAAGGCTGAGGTCCCTGTATTTTTGCTAGCTGGCTGTCAGCTGGGGACTGCTCAGCAACTAAAGGCGGCTTCAGTTCCTGCCAACAGTCTTCTCCATAGGCAGCTCTCAACATGGCTCTCTGCTAGGTCAAGGCCAGAGGAAGAATCTCCCTCCTCCATCCCATCACCTTTGACATGTCCTGTTGGCTAGAAGCAAGTAACAGCTTAGCACCCACGGTCAACGGGAGATGATCAGGATTATAGTAGTGTGACATGAGGAAGCAGAGATCACCAGCCACCTTGAATACTGCCTACCACATCCAGCATATGGCTCCTTCCTTCAGCAAGCTTACATTTTAGCTGGGGAGACAAGATTAACCCTTCTGAATCATTAGGACAACTAAATACCTTCATGACTTCTAGAAAGAAATCTCCTACCAACACCACCTCACCCCACCTTTCTTTTAATGATTCTGATAAGAATTAACCAGGGAGTAATTTTAAGCAATGGACCAATTTGTAGGCCAAAGGTAAGTAAATAAATAATTTAATCATTTGTGTTACAGATGGCTTTTGATAAATTAACCTCCTCTGGTGCAGAAGACTGTTCTATTTTTATAACGGAATAGGGGAAAGGCTTCCTTCTCCCCTTTCCTTATGCTCAGGCCCATGGAGCCCTCCAAAGGAAGCTGAGTAGCGTAAGCCTCCTCTGCTTCTAGTCTGTAGCTGCTCCTTCCAAAACCCTAACGTAGCATGCAGGTAGGAAGCAGAGACTGGGAGCCAGCTATCGCTAGAGAGATTTCATCCGGCCTTTGGTAGAGGCAGGTATGGGACAAGATCAGAATTCCCCTGCCAGGCTAGGAAGATGGCAGCATTCCAGAGATGTCATGCTAAGTGTCCCAGGCATGGAGGAAATTCCTGAGTGGTAAAGATTCTGGAGAGAAGGGAATGGCCTGCAATGTGGAAGAGAGGGAGTGGGGACATACAAGGAAGGAGAAGTTCACATTAAGAGTCTCAGACTTTGCATCATAATCTAACCTGGACCCCTGTAAAGACTAGAATGATTTGCAGTAGCTTCAGGGTGCCTCTGAGGTGGGGTGGCTCAACCACCCTAAACTCACTGAACAGAGAAGACGTTTACAGAGGCAAAACCTGTGGTGTATAGGCTACTTAATCAAATTATTGCACTATAATAAGAAAGTTAAATAGAGAACGCCTATGATTAATAGAACAGAGGGTTTTGAAATCCCTTGAGGTCAGAAAATGATTGTTTAAGCAAAAATTGGAACAACACTTAGTTTTTCCAGAACACCTTCTATTTCTATTGATAACTTAGTTAAGTGACTTGTCCAAAATTCACTCCATGGTTGGTAACTTGTAGACAGGGTCCTGGAATGTTTTATAGGAAATTAATTTAAAAATGTATAATACAGCTATAATTTGTATCTTGCCACAGGGATGATGCTAGGCAGACTCTGGGATAATACCAAGTGGAAAATGATGGTACATATTAGGTAGGCCATGTTATAGCATTAAATGTTTTAGGCAGATATCTCCATCTCGTTTTACCCACAGAAAAACCAGCACAATGACATTAAATTATACCAACATCCTCTGGAATTCTTAATCTTGTTCTATGCATTTTGGGGGTCAAATTTTCATTCAGTAGCCTCTGGTAAATTTTCTTCTACCACAGACTGTTTCTTACTCTTCTTCATCAAATAATTATTGAGTAATTTTTATGGGCAAAGCACTGTGCTACGTAATAGAAAATGCAATGAATGATAAATGTGAATGGATTGTGCCCCTTTGCAACTTACATTCTAGCAACTTTTTGTTTGGCAGTCATCCTTCTGTCAAGTCTTGTGTGATGGAATGTGTAAATGAAACAGTCTGCTCATATTTCAACCATAAGCACACACCTTTTCATTCAGGAGTTTGTGTAATGATTTTTCCTAAGGTCAATCACTAAATCTAAAAACGTACTGATCTTGTTTTACACCATTGTGATTTTCCTTATCAGTCCTCCACTCTCTTTTGCAGGGCTGAATCAAGCATGATATTCTTTTTATTCATATTTTTGTTTCATTGTTATTCTCTTAATATAAACCTCTTTGATCGCTATCAACTGTGAAAAGTGTTCCTGGCTAAACACAATAGATGTATCTCTGAAGCATTGCATGCAAATTGAATTTTTGTAAATCGAATCACATTTATACTTGGACTATCATCTCAGAAGTACATCACAAAAGAACGTACAGCGCTATGAAATACGAAATGGTCAAAAACAATTTCTGATGCCCACTTGGAATTATTAAATGAATATGCCTATATCTTTTCACTTTGTATAGATAATACAAGCTCTGATCAATGAAAGGAACATAGAAAAAAATCCACTGTCTAACATTTCACCTGAGTATTGAACATTTTTCTGGAAACCCTACCTGCATTTTAAACTTAGGAAGCTGAATTCATGTGGGTGCTTTTCTCCAAATGATTGGCTCCCTTATTTCACTCACAGGGAGCAGAGTTGGAGCCCAGCTTCTCCACAGTTTAAATTTTTGCCATTAGGTTATTCTGATAATTTGGGATATCATCTGGAATACTTAATCCACTTCTGATCTTGTCTGACACTTTGGAAGTGTTTGTTTTCTCTTTTCAACATGAGTCAATGTAGTTCAGGGTGTAAATCCTACTGAAACATTCAAAAAGGAGAGAGATATAGGTATAGAATGGAACTGACTTTCGCTGAGTGTTTTCTGTGTCAAGTCCAAAGCCAGGTACTCTAGATACATCATGTCTCATTTCATCCTATATTAATGCTAGGAAGAATATCAATGTATCTCTTTGACTGTTGAGGAAACTGGTAACTTGCCTGAAGACACACAGTAAATGCAGTGTGATATAGGGGAAGGATGGAAATTGGGAATCAATCAGATATTGAATTTAATACCTACATGGCACTGGGAAAGGGGTTTAACCTCAATAAGCCTTAGCTTCTCCAGCTACAGAAAAGGACTAACACTACTTCCTTCTAGATTCATTGTGAAGATAATAATATATGCACAATATGTAGCATATGCTCAATAAATTACAGGGATAGTTATATACTGAACTCAAGCCCAAGTCCAAACTCACAAACTCACAGCTTTTTTTTCCAGGACCCCATCCCTAGAAAGTGGTGGCCTAGCTAAGGAAACCTAGAAACATAATAATCCCCCACAGAATGGAATTCTTGGAAAAAAAATACGAAAAACCAGGGTATCTCTGCTTTTTTTTTTCTTTCTAGATTTCCCTAACATCAGTCAGCAAAAAAATCAGCAAGGCAAGAGCTCTGAACAAGCTGAATTCTAATCCTGCCTCTGATGTGAGCTGCACGACCTTGGGCGAGTCATTTAATCCTCTGGGCACCTGCTCCTTACATTAAAATAGCAAAACTGGATGAGATAACCTCTAAATGCCTTCCAGCTCTAAAAGTTTGTGATTCTCATCTGCCCAGGACCTGGGAGGCAAATCCCAAGTCTCTGTGTGACTCTTTTCTGTAATAAGTCTGTCAGGCAGAAACTATACCTAGAGAAGCGAATGATCAGTTGATCATTTAAAAGCCCGTTTCCTTGTTCTCTGTTCCAGTTTATCAGGAATCTTGTCATTGAACCACACATGTAAGCTGCAGCCAGAAAAAGTACCTACAATAGAGCTGCTTTCAGCCAAGAAACCAACCAAAGAAGTTGATGATGAGAGATAACTGCTGGTCTGCATGGATTGTGGACCATGTAACTTTCCTTGTCAAATTAAAAATTGAAAAGGCTCTTTGAACAAGAGCAGCTTTTCTGTAACTTCAGTATCTGCCATCTGCAAACAAAATTAACCAGCTGAAGGCCATTCAATAAAACACTTGTCCTCTGTTGCATTTTATCAGGTCCACAAATCTGTTTTAATAGATATAAGGCTGTATCAGCATCAGCCAGTACTTAAAACACATGGCCCAGCGCTCTTTTCCAACGGACCCTTACAGTGGTTAAACCTGAAAGGTAAGATATAATTTATTAAAACTATCTTGGCTCCCAATTAATTCTCCTGGTTTATATTTTTTCAATCTATATCTTTAAGAAAATATGACTCAACAGACAAGTAAATAAATAGTAATTGAGTATCTGCTATTTGCCAGGCTCTTAGGTAGGCATTAGGGACAGAGCAAAGTTAAAGAATTTTTAAATGAACAAAACATGATATCTGCCTTAAAGAAGCTAATGGGTTAATTTCCCTAACTATAAAATATTTTTGAGCCCTAACACTTAAACATGGGATCTCAGCTAAAAAAACATTTTTTTTAAGGTTTGAAATGAATTTTCCCTACAGATGGAGGAAGCTCAGCTTACAGGGAGTGATGCTGAGTGGAGCGAGAGAAGAAAGAACCGTCCCTCCTAATTCTCTATCCCCACCTGTCAAGTTTGATGATTCTTTCCATATTTCTTTGGATTTTGTGACCCCAATCAGGGCATAGAGCCGGGCATGCAACAAGTGGGCTGGCAAAGTTGGCACTTAGTAATGCTATCTTTTGAGATGCCTTTCACCTCATTCTAATTTATATATATGAGAATAAATAAAAGATTAAGAAAATCTTGTTCAAAATGGGACTGCATCAAACTAAAAATCTTCTGTACAACACAGGACACCATCAGTAGAACAAAAAAAGCATCCTACAGTATGGGAGAATATATTCATAAACGACAGATCCGATAAGGGGTTAACATCCAAAATACATTAAGAGCTCATATGCCTCAACACCCAAAAAGCAAATAATCCAATTAAAAAATGGGTGGAGGATATGAACAGACAATTCTCCATAGAAGAAATTCAGATGGCCAACAGGCACATGAAAAGATGCTCCACACTGCTAATTATCAGGGAAATGCAAATTAAAACCAAAATGACATACCACCTCACACCCGTTAGGATGGCCAACATCCAAAAGACAAGGAATTCCACTTCTAGGAATTTAACTGAAGAAAACAAGATAACATATTCAAAATACATAGGCACCCTGAAGTTTCTCACAGCACTAGTTACAATAGCCAAGATACAGAAGCAACCTAAGTGTCCATCAGTAGATGAATGGATAAAGAAGAGGTGGTACATATACACAATGGAATATTATTCAGCCATAAGAAAGAAACAAATCCTACCATTTGCAACAACATGGATGGAGCTGGAGGATGTTATGCTCAGTGAAATAAGCCAGGCAGAGAAAGACAAGTGCCAAATGATTTCATTCATTTGTGGAGTATAACAACAAAGCAAAACTGAAGGAACAAAACAACAGCAGACTCACAGACGCCAAGAAGGGACTAGCCGTTACCGAAGGGAAGTGGGAGGGGAGGGCAGGTGGGCAGGAAGGTGGAAGGGGATTGAGGAGCATATGATTAGCACACATAATGTAGGGGTGTCATGGGGATGGCAGTACGGCACAGAGAAGACAAGTAGTGACTTTATAGCATCTTACTATGCTGATGGACAGTGACTGCAATGGGGTGTGGGGCAGCGGACTTGGTAATATGGGTGAATGTTGTAACCACAATGTTGTTCATGTGAAATCTTTATAAGGTTTGTATATCAATGGTAGCTTAATAAAAATAAAAACAGTCTTGTTCAGCAACCACGTAACTCACAACATGACTTTTGCTATAATCAAGAGATGGGTGAAGGGAGAAGCAAGTAGGAGAGGTGGGAATCGTTTCTCTCTCCATAGTTACTCTCTTAGTCATAAGGAGAGAATTAGGCTATGACAGTTTATGATCTGATTTGATGATGAAAATTTAATTTAAAGGCTGATATCTGCATGTTGAGATTTGTGGTATTGAAGATTCTACTCCAAGCATATTATCTTACTGATTCACAGTTTATAATCAGAACCCTGATTAAATTGTAGATATGTTTTCTTTATACATTATTATTGATACACATACACAAATCATACACAGGATGCATATTTTACTTATCCATATTACATGCAATGAAGAGAATGGATGCTGGCTTATACTGAATATATAATTCATAAGCTTTTAATATTACTTCTCAAAAGGTTTGAAAAAATCAGAACCTTATCATGCTCTGCATTTTGAACTTGCTGAAGACAACACTGTAATTTTTTTCCTATGAAATGGGGTAAAGGAATACGGAACCTTTAATGAGTCTCCACAGGGAAAATACTTGGTTGTCAGCATCTTGCCGCCTCCCTTCTTGCCCCCGCCACCACTACCGTCCTGACTCAGGGCCCTATGGCCTCTGCAGCCATTCCCTGTCTTCCCCCTACTAATCCCTCTCTCCCACACTTGCCAGATTCAGTCATAAAATTCCACATTCTTCATAACCTTCACCTTCAGAGTCTTTGGTGTCTCCCCAGTGCTTGCAAGACACAACTTAAACACCTGAATTTCATACTCAAAGCTCAGCTAACTGGCTCCAGCATAGCGATGTAGGCTTGCTTTGGTCCAGTAAAGCTGGGACTTCACCATGGAGCCTTTGTCGACACCTCTTTCCTACCTAGAGTGCCCTTTCTCTCATTTGTCATCCTCAATGCCCTACCCATTATTCAAGGTTTTTTCCACAACTCCTTCCTAAATCGCTCTAGCCAGCAGGAGTCTCAGCCTGCGTTCCACCATAGTCAGGTGAAAAGCCATCCTCTCCTGCAGCCTCACCTCTCTTGCATTTCTATTTAACTTCTGTTATCTGGCTTATGTCTTGCTTCTGATGGGGTCAGGGACTGTAAAATTATACTCTTTCCCAATCTCCAGGCATCTGGGAAAGTAGGAGCTTTGTTGATTTTGTGTGTTTAAAAAATTTTTTTTTATCTTGATGATTCTATAAAGGAGCCAGTTGATCCATTGTCAGGAAGACTCTGAGAATGTTTAGTTAAGAAGAGTAACACTAACAGTCCTCAGAAAGTCAAAGTGGGATGTTTTTTGTGATGCTGACAATTGGTTTGGATATACTTAGTCATTTAACTCCTAGAGCAGGTAAGACTTACGTATTATTTGCCCTTATTGGGGACACATGGAAGTGGTAGTAGCTTTTTATATTACCACTTTTCCTGGTGGTGTCAATTTCCATCAGTCTCCAAAGGAGAGTTGTCCTTTTGGAGGAAAAAGAGAAAAACTCTTGTGAGGTCAAGTGTAAATGAGACCTGCAGAGTTCTTTAACAAAGTAACACTAAGAATTCCAGGGTTGGCAATGGATGGGGAAACATGGCCAAGTAGGGAGGGGTAAATAAACTCCATGGTCCTAAAATTCAGAGGTTCCCACTCTCTTGGGAAATGTCTTTAATGATTATTGCTTCCACCAACACAATGGCCTCAGGGGTACTGCTCCCCTTTAAAGCTCCAGCTCTAAGATAAACCATTCTTCCCTCCATCCATCACGTCCTTTTCTGTGAAGTTGAAAGATGTCCACGTGGGCAGGAACCACCGAGCCACGCCTGTGAATTCTTGCCTCACAGGTTTTTCTTCCCTTTCATGGTCATTACTGGTCCCACCAAGGGTAAAGGCATGTGCCAACTTCCTTACACTACCTGTCCAGGAATGCTGAGAAGTGTCCAGAGACAGACACATGCTGAAGGACAGAAGGCGTGTCTCCTTCTAGCATTTGGGGAAACTGGCTCCTCACATATGGAATAAGAGTTAACTTTAATACAATTAATCAGGACGACCATCTCAAGTCATATTTTTTCAAGGGAGAAGGGAATAGACTTTTCCTCATTCTTCCTACATAGAATTCTTGATGTTCATTTTAGTCTTTTGAGTATCTTTTCCCTAACAAAGTAGACTATGCAGTTTGGATAGGAAGGAGACAACTAGAGGATTTTTTAAAAAGAAGTCCTGGTTTCTGTACCTTTTAGAGATAAATTACATTTGAGTAGGTTATAATAAGGCTGGAAAAGGAGAAGTATTAGTCTTGAAAGGAAAACTTCAAAAATAGACATATGTATATAGTTGTTTGCTACACAAAATTAATATTTTCCTTATAAAAGATATTGATGTGCAATGAAAGTATTGTCAAGCATTAGTGCCCGTGACCACACCTAGCAATGCAGTAGGCACTCAATAATTCTGTGTTGAGTACATGAGAGTATTAGACAGCAGGGACATAGAGCCAACACCATAATAATGGCTACCGTTTTTGGATTTAGTATGCTATTGATTCTCTCTCTGTTACCTGTAATCCTCACAAGATTAGAAATAATAGGATTATCGCTCCTATTCTTTCAGGTGAGGAAACAGAAGTTTTAGTGAGGCTAAGCAACTTGGTTGAGGTCACACAGCTACTGAATGGTTGAGTCAGTGTTAGATTTTGGTGCTCTTAGTAAACACTTGCCTTTTTTTCCTACCACACCAATGCTGTAGGGGGAAAAAATGACACCTCCAGTTGGAAGATGCAGATTCCTTTCTGTAACAAATTTCTTCTGCCAATTTGATCCTTGCCATGCCAACCTCCCACCTTGCTCCTTTCCATGACATCACTCGTGTCAGAGTGCCTTTAGAGAGTCTCTGAGCTTGATTGGCTCAACACTTCAGACAGTCTCTGAGAGGCTTCTAGATTCAAAGGGGCCACAGCTAAATATCTAGATGCAGAAGTATTTGGAGATCAGTGACGAAGCTGCTAAGGGCTTAGATGAAGCTTGTAGGAAGTGTTTGACTTAGAAGTGCAGGTCTTAGGGTTTGCATTAGTTAGGATGCTTTTGGCTGCAAGTAATAGGAAAACAGAATGGAAATTTGTCTCACAAGAGAGGAAATTCAAAAGTAGAGTAAGTTCCAGGTACATTGGACACAGCTATCCAATGCTTCCACCAGGGGCCTATTTCTTTTTTTTTTAAGTTATTACAGTACTATTAACTATATTCCCTATGCTGTACTTTTCATCCCCATGATATTTTATAAATGGAAGTTTGTGCCTCTTTATCTCCTTCACCTATTTTGCTCCCCTCCAGCAGTTTATTCTCTGTATTTATGAGTATTTGTTTTATTTGTTTATTTGTTCATTTGTTTTTTAGATTCCATATATAATTGAAATCATATGGTATTTGTCTTTGTGTGACTTATTCCACTTTTATACCCTTTAGGACAATAAGTGTTGTTGCAAATGGCAAGATTTCCTTCTTTTTTATGACTGAGTAATATCCATTGAATATACATACCACATCTCCCTTGTCCATTCATCTATTGATGGACACTTAGGTTGCTCCCATATCTTGGCTCTTGTAAATATGCTGCAGTAAACAGGGGCGCATATATATTTTTGAATTTGTGTTTTTGCTTTCTTTGGATAAATACCCAGAAGTAGAATTGCTGGGTTGTATGATATTTCTATTTATAATTTTTTGAGGACCCTCCAGACTATTTTTCATAGTAGTGGCACTATTTTATATTCCCACAAACAGTGCACAGGGGTTCCCTTTTCTCCACATTTTCACCAGCACTTGTTATTTCTTGTCTTTTTAATACTAGGCATTCCAACTGGTGTGAGGTAATATCTCATTGTGATTTTGATTTTCATTTCCCTGATGGTGACTGACGATGAGCATGTTTTCATGTATCTGTTGGCTATCTGTATGTCTTCTTTGGAAAAATATCTGTTAAGATCCTCTGTCCATTTTCAAATCATATTACGTGGGGTTTTTGTGTTGAGTTGTATAGTATTATATATATTTTGGATATTAACCCCTTATCAGATATATCATTTGCAAATGTATTCTGCCATTCAGCAAGTTGCCTTTTTGTTCTGTTGATGGTTTTCTTTGTTGTGCAGAAACTTTCTAGTTTGATGTATTCCCACTTGTTTATTTTTGCTTTTGTTTCTCTCACCTGGGAAGCCATATCCAGAAAAAAATTGCAAAGGCTGATGTCCAGGAGCTTACTGCCTATTTTCTTTTAGGAGTCTTACAGTTTCAGGTCTTACATTTAGGTCTTTAATCCATTTTGAGTTTATTTTTGTGTATGGTGTAAAAAAGTGGTCCAGTTTCATTCTTTTGCATGTAGCTGTCCCATTTTCTCAATGCCATTTGTTGAAGAGACAGAATCTCATTACCCCCTTGTATATTCTTGCCTCCTTTTTTATAGAGTAATTGACCACATAAGCTTGGTGTTGCATTGATCTATGTGTCTATTAGTGTGCCAGTACCATACTGTTTTAATTACTATAGCTTTGTAGTATATATTACGATAGTTTTGGAATTAGGGAGTGTAATATCTCCAATTTTGTTCTTTCTCAAGATTGTTTTGGTTATTGGGGGTCTTTTGTGATTCAATACTTACTTTAGTATTATTTACTCTAGTTCTGTGAAAACTAGATTGCTTTGGGTAGTATTTGAACAATATTGATTTTTCTAGTCCATGAGCACAGTATAGCTCTTTTTGTCTCTCCCATTTGCAGTTGTCAGGCTTTGTACTCAGCTGATTTCTCTTGTAGGTGATACAAGAAGGTTGCCAGAGACAGTTGAGACTGGACGTTTCCTTGGTCTCAAGAGATACAAAAGAGAGAGGGGGGCGAGGGGAGGGAAAGAGAATGAGTGTGGAAGGAACCAGGGAATATAATTTCTTTCCTTCAGACAAATTAGGGTTATTTAAATCACATACCTGTTCCTGGATTGATAATGGTTACCAGAGGAAAGCTATGTACTAATCTGGGGGCAAATATCTGAGAAAATGGAATGTTCTCTTAAGAAGATAGAGTAGGATGGACTCTGGGGGAGCAACATTAAAGTACTACTTTAGGAGAGGGCTCAAATGATTAAAAATTAGTAAGCTGCCAATGGTCCCATGAGTGGCCAAGTGGACTATGACCTTGAGGCAGATTTTTCCCAGCCCAACATACAACTGCAATTTGGGGAAAGTATGTAACATACATATGTACATATTTTCAGCTTTTTAAAAGAGAAGTCATAATATATTTTAGGCATTTCATTGAGAAAACTCTAATAAACAGGATTTTGTTAAACTTAAAAGAAAAAGTTAACTTTTAGGCAAGTAACTACACATTCAAGGAGATAATGCTCTTTATTTAGAATAGTTTAGATAACTTGCATCAAGCACTCATTTCGTTGTTGTTTTCTGTAAATCCTTTAGAATATCCCATTTATACCCGTATACATTCTCAGTGGGAGACAGCTCACCACGAAGGGTTGGAATGTGGACTCAGGAGCTAGATGACCCCAGCTGAACCCTCCACGCTGCTGCTTAACAGTGTGTCAGGTAAGTCATTTAACTCCGTGATTCAGTTTCCTCCCCATGTAAAATGGCAATGATAAGAAGAACACTAATAAAGATACTTAGAGAATTAAATGAGTTAATAAATGTAAAATGCTTAGGACAGTGACTGGTCCGTAAGTACTGTGTGTAAGGTAGATAAAACAAGCATCCCAGTGTTTACAAAAAAATGGTCTACCCTGCACTTATTCATGTAACATGTGGCTATCACACATTTCCCTACACGTTCCTGGTCTTTGAGGGCTTATTTGTTTGGTGTTCAGGGATGCCCCCTCAAGACCCTGATTTTACTCTTTACATCCCCTGCTTAAATCAATGGCCCAAAATCTGCTAGCATCTGACTTCATAGGTCAGCTTCTCTTGTTTCATAGAAAACAAAATGGAAGCTCAGAATTGCCAGCTGTCTGGTGTTTAATGGGGACTTTTTCCCCCTCCCTCCCCACAATTTTTTTTATAGTTCACCTATCGTACTTGTGTGCAATTGAATGCCTCTCCCATACACTATACTTGCCAACTCTATCTCCAGTAATTATTCTGTTTTAGTCCACTGCAATGTACCTGCCAACAATCTGAAATGTGCAGGTGGTAGCTGCTGAGCGCTGCTGCCTCGCTCTCTCTCCTATTTGCATGCACCCTGTGGTGGCGACCTAATGTGATGGCTCTGACACTGCTTACAATGGAGACAATGACAGGAGGCCAAGCCTGCACAAGTGCCTCTTCTATTTACCATCCAGATTTTTTTTTTTTTTTTGCATTCCCTTTCCCTTCTTTTCCTCAAAAAGAGACAAGGTAAGAGCCCGCACACACTATGCTTTAGGCTGGTATGAAACACTCACGAAATACAAGAAAATAAATGTCCTCAGTGCCTCAGGAGGAATATAGCCCTTTCTCTCCCCACCACCTCTGCTCCTTCCTCATTCACATTGCATCTACTCTGAACAATTAAACATAATACAATTCATTGGTGACTCTTTTGACTCATGAGAATATGTTTTTATCTTGACTTTTTCTCAACAGAGATACCTTTTAAAATGTATCTATATTCCTTTAGGGAATGTGACAGGTAACATCTAAAAATGATGGGTTTTGCTCTAACACACCCCATTTTTGCTCATTGATTCCTTTCTCTTTATTTCCTCAAAAAAAAAATCATTTGAAGCTGGAATCTTCTAAGATTGGACTGAACTTAGCCATTTAAAAAAAATTCATTACTTCAAAATTGCTGAGCTACATTCTTTCGATTATTTTTGAATTATGGAAAAAGTATGGTTTTCCCATTTTGACGATGGACCTCAACCATTTAGTGGTCTGACACAAAAAGAGCGATCAGCTCCAATCTGACTGGACTAGTTTTTCGTGAAGAGTGAAAAGGAATCCAAATTTGAAGTAGCATGTTTGGAGGCCTTAACATCATGAATTTCTGAAATTGCAAGCCTGAGTGTGCAATTATTACATTTTTGTCTCAATCTTTTTTAAAGTGCTTCTGTTAAAACTCATTTTGAAGCAGCTCCAATAAATGATTAGTGACAAAAAGGCAAGAAGCAGAAGCTTCAGACATTTTCTGAATTTATTCTCTGAGTAAAAGTATAGATCAAACGCCTCTCACAGGCTCCCTGCATTTTCGGAGCTGTGGCCTTCATCACCATTCCCTTCTCTTAGACATGCCTTAGACCCCCTCTTCTCTCCACTTGCTCCTGATTCTTTTTCTCCACTCTGTACCATTTTCCTTTTCAAATGCTAACCACCTTGGGCCTCTTTCTATCATTAATATTTTTTTCAAAGATATAATGAAATATAAGGACATACAGGAAACATGGCTCTATCCTGGGAGTCTAAAGGGCTGTGCCCAATTTTTTTTTTCTCCTTCCCCAGGTGCTCACTCTCAGATTAACTTAATTACTTGTTAGATGTCTCAACACTCAAAACAGAGACTGAAAAGTTGCATGGTTGTTTTAAAGACTGATTATTTTATGGTCTAAAAAGGTCTTAGGTGTCTCATGGGTAAGAACCAAAGAAGGAAATTTGGGATCAAATGAGTTACTTCCTTTATTTTGTAAATGAAATTGAGGCCGAGAAAGGTAAAGTGACAAGTGATTTCATTTATACATTTTTTTGTACCTGTTTTTATTGGGCACCAGGTGCCGGCTACCACACCAGGCATACAGAACTGGGTAAAAACACACACTCAGGAGAAGCTGACTTGTAGGAAGTAGGCACGTAAAGAAATCATTGTAACCCATGTGGTAAATACAATGAAAGGATGCTGAAAGTAGAACTTGAGGAGAGGCATGGGAATAAGCTTTCACCTTTGGACGGTGGCAGAGACAGAATATACATATATAAAATCTTTATCCATTTTCCCATAGATGGACATTTGGGTAGTTTCCATATCTGGGCTATTGTGAATAATATTGCAGTGAGTATGGGAGCGCAAATAACTCTTTGAGATCTTGATTTCATTTCCTGTGGGTAAACAGCCAGAAGTGGGATTAATAAATCATATAGTTGTTCTATTTTGAATTTTTTGAGGAAATGTGTTCCATAGTGGCTGTAGCAATTATATTTCCATCAGTAATGCATAAGCATACTTTTTTCTCCACATCCTGACCAACACTGGTTATGTCTTTTATTTTTGAGAAAAGTCATTCCAATAGGTGTGAGGTGACATCTCATTGTGGTTTTGATCAGCATTTCCCTGATTAGTGATGTTGAGTGTCTTTTCATGTACCTGTTGGCCATTGCAAGTCTTCTTTGAAAAACTGTCTATTCAGGTCCTCTGCCCACTTTTTATTTGGAATTTTTTATTTTTTGCTATTGGGATGTATGTATTCCTTATATATTCTAGATATCATTAGGTAGATAGTTTGTAAACATTTTTCTCCATTCTGTAGTCTGCCTTTTCATTTTGTGGATGGGTTCATTTGCTGTGCACAAGATTTTTAGTTTGATGTAGTCACTTGCTTATTTTTGCTTTTGTTGCTTGTGCTTTTAGTATCATACCCCCAAAATTGTTGCCTAGAGCAATGGCAAGGAGCATTTTCCCTATGTATTCTTCTAGGAGTTTTAAAAATGTTTTCGGCTCTTATTTTTTTAAAGCCTTAATCCATTTCAAATTAATTTTTGTGTGTGGTGTAAGATAGGGGTCCAATGTAATTCTTGTACATGTATCCAGTTTTGCCAACACCATTTATTGAAGAGATTATCCTTTCCCAATTGAGTATTCTTGGCTCCTTTGTCACATCTTAAACGAGCACATGTAAAAAGGTTTATTGCACTCTCACTTCTCTTTCATTGGTCTGTGTGTCTATTTTTACACCAGGGCCATACTATTTTGATTACTACAGCTTTGGATAGTTTGAAATCAAGAAGTGTGATGCCTTCCGCTTTGTTTTCTCAAGATTGTTTTGCGTTTAGAGGTCTTTCATGGATCCACTTAAATTTTAGGATTTTTTTTTTCTATTTCTGTGAAAAATGCCACTAGAATTTTGATAGGGATTGCATTGACTGTATAGATGGCTTCGGGCAATACAGATATTTTAATATTATTTCCTCCAATCCATGAACATGGGATAAACTTCCATTTATTTGTCTTCTTCAGTTTCTTTCATCAGTGTTTTATAATCTCAGGCACAGGTCTTTCACCTCCTTAGTTAAATTTATTCCTTAGTATTTCATTGCTTTAGATGCTACTGTAAATAGGATTGTTCTTTTTATTTCTCTTTCAGGTATTTTGTTGTTAGTCTTTAGAAATACAACTGATTTTTGTGTGTTCATTTTGTATCCTGCAACTTTACTGAATGTGTTAATGCTAACAGTTTTTTGGTGGAGTCTTTAGAATTTTCTCTCTATATAATTTTACTTCATCCATTCCAATTTGGGTGCCTTTTATTTCTTTTTCGTGCCTAATTACTCTGGCTAGGACTTCCAGCACTGATCTTAGAGGCAAAGCCTTCAACTTTTCACTATTGAGTATGATCTTAGCTGTGGGCTTGTCATATCCTTTGTTATGTTGAGGTACATTGCTTCTATACCCAACTTGTTGAGAGTTCTTATCATGAAAGGAAGTTATATTTTGTCAAGTGCTTTCCCTGCATCTATTGACATCTCAATAGATCATATTATTTCTATCTTTCAGTCTATTAATTTGATGTATCACCCTTATTGACTTGTATATGTTGAACTATCCTTGCATACTAGGGATAAATCCCACTTGATCATAGTGTATGACCCTTTTAATGAGCAGTTGAGTTGGTCTGTCAAAATTTTGGAGGCTTTATGTATCTATTTATCAGGGATATTGGCCGTAGTTTTCTTGTAGTGTCCTTATCTGGCTTTAGTATTAGGATCATGCTGATCTCATAAAGTGGGTTTGGGAATATTCCCTCTTCTCAGATTTTCTGGAAGAGTTTGAGGAGGACTGGTGTTAATTCTTCTTTAAATGTTTGGTATAATTTACTAGGGGAGGCATCTGGACGTGGAATTTTCATTGTTGGTAGGTTTTTGATTACTGATTAATCTCTTTATTTGTTGGTTTGTTCATATTTTCTATTTATTTATTATTCAGTCTTGGTAGGTTGTATGTTTCTAGCAATTTATTTCTTCCAGGTTATCCAATTTTTTGGTGTATAATTGTTCATAGTAGTCTCCTGTGATCCTTTGTACTTCTATGGTAAGTATCAGTTATAATGTCTCTTTCATTTCTCATTTTATTTATCTGTGTATTCTCTCTTTTTTCTTAGTCTGGCTAAGGGTTTGTCAATTTTGTTGCTTTTCCAAAACCTGCTCTTAGTTTCACTGATTTTTTTCCACTTTTTTTCTGGTCCGTTTCATTTATTTCTACTCTTATCTTTGTTATTTCCTTCTTTCTGTTAACTTTGGACTTCATTTATTCCTTTATAACTCCATGAGGTGTAAGGTTAGGTTGCTTATTTGAGACCTTTCTCCTTTCCTAATATAGGTATTTATCTCTACAAAATTCATTCTTAGAACTACTTTTGCTGTATACCATAAGTTTTGGTATGTTGTGTTTCCATTTTCATGTGTTCTAAGATTTTTTTTATTTATTGTTTTATATTATTTATATTTTTTATCCTTTAACCTATTGGTTGTTCAGGAGTGTGTTGTTTAATTTCCAGGGATTTGTGAATTTTCCAGTTTTCCTCCTATTACTGATTTCTAGTTTCATTAAACTGTGGTCAGAAAAGATATTTGGTAAACTTAATGAAATGATTTTATTCTTTTAAAATCCACTAAGACTTGTTTTATGACCTATCACCTAACTTACCCTGGCAGATGTTCCATGTGTGTCTGAGAAGAATGTTTATTCTGCTGCCATTGGATAGAATATTCTGTATATTTCTCTTAGGTCCATTTTTGTCTAGAGTATAGTTCAAGTCCAATGTTTCCTTACTGATTTTCTGTCTGGATGATCTATCTGTTATTGAAAGTGAGGTTTGGAAGCCCCTTACTGCTAATGGTATTGCTGTCTATTTCTCCCTTCAGATCAATTGGTATTTGCTTAATATATTTACTTCTTTGATGTTGGGTGCATATATATTTATGATTCAATCCTCTTGATGCATTGATCCCTTTATCATTATATAATGACCTTTTTGCTTCTTTTAGAGCTTTTGAGTTAGTCTATTTTGTCTGATATAAGTATAGATACCCTACTCCCTTTTGGTTTTCACTTGCATGGAATATCTTTTTTGATCCCTTCACTTTGAGACTTTATGTATCCTTAAAGCTGAAGTGAGCCTCCCAGTATAAAACATGAGAAGATCAAAAATATCAAAGGGACAGTTTAGTTTTTGAGCAGTATTTAGAGGAAATGTCAAGGGCTTAGGATAGCCTCTAAAGACAGCAAAAGATTCTCAAAGCAAGAAAAGGGCTTCAGGCAAGGATCAAATTCAGGGTAGGAAAATATTTTGGGGTAAAGTTGAAGTCAAGGATGAAATCATAAAACTCTTTGTTAAGACCTCAGAAAAATGAAACTTATGGACACTTTCAACTAGACAAAGGCCTTCCTAAAGATCTTAAAAATATGCCTTCAAGAAGTATAGCACAGATAAGACAAGTAATGACTCTAGCATCTTACTACACTGATGGATAATGACTGCAGTGGGCTGGGTGGGGGGGAGTTGATAATATGGATGAATGTTGAAACCACAATGTTGCTCCTGTGGAACCTTCATAAGATTGTATATCAGTGATACCTTAACTTTTTAAAAAGTGCCTTCAAGGCTCTCCTGATTAAAAAAAAAGGCTTCTAAGGATCTCAGAGGCATTGTCCTGCAGCAGCTTCTTAGAGAGCCCAAGATAGAGAAGGACCTATATTGAAGGGCTTTGTGGAGTTAAATAAAAATTTGATTTATAGGAATTCTACAAGGTTTTTAAAGGGATTATGTCAACTGGGAGTTGAAATGGTCAAAACGAAAAGAGTACACCTGCACTGGAGCCCTGAACCACCATGTAAGAAACTGGTGAGACGATGTGGAGAGGTCCTGAAACTATATGGGGACAGAGAGTGGCCCAGCTTAGTGTAGCCTTCTGGCCATCCTGGCCAAGACACCAAATATGTGAGTGAACTCTTTTTGGGCCTTCCATGCCAAACTAGTCACTGACTGAATATTACCAGTGATCCCATTGATGCCACATACAACAGTAGAGTCTTTCAAATGAACTCTACTCAAATTTCCAGTAGATTCTGAGTATAATGAAATGAATAGTAACTTTAAACAATTAACTATGTGATGATTTCTTAGTTGCAATAGATAATTGGAAAAAAAATGTGTCACTGTAAGAATGATCTTAACAACAGTAACAATACAGCCATCATGTTTCTCTAGGTTTTAAACCTTTCAATGTTTTCTTTCCTGATAGCATATACATTCTGAGTATGATATGTATAGCCAGGGAGAATTTGGACCATGTCCAAATTTTCATAATGTTTATTTCACATTAATTTATGCTTAAGCCATATATCTTGCATTTCTTCTCTGATTGGTTATCTAAATGTTCCACAACTCATTCCCTGAACACCTATGAAATTGATCTTAATAGGCACAAATTTGATCTTGCCAATTCCATGCTCAAAACCCTTTAGGAGTTTTCCTTGAGATAAAGTCCACATTCTGAACCATTTAGCCTCGCAGTCTTTTCTTTGCCCTTCTCCCAGCACTTAATAGCTTCAAATCTCCTAATAAACTATGTTTAATCTCACTTTTGGACTCTAGCACATTCTATTCCCTTTGCCTGGAACATTTTGTCTTCCAGTCCTCTTGGCTAACTACTAATCATTTGAATCTTAGTTAAATCTTCATCTCTTCAGTGAGACTTTTCTTGAGCCCTTGTTCTTTGCTTCTACCTCTTGTGCTTACAGAAGCTTAGTGTTTAGCACCCTGACTTGGACTAAATCTTACTCCAAAAAGTGAGTACAACTTTGGATACATGAATTCTAATGACCTTATGTTTTTAAACATCTAAAATGTGATTGACAAAATTAGTTTTGCATTTAATATACTTACCATTATAAAATAAGAAAAGCAAAGAGGAAAAAGATCAACAGCTCACACAATTGCTGAAATATCAGAGCCACCATGATATTAATATTCATGTCTTCATGTAATTCCATGAAAATGGAAATAAACATAGCCAGAGTATTTCTTAAAACATTAAAAGTCTCATTTCTCTTTCCTAAAACTCAGTAAATCAAAAAGCCCTATGTCAATTCTATAGGTTATAACACTTTCCAATTTAGTTTTTGCTGAAAAGCTACTTTTTCTTTTTTTAATAACAGCTTTAAAAGTGAAGGATTTTGTAATAGTGGGTTAAAAGATGAACCCTATATTTTCTTTAATTATAATTATGTGGTAAACTTAATGAAATAACTTTGAAAGTATCAAGTTATAATCCCTACCAAAGAAGTCAACTTTTTGCATAAGGTTTCTTATCCTAGAGTCAGTAGAACAATTGGACCAATTAGACCTTGAAGATTTGGGGATAAGTTAGCTCCCTCTAGGAAGCTGCAGGAGAATTTGAATGCTCATATTCTTTATTGTCCCAAAGATGGTACATGTGTAGTAAGCTCTCAGTGCTTAAAAGAGAAATTAATTCATTATATATATTGTATGTCTGAGGGGTTTCACTAAGACTTTTGGGGCACTATGTAAAGTTGTATAGTATTATAATAGTTTACTGCTTGCCTTGCTTTTTCATGTTAATGATTTGAAATATTTCCAATTAAAAAAAATTTCTTCTCAGAACAAGCACTGGCCCTCAAGGGAGTTCACCAATATAGGTGCTACTTAAATGTTTTAAAACAAAGATTTGCTTTGCCAGAGAGTAGCTTCCCTTTAATTTAAACCCCATAAAGCAAAATCATGAGAAAACAATGGAGCTCTGTTAAAGAGCAAAGAAGGCTCTATGTCACGTTTTGTAGTAGGACCATGGTTTTATTTTGAAAATGTGATTTCTCATGAATTCTTGACATTTGGTTTGTTTTACAAAGACTAGCTTCCCTGTGTCTTGCAGAGCTTCACATCTAAGTTACCAACAACCATTAGACTTGTTTTCTAAGACTGTTTTCCAGTGGACCAACCCATTTTCCTCCAGGGAATGTTGGGACATTTGCCATACTTTAGAGGAGTCATGTGCTCTCCAAATGGAGTTAAAACAAGTAGGTTACCTGTCTCACAGCTACAGAAGGCAATTCTACAGTACATGATTTGGCTTGTGCCAAAGCTATACCTTTTAGGGCTGCACTTAGACAATCCCTGACGCTAGTGTTCTACTTTGTCGGTGCTTATGGCCAATGGCAGTGATGCCACATATGGTTGCTTCATTGCCACAGAGTTCATTTTTTCCTTACTCTATCTTCATTTGATATGGTTTTGTAAAAACATACCACCTTATTAAATGGAAACCTTCTTACTCTTATCCTGGTGCTTACTAGGAACATTATGGTTGGGAGTCACTCATCACTACATCGATAATAAACCTTTTCCCCAGCATTGTGTGTTTTAATTTGATTATAAAAATTTTTTCTCTTAGCTGAACATCCCAGTTTGGGAACACTTTTTTTTTTTTTTTGAGTAAAAAGTGAATCCACTTGGCAACTTATAATGGAAAAAAATAAGTGGAAATTATTTACCCCTGTCCTATTTCATTGTTGTCTTTGGTGACAAGAGTACCAATTTTCAAAGCCTAAGAACCCAGTAATTAAAAGTAATTAATTTGTGTGCTCATACTACAAAGTGAATGACATCAAATCACACAGAAGCATATTTGGGTCCATATGGGAAAAAAGTTCTAGTAAGTTCTGCACTCTGTAGCACCCAGAGGTAATACTATGATGTCTCCAGGGACACTTTCTTCAGACTTTATGACACCATGTCTTTAGTACACAATGAATGTACTAGGTGTTTAACCACCATTTATTGACGTTTATATTGTTTTATGAAGAAAGGTCTTCCACCAGAAAATATAAGGATGCCTTACTCATGAGGAGCAGACACTTTTCACTTTTTTAAAAATAAGAGTATGACTAAGGGCCTGCAGTGCTGGGGGCAGGGAGTAGGCCCTGACAAAAATGTATTTGCTGATCTAGAAATTCAATTATTAATACAAAAACTATTAGTGGAAATATTTTGGTCCAGTTCATCAGGGTAGAAGGATCAACCTATATACATTGACAAAGTTCACTTTAAACACTTGAAGAGATAAGAGCTCTGGAAGTTCACATATTTAGGCCTTCCACAGGCTCAGCCCTTCCCACACCATGATCTATTCCTCCCCAGAGCAACCAGTACAATTTCTAGTACATCTTGCGTACATTTCAGATCTGCTTCTGGGACTGTGCCTAGACCTGGAATGCTTCTCTGCACACTGAATCAACCGGACAAGAATCCACCAGGCTGTGTGAGATCTTGCTTCAAATACACAAAGAATTCTAACTTTGAGCCTAGCCTCTGCTTCAAGCCTCCTGTACCTGTGTCCTATCCACCACTCAGGTCCCCAAAATAAAGAGACAGCCGGAGCAAACTCTACGAGTGGAATTGTTGGGCACATTCCTAAGCTTCCTGTCCATCCATGGGAAGTTTGTCCAAAATATCAAAAGGTTTGGACACAACTAAACATGACCACAGATAATTATAAAACAATACTTTATCCATTTAACCAAAGTGACAATAAAAAGATTTCAAAGGCAAATACAGAAGGTTATATGGTTATGAGCAAAATTTATCTCTCTTAATATGAAAAAGATTCATTTTCCCTAAGTAATCAAAACCTGATGATAAAGAGCAAAAGAAGTCATTTTGATAAAACAAGATCTTTGCTTTCGAGGCAGATTACTTATAAATAAAGAAAAACATTTCACATCCTCTTAGCAGGAGCAGACCAGTAGTCCAAGAAAAATTTGTCCGTGTAGCAGATAAAAGAAAAATAAGTTTTAGTTATACATAAGTACACTATTTATATTAAAGCTTATTTTTAAAGTCCTTACAATAACAATTCGATTTAGCCAGCTTGATTACACAAGGTAAAATTCTATCTCTTCTCTCTATCTTTTTAAATTTTCCTCCATTTTCCCCTTTTCTATTCTGAAATAATCAGTTCTACTTTGGGACAAATTTACTTTCTTTTTCCTAATAAAAATTCATCATCATACCTCACACCTTTTCTTAGTTGTTTCCCTTTTTAGTTCTAGGAGTTTTAATCACATATACTAGATTTCTTAGCCCTTAGGAACTATAACTTCTAGTGAAAATGAAGTAGTAAGCAATTGTGAACTGTCTGTTACACCACTATTCTTTTAGATTGGCAAATGTATTAATATATTTCATAATCTCTAGAAGCATATGCTTCCTCACAATACAACTTTCCAATGTGGCACAAGGTATTTTATTAAAGACCCAAATATCTTTAGGTTCTCTGTAATAAGAAAGCCCAAATAGATAAACCTATGTTCAGCAATTAATATTTCACTATTTTATCTTATTTGAAAATGATTTATATATTCACTAAATTTCCATCACTGAACTTAGCAAAACTCTAAAGTTTCCAGTTAAAAAAGGTTTTGGAAACTACTTTTACTTACACGTACCATAAACTATACTTCTTGCTAAAAATTCTTATCCCTATCACCTAAAAAGTCTTATCCCACTTATATCTAACTAAATTAAATCACTTGCTCCCAACAATTATATTTCAACTACTGACGAAAACTTCATGAGACAGTAGACAAAATCAGTCATCATCCCAAGCTATTTTTCTTGCTGTGAAATTTTGCAAGAGATAACATGAATTTATTTGACCTTTAGTAAGCCTAGGAAGAATAAAAGTATATTTAATGCTGATAACTCTAAAGACCTATCTATTTTAATAAATCAATGAACTTAGACTAGCTTTAATAGTGAATAATTTCCCAGATAATTTGGATCTAAAAAGCAATTTGAGTTAGTTTCTATTATATTTCTGAGAACTTTAGGAATGTTTCATTTGTAAGTGCTTAATTTTAAGCTAACGAAATAGAGGTATTCACAAATTAATTTTGAGAATACCATCTGAAGGTAGAAAAGTATCACATCTATAACATACAGACCCAAATAGATCTTAATAGCTCTTTAAAAATTTTAGCAATGAGAGGTATAATAATATGAAACTCATTGTTTATAAAAATGCAGTTGGATCCAAAAATGCAGTTTCTGGCAGATTAAATAAATTAAGGTTACTTTCTTAGATAACTAAATCTTCTTCTATTAAGATTTATGGAGAAGATATTTAAGGTTTTTCATTAGCCCAGTTTCCAAATGCCTCTTCTTTTTTTCTTTTTCTGACAAGAAATGTCTCCCTAAAGTTTGTATTTCAAAGACTGTCACATATTCTATAGAAGATAGGAGTAGAAAGTTTGTATCACCAATATGCAGAGAAAATATCCAAGTTTTCACTAAGGATTTTTGAGTTATATTTGTCTATTATGAGAGGCCTAAAGTAATGACTATTTAAATTTTTCCTTTCCTTAAGTACAAGACAATTCTGTTTCCAGTGGCCTGATCTTTTTCAATATCTATTAACATTTTGAGATGAATAGGGGACATTTTGGGATTGGTAAGGATAGGTGAGCTTTCGATTGCTTCCAGAGCCACATTTCTGTTTTTGTAGAGATTTGCAAGACAAAGACAGTTGTTTCCAACTCCACAAAGAATTGGTTTGCAGCATGAATATCAAATGACTAACCCACCTTTCCAACTAAATTTGGTTCTTTATATCAGGGATATTTGCAACTGAAGGACTTCATAATTTAGAAGATCTGTTGAAGTTCAGGAGACATGAATTCTTTGTGGTGGGGGTCCAGATACAATCATAAAGCATACTGCATAGGAAGGCCTGAAGCTGGAAGCTGTCAGAACCTGATCATAGAACCCTGGAAAGTAGAAGGAATTAAAAGAGACAGCAAAGTGAACTCTACTGCTCATCTTGGGTTCTTCTACTAAACTCATTTCCTGGCTTTTAGTATTTATATGAGTAATCCACATACCCCAGGCCCAGAGATCCAGCCAGAGTGTTCTCTGTAAATTTTGTAGGAAAAGGGAAGCTACAACAGGCAGATCAGGCTGGATTTTCAGAAATGGAACTTACGTAGGATGTGGACATTAATTTTTGTTCTAATTTCTGTTCTAGCTAAACGAGTTCCAAAGGCCAGCCATTATGTTCCTTTATGTCTACTTTTTAACTTGGTTTTTCCATAGGTACCAATAAGATAATTGTTTAGAATGAAAGCTCTCTAAAAAAAAAAATCTTCAAATACAAAGTTTTTCCATTTCAAAGGATCGATCATTTGGTCATTGGCAAATAGGATCTATTAATTTCAATCATGACTCAACCCAATAAGCTTTTATGGCTTAACCAAGGACATAAGAGGCATCCCATAAGGCAGTACAAAAGATGCTCACAAGATCCAGAAAATTCACACACAGAGTTAACTTGAGAAAGCAAAGGACTTTGTTGTCACAGGTGATAAGAATTATGTAGTGAAAATAGTGTTTCCAGTCTCTCACAGGAATGTGAGACTCCTCCAGTCACAGACCCACTAATTCGTCATACCGGGCAGGTGCTACTGGAAAGGAACTTTTCTAGCAATAACAAGACAATGAAAGTTGAGGTGACAAAGGCCCATAGACTGGGATCCCTTCTGATAAACTCCCCTGAGAGCTGACATGGCCAGACAAAGAGAATGCTCCTTGTAACCCCAGTGCATGTCTTGGAACTCCAATCCATCAGATTAGCCACCAATTGCACACCAGGACACATGTACCTTCTGGATGGTGGAGACCAGAGAGAATATTCTCATTGATCACAAAACCAAGCTCTTAGAACACAGAACAAGACAAAAGAATAATTTCATCAGGCCCATGGTTTTCCTCCTTATGGCAAAGGACACAAAAGCTGAAGACAAAAGAAAACAACGACCATCTCTGGGAGGAAAAGGATCAACAGAAAACAAGAGTACTCATAATAAATCTTGACCAAAGTCCCCATAGCCTTAATGAACTAGATCACACAAATATATTCTCTTGGTAATCTAAATTTAGAAAGAGAAAAGGAGACTGACATGGTAAGAATTCTTATCTTATGCTGGCTCTTGTGAGGGTTCCCTGGCTCTCTCAACGGCAGAAGCCCTGGAGTGAACAATGTCCAAACAAGGAAGGTCCCATCTCTCCTGCCAAAACTGTAGGGGTGGAAAAGCCTTCCTTTCTTCCCTTCTAGGTTCTTTGGCTAGTCTAATAACTAAATTGGTATGAGAGATTAACAACAGAAAAACAAAAGTTTAATAGCATGTATACCTTCTGTATACACAGAAAACCAGGAAAACTGAATAACTCCCCAAAATGGCCAAAGCCATCACCTTAAATACCATCTTCAGCTAAAGACAAAAGGAGGTGTTGCAATAGGGAATCAGTTATGGGAGTTTACCAGGAAAAGCACAATAAACAGGGAAAGCTTGTTAGGCAGACTTAAGTTGTCGCTTTCTCCATTGATAAGAGTTTCGAAAAGTTGCGTCATTCCCTTCTTCCTGGTGCAGCAGGGGGACACCCTTACAAATGGAGATTTCTTTACACATATAAATATCTCTTACCAAAGGATAACTTCTATTTATTTAGTTTTCCCTATGTGTGCTGTTTCTTAAAGATAATTAACCTAAAATAACCAATATGCCAAAGAGGCATATTTTGGGGTATCAAAATCTGTTCCCCTTCAGGATGCAGACATCATCTATAGCCCAACTCAAGTGGCCTGTCCTCTGTAAGCTTTGTCCAGTTACTCTGACTAAACATGCTCATTGCCCTTGACTCCTCTGAGACCCGCATAGGCGGTAATCATATAGTTATTGGAGTAATTTATAATATAATCTGCTCCCTTAGGTGAGCCCCGTACAGACAAGGGTCATACTTACCTTGTTTACCATCACACCCCCAATACCTGACACATAGGAGCATAACAGCTACCGGGTCAATAAAGGAATGAATGAAGTAGCTAATTAGGAATTGGATGAAATTAAACATGATGCCTAAATGTATAAATTATTTCATTCTAGATTAGGTTTAAAGATGCACGAGAGGCAAGTGTCACCTCATTGAAATACTAATTTATTCTGGAATACTGCTAATTGGTTAAGAATAAAGAATTGAAAATCGGGCAAACCTGACAAACTGTTTAACATTTGGCAGATTACCATCTCTACATACATTTCCCCACTTGTGAAATTTTTTTAAATTAAAAAATTCTTAAATGTACTGAAATGGATGTCTTCCATAGTAACCTTCAAAAATGAACCAGATATGCACTCCTTCTCCCAACACTGGAAAGAGAAAAGAGGGAGAAGAAAGAAAAATACAATGGGCACTAATGTTGTTCCTAAGCGTTTTCCAGGGAGCAGTTGGTCCCTTGCCCTCGCCACTCCATCGAGCCCATGAAGTATAGCTCAATGAATAACTAACAGATGATTACATTTATGAGGAAAGAGTACTCAGAGCAGACAGCTACTTCCTACAGGTGACAAGCAATCTTCCGCCAGGGCTTCACCTGACGAGTCATTTTGGGACGTGATCACAAGGGTTGGAGACTGATGAAATTATCCTGTCCAACATCAAACACAAAGTGGTTGTAAATCAGCAGAGGCTGTGGCAGAAGGAGAACAGCTCATTCTTTATGCTTTGCAGACACTCTTCCACCTGGGGGCTGCATCAAGCATCCTAACAATCATTAAGTGACCCTTTAAAGAGATTTAATTAAAAAAAAACATTAGAGTATCTATTGATTCGAATACTTGAGCTATCTTGAGGAATTTGGTTTGAAAGCAAGTTATGATTTAAAAACTCGTATGTGTTGAGACTAACTCAGTATAGCACAGCAACATGAATAGATAAATAGATGCCTGTCTGTTACAACTCTCCATTTGACCTTGCCAGACGATTGTGAACTGGACTTAGACTATCACTGTGTTTCCTGAGGGTCACTTAGCAGAAGGCAAACCAAAATAAAAAAGCAAGCCAGCCAGAGTTTAACCTGGTCAAGGGAGTTCTGCAGAATCAGAAATTGATCTTGCAAATGCCTTCTATAAAAAGAGAAGGAATAAAATATGGATGATTTACTTGTGGTATCTGCTGAACAGCACTTGATTTACACTGGATCTAAAGAAATGTGGAGAAACCATTTTTGAAGTTGCCCTGTGGATGGATTCATATTTTAAGAGTAAAAAATTGGCAGGTTTCATTGAATAGGGAAGGAGCTTTCTAAGGACCCCATTTCCCCATCACTGTGAAAGGGATTTATATGCATTGTTGCCTTTAGTGGTTTGGGGAAGTTTCAGTGTAAATCCTTTAGGTTTCACTGTAGGAACCAGCTACTCAGAGGTTCCCAATGCTTGATGATTTGCACAGAATTGTGGTTTAAAAAAAAAATGAAAAAACTGTTTTTTAAATCGTTATGCTAGAAAGGTAACTAAGCTTGCCCAGGGTCACGTTGCAGTCTTATACAATCCCAACGCCTTCCTGATTTACTTGCAGAACCTGCTATGCGAGGGCATTTGAGTGGCTCTGCGTGAAAAGCCTGTGCACATTTAAATAGGCTGTTTGAATAGGAATTGTGACTGATGTAAAAATACCCCCTGGATTTTATTTAGTTCTTAGTTCTCCATTTGTAATTGAAATGAAGCTTCTAAAATGCCTGGGTTCTTAAATTTTATGAAATCATATATGTACAACCGTTCTCCTAATGGTGTTCTTGAGGTCATTTCGCATAGATGATTGTGTGGGACATTAGTTTAAACTTTTTTTTTTTTAATTTAGAACTGCTTACAAAATAGTCAATAAGTTGGGGGTGTTGGTGGGGAAAGAAAATACCTCTGATTAATTGTATTTGAAAAGAAAAGGCAAATGAATATAGCAACGAGCTCCTGAGTTCCCAAGGAGCATGCTCTCCAGCACTTTACCGATGGCTATTTTTGTGCAGGTTCTGCGTGCTCTCTCACTAGTTGCACTTTAATTTTCCTGCACTTTGTTCCAGGAAGGTATGTATTGGCTCCTTGCCAGTGGGGGCTAGGACTCTTCTTGTCACTACAGTGTCTAACAGCATGTACAGAACAATATCCCAATTAGATCTTTAAGTGTTAGAAACATGATACATCAGTACATTTTTCTTGGAGGCTGATCAGTGGGAAGTTTGAAAAACACACAGAAGGTAAGCTTCATTCTAATCCTTTAAACACCAGCCCAAGAAGGCAGCCAAAGAAGCTGAAAATATAACAAGATATGTCAGTATCTCCTCAGCTTGTAAATTTTTTTTATCTTAAAAGCAATTCATAGGTCAGAATGATCAGACCCATTTTTAAAGAAATGGGTCTTTCTTTTGCTATTATCACCTCCCAACACACAACTTCATTTCTTTGTAACAAAGGGAACTTTTTTTGCCTCTAGATTCATACTGTTTTATTGCCAACTGGAGATTTCTGGATAAATTAACACGAGGGGTGCTTTTCATCCCAGGTTATTAACATTCCTTTTTCAGGTTGATTCTCCGAACTAATAAAATGAAATGAATCTCTCTCTCTTCCCTCTTCTTCTCTCTCTCTCTCTCTCCTCCCACTGACCGCTGCCGCCCCCCCCACCCCCAATATGTCAGAGATGTTAAGAAAAAAATATGTGGCAAAGGAAGCGAGCTCCTTTTATTCTTCTACACTGTTGAGACAATAATTGTGTAAAATGTCTGGATTAAGTTAAAATAGCCAAAGACAGCCTTTAATTTACACCCTGCAATGGGTTAAGAGTCCAGTCAGTCTTCTCTGTTTCTATCAGTCACTCTCTTTATAACAATTAAACTAAATTATTTTATAAATGTAAAACATTTAAATTCTGCTGATCAGCCTTACAATTAAGCACCACATGGATTATCACCTTCACTGATTATTAACTCAGTTTTCAGAGCATGTAAAGGCTTTGCATATGCCTGTGTTGATAAGGCTTACAGAGCAGTAGATGGGGACCAGGGGTCACAACCAAGGACAGCAATAGACACAGCTCTGGGGTCTCTGGAAAAGAAGGGAAAAGTAAGCTCAGATTTTCACACACCACGTGTGGCTTTTCTCTCTCTCTCTCATACACATACACACAGACTTTCTTTTATGATGTTAGCACAACAGATGCCTTTAAGTGTCATCATTTAGTACGATACAATTATTTCAAAATATGGTATTTCAAGTTCACTGTAACCTTTTCAAAAAAGAACAAAATACTTCTGCTTTCTATTATTAATCATTCCTAATTATGTACTACTTTCAAAAAATCCCCACTGATGCCAAAAAACTGGGCACCCTCCTTCTTTCAAGATACTGGTTACATTTAAAGAAAAATGAATGTCCAATATTCTATGAGTGAAGTACCACAGGTGTTGAAGGGAAAAATGGGATAACTAGTGGGCAAAGGATTTAAGTGAAATTTCAACTTAGTAATATCAGGGTAAAATTTGATTAACATGGCTAATTAGAGAAGTCTGAGATTATGCGATGTAAAACTGCTACCTATGTGAATCTTCTTCTTCGTGGGCTTCCCTCCAAAACTGACTGGCAATGATAGGTGTCTCTGATCACTTTCCCCAGTTCTACCTGGATCCCCACAGGAAAGGGACGGGTTAGCTGGAAAAGAATGAGTCATCTACTATCACACTGTATTTTACAAACCAAAACAAGCAGTGTTTATGAAAGGCATACAATCGATAAACTTGGAAGTCCTTTATGGATCCTCAAAACAGATATAATCTTGGCAGGAATGGAACAGAATTTACCACTGGCCCTCAGACTTGACTTTAGGGCCTCTCTGGTGCACGGAGTAAAGGATTTAAAAGCTGATCTACTGAAATGTTTTTATTAGGATAATAAATAAAAATAACAAAATTATGCAGAGGAACCTTGAATAAACTCAATTCGATGACCAAGCCATCTATTTTAACAGAGATGCCTTTCAGTGATATGGTAGGTTCCAGATATATCGCAAAACCTTCATTTTTTCCCAGCACCTTTTTATGGATCAAACCGCCGCCATAAAGTCCTGTGACTCACGCAGGGCTGCACAGCCGTCGGGGGTAGGCCAGCCCAAGAACCTGTGAATTGACTCCCTCCGTAAACTTCTCTGTGCTGCTCCCAAGCACAGCCCTCACAGCATTCATAGCATGTGATGAATTCCCAGAAGATGTCCAGCCCATCAAAGTAGAATTGTTGCAGTTACAAAGATGACAACTTGCTTTCTTGAACTTCCCCTTCCATTGCTTCAGTGGATACTGTGCAATGCCATGCTGAGCCCCACCAAAGCAAAAAGAAAATCAATACTACTGATCTTGTCTTTATTAAAAATTCTGATATTTTACTCATTCTGGATTTTTTGCAGTAATCTAAATTCTTTAAAATGTCATTAAAATATTATTTTGCTAACTGGGCTTTTGGGCACCCCAGCTGCCTTAAATTTTACACCCCAGGCAAGTACCTTAATAGCCTTATCTAGTCCCTGGTACTTTACCTGTGACTAAAAAATTCTATCCAATTTCTCCCAATTGGGTATCACAGTGAGGTAGATTGTATTTGAGAAAGCACAGGAAGGAAGCAGTGACTGTCATCTGGCTCCTGGCTCCGGTCTGTGGGTTCAGGGCGTGCAAGTTTCTGTGCCCCCAGAGGGAGAGCTCGCCCTCACCTACCAGAGAAAGAGGTGAGAAGGGGGCCTTGACTGCTCTGGATTCCTTAAGAGAAGGACCTGGCACCTGGTCTGCTTACACACCAGCAAGTCTATCATCCACCGCTATTTTCTCTGTTGCTCATCTATATTATGTTTAAAGCTAATGTCCATCTCGGGGCTGTTCAGGATTGTGAAAGGATATGGGGAAAGAATGACTCTCTAGGGTGGCATGTGTCAGGTTAATGGACCTCCATCCCAGAATGTAGGGATGGGAACCCCTCAGCCTCCCTTCCAAAAAAACAAACTTGTTTTAAGTATTCTTGTGTATTACAGCATTTATTCAATATATGCTCTCCAGTATTTTATTTTAAGAATTAGAAACAAACTGGAAACACATTTTGCAAGTGTTTTGTTAGCCTAGACAATTTGAAGGGGGGAAGGCAGTACAAAAATAAATATATATATATAAATAAACCTCAAATACTATATATTACTGAATTCTTTCAATCAAATGTAAATTTAATTCTAGTGGTGGTGACAACCTCACAAAGATTCTTCTCAAATTTAGCCTGGCATTTAGCATGTGTTTCTTCACATACCTGGTCTTGTTCCAAATTACAGAGTCCTGATGACAGATTCAGTAATATGGGGCATGTGAAAAAGGACAGAAAACTCACTTGGGGGCGCTTGATAACTGCTCAACAACTATTAGACACTTCTGCTTTTCTACTAAAACAACATTCTGGGGCAGAATTCAAAATTGGTCTAGTCTGGGATGGAATCTGTTTTTCCATTAATTGTACTACCAACCTGAGTGGAGCAGTTACTTTGAAAATTAAAATATTTACATTTTAGAAAGATATTTCCAAAGAAAGTTGCAGCTACAAGGGAGGAGAAAAAAACTGATGCTCTTTAAGTTATGTCTGTCTTCATGGAATTTGGTAGTTTATGTTTTTCCAGGCTTTCATTTTATCTTAGCTAACACCCCAAACAGAAAACACAGCAAGTAGGTAAAAAATCATCTGTGAACCATAATAAATGGATTTCTGCCAATGACAGGTCATGATACAGAAAAAAATCTGTGATGACCCTCTTTCCTCTACATTCATTTATCTCTTCCTGGTGTCCACTGATAGATTCTTGCTGTATGATTTATTGCAGAAAAACACCACCTAGAAATGGGCTTTTGATAAAATTGTTCAAGGATTCCTGAACAATAAATCCTAATCTTAACATGCAATGCTGCAGAATGTTTCACCTTTCTTATGCTATAAATAAAATACGCCAAATGTGATAATAAATCCGTACATTTAAGCATTATCTATGTAGTTTAGGAAATAAAGTCATAGTACATATGCCTGATGTTAATAGCAGCTCTAAGCCTGAGGATATTGATGGCAGTATCTGTGCATTTGCCATCCAAATTTTTAGCACTTTACAGTACTTATGAAATTTCATGGCTTTTATCTGCCTGGGAAGGCTTGCTTTGCAGAGCGCATGTGGGTTAAGCATAATCAGTTTCTGGTGGCTTGAATCAAAAGAGATGTTTCCTGAACACAGACAACTTGCTCTGGAAGACAGCTGAAATTGTGAGTTCATGCAGAGACCTTTCTCATAATTAATCATCTACTGGAGGAAGCGATGAGAGGCTCAGTCACTCTATTGTGACCCTGCTAGTGGCACAGGGTGTTCAGCATGCAGAGCCCCACTATTTAGGCTTCTTCTCATAAGCTCAAGGACAGGTACCTGACCTCCACACATGGTAGAAAGTTGGGGAAGCCAAGCCCTACTGATCTTCCTTGAGCTGATTTGCTCCTCACTGCATGGAAACCTAAAGACAGATTTTAATTACCGATTGCTTCTAAAGCTTATAAACGATTGCAAGTCTCCATCTATTCAAAAAGATGGAGGCAAGATCTTAATCTGGCTTAGGGTTTTCTCAAATTTAGCAGAATGGACATTTTGGCCAGATAATTCTGTGTTGCAGGGGCCCTTCTGTGCATTTTAGCATGTTTAGCAGCGTCCCTGGCCTCCACCCAGCAGAGGCTAGCATCCTCCTCCCCATTCCCACAGGTTGTGACAACCAAAAATGTCTCCAGATACTGCCAAATGTCCCCTGTGGGGCAGAGCCATCCCTGGCTGAAAACTATTGATCAAGCCTATAAGAAAGAGTTAATAAAAGTCATGACATTAAAGAGGACAGAACTACATTTAACTGCAGAAAAATGAAAAGGACTCAATTCAAAAATAAAAGATGCTGAGTTTGGGAATGAGAATGAGTTGACTTTTATTTTAGAGAGGGCTGAAACTATTTGTGGGATATGTCCCTATGCCGTGCACAGAGCAATGTCCCATGAAATGCTGGTAGTTTGGTCAGCTGCTAAGAAATCGTATGTTAAATACCACATTTGTATAATCATTTATTTACATTGAATCTGACAAAATGAAGCTATGGATATAAAAATAGTGCGTGCTTGAAAATGGTTACCACACTAGAAAGAAAGAAATAGAAATGAGAATCAAAGAACCTAAGGGAAGTTTTTTTCTCCAACAAACTGGAAGTGGAGAAATCCATTATACCCTGTGTAGCTTTCTTTGTGTCCTCAGATATTTATTGAAGGTCAAAAACAGAGATGCCTAATGGGTTATGATTATGTGAAATGAAGTGAGAAACAATGTTTTATAACAGCAAATACTTTTTATAGTGACAGTGTATTACGTTCACTAAAACATCTTACAACTGCCTTTTCCCTAGAATCCATGGATCAAAGCAGGAAAATAATATGTTATTCAAGAAATACATAGAAATTGGGGGTGTGACTTGTTCAGAGCCAGGGCTCTTGTCTCAAGATCCAGGAAAATTCCTTCTATGCTTTGTCCAACTTGAATGATTATTTACTCTAAAAAGTATTATATGCTTCCTTCACATCATTTTTTTTCCATCTCAGTTTTGAAAAAAGTTGTATTTTAGTGATAAAAGATTTATGAAAATTTCCATCAGGGTTCCTATATTCTTGAGCTTGAAGATACCTTTGTAATGTCAAAAAATTTCAAAAATATTCTCATTCATGTATTTCATTCCTTAATTTATTCAACAAATATTTATTTGTGCCTTGTAAGTGTCAGGCCCTAGGACACTGATACGAGAAAACAGAAAGAATCTCCACCCCTGCGAAGCATGCAGCCGAATGGGTAACACGAGTTCACTGCTACATCTTGGTACTCAGACACAAGGCCCAGAAAAATGTACATGCTCCATTAAGTGCTTTTTGAAGTTTACTGCACGTAGATAAGTAGAATAAAATCTAAACAACTTCTTCTGGCCTGTGGGACCCTGAAACATCCAGCTCCAACCTTTCTGACCTTACCTTTTAGCATCTTTCTCTCCCTTATTTCCCTCCAGCCATACTGGCTTCTCTCTGTTTCCTGGGTTATTAGGAAATAAAGCTCCACCTTCCCAACCCACCCAACATGCCCAATGGACTTCTCTCCTCACGTGAATATCTTTGCTTGGTTAGCTCCTGACAGTTTAGTGTTCAGCTCAGACGTCACTACTTCACTGAGGTCTTTCCTGATCTGTCTCTAATAGCTGGTTTTATTTTCTTGATAGCACTAAGCACTATTTGATAGTATCTTATTTATTTGCCTCCTTATTTATTGTCTGTCTCTCTGTAAAGAATGTTTATCCCATGCAGACAGGAGCTATGTCAGCCATGTTTATCAATCTAAAAGAGAGTCTAGAACACACTGGAATCACAGTAGACACTCAAATATTGGTGGAATGCTGAAGGAAATATATTTGTTAATTATAAGATGCAAAGTACTACTAAGGAAATAGAGAATTATCATGGAGAATAGCAAGGGAGATCTATAAGGTACAATTAGTGAAGAATTTGCTGAGAAGTAACATTTAGGCCAAGACAAATGCTATTAGGAATAGGGTATGCACAGGCCCCAAGGGAAAGCAAGCTTTTTGTCTTGGAGGGGCTAAGAGGAATGTGTGATTGAAACTTAGTAAGCAGGGGAGAGGGGAGAATGGAAAAGTTAAGAGGAAGCATGTCATGTACCATGTACAGTGCAGGTTGGCAAACAATGGCCTGTGGGTTAAATCTGGCCTGCCCACATTTTTGATAAATAAAATTTGATTGGAATGCAGTCATGCCCATTTGGTTAAGTATCATCTATGGTTGTTTTCTCACTACAACACAGAGTTGAGGGGTTAGAATAGATATGGTGGTTTTACCTACTAGCCTAAAATATCTGCTATCTGGCTTTTACAGAAAATGGTTATGATCCCTAAGGGGGTTGAGGGACAGGAAGGGGATTTAGGGAAGGAAAAGGGCTTGAGGCTGAGGGAAGGGGCTTCGGTTTCATTTTAATACAATGGTGTGGCAGTTTTCGCACATCGGAAGGTTCTTTGACACTCCCTCCTTCTAGAGGTGGAGTTTATGTCCCTTTGCCTTGAATCAGGCTTTGTGACTCCTTAACCAATAGAACCCAGGAGAAGTGACACTGTGTGAGTCTCTGGGCTCAGGCTTTAAGAAACGGACTACTTCTGCTTTGTGTCTCTTGAAACCTAGCCACCACGTTGTTGTGAGGAAGACCACGCAGCCCGTAGAGAAGTCTACTGGGCACTAAGGAGCAGGCAGCACATGGGCCCCAAGAGCCAGCACGCACTCACCAGCCTTGTGAGGGAGCTCTCCTGAAAGCCGATCCTCCAGCCCCCAGTAGAGCCATCTACTTTAAACCATGTTCAGCAGAGGGGAGCTGTTCTCACCCAAATTGCAAATTTGTAAGCAAAATAAATGATGATTGTTTTTTTAGCCACTATGTTTTAGGGTGTTTTATTCCACAGCAATAGGAACCAGAACAAACGGGAAGGCATTAATGTTATTTTTTCTACACAGCTTCATATTTCTTTTACTATAGATAATGTAAGATCACTTGCTTAATGTTTACCCTATCTCTCTGTTTCCCTATCTCTCTTTCCCTTTGAAAGTGTCTTACAAGTGATCACCCAGTTTCATTAATTTAATACATAATTGAATGCCTACCCTATGTAGGAGTCTGTAGGATATCTGAACAGGATATTTAGTATGAAAGTGAAGGCTCATAGTTTTAGTACTTCAGTCAATAAAAAGGAACATATAGCTAGACAATCATTTACGCAATATTATTACTTCCATTCTTGAATTTTAATTGTGTAATTGAGTGAAGCCCCCCCTTCTTGCCGTTTTATAAAACTTAAAGAACAGTTCAGTGGCAATTATGGAATTCTCATATTAAGAGATTAAGCTGGCACTTCATAAATATAAAATTAGCATCCTATTTATGAATTCACTGTTTTTCTTTAAATACAAACATTTAGTGACAAATTTTTTCTCAACATTTAAAAATTCAATCATTACCAACAGAATTGGACATTAAAATTAGAAAACAAGTACCTGAACATGAAGAAAAAGATTCAGAAAAACTGAAAAATGAAAGTGTCCCCATATTGTCCCTTTTGGAAATCTGGCCTGGTACTCTGAAGATTGGTATAGAAAAAAGCTGATAGAAAAACTTCTTTAGTGTTATGCAAATATTCAATTTATGAAGAAAGCTAGATTGCCTGCATATGAAGAATAAAATTACTGTTTTTTTAAATCATTTCATTTTGCAGGTCACAATAATAGGGCAAGTTACCAAAAAAACTTGTTTTCTGCCAACTTTATGGTTCAAATGCTGAGCAAGACGGAGATAATTTATGGTGGAGAAAATGATCTGCATCTGGAATCTCTAGCTGAACCTGCCACATGACTGAGCTAGTTTTTATAAAGAAGCTAGAAATCTGGCGCCATGGCAAATGAAGAAAATGAGTTTAATCACTTAACAAGCCTGCTGCTTTGGATCCTGATGGCCGGAGCTGAATGAAACATCGTGAGGAAAGAACAGCAGGTAGAAATGTTGCATGTCTATGGACCACTGAGGGCTGGGCATGCCAAACAAGCCAGAACAAGCACATTTCCAAGGACATGGAAGAAAATGAAATACAGGACTATGGTATTATGCGTACAAGAGGGAAATTCTGGGTTATCTAAGAGCGACTGAAGGGCTATGACACTGACCTGTCCGGGAGCAGTCCCTTGCATGCCAAGGTAGCCTCATGGAATCAGCGTTTCAGCCCAATGAAGACTATGTTTTCAGAACTCAGTCATAAGTTGCATTTACTGCCAAATGACTATCCTGGGTCAGGGAATGCAGTGTAGAGAGGCAAAACAGGGAATTCAGAGCAAAGGACAAAAAAAGGGTAGAGCTGCAGGCACAAGCAAAACTCCGGAAATTGATTAAAAAGTTATTTTAAAGAGAAGATGGGACACATTCATAAAGGAGGCCTCCTATAGAATGGGCTTAAGAACACTTTTTCAACAGAATCCTTAGCATTAAGTTCCTAGGTTGAATAATAGTTTTTCAATTCTCAACTTATTGTTATGCATATATGTGTGTTATGTTTACTATTTTGTATATTTAAAATATATATTATATATGTTAAATATTACAATAACACAGAACTGGGTTTGAATTCTAGTGTAATTACTATGTTTCTCTGAGTAAATTACTTAAATGTTCTGAACTTCAGCATCTATAAAATGTATAAAAGTATAAATATATAAAACAACCTCATTTGGGTTGTTTAAGGGTTAAATGAGACCATACATGGGAAGCACATAGCACTTAGTTGCAAGTTATTTTTAAGGTTGAGGATAGGGGTTCAGAGACCAGAAAGTATCTCAGCACAGACTGTAATGGAACAAGAATATCACTGGCCACAGAGAAGAGGATCAGTATAATCTGGAAAATGGGATAAAAGGAGATTCTGGATTAAACAGAGCCAAGCTATTCCCTCACTCATACTGTTAAGGGATTTCTATTAAATGCTTAGCATTGATGCAGGAAATTCCACAAATAGCTTTTGTAGCTTGTTGAATAAAACTGCAGTTTTGTTAACAGTACAGAAAATGAATATAATCCTTATTCTATACTTGTGGGTTCAGTCATTCTCAACATTTCTGAGAGAATATACCTTCATAACTTTATTCACTTTTATCAAAAGGGTAAATGTAAGGATGTTAGAGGTCATTTCCTAGAGGTTGCTGTGGCTCAAAACACCCCTGACCTTTAAGATATCAGCAGAACAAAAAAATGAGAAAGGAGGTGAGAGCATTCAAGACATTCTCTTTCCCTCCCCCATCCCCTTTGCAGGTCACACAGCATCTCCTTAAAATGCAGACACTCTGGACGGAGGCATTCAACACTATAAGGTACCATCTTGGGTTGAGACCTTACTAAGATTTAGTTGGCAGGCAGCTGAAAACTCAAATGAGATAAATACTGTGAAGCAAAAGGAGAAGAAACAGGGAACTCCCAAGGAAGATGAAGGAAGAATCGGTGATGAAATATAAAAGGTAATCAGTATAGACTTCTCCAATGAGCTGAGGACACCTCTGAGTCATGGTCCCATTGTCAATAACAGGTATTCCAGGTCATGGCTCTTTCCACCACCTGCGAGGTCATTATCCAAACAACCAGTAGCTCCAACTCAAGAGTCCTTTACAATAACCCAACCAATATCCGAAAGGATTCAAACCATCACCTGCTAGAGTAACCTGTAGAATTAATGTAGACTCTTGAATTAGAATATATTTTCTCACTGATGAGAGATGCAAATTAGGTCATAAAAGTGCAAGTGTTTAATGAACACAATATAAACTAATGAATTAAAGACTCATCCAGAAGTCTACACCTTCTGGTAAAAATAAGGAAAGAACCACAGGTAAGGATTACAGAGCATCTGTTTCTAAGGAGAAATAAGCTCATCGACAGAAATGAAGTGAGAAGTCCCAGCTGAGTCACACACACGACCAGAAGAGAAAAACAAAATAAGGCTGAATGGGTCACACATACTCCATCTCACAAGAATCACAAGTTCCTTCATGAGGAAGTATGTCCAAGGCAAAATCAAATCTTAAACAGAGATTCTAGGATATCTTGTCATTTATGTCTAGAAGAAGGACTTCAGCATCCTCTAGTCCAGTAATTTTCAAGTTTGGCTATTTATCAGAAGCGTGAGGGGTCAGGTCACTTTAAAATTTTTAGATTTAGGGGACTTCACTCTGGAATCTCTTAGGATGGATGCTGGGACCTGCAGGTTTGGGAATCCAGCTTCTGCCCCAGTGCCTTTGGTTGTAATGGCTCTTGGCTTTTGAAGCATTAATAATGAGAAGTACAAAGGATATTACAGCAAATACCCAGACATGTGCTACCCCTTAAAACATTTTATTTTCCAATAAGTATTTCCACAAAAAGAGTGTGTGGAAAACCCCTTTTAAAAAATTAATGTTTTAATGTTTAACAGAAGCTGAAAAATAAAATCTTCGCATCAGTTTCACACAACCTGTGCTGAGATCTTGAGTTCAGCCTGTTTGTCAACTGAACAATTTATGACACCATTTAAGCACTGGGATAGAACAAAAAGCAAAGTGCTTGTGGCGTTATATTTATATTCTTTATATTTTCATCTCCCCCAGGGTGGCTAAAGACAAACCAAAGCATATTTACCACATTATTGGTCTCAATATTTTTTACTTTTTATGTTGAAATAATTATAGATTCCAAGGAAGCTGCAAAAATAGTGCAGAGAAGTCCCGTGTACTCTTTACCCAGTTTCCCCTCAAGGTAGCATCTTATACAGCTTCTGATGTAACTATATGGTATAATATCAAAACCAGGAAACTGACATTGGCATGATCAACAGACCTTACTCAAATTTTGCCAGTTTTATATGCACTCTTTTGAGTGGGTATGCGTGTGTGTACCATCTATGCAACTTCAGACTATGTGATTTATGTAACTACCACCACAATCAATACATACGCAGAACTCCTCCCTCACCACAAAGATCATTTTTGCTACTTCTTTGTAGTTACACCCAAACCTCTGCAACCTTTCTCTCTAAGACTCCCCACCCCAACTCCATCCCATTCCTAACTTCTGGCAACCACTAATTTGTTCTACATTTCTTTAGTTTTGTCATTTGAGAATGTTATATAAATATAATAATCTTTTGAAATTATTTTTTGCACTCAGTATAATTCCCTTCAGATCAATCCAAGTAGTTTCATGTATCAATTATAATTTGTTTCTTTTTATTATTGAGTAGTGTTCTATCATATGGATGTATGATAGAATGCTTAACCCACTGAAGGACATTTGGATTACTTCCAGTTTGGGCAATTATAAATAAAGCTGCTACAAACATTCATGTACACATATTGATGGGGATATAAATTTAAATTTCTCTGGGATAAATGCCAAGGAGTGTGAGTGGTTGTATGGAAAATATGTGTTTAGATTTTTATGAAACTGTCAATTTTTTTCCAGAGTGGGTGTAACAGTTCACCAGCATATGAGTGACTGCGTTTCTTCACATCCTTACAAGCATTTGGTATTATCACTATTTTTTATTTTAGCTGTTCTAATAGGTGTGTAATGCTATCACATCAGGTCTTTAATTTGTGTTTCCTTAGTAGCTAGTGATGTTGAGTGTATTTTCATGTGTTAATATGCCATCTGTATATCTTGTTTTGTTAAATATCTATTCATGTCTTTCTCATTTTCTAATTGAATGCTTTTTTTTTAACTGCTGAGTTTCAGGATTCTTTATCTATCCTAGATAAGAGTTCTTTGTCAGTTATGTGGCTTGCAAATATTTTCCCTAACCTGTAGCTTGTTTTTTCAGAAAATTTTGTAAAAAAAAGAAAGTTCATATTAAAGGAGAGAAGAACATTTCACAAATGTCAATAAATTTATGGGTAACTATAATTTGATTGTAAATAAACAATATGAAAATATTTATAATTCAGTTAGAAACTTCTCTAAAATTATATTCTGCTCATGAATTGAGGGAACTTCTTATTTAAAAGTAGAAACTCAAATAGCTTTATTTTTTAAAAGGAAGCATTACATTCTTAATTTTAAGTATTATATGGCGTGTAAACTTCTATACAGATGTTAATGGGTGATACATGAAATAGGAAATACAAATAAAAGTTCTCACTTTATAGAAATTAGTTTCTAATACTTTGGTTATTAAAATTCTTCCCTTTAAAATCCTCAGTGCCCATATCTCTTGCTATCTACCTCTTATATGAAGATTTATTCAAATTTGTTTCTTTTTTCATTTTTCCACATATACCCACAGTTCATTACTTACATCTCTCTTTAGCACTTACAGGTTTTCCTTCATGTTTCAGTTGGTCACCGACTGCACATTCCTTCTCTCCTGCATTACTCAGATGAGTTCCCTGAGCTGTGTTCATCTCCCTCCCCTGGTCCCACCTTCCCGCCTAGCACATGCAAAGAACTCAAACACATTGAAATGATTTAAAATAATGCCAAATGAAAGAATATCAAACTATGATTAATTAAAAATTTATCCATGAAGTTCATGTTTGCCTCTAATTTGTCTCATTTTCTGGCTAACATTAAAATTAGTCTCAAGTTCTGTGAGCGATAGCAATTGAGGATGCCAGGGCACACCACCTGAAGAGGTTGCATGTAACCAAGAAGTGCTTCCAGTGGTTCAGAGAGGGCAGTTTGCTGTCGTTAAGTTCTGTGTTTATCTTTGCTTCATTCTGCCTTTCTCACTGATTCATGGTTTTGTTTAGATAAGCGATGAAAGGTTTTTGGCAGGGCATCTGGCAAGACAAAGACAACCACCTCTACTGCTTCTACCACACAGAGAAGAACAACTTTCCATTAGTGTGGAAATAATATAAAAAAGTAGCTTCTTCTTCTTTGGCTTAATATTCCTTCTCCTTTCCAACATTAAGTTTTAGCTGTGGCTTTTCCATGTGACTGGGGCCATGCTCACTGTCTGGCCAATCCCACTGTGGTCTCACCCCTCCCCAGTGTTAAAGGCAGTATTGATGTCCCTTATTATAGTCTTTTTCTCTCACTCCAGGCCTTATGATTCCTTGCCCTCATCAGTTCAACACAGACTACTGGGTCCTACTGATCTAGGAGTCATGCTAGAACCCTTTCTGTCACTTGCCTTTACCATCTAATCTTCTAGCTCTATTTCTGACCTAAGCTAGCATAACCTGGTCCCTACCTAACTCCCATATTCCAGTCTTGGGACTCTTATCCTAATCATTTCTCTGGTCGTGAAATTTGAAATTTGTGGTCTTGACTAATTCTCTCCAGGATTCTAAATTGCAGTTTCTCAGAGCATAGTTGGCTTTCTTCTCTGTCTCTCTGCATCTCTGCAGACTTATAGACCATGTAGGAATTTTCACTACATCTCATGTCCTAGGGATCTCCATAGTAAGCAGTAAGCATGGGTCTGGCTTGTTCTAGCTAGGTCGACTTATCTCTTCTCTCCCTGGACCATACGAGAGAGTAAAGGTTGGGACTGAAGAATTCAGACACATTCTTTGACCTCTCTACATATGTTCAATGAACTAAAGGAAAACATATTTTAAAAACTAAAGGATGATAAAAGAATGATGCTTTAACAAATAAAGACTATCAATAAGGGAATAGAAATTATAAAATAGAAACAAGTGGAAATTCTGGAGCTGAAAAGTATAGTAAGTGTGATGAAAAAATCAGGAGATAAACTTAGCACATTGAGCAGGCAGGAGAAAGAATCAGCAAATTGGAAGGTAGGTCAATTTAGATTACTCCATTGAGAAATGGAGAAAAAAAAGAGTAAGGAAAAATGAACAGTGTTTCATAGGCTATGGGACACCATCAAGTGTGCCAAATAGGCATAATGAGAGCTCTAGGAGAGGAGAGAGAAAAAGGTGCAGAAAGGGTATTTCAAGAAATAATTGACCATACTCCTAAACTTTAATGAAAAACATTAATCTACACATGCAAAAAGCCTCAGTGAATTCCAAGTATGATAGACTTAAACAGATCCACAACTATACACATCATGATCAGACCATAAAAAACCAAAAGCAGAGAATCTTGAAAGCAACAAGAGAAGTGACTCACCTTAATTGTTCTCAGTGGAACAGAAGACTTAATGCTGTTTATATGGCAATATTCTCTAATTGATCTACAGATTCAGTGCACTCACAAAAATCCCAGCTGGCTTCTTCAGAAACTGTAGAAGTGAATTATCAAATTCATATGGAAATGCAAGAAATGTAGAAGAGTCAAAACAATCTAGAAAAATAATATAGTTGGAAGACTCATGCTTCTTGATTTCAAAACTTACTATAAAACTACAGTAATTGGGATATAGATCTGGTATAAGAATAGATGATAAAATCAATATAATAGAATTGAGAATCCAGAAATACACCCTTACATTAATTACCAATTAGGAGTATGGTCAATTATTTCTTGACTTTCCATAGGGGTACCAAGACCATTCAGCAGGGAAAGGCTAAATTTTCAAAAATGGTGTTAGGACAATTAGATATGCACATGCAAAAGAATAAGGTTGGAACCCTATCTCACCTCATACACAAAAATTGTCTCAGAATGGATTAAAGTCCTGTATGTTAAACTATAAAACTCTTAGAATAAAACAGGTGTAACTCTTTGTCACCCTGGGTGACACTTTCACTAAGTTAATCGGTAGCTTTTATATGTATGTATGACACCAAAAGCAAAAACAACAAAATAAAAAACAGATACATTGGATCTTGTCAAAATTAAAACCCCACTGCGCTTCCAAGCTCACAAGAGGAATAAGCACTATAACTGGGATTTCAGTCCAAGAACTACTATCTCAAAGGCCCAGGCTTTCATGTCTATGCCATGTGTATGAGTTACCTATTGCTATATAATAAACTGCCTCAAAACTTAGTGGCATAAAACAATAACCACTTTATGGCTTGCCCTTTTGTGGTAGAAATCCAGACAGGGCTCGTGGGGACTGCTTGCTTCTGTTCTACATGGTGCTGTCTGGGTTGGCTCAACCAATGCTAGAGTAGCCAGGATGGCCTTACTCACCTGTCAGGGGCCTTGGTGATGGTTGTAGACTAAAGAACCTCAGTTCTCCTCTACATTTCCCCTCTTTTTTCATGACCTTTCCTTATTCAGTACTTCTTTACATGGCAGCTGACTTCCAAAGGAGCAATAAACAGATGCTGCCAAGTCTATTAAGATCTAGGTTCAGAAGTCACACCACATCACTTCCACTGCAATATATTGGTTAAAGCAAGCCCAGGTGTAGCCCAAATGCTAAAGGAGAGGAAACAGATTCTACCTCTTGAGGGGAACCGGGAAAGTCACATTATAAAATGTGAAAAAGGAGGGATTGCTGCACTTTTTACCAAACAGCATGCCTCTGAAAGCAATTGGTGCTGGATTGCTGTGATGATGACTGGTGACAGAGAAGGCAGTCCACAGCTTTGTTATTATTCCAGTCACTCTCAAGGGGCTTAACCTCTGCATTCTGCTGGAATGCACCAGGGGAGTGTGCAATCAGCTGCAGGAATGGCATGACTATTGTGGGTCCCTGACCAGGGATTCCTCCAGTTTGGCTGCCCTTTGCCTGTTGTCCACTTGACCATTTATTTAATCAGGTCTCATGGTGTCTGAAGCTGTTTCAGTGTTATACCTCAGTTTCCTCTTTCCTCTTTCTATCTTCTTGACTTTAAGCCCCTGATCCCCTTAAACCTTGGTTGTGGAATTTGCCCTTACTTGTACAAAACACAGTTATAAGGCTAGGGGTGCCCCAAATCTCCACCACTGGATCCAGCCCAATCTGGACAGTACTGAGAGGCCTCTGGGTACACCTTATTTGGGGACCAAAAAGGAAAACCAACAGCCTTCTATTTCAAGAAAATAGACAGTCAAGTATGAACTCCAAACTTATCTTCCCTCCATTTCCCCCTCCATCTTCATCCATCCTTACTTATTTTCATTTTACTACAGAAGAATGTGCCTCCTCCTTTTTTAAGACCAACCTATGATCTTGACTCAATTCCCACACAATCATCTCCTCCAGGATTTCAGTCTCTTCTCTCTTATATCTTCCTTTGTCTTTCCAGCTCCATTCGATTGCTCTGCACAGCCTATAAACATGATGAAGTCCTTCCCAGCCATGCTTCCCCCCCCACACACAGATATTCTTTGATCTCTACTTTGATTTGCCATCTAAATCCTTGAAGGGAGACGCCAAACCCCCTGCTTCCATTCCAGTCCTTTATCCAGCCATTTGCCTTCCAATTTCATAATCCCATTAAGGCTGTTCCTGAAAGCAGCCTCTTTTGGGACCTAGTTTTGCCAGACCTTTCTCAGTTTATGACAAGCAGCTACCCTCCCCTAGTGCTCCCCAGAATTTAAGCACTCTGCAGTCACACTTTCTACTTCTTAGACCGTGGTTTCAGCCTAAGCTGCACATTAGAGTCCTAAGCTGCTAATGTCTGGGCCCCACCTTAGAGATTCTGATTTAATTGACCTGGGGCAAATCCAGGGCAGTTATCTTTTCTAAGAACCACTGGTCAGCTCTAATGGACAACTGTATTTCCCGAGATTCTACCTTAGTTCTCCTCTCTTCTTAGTCTCTCTAATATCTGTGGGCAGTTTTATCTGCTCCCATGGCTTCAGCCTTACCTGTAACCTCTAGATATCCCTAAAACTCATCTCCAGATCTGGGTTTCCAATCTCCCATTAGCACATTCTGCTAACCTCCCTCTGCAATTCTGCAATGACTTAAGAAATGACTATTTCTTGAGCAAACTCATTATCTTTCCTTCCAGATATGCTGTTGCTCTTCTTTTCGCTCAGTCTCAAAGCAACATCCATCTATAAACTAATCTGGAAGCCTCCGAGTGAACCTGGATAACTTGTCCATTACACGCCAACATTTGCTTACTTACCTAGTGCTATCTGCCTCTTAACTGTTGAACATCAACAGTTAAAGTTGATGTTTAAACTAAAGCACATCTCATTTTGCAACTCCACCATCTATTAGCTTATGTTACTATGTCACTAACTTCACCTCTCAACCCTCTTTAGAATGGGCCTGATTATACTATCACAGTGTTGTTCTGAAGAGTAAATAAAATAAGGCCTCTCATAGTAAATGGCAGTTGTGGCTATGCCACAACTCAGCAGCCTCTATCTAAACCACAGATATGATCACATCACACACCACTTATGAGACTTCAGCGGCCCTGCCATTCTCCTAAGTCATAGAAACAAGGGCAAAGAGCCAGTGACAGCATGGAGGATGGCTTGGCAGGGCAGGGGTGGGGGTCTAGCCTCCCTGTAAATTTACACAGCACCCACCCATAATCTGATAAAGACAACTGGTGTTTTTTAACCTTTAGATAAAATGCTATGTGAGTGCTACTTCACATTCTCTACTCATCTCCCATTTAGACTGCTGCCCCAGACCCTTTTATATAAAAATTCTGGGGCCATCTACTGTCAGCTGAGAAGGTTCTCCTGCCACCCACTCTCCCATCTACCTGATGCCCCTCCGTCATCATAGACCGTATAGGCAAAATTCTTGAAGCCAGAAGAGGTCAAAACTTCATTTGCACAAGCTGATCACACTCAGAAAAGGATGGAAGCATGGTAACCTGGCTAGGTTTTTTATTATTATCATTACTATTCATATACATCTCTAATAACAGCTGCCTCCACAGTCGGTGTGACAGGCAGAAACAGGGCAAATGTCAAACTACCAAAGACAGTGACAACTCACTGGGTCCTACATTCACTAAGTACTTAAAATTCTTTTGCATAATAATGCGTGTCTCTCTTTAAAAATATGTACATATTAGTTTTAGCACAACTAATGATAGCTTTTCCGACACAGGATGTCTTTAGTTTTTCTCAATAAATTGCTATTTATTTATTTTTTTATTATGGGTTTTGGAATGAAGATTGATTTTTGAACCATTTGGGGGGATAATGGCTGACTTTTGTGCTACTGTGCCACTGCACAGTTCACACTGCAATAATTAAATATAAACATGCTCCCTCGAAGAACAGAGTCACTTAAAATATGGCAGTGCTTCATTAATAATCGATTTACAGAATCTCTCGTTGTGGAAGCGACAGCCTCTCCAAGCTGTCATGACACTGTCAGTCTTGCTAAAGCAGGTAAGAATTACTCCTTGAGCTCCAAACAGTCACAAATAGCAATGGTTTCCTTGGAGACTCAGCAGCAAAGCTTACAGCAACGTACCTGTAGGGCTGAGGTCTCCAAATCAGAAGGGAGTTTTTCTCCAGAGATTAATCAGTCTTTCCAAATAGAGAAACTTTTGGCCTAGGCTTAGGGAGGAATCTATTAATGATAGCTAGTGAATGGGGAGGAAACGGGGACATGGAATGCGCAGGCCTGTGGGTTAGGTCACTGTCAGAGCCCGCTGCCAGTAGCAGCCTAGTTTGCCATGCTAAGGAGGGTGAGAGCAGCGGGACCGGCTCGTGGTAGTGATGAGTCACCCCATTGGAAACGCCCCCTGTCCGTGTTTCTCGACAGATCATCAAGTCACGAGGCAGAAGGTTACCCTCAAAAAAGGAGACAGAGACAACATGTCATATTTTTTAAAAGGGGCATATAATGATTCTGGCCCTTCATTCTTCTTTTCATGTTATTTTGTTGGTGGAACCTAACAAGTTGGTGCCCTGTTGATCATTTTAGAATTCTGGGTGCCCTTCTTCTTGGGACGCTATGTCTGGAGCCACAGATTTTGTTCCCTTCTCCCATACTTGTGGGGCGTTCTTTCCAGAGGAGGCACTATCCATTTACAGGGCGGGTTTGAAGGAGATTTTGCTGGATGCTCATCTCCCTTGTTTCTGTTCTCCCGCACACCTCTTGCCGGGAGGAGGGAGCCACAGTCCCTGTGCTGGAAGTGGACCCAGAGAACTCAGACTGGATGCTGAGTCTGAGGGTTCAATAAGCAGTATGACATATAAGCATGAAGTAGCTGCATATAATATTGTGCCAATATGAGAAGATGGGGGCCCCTTCAGAAACCTGCATGTCCTTTAGAAAAATGCATTGGCCTGGAGAGCATAGCAGCTACTGGATTGCCAGCCTGTGTTTTTCACTAAATATACGTTTTAGTGTTACTTACTTATAGCTGCAAGTACGGAGGAAAAAAACAGGAAATATGGACTCTAAATGCCCCGCATTTATATAAACTGTAGTTTATATAATATATTGCATCTGGAAATTGTTACCAAGCATGACTCTTTACAGTGCGGATTTATCTTCATTTACTACCCATGAAAGCTCATTCTGCATAGCTAATGAGGCATACATGTGCATGATTTTCTTTAGATTATACTCATTTCTTTATAAAAGACGATTCAGTTATACTTTATGATATCTACTCCTTGAACAAATAAAGGCAGCTCACTACTAGGAGTCCCTGTCTCCATGATTTCTGTTTGTCAGTGTTTATCTTATGCTCTTTGAGGGCATGGTGGTTAAGACCTTGAGCCTTGCAACCAGGCAGATATGGTGTTCAAATGACAACTGCAGTTGTATGATTAGAAACAAGTCTCTAAGACTCCGTTTTTTCACCTTAAAATGGGGATATTAGTTCCTACTTCAAAGGACTATTATAGGAATTGAAAAAATAATGTCAGTGAATAGAGAACTGAGCATATACACAGCACATAACGAGAACCATTCGATATTTAGCTGACAGTATTTCACATTTATGACTTACTTATGCTATTTATCTAATGAATTTTTTTTTTTTACTTTCTATGGAGAGTATACTAATTTAGATTGTTTCTACTCATTAAGCTGAACTTTCACTAAATTAGGCTATTTTAATTCAATCACACTTTAAAAATTTCATACATCTTTGCCAAATGTTTCAAAAAATCAACACATTCTAAAGTCTAGTTTGCCCTATGTGTGCCAATGTACAGCTGTGAATGCCAAGTAGACTAAATCACCTTAATACTTTACTCTTTCAAATATCATTGTTTGTCAATATGAGAAATATTTATTGCTATGTTCTAGGGGCAATATTCTAGGCCTCTATGCTACATCTCCTAAATCTTCTGTAACATGAACTTACTGTCATATCATCATCATCATCATCATTACAGAATTTGACTAAAAAGAAATTAAAAGTATGTATCAATTTTTTCCCTAGATTTTATATTAAATTGAGTGCAGGGCAAATTTGATTCATTACACTCCCTTTTGCCTACACTATTATAGTAACCTGGAATACATTAATTTTCCTACAATACATATTTTGCATTTACAGATATATATTTGTGTCTATTTGTTTCCAAGGTGGCCCGGAGCCACATATTTCCAAGAATCCTAAAGTCACTTGCATAGGAAACAGTCCATTTTCAAAGACACTGATCTGTTTCTTGTAAGATAATATTTTGTTACATTCTGGTTTTACTATAATGGTTAGGTACTTTTACATGTTCCAGAAAGTTTATGTGGACGAGAAATGAATCTTCTTTGGTAATATTTCATGCTCTATTATTATTATTTATAATTTATGCATCACTGTATATTTTGGTAAGTGCATCTATGCATTGTTCTTGCCATTGCAGTCTTTCTTGGAGGTTTGAAATGCTGGAACAGGTAGTCAAAACCCTCCATGAATATTAACCTTAGATTATAGAAAATTGAGATCCAGAGTCAACTGTCTGAGATGGTACTAGCTGGCCCAGGCATGAGTCAGCATCAGAAGGGGTGGTAACTCTCAGGGCCAAAAAGGTGGTTTTTATCAGTTGGTGCTAAACAAGACCTCATGTTTATTATCAACAACCCTGATTGGTAATCACCACAAAGGAAATAAGCTACATCCAGCTCTCTTGACCAATCATTCTACCAAGGCTACATTTTTGGGAAATTTCTCTTCTCTTAAGTATTTCATTATCAGATAGGAGACTCCAAACATTTGACTTCAGAACCATGGAATTAAGGAATTTTAGAGATGAAAAGGACTTGAGAAATTTCTAGAACCTCTCATCAGTTTACAGCTAAGAGACTTAAGATCCATCAAAGCTAAATGATCCACCCAAAATCAAGTGGGAAAGCAGGAACATGGATTTTGGGTTTCCTATTCACTAATGTAGAATTGTTATTCACCTTGAAATCTTAAAATCCAAGGTGTATGGGGGCATGGAGTGAGGAGTGTAGTGAAAGATGTGTTTTGAGCTAAATATTTTTCTTAAAAATATTAGTTAAAAGATTTTGACTTTTTATCTGTCAGTGTTCTACATCCACTTGTCTTTTTTCACTCTTTGACTTTCTTGACTTCTCTGAAAAATATGACTCTTTCTTGTAGGTATGTCTGTAAGGAAGTTCTTTACATATATTGCTTTTATGTTATTTGAATGATTTCTTTGGGAAAATTTCCCAATACTCCTATATCAAAGTGCGTGCATATTTGGGGAGAGGAATCAATTACCAATATTTCAAAATCAAAGGTGATAAATATTGGCTTTTCACATGTATCAAGATATTGGTCATGCAGCCCTCCTCACCTTTGGAGGTGGGAATCCACCATGCATGTTCTCTGCCTGTCTATTCTTCCTCCTATTCCTGGAATAAAAGCTCTCGGCTGTCTCTAACCTTCTTTTTCTCTTATCTCTCTCTGTTAGAGAACTCATGCCGCCTGGCAATGATCATCTTTGTTCAGGGGTACAAATCTGTGTCATGCCTTAGACCTTTCTGAACCCCAGTTTCATATGTTCAGCAATGACTGGCAATTTCCAGATATCCTTGACCTCTTAAACTTTAATATATCTAACAGTCAAGAATATCTTTCTTCTCCAAATCATCTGTGCCTTCTGCCTTACCTGTTCCTGATAATGACTCATTCATGCATTTGTTTTACGAATATTTGTTGAATGCTTGTTATATGCCAAGATCTTAACTGGGCACTGCTGGTTCAAGGGAAACAATTCCTTTCCAATTTTAGCTCACAGGGCACAGAGGTGGATGGAGGCACACAGGCAGCTCTTAAAACATACTGAGTAGGCACCAAGCTAAGGAAGAGCAGGTGATATGAGAATCTTCTGCCTGACAATCAGGCATAACACCTTTTAGTGATCTTAGCCCAGTCCTCTATATATGTCCTCCTCTACATTTTATATGCAAGTTACTTTCAGGAAGTGTCTGTTTTCCATTTTCACAGTGACTGTGGCAAACTAAGTATGTCCACAAATTCTTTGACAATCCTCCCATTGAGAGATGGGGTCTAATTCTCCTCTCCTGGAATCTGGGCAGATTTCAACAGAAGTGCCACACTGGGGCTTTTGAAGTCAGGTCAGAGAGGCCTTGCAACTCTCTGAGAATCCAGCTGCCACATGGAGAGGCCACGTCCCAGGTGACAGTGGCATCAGTTGGCAGCCACGTGAGTGGTCCAGCTCAGTCAAGCTGTTAGATGGCTGCAGCCATAGCCAGTATCTGCCTATAATTCTCTGAGCAATTCCAAGACAGAACTGCTCAGCTGAGCCCAGTCTACCTACAAACCAGAATAAATAATAATAATTGTTGTTTTTAAGCCACGGAATTTTTAGACGGCTTGTTAACCAGGAATAGACAATTGCAACAACAGTCACCATCATAATTTAGCTGCTCAGCATCTCAGTGCTGCATTATCTGATATCCCTCTAGTCCGCACTTCTCTCCTATTTGCCTTCTTTTGTGAGATTATTCTTCTAAAATGACTACTTTTAACATGGTATTCCATTATTCATAATTTTGACACTTAGTTTGGCACTCAGGAGCTCCACCATCTGCTGTTCTCATGTGTCATCACCCCCAGTCTCCCATTTCCCGACCCTCATCCACTCCTCTTCACAGACTGTGAGCTCCAGTCCAATTTCCAATCCTAACTTGACTTGTACTTACTTTTCCTGTTCCGTGCTTTTTCTTCTCTCACTCCCGCCAGAGTGGTGTTTCTTCCTATCTACCTATCTGACTCCCATTCCATTCCAATTCAAATGCTCCTTCTTGGGCTGATCCCCTAGCACAGTGTGCTTTCCTTCAATCTGATGTTTTAAGGTGTGTGTGTGTGTGTGTGTGTGTGTGTGTGTGTGTGTGTGTGTGTTTGGTGATAACCTGCCTTACAAGAGCACTCTAATGTATGTGAAATATAAAGTATACACTGACAAATATTCTATACAAGTGTTATTTAGTATTATTCATGTTGTTACTGTTGTTTTCTTAGCTAATCCTCTCACCTGGCACTATACTCATATGTCCTCTTAAACAATCCCTCACAACAAGAGTACAAACTCCTAAAGAAGAGGATTCATGCCATCAATACCTACATGGTTCCTGCCCATCCCACCACCCTATAGTACCTTGCCAATAATTACGTTCAATAAGGTTTTGTCAAATGAGTGAACGAAGGATAAAAGAACACTGTGGCTTATCTTTGGTGTTTCACTTAGGTCAGTGATTGATTAAATGTATCGGAAAATACTTTCACTAGGCTGTAGACCATAACCACAAGTGTGGTGTGGCCCACTGCAGAGCCAGAATTAAAGCTCTTGCCTCCACAGCACATAAAAGGGAGTAAAGGCCCGACTTACCCTGAGCCTATTAGAAAGACAGTGGCTTAATCCTCCTAAAGAAAGCCTCCCCACAGTAACGCAGTCTATCAGGAATGTTGCAGTAGAAAGATTAAGATGGTAACATGGGTCTCCAGGCCAATGTCCTGACACTGAGGCCCTAAGGGACTGGGGAATCAAGCCATGAAGGAGAAAAAGACAAGGTGCTAAGAAGGTTGTTTGAGAATCTTTGCAAATTAACTCAGTATTACTATTTGGGAATTATGGTTTAATAGTCAAATCCAGTTTCGTTATTATTTCAATGGTTGCCTCAAATATCACTGAATGTCATAGCAAATTTACTTAACTAATCTATTACTGGACAATTAGGCCATTTCTAAATTTTTATCATTAACATTCAATTTTATATTTCTTTCTTTGAGGACTTCTCTCTGTTAAATTCCAAGATTTGATATCATTAAGTCAAAAGATATGTATATTTTAAAGACTTTTAAAAGGTATGAATAATTCTTGGTATGATTTATGACAGCACTCAGCTTGGGAAGAAAGAGGAGGAAAACCGAGAGTCTGGGTCAGCCTCTGCTTCTGTTCAGACTGTCATCATTCCTGCTTGGATGACTGCAATGGTATCTAACTGGTGTCCCTGCCACCAATCTTCATGCCAGAGTGTCCTTTCTAACTGCGACATGATCTACAAATAAGAGCATATGTCTCCTTGGTAGAGCGCACAACACCTCCACGATGTGCCCCCTGATTACCTTCCCAGGCGCAGATTACTTCTTTCTCCAAGCATCTCCTACCTGCGCTTTATGGCTGAGGCTGCATCTAACTACTTGAAGTTTTCTTAAGAATTCCAGGCACTCCTAGGTCTCCACATCAGCACTTGCACTGCTCCTTAACTCATACATCCTTTCTCTGCATCCACATACGGCCAACTCTACTTGTCTTTGGAACCGAAGCATCACATTCCCTGGGAAACTATTCATCTGAGTTTCTGCAGTAGTTGTGGTACATTCCACCATGGCCCTTCCCACGTCATCTCATCTTTGCTGGCTTAGTAGGAGACTTAGTAGAAGACGGTCTTCCTCATTAGGTAAAGAGCTTCCTCATTAGCTCTTGAAGGCGGTCTCTATTATGTCTCTCCATCCCTAGTGCTTAGCACAGTGCCTACCACATTATGGGTACAGTTAAATAAGCAACCCAACAAACACAAATCAGGGAGAAGTGATATGGGCAGAGAAGGAGTAGCTCACAATGAAGGCAATGAGTAAAGACAGGAGTGTGGGGGATTTAGAAGTATAGCAGGTCAAATAGTAACATTTTAGGATTTGAATTTTGAATTTTGGACATGGAGCGGCTCTGAAGGACAATAAGGAAAAGGGCAGATGTTAGGTGGTGAATGGCTGTAATTGTCAAATCTTGGGAAATCAAGGAACAGGGAATCATGGACATTTGAAGGGTCATTAATGTGGATATCAGAATTACCAGAGATAAAGCCATGGAAAAGGATGGAATCTAGGCTTACACTGGAAGTAGTGACAGGGACAAAATGGCAGGAGGGACATGGCTGAGGTCCACTTCAGAAATGCCAACAGGGCAGCTCACTGGTTTTGGACACTTCCTGCAATTTAAACTTAAGAATTTTAAGGGAATGTATAGGTTAAAAGTGTGTATTCTTACAAGTGTCTAGGGTGCACATCACCGTAATAATAGTAGTCAACATTTGTGAAGTACTTACTCTGTGCAAGGCACCTACACTTATTATTAGTAAGCTCTTTACATCCAACACCCATTTAACCCTCACAAAACTCAGAGATACTATTTTTACCTGATGAGGAAACAGTCTCAAAGAAGTTAGAGTGATTTCTCTAAAGCCACACCTGTGTATATCACTCAGCCAAGATTCCAATCAAAGAATGCTACCTCCTGAATTATTTCCCTTCACAGTGGTGCTTCATTTGCTCTTATTGGAAACTGAGAGCCCATTACTACTGCCATCATGTCTTCAAATGCTGTTCTTGTGCCCATCAGAGTTCTAAATATATTTCGCCACAGAGTGAAGGAAATTGGGTACTTAAATTAAAAATGTCTTGATTATTAGTACTACATGATCCTATGTACCAAAAACACCATGTTGTACATCTGAAACCAATATAATACTGCATATCAATGATATTTCTGTTAAAAATTTTTAAACATTTTAAATATGTTTAAATATTAAATGTGTTCAGTTTTCTTTTAGCTAGCCTGAGAATGAAACACAGTTTAAAAATACTTATTCAGGACTATTTATGTCCTAGATATTAAATTCTTTTTCTATGGAAAAACCATCTTAATTTAAATTAAAAAATTGAAAAATATAGTCTGAGAAGTAGGGTGGATATTGCCTACACTGTGAAAGGAAAAAAGAGAAGACAGAACATTGAAGGCAGTTTGTTGGCAATGTATTTCCCTTCTCCCCCTAATGCTTCAAGGTTTTCCCATGGGAAAATCTCATACCCTCAGGAATCTCTATCATACACTATCAAAATGGTTTTTAAAGTGTGGTCGGTGAACCAGTATCATCAGCACCAAACCTCACTCACCACAACTCAAGGAGAAAGTATGCAAGTGAGCCCAACAGTCTGTTTTTTTTTTTTAAAAAAAAAACAATGAACATTTATTATCTCATGGTTTCTGTGGGCCAGGAATTGCACAGGGACTTAGTGCTCTGCCTCCAAGATTTCTCACAGACTGCGATCCAAAGGTCAGCTAGAGCTGCAGTCAACTCGAGGCTTGGCTGGGGAGGGACAATTTCTTTTATTTTTTTATAATTTATTTTGGTATCATTAATCTACAATTACATGTGCAATATGATGGTTATTAAACTACCCCCTTCATCAGGTCGCCCCACCAACCCCATTACAGTCACTGTCCATCAGTGTAGTGAAATGCTATAGAGTCACTACTTGTCTTCTCTGAGTTGTACAGCCCTCCCTGTGCCCCCCCAACATTACACCTGCTAATCGTAATGCCCCTTTTTCCCCTCTTATCCCTCCCTTCCCACCCATCTTCCCTAGTCCCTTTCCCTTTGGTAACTATTAGTCCGTTCTTGGGTTCTGTGAGTCTGCTGATGTTTTGTTCCTTCAGTTTTTTCCTTTGTTCTTATACTCCATATATGAGTGAAATCATTTGATACTTGTGTTTTTCTGCCTGGTTTATTTCACTGAGCATAATACCCTCAAGACCCATCCGTGTTGTTGCAAATGGTAGGATTTGTTTTCTTCTTATGGCTGAATAATATTCCATTGCGTATATGTACCACTTCTTCTTTATCCATTCATCTAATGATGGACACTTAGGTTGCTTCCATTTCCTGGCTATTGTAAATAGTGCTGCAATAAACATAGGGGTACATCTGTCTTTTTCAAATTGGGCTGCTGCATTCTTAGGGTAAATTCCTAGGAGTGGGATTCCTGGATCAAATGGTATTTCTATTTTGAGTTTTTTGAGGAACCTCCATACTGCTTTCCACAATGGCTGAACTAATTTGCATTCCCACCAGCAGTGTAGGAGGGTTCCCTTTTCTCCACATCCATGCCAACATTTGTTGTTGTTTGTGTTTTGGATGTTGGCCATCCTCACTGGTGTGAGGTGATATCTCATTGTGGTTTTAATCTCCATTTCTCTGATGATTAGCGATGTGCAGCATCTTTTCATGTGCCTGTTGGCTATCTGAATTTCTTCTTTGGAGAAGTGTCTATTCATGTCCTCTGCCCATTTGTTAATTGGATTATTTGCTTTTTGTTTGTTGAGGTGCGTGAGTTCTTTATATATTTTGGATGTCAACCCCTTATCGGATACATCATTTATGAATATATTCTCCCATACTGTAGGATGTCTTTTTGCTCTACTGATGGTGTCCTTTGCTGTACAGAAGCTTTTCAGCTTGATATAGTCCCACTTGTTCATTTTTGCTTTTGTTTCCCTTGCCCGGGGAGATATGCTCATGTTTATATCCAAGAGATTTTTGCCTATGTTTTTTTCTAAGAGTTTTATGGTTTCATGACTTACATTCAGGTCTTTGATCCATTTTGAGTTTAGTTTTGTGTATGGCATTAGACAGTAGTCCAGTTTCATTCTCTTACATGTAGCTGTCCAGTTTTGCCAACACCAGCTGCTGAAGAGGCTGTCATCTCCCCATTGTATATCCAAGGCTCCTTTATCAAATATTAATTGACTGAATATGTTTGGGTTAATGTCTGGATTTTCTATTCTGTACCACTGGTCTGTGGGTCTGTTTTTGTGCCAATACCAAATTGTCTTGATTACTGTGGCTTTGTAGTAGAGCTTGAAGTCAGGGAGTGTAATTCCCCCAGTTTTATTCATCCTTCTCATGATTGCTTTGGCTATTCGGGGTCTTTTGTGGTTCCATATGAATTTTAGAATTATTTGTTCCAGTCCATTGAAGAAAGCTGTTGGTAGTTTGATAGGGATTGCATTGAATCTGTAGATTTAGGTAGTATAGCCATTTTGACAATATTTATTCTTCCTAGCCAAGAGCATGGGATGCATTTCCATTTGTTTGTGTCCTCTTTAATTTCTCTTAGGAGTGTCTTGTAGTTTTCAGAGTACACGTCTTTTACTTCCTTTGTTAGGTTTATTCCTAGGTATTTTATTCTTTTTGATGCAATTGTGAATGGAATTGTTTTTCTGATTTCTCTTTCTTTAATTCACCATTAGTGTATAGGAAAGCAACAGATTTCTGTGTGTTAATTTTGTATCCTGCAACTTTGCTGAATTCAGATATTAGTTCTAGTAGTTTTGGAGTGGAGTCTTTAGGGTTATTTATGTACAAAATCATGTCATCTGCAAACAGTGACAATTTGACATCTTCTTTACCAATCTGGATGCCTTGTATGTCTTTGTTTTGTCTGATTGCCATGGCTAGGACCTCCAGTACTATGTTGAATAACAGTGGAGAGAGTGGGCATCCCTGTCTTGTTCCCAATCTTAGATGAAAAACTTTCAGCTTCTCGCTGTTAAGTATGATGTTAGCTGTGGGTTTGTCATATATGGCCTTTATGATGTGTACTTGCCCTCTATACCCATTTTGTTGAGAGTTTTAATCATGAATGGATACTGAATTTTGTCAAATGCTTTTTCAGCATCTACAGAGATGATCATGTGGTTTTTGTTCTTCTTCTTGTTGATGTGGTGGTTGATGTTGATGGATTTTCGAATGTTGTACCATCCTTGCATCCCTGAGATGAATCCCACTTGATCATGGTGTATGATCCTCTTGATATATTTTTGAATTCGGTTTGCTAATATTTTCTTGAGTATTTTTGCATCTACGTTCATCAGGGATACTGGTCTATAATTTTCTTTTTTGGTGAGGTCTTTACCCGGTTTTGGTATTAGAGTGATGTTGGCTTCATAGAATGAGTTTGGAAGTATTCCCTCCTCTCTAGTTTTTGGAAAACTTTAAGGAGAATGGGTGTTATTTCTTCTCTATATGTCTGGTAGAATTCAGAGGTGAATCCATCTGGTCTGGGGGTTTTGTTCTTGGGTAGTTTTTCATTATTGATTCAATTTCGTTGGTGGTGATTGGTCTGTTTAGTGTTTCTGTTTCTTGTTTGGTCAGTCTTGGAAGGTTGTACTTTTCTAAGAAGTTGTCCATTTCTTCTAGGTTTTCCAGCTTGTTAGCATATAGATTCTCATAATATTCTCTTATAATTCTTTGTATTTCTGTGGGGTCTGTCATTATTTTTCCTTTCTCATTTCTGATTCTGTTTATGTGTGTAGATTCTCTTTTTCTCTTAATGAGTCTGGCTAGGGGTTTATCTATTTTGTTTATTTTTTCAAAGAACCAGCTCTTGGTTTCATTGATTTCTTCTATTGTTTTATTCTTCTCAATTTTATTTATTTCTTCTCTGATCTTTATTATGTCTCTCCTTCTGGTGACTTTTGGCCTCATTTGTTCTTCTTTTTCCAATTTCAGTAATTGTGTCTTTAGACTATTCATTGGGAATGTTCTTCCTTCTTTAAATAGGCCTGGATTGCAATATACTTTCCTCTTAGAACTGCCTTTGCTGTGTCCCACAGAAGTTGGGGCTTTGTGCTGTTGTTGTCATTAGTCTCCATATATTCTTTGATTTCTGTTTTGATTTGGTCGTTAACCCATTGATTAATTAGGAGCATGTTGTTAAGTCTCCATGTATTTGTGAGCCTTTTTGATTTCTTTCTAAAATTTATCTCTAGTTTTATACCTTTGTGATCTAATAAGTTGGTTGGGAGAATTTCAATATTTCTGAATTTATTGAGGTTCTTTTTGTGGCCTAGTATGTGGTCTATTCTGGAGAATGTTGCACGTGCACTTGAGAAGAATGTGTATCCTGTTGCTTTTGGGTGCAGAGTTCTGTAGATGTCTGTTAGGTTCATCTGTTCTAGTGTGTTGTTCATTGCCTCTGTGTCTTTACTTATTTTCTGTCTGGTTGATCTGTGCTTTGGAGTGAGTGGTGTGTTGAAGTCTCCTAATATGAATGCATTGCTTTCTATTTCCTCCTTTAATTCTGTTAGTATTTGTTTCACATATGTCAGCGCTGCTGTGTTGGGTGCATATATATTTAAAATGGTTATATCCTCTTGTTGGACTGACCCCTTTATCGTTATATAATGTCCTTCTTTATCTCCTGCTACTTTCTTTGTTTTGAAGTGTATTTTGTCTGATATAAGTACTGCAACATCGCTTCTTTCTCCTTGTTGTTTGCATGAAATATCTTTTTCCATCCCTTCACTTTTAGTCTGTGTATATCTTTGGGTTTGAGGTGAGTCTCCTGTAAGCAGCATATAGATGGGTGTTGCTTTTTTATCCATTCTATTACTCTGTGTTTTTTGATTGGTGCATTCAGTCCACTTACATTTAGGGTGATTATTGATAGATATGTACTTATTGCCATTGCTGGCTTTAGATTCATGGTTACCAAAGGTTCAAGGGTTGCTTCTTTACTATCTAACAATCTAACTTAAGTTTCTTGTTAAGTTATTGTAAACACAGTCTGATGTTTCTTTATTTCTCTCCCTTCTTATTCTTCCTACTCCATTCTTTATATACTAGGTGTTTTATTCTTTGCCTTTAGTTTGTATTTGGATGGTCTACTTTCTTTGGTATGATTTTATTTTCTCTGGTGACATCTTTTTAGCCTTAGGGGTGCTTCCCTCTAGAGCAGTCCCTTTAAGATATCCTGTAGAGGTGGTTTATGAGAGGCAAAGTCTCCCAGCTTTCGCTTGTCTGGAAATTGTTTAATCCCTCCATTTAAATCCCTTTAAATCGTATTTAAATTATAACCATTCTGGATATAATAGTCTTGGTTCAAGGCCCTTCTGTTTCATTACGTTAAATATATCATGCCATTCTCTTCTGGCCTGTAAGGTTTCTGTTGAGAAGTCTGATGGGTTTTCCTTTGTAGGTGATTTTTTTCTCTCTCTAGCTACCTTTAATACTCTGTCCTTATCTTTGATCTTTGCCATGTTAATTATTATGTGTCTTGGTGTTGTCTTCCTTGGGTCCCTTGTGTTGGGAGATCTGTGGGCTTCTGTGGACTGCGAGACTATTTCCTTCCCCAGCATGGGGAAGTTTTCAGCAATTATTTCTTTAAAGACACTTTCTATCCGTTTTTCTCTCTCTTCTTCCTCTGGTACTCCTATAATGCGAATATTGTTCCGTTTGGATTGGTCACACAGTTCTCTTAATATTCTTTCATTCCTAGAGATCCTTTTCTCTCTCTCTGCCTCAGGTTCTCTGCATTCCTGTTCTCTGATTTCTATTCCATTAACAGTCTCTTGCATCTCGTCCAGTCTGCTGGTAAGCCCGTTGATCACTTGTCTCATGTCTGCATTGTCTTTCCTCACTTCCTCCCTCAGCTGTTGCATATTTGTCTGCAGATCCATCAGTATGGTTATGACTTTTGTTCTTAACTATTTTTCAGGAAGATTGTGCATTTCCATCCCTTCAGGTTCCCTCTCTGGTGTTGTCTGGGTCTGGGTAAACTTTGTTTGTACCATATTCCTCTGTCTTTTCATGGTGATAGAAGTGGTCGCTGGTAGGTGCCCCGTATGTCAGCTGGGCTCTTTAAGACTTTTGAAAAGAAAAAAAAGAAAAAGAAAGAAGAAATAAATGAAAGAAAGGAGAAAAAAGAAAGAAAGAAAAGAAAAGAGAAAAAAAAAACAAAAAAACGCCCACCGGCAGTAGATTCTGTGAGGATGCTGTAGGTGGCGCTGTTGCTCCACTATTCTGCAGCCACAGCCACGCTTCTCCGCAGGGCCCTTTGTAGCTCTGGCCAGAGCGGCATCGAATGGGAGGCTGCTGATCTCTGTGGGAAGTCGCAGAGCTGCTACTTTTTCCCAGTTGCCAGCCAAGGGGTCCGAAATTCCCTAGGACTCCCAGCCTGCTGGGCTGAGTGTGCTGGGACGATCCTGCTACTCCGTTGGGCCCCTGTCTCTTTAAGACCGCTAAAAAAGCACGCGCTTTTCTTTTGTCCCAGGGAGCCGGCTGCGAGGACCCGGGTGCGTTCCCCAGCTCAGATCCTACACCCTCTGTCTCTCCAATCTCTGATACACCACGCGATGTGTGTCAGTGCTCCAGGCTCAGATCACCACGGCTGGTTATTTCACGGGCCTGTACTTCCACTCCCTCCCCGGTCTGAATCCTCTCCTCCCGCTCGTGCCCTGGCAGGGGGGAGTGCTCGGGTCCCGCTGGGTCGTGGCTCTGTATCTTACCCACCTCGTGGGGTGTCGAGTCCTCTCAGGTGTAGATGCAGGCTGCATGCTGTCCTGTATCTTCTGGTCTCTCTTTTAGGAATAGTTGTATTTGTTGTATTTTCATAAATATATATGGTTTTAGGAAGAGATTTCCGCCGCCCTGCTCACGCTGCCATCTTCCCGGAAGTCCCAGCAGTCTGTTTTAACAAGCCTTCTAGACGACTCTAACTCAGGCTTAAGTTTGAAAACCACTGACCTGTCTGAAAGTACCAGTGTGCCTTTTCGTACTGGCCATCGGTGGCCACAAAACAACATACTTGTCTAGGTCTCAAGCCAAGAGGATGGTGAGAAAGAGTGACAATTTAGCTGATCATGCTATAAAATTAAATTAAAAATACTACATTAATAGCAAAGGTTATATCTTTGAATAAAACACTGTGCATAAACTGCAGGTTCTCTTAGTCACATAAGTGTCAGTGTAATATTAATAAAAACACCAGTATTTAACCCATTCTTAACTACAGATTTTTCCAACTCCTTTTATTATGAAAAAACTCATATTTTAATTTTTCTTCATTTACCCATTTTTAGGATCTCTCTTTCTATACCTTTATGATTTCATACAAATTCACATTATTAAAAATATGCCTATAGGTCTTCCATGAATATCAAGGGGAAAGAAATCTTTGAGAATATTTTTCTACATCTTGGTGAGGTAAGTATGGGAAATTGTGAAAACTTTCTCAAATCCTTAGTTAAATTCTGTCATGGACTAATTTTCCCCTGGGGATTGCCAAGGAAAATCTACATGTTATCCATTCATTAATATTTCTTTCAGTGATATCTAAATGGCTAATTCTCTACTTAGCTACAAGGGAAACGAAATCTCTAAATTTGATAAAAGTTAATCAAAACAGAGGTGTGTGACTCATTCAAAAGACAAAGCCTGCCTATTAAAAATGTTCCAAAAGAAGATACACTGATGAAGCTGCTGGAGGCCACTCTAACTTGTGTTATGATCATTTAAAAGGGATTTTAAATGACTATTTACATTAGCATTCAATCAAAGGTACCTTCCATGACAGCCCCCGAATTACATGGAATATTTATCCGGTGCCTGAAATGCAGAGCTCCTACATACTTTCCAGCCTGCTGACTGCTGAATTGAATTTGACCTTTCATTTAATGGCAAGTCTATAATCATATTTTGTCACTTTTCTTCTTTACAAATTATTTGTGAAAATAAATAGGATTGAAAGCCATTAATAAGAAATAACTGAAGGTAAAGACAACTAGATTATATTTGGCTTGGGCCTCTTAACTGTGTCACAATTTTTTAAAAATTTTTTAGTGAAACCAAATTATACCTAGTAACTCTGTAACTTTTAAATTCTATTTTACATCTATGGCTTTTTTTTTAATCTATGAAGCTACATATTAAACATAGCTACTGTTAAAAAAAAATTTTTTTATTTTGTTTACCTAGTTACTTTCTTACCCCCAAAGATCTGATTTAACCTAAAGTAATCCTCATAAACGACAATCACAAAATTATTAGCATATATAGAAAAGTGGACCTTTCTTTACATGCCCTAAAGTGGTCTCAGAAGAACAAGCTTCTTGATCAGTTTTGGCTAAAATATCACAGGAAGCAGGAGTTAGGTCAACCTTTACCTCTGGTCTTTAAAAGCTGTAATGCTAAGTGATCACTATGCACTGCAAATCAAACTCTATTTTTAAAGCTTTTCTGGGCCTATGGGATGGATTATGATGCTTGTGACTTTCTTCCTGTCAACCATTCACTGTTGTTTTGTTTGATTTTCCTTTTTTTTGGTTTCTTATTTCTTTTTTCTTTTTTTACTGAAGTATAGTTGATATACAATATTATATTGGTTTCAGGTGTACAACACAGTGATTCAATAATTATATACATTGCAAAATGCTCACCACAATAAGTATAGTTACCAACTGTCCCCAAAGATACACTATTATTGATTATATTCCCTGTGCTGTACTTTTCATCCTTGTGACTTATTTATTTTATAATCGGAAGTGTGTCCCTCTTCACCCCCTTCACCTATTTTGCCCATTCCCCCACACTCCTCCTCCTTGGCAACCACCAGTCTGCTCTCCATGTTCACGAGTCTGTGCTTTTTGTTTGTTTATTTTTCCTGTCATCTATTTTGGATGCTTACTTTCAACTCATCATAGAGCATTCCATGCTCAGTAGATGTCTTTGTTTACTAGCCATTTCAGGTTTGGTCTGGATATGGTGAACCTCTTATTATAAACTGGAAGATAATTTTGAATAGAAAAAAAGCCCAACTAGCATAGTCTGTGATATACTTGCAGGATAAAGCAGTTTCAATTAAATCTAGTTTCTCCTCCTCATCTCCTGCTAATATTTACTTTGTATTTTCAGGGTCAGAGATCTCCAACAACGCTAAACCAGATTATAGAAATTACAAGAGTCCAGTTTCTGAAGTCATTATATACCATTAACATTCATGTTACTGTTTTTTTATAAGATTTAGTTTTTTACTTGAACCTTTTTGAGAACACTCTCCTTTAAGCCTTACAAGTCACTACCTTTTCATTTTAACAACCAATTTGGCCAAAGATCCAAGATTATGGCCATTCAACATTTAAAATAGAAGGTGGGATGGAGAAGAAGGCTCCAGCTAAATTATGGTTTGCTGGGGTAACTGGAGCTCCCACCTGGTCTGTCAAGCTGTCCGTTGGTCAGTCAACACCAATCACCGGTGTAGAAAAGGAATTGCATCCAGGAGCGCACGCACACACGATCTCCCCCGATGGAAAACAGGTTAAAATAACTGGGCATCAAGGCCCTGCTTTCAGAGCACCTGTTCGGTATAGTCCAAGAATAATAGCTATGAAAACACGGACATCTATTTTGAGTATCTTCATGCAGGAAGACCTAAAGCCATGTTAATTTAATCTCCTTTCCGAAATGTTAACAGCAGCGTAGAAATGGACGCTCTGCTCCCTGTAATCAGTTGCACAGTGCAGGAGGGCAGCGGTCTCCTGTGCCTCATCTGGGAGCTAATCTTTCATTTCATAGCAGATCTTTCCATATCAAACAACACAAATGACTTAATTTGCATGACAGGATTTGTAACGGGGCAAATCTAGTGTCAAAGTCGATTAAAGATTACACCAGAGAACTATCATAATCAGGTCTCTAATGAGCCTAAATAGTACATGTAAAGTCTCCCCTTTTTGCCATTCCAGTCATGTATAAAAGGGAATGTGTTTCTTTTCATCGATGAGCCAGTCCTTTGGTTTGCACATGACGCCCTACGTTGAGCTAAAGTCATGTCAGTCTGGTTTCAGAGGGAGAGAAAGGGAAATAATAAAGCAAACATCACTTCACAAATGACATTGCTTGGTATAAGCCAACGTTTGAAGCCCTTAATTCTTCTAATCTGCAAAATAGTCAATGCTAATGGGTTTTTGCCTTTGTGAAAGCTGATGCATAGAAAGAAAAACTTTAATGAGCTGCCTGGGCCGTATGCTTACAGATACCTGTCAAATGTCTGTCATCTTAGCTATCGCTGAGGCATTATAAAGAAAGTAAGAAGGAAGGAACGACAGTATTTGTACAAGCATTTTCATGCTAAAATGGCACAATTTTCTTCCTGTCATAATTTCATTGTATCTGGAAGTCAGAAAGGCTTAACCCTTTCCCTAGCACGTCCTGTGTAGTTGTATCACACGATCTTGGAGCGAGCGGTTTAAAAACAGCACTGTGATTTTGTAAACAGCATCTTCTGTTAAATTTGTTTTTGAAAACGGAATTATCTACGTTTTAAAAAAATGTGACAACAAACTATTTGAATCAATTGCTTCACCCCAGGGAGATCAGGAGTTTATTAAATGCAAAACCTCCGTAATGTGCGAGGCTGTCATTTGAATCAGTTCTTTCTGAGTTCTTAATTTAATATTTCTTTGTATCTTTGTATGCTTAACACACATACCAGGGCAATGAGGTCAACAAACTCCCCTAGTCTCACCTCTACTTTTATTCAGAAAAACAGGGAATGCAAATGTATCTTATTACACCGGCACCTGCAAACTCGGCTGTAAGAAGGGTGTGTTAGCTTATTTTCTGGGACTTATAACAACACAGTCATAAAAATGTACTGTGAGTTGAAACTTGGCAGGACAGAAAAGTCTCTGTCCAGATGTGACTTGTGTTCCCTCTTTCAAATCAAAGAGAAATGTAAGTGTAAAGACACATACATGCAAATATACACATGACAACTTCCAAATTTTGGGTCAAAAGCCTAGAGTTTCAAAAAAGGAGAGTGGATTTTACTTCTTAGATTCCTGGGTGCGTAGAGTGATAACAGAAATGTACCACCCTCTCTGATCGTTTCTGTTTGCCACATCCCTCTTCCCCAAAGAGCGATGGGAAGAAAGGAAAGTCCAGGGCTTTCTGGAGAGGGAGAACTTTTTCTAGTGGAACCTGGACTCAAACAGGGATGTGTTTTTGGTCTCCCTGCTGGCTTACTGTGTATGCTAGAAAAGCTTCTGTATTTTCACTTCTGTATATTTAGAATTATAGGATAATCCTCAATGCTTATAACAAAATGACAGGGTAAAATGAATATTTGTGAATCAAATAATGCCTGGTGTTTTATACCTGTGAATTTTGTAAGCAGTACTGACCTGTACTATTGTGTCCCCACAGAAGCACATTTTGGCATATTAAAGCAATTAGGTTACAGCAGCCTCTTGACTGAACTCCAACTACCCCAGATTAGCACATGGGTACAAACCCTCTAGCGAATTCCAGGCATTCATGATGATGCTGTAATAAGGCGGTCACCCCCACTGATTGCCCCTGACTCGGAGTCCCTGGGAGCTCTGCACACTCTGACTGTGGATCCCTTCCAAGAAGATGACTCGTCAAGGGTCAGCAAAGCAGAACCTTCTCCAATTTGCCTCAAAGTGTTGTTGCAACACTCGGGGTTTTGACTCATTTGCTTTCCCTCCCCTGTTACAACCTAAAGAGACCAACTTGAATGAGCTCATTGGGTTGTATTGTTTCCCCAAAAACTATTGTGACTTGAGGAAGGAAGTATTAAATGTTGATGATGCAGGTAAAATCCGAGGGCCCTAATCAGCTCCCCAGCCCCTGCTTCCTTTTCCCAGAGTACAATAAGTCAAAACAAACTCAAGAAGAGGGCAAATTTTCATCAAGTGGCATTAACATTTCAAATTAGATAAACCAAGCCAAAAGCATTAGAATAAGGATGCCTCTAGCATTCAGCGCCTAGATTGGCCAAAAACCGGGTCTCCAATTAGACAGCTCTTAAGGCCAGGTTTATTGAAAAGAAATTAGGCCAATGTTAATTTGGAAGTGAATTGTTTTAACATCCTTTGGTAGAGATGTTCAGCAATTCTGAGAACAAACAAATTCACTTCACCAATATAAAAAGCATCCTCCTTGGGCCTTATTCTGATTTACAAACAAGTAGACCTCTTAAGCTAAAAATGAACAGCGGAGCCAATGGCTGTGGCTGTGGGGTCCTCATTTATTTAACAAATATTTTTCGTAGACCCTCAGTTTGCCAGGCCCTGAGCCATAGGATCATGCTTTGTGATAAACCCACTTCCATGGCACTAACAGATAAATGTTCCTCAAAGCTATAAAGCTCTCTTTTTTCAAGAAATCCTGACTCTCTGTAAAGGACATGTTTTGCCAGCAAAGTCCCATTCACAGAGTTAAATATAAAAATCTATTAAAGAGATCAGATGTCTAGAACTGGCTCAACATTACAGTTGGTGTTATTGCTTTGTCTTGTGTTTAATCTGAAAGATACACTAGAAGCCTGGTTCTACCTCCATGCCCCTCCCCGTCCTACGGTGCCTGTTCAAGCCCACCTACTTTATCTGGAAATGCACATGTACTCATCACGCTCTCCTTGAATTTCAACCTGCTGTTGTTTATCAGGAGGCCCCCAGCTTCCCCTCCCTGCCCCCAACCATTGTGTCTGAGCTCTGGATCCTTTATGTCCTATGGAAAATAGAACTCCCAGACATTAACACACAAACTTTAATAACATACATTAGCCATACATGTATGGTTTTAACTCAGATTTCAACCACTCTCCAATATGGATAAATCAAGGTCTCTGCCCGATTGTTCTGTAAGGATACGATATGAATAAAAGGCTATAAGTCGTGTTCCTAAACAATGCTTTGCATTCCCTGCAGCAGTTGGGTGCAGATAGAGACACAGCCATTTGTATTTCAGAGTTCATTTTTCCTGCAGTCCTACACTCTTCTTCCCCTTGAGCACTGCTTCTGTGACCCCGTGGCTATACCTCTGATCTGCTGCACCCCAGAGGCTGTCACAAGTCTCCCTCCTTCCCAGGAGTCGAACACACAATAGAGAAAAGGCCCTGGCTGGGAGGTTCAGCCGCCATTAACCCCTACCAGCTGTGCCTGTGGGGAGCCTTCTGGCCTGAATGTCCTTTCTCTGCGGCCGCCTTCATGCCACTAATCTAACCATTGTTAAGGAGGAATGCTGACAGGAGAAAAGAAATTTTTCTTGTGTCCATGCAAGTGTGTGTATCCATGTGTAAGTGAAGGAAGAGTGAAGGCTAATTTCTATAGTTGGCATGAATGGAGGGATTGGGAAAAAAACCTAGTTAAAATGTGTTTACTTGCTTAAAAGGCTCAGTCAATTTAAATAATTTCAGTAGTGTGCTCTATTTTTCTTAGGGAGGGGGGAGAAACTAGTTACTATTATAATTTTCTTTAAATCCTCTGAGTTGTTTGGGCATGTTTAAGACTTTTAAAATTCACTGCCAGCAGAAAAAAAAATTGAATTGAATTTCTTAAAAATACTGGCATAAAGTTACAGGCACACAGAATTACTCATTTCTAATGGACCTTAAAAAATTAGAGAAAGAGCACTGGTTATACGGGTCACATTTCCTTCAGAAAACCATTCACATTTAATGTTAAGAAAGTTAAAAAAATCTTTTAGAATTGAAATGGGCAAGGATTTAACTTTATCATCCACTTTGAGAATAAGTAATGATTCTGAAGAGAGGCACTATATTTTTAAAAGCAGATTTTGCTTTCAATGAATCTTGAAGTTCAATAAGGGAATCTGATTTTCTTTTTAGTTTTAAAGAAGACATATTCAGACAGAACAACAGTGACTACTGACGTAGTAACTCTGAAAACTTAGAAAGCCAGGCAGGGGTCAATGATGAACACAATTCTAATTACATTGCCAAGCAGATATCCCACCTATTTGAAAAGTTTACATAATTTTGATCTTGAGAGTTTCACTTGCTTTTCCGAAAGTACTGGCATTGAAGAGGGACTATTCTTAAAATTTAATCCTCCATGTTATCATTTGATAAAGTTCTCTAAACACAATTGGCCTATTTCAAATCAAATTAAGAATAATTCATGTAGAAGTGTATTTTCTGGACAATTAGACTGTATCGTAGTAGGGCAAATGTCTGATGCAATAAAGCTCTACTTTGCATCTGTTCCTATGTCTAGACTGCTGCAATTACTGGTCCTTAAAACAGCAGCAGTGAGATAATGCTCCACTCTCAGGTTTTAGCCATTAAAATTCAGCTTTATCTTACTTTGCCCCTTTTTTTCCTCAATCATTTGATCGTGAGAAAATAGATTTAATTGAATGAAGTTATACTTTTCTAAATTTGCATGCATACATTTACATGAGTGGTGACTGTAGTATTAGGTACACTGTTTTCCAAAACACTAGAGGTAAACACCCTGGCATTCGTCTCATTAAAGTTCTATGTGTTTGCTAAGCCAAAACAACAGCAACAGAAAGGAAGAGCCCACCTCTTTGGGCACTACTTATCTCTTAAACACTTTGTAGATGTTCCCATTTCCCAAGAAGGAAACTCCTGGAGAGGAAATGAATTGTGATAGCATCTGAACTGATGGAATAGATGAGAGTAACAATGTAGTTTTGATTCCATTCATTGGCTTAATCATTCAGCCATCCACTCTACAAATACTGGGGTTCTCCAACATGCAACACACAGTACCAAGTTGTGTGGGACACACAAAGATGAATCCTACTACACACAGCCTGCACTCAAGAAGTTTCTGATCTAATATGAGCATTCCTGTGTTATATAAAAAATGATATCATTAAATAGAAATGTAATAATGCTGTCTATGGATGTTCAGTTAAGTCATTGCAAAAAAAAAAATCAAATCCTACCTTCCCCCCAACACTCATGGTTATTACAGCAATAACTTTCCAGCTCTACCCCACCCTTGTTCACATCAGACGTTCTCAAAGGCAAAATAATTTAACTCTAGTCAAGTGTAAACTAAAGAAATTATCCTTAGGATTTCTCCGAATTATCTCAGTTATTTGGATATGCACTATGTTCCCAGCTCTCTTATTCTCTGAAGTGTTTGGAGAAAGACTACTGGTGCTTGGAAGACTTTATAGCAGAGAAATCCCTGAAGGGCCTCAGTGTGCCAACTGCTTAGCAAAAGCCAAAGGTGTTGCATAGTAGGAGATGTGAACTTCTAGGATGTTAATCTCCCTTGTCTTAGAGCTACAACAAGAACAAGCAAGCGATTTCAACGTCTGGGGATTTGCTCCAATCCAGTTCACCCCATTATATAAAAATATACTCATTTAATCCTAAATATAGTAAGAATAATGAGGCATTATTTCAGAAATTCTCTTTGCCTCCGTAAGTAATAAATAGCCAGAGGAGAAATCCATATTCTTTAGAAATTTGTAATACAACAAAAACAAAGGAAGTAAAGTTGTTTTAATTTTTTCTGGTATAAAAGGGCACATTGATCCTATACTTTCTAAGTAATAAAAAAAAATCCTGAGTTTTGTTTTAGATGACTAACAGAAATTTAAAAATAGAACAAAAGAGCAACATTTCAAAACCAATATAACGGTTGTAGCCAGCCGAAAAGTGACTAATGCCCATGGTATTTTTGTGCCTCCTGAATAAAGGCAGATTTGATCTAATTATAACACCAACTACAACAGAAAGCCTTAATGTTTTCCCATACTCTGAAGAATAAGTTTAGGCTCATTAGTTAAACATGCCTTATGCTTTCCAGCCTCATCTCCCTCTGCCCCTCCACCTAACTGCCCTCCCTACTCCCCTTTGTGAGTCCGCTTAGTCTTCACCGTCTCTGTTCCTTTTCCTCCTGCTGTTCCTCCGTCTGCCCTTCCTTTCATCCCTCATCCTACTCACACTGCAAGGCCCATATCAGATAAACTTACCTGTGATTCCTCCCAACCAAATTTACTCACTCTGTAAAGTAACATGGCCTCTTGTGGAGGGAAGTTTGTCAGTTTCTAGAAAAACTTTATAAATGCTATGATACAGCAATTTCACTTCAAAAATCCATCTCATAAAAATATACTTGTACATAAAGGAATGTCCCTGGGTGTTTACTGTGGCACTGTTGGTATTTGCAAAAACTGAAACAATGTAAATGTTTATCAGTAGAGAAATGTTCAAATTATATTGCAGCTGTATATTAGAATATTTTACAGCCAATAAAAAAGACAAGGAGACCATTGTACATTGTCAAGAAAAGAATCTCAACATATAAATGTGGCAAAAGTAGAAAGTAAATCATAGAATATTGAGTCTAGTATATCTCATTTTTGTAGAAGCAAGGGAGGAAAAGGAGAAAAGGAAGGGAGATAAAGAAAAAGGCTATTTTAGGTATACATGGACATATTTGTAAATGCATAGAAAAGGTCTAGGAGGATAGACATTAAACTGGGTAATGATGTTTACCATTAAAGATGACAGTGGGATAGGATAATGAGGATATTTAATTTTTTAATATTTTGGATTTTTGAATGTTTACAAAAACTTTGCATCGTGTTTAGTTTTTAAAAAGTAAAATTTCTCTCCACTGAACTCTACTATTTGTTACACTCATTGTAGTTTAGATATGAACACCTCTGCCTCTTCTACAAAATTGTAAGGCTCTTGAAGAACCACCTCTTGTTCATCTTTGCACAGCCTGCCATAACCATCACAGTTGTTCTTTGTAAATGTTGTGGAATTTTTTATTGAATTAAAATGAAATTCATAAGCATCCTTTTGACTGTGTTTGGGAATTCCTTCAGGATGCCATCTACATCAAGGATAAGGCCTAAACAAACCCAAGTGAAAAACAGCTTCTTCTAGGGGCGGCAGGGGCGCCAGAAAGGAGGAATGGCGAGCGCCGATTCCATTTCCCTCTCGGTCCAAGCAGGTGGACTCGTCCGTCCCGCCTTCCTCAAACCTGGGTATATGTACAAGAAATGAGTAAGAGAATGAGAAAATGGAAAAGAAATAGAAAAAGTGCTTTAAAAAAGACAACCCAAGAGATTATTATCAAAAAGCGGGATAAGAAAGGTGAGGGCTTGGAGAAAACAGAACACATTGTACACGGTCGGCAGGAATGTAAATCGGTGCAGCCATTATGGAAAACAGTATGGAGGTTCCTCAAAAAATTTAAAATTAAAGTACTATATCACCTAGCAATCCAACTTCTGGGTATATACACAAAAGAAATGGAAACAGTATCTCAGAAGATCTGCCCTCCCGTTTACTGCAGCCGTATTCAAAATAGCCAAGATACGGACACACCTGAACGTCTGTCAACGGATGAATGGATTTTAAAATGTGGTATTTTTATATATATATAAAATACATACACACATACACAATGGAATATTATTCAGCCATTAAAAGAAGGAAATCCTGCCATTCACAACTACATGAATGAACGTGCAGGACAATATGCTAAGTGACATAAGCCAGACACAGAAATACAAATCTCACTTACATGTAGGATCTGAAAAAGCACAGCTCACAGGAACAGAGAGTAGAATGGTGGTTGCCAGGGATGGAGGGGTTGTGGGAAACAGGGAGGGAGACACTGGTCTGAGGCAATAGATGTCCTATTCTATTGGCTTGATTGTGGTAATCATTTCTCAATGTATACATATATCAAATCACCACATGGTATACCTTAAATGTATACAATTTTTATTTGCCAATTATACCTTATAAACCTGGGAAAAAATTCAACCCAAGGACAACAACCATAAAACTGAAAGAATATGACACATCTTTGCTATGCAGTTCGTTTTTGCCTCTACTCCACTCCCAGGGGGTAGAGAGTGAGTCACGAAGTGGTTAAAAGGACAGGTTTTCCAGTCCTGTGGGACCTTGTTTCAAATCCAGCTCTGCCGTTGGTTGACAACTTTGGGCATATTATTAAATATCTCTAGCTTCCTTGTCAGTAAAATGTATGAAAATATAACTGCCTGAAAACACTGCTTTGAGAATTAAAAAGTAGCATATGCAAAATATCTGGAAAATGTTTAAGACAGGATGGTTCATACTTGTGGGGCCCTCTCTCTCCTGATGCTGGCCCTCCCTCCAGCCTTCTCCTGCCAGCAGGCCCATCTTGCCCCCACAGTCCTCCTCCGGCACTCTGTCCCATTATCATTCCCAATGGCGCTGCAACCAGATCTCTGACTCAGCTCAAACCTCTGCAAGACTGCTCCTGCTCTTTCCTCCCAAGGCCGGCAGTGCTCTCTCCTGCCACTCATTCAGCTCTCCTCTCTCCACCTCTCTATTCCTTCCAAAGCTCAGAGAACCTTAAAACTCGATGAAATTAAGGGCCATGGGAGCTCAGGGTTCAGGCCTCAAAGTAACCTCTTTGACTGAGAAACAGCTCGAACTTAGAAAGTGGGACCTGAGCGGAGAATAGAGATTTAAGACTACTGTCAATGATAATTCTGTACCTTCTGGGTAACAAGATGATGCCTGTTGCTCATACAGCCACCTTGAAAACAACAGTTCCATGGGAAAATTCATTTTGAATCTTGAGCAACTGATCTAGAAATGGTCTTTTAGAAGAGAAACCACTTGTAAATGTAGGGTCTCCTGCATAGGAGCTAATACTATTTCAGAGGGCTGCTAATTTAACAAATCTGACCTGCACATATTATCAGAAACTCAAATATGCTATAAACCTTACACAAATTTATTCATTCATTCCAAATATTACTGAGCACATGCTATAGGCCAGACACATTTCAGGCACTAGGCAGAGGCAGGGAAGCCTTGCCTCTTGCACCTGCTCGTCTAGCGGGGAGCGAGACAAGTCAATGCCTGAGTGAGCAGTTCAGAGGAGGTGACGATCTGGGACTGCAACGCTGAGAAAGAACTACCTTTCGGGAGTACTCAGGGAGGGCGTCTCCAAGGAGGTGACATGTGAGGTAAGACCAAAGTGATAAGAGGCCATGAGAAGACTTGGAAAAAGCATTTTCTAGACAGAAGGGCTGGAACCTCAAGGAAGAATAAGGCAGATATGTCTAAGCCGTATGATATCCAATTTCTTTAAGAATCAAAATTCAGAATGAATTGCTTTCTTGCTACAAATGTTATTCACTTCTCCAGAGTGACTGAAATCTCCAGAGAGAGCAAGGAAGAGCCAAAGCAAGGAGGTGCTACCAATAAGAGCATTCATTTTTCTAAAAATTATGGTAACTTCTAAACAGGTGGCACCAAGGAATGCTGATTGGTGTACTGAGGAAACAACTAAGGTTAAGTAACATGGTCCTTTTCTGATATTTTTATTCAGATCTAAAATGTCTAACTAGGGCATTATGTCTGATAACAATTTGAAATATTTAAAAGTGTTTTTTATGCCACTGAAGATATTAGTCCCTAATCTGGCTTTAACTTATGCTTCAATTAAGGATTTACAAATGTCAGTATGTACATTTTTTTAAAGGCATATTCAGGGTAAAAATTTAGCAGTAATCATTAACTCAATGCTATTCTCTCCGAAAGAAGGATATTGACCAAAAATGGCAAACTATAGACTCCAACATGACACAATGTAGAGGCAGTGTGGGAGCTAACGCCCCTCCTTCACGTTGGCGTGGCACTTACCTCACAGCTCCCCGAGGGCTTTCGCAGTCTCCACCTACTCAATGGTGGAAAGATGGAAAGATGGAAGGACCCAAAATCAACAGGCCTGTTTCTGGCCTTGCCTCCAGAACTATTTGTCAGACTTGAGGTGCACCTCTTACCTCCTCAGCCCTTCTCTAGTTTCATGTGAAAAAACAAGACAATGCATTTATTTAATCTTTCCTTCAACTCGGTAGTTGATCTTGAATAGTAGTTTTCAGGCCTCTTCTTTTTAAATATTAGAATCCTCTATTCTGGTGAAATCTGAAAGGAACTCCAATAGATAAAACTGGAGCTCTGCTAGTTGCAGGTTCCCCTCCTTCCCTGAGGTCATCCATGGCACAGACTAGTATTTGCAAACTGCAGACTGGTCATGGTGGAACTAATATTCTAGCATGCTATTCATATACATATTTTATATTATATAAAGTATTAGAGAGAGAGAGAGTTTGTGTTTTCAGAGTACTCCATTCATAGTAAGGATATATATAGTGAGGGGTGGAGTATTAAGTTTGAAAGCCACTGATAAAGATAATCTCTTAAATATATTCTGAAGTTTGTCATTTAAATCAGAGCTGTTTTAGCATTACTTTGAAAAGTTCATAGCTCCAAAGTTATTTGTATCCATAAGATTGGTCCATACTATTCACATTTAATGAGTTATCAACAGAACAACTAAGTCAATTGACCAAATTCCTTTTGGAAAATGAAAAACTAAAGCACTAGTGCCTGAGCTGATGTGCTGGCATCACAGGAGGAAGGGCCTGGGTCAGTGGAGGGGCTCTCTTCAACAGGTAGCTCAAACAGGCAGCCACACTGGAGCTGAGGGCACCTGGAAATCAAATGTCTTCCATGCTATGTGAATTCATATAAGTAAAGGTATTTCTCTGGTTTTAACCATCTTTCATTTCTTAACTCAAGGTTATCTTTCTCTTTTGACATCTTCTTGAGGCCCCACAGCTGGCAGTGACTGCTCCCTTCAGTAGTTAGCTTTGTTACAACTTTTGCTATAGCAAGGCTTTTCAAACTTCACTGTGCCTATACATTACTAGGAGATCTTGTTAAGCTTCAGATTCTGGTGCAGTAGACCTAGGGTGGGTCCTGACTTACTGCATCTCGAACAAGAGCCCAGGTGACCATCTGTGAGTTGCAAGATGCTTATACACACAGACCCTGAATGTGTGTACACATGCTTATCGGTGTTTTGTCAATGTGTTGAGGACTGTGACTTATTCATCTCTAGCTTGCTAGTGGTAGGAACTATACCGTTTGTGGGTCATGTTCTGGAAAGTTACTCATCATGAACACTTTCTTACATTTCAACCATCTGGACTGAAACATTGTGAAATGATGGAGTAAATGCTAATGATTTATATCTTAAGTATCACCTCCATCATATTCTACTTGAAGTCTTCATCAGCTTTAGTAGTTCATAGCCTCTACTAGCACTGTGAAAGTGTTTAAATGGCACATAGTACCCAGTGGAACATGAAAATGCTACACTATTAGTGCAGAAACATTCCTTTGTAAGAAATATTTACTTATAAAATATATGCTAAAAAATGAAAAATTGGGTTATATTTATTTCCATTATAGAATTTTATTTACATGAAAACAAATTTCATCTCTATTTGAGACTTATTTAAACCAGAAGCTGCAAACTATATGACATTAGGCAGAATTCAGCCCATACCTATGATTTCTTTGTGTGTCTTAAAATTAGTTCCCAACAGTTAAAAACCAGGTGATTCACATAAAAATTAATCCAGACTTAAGAATCCTCTGGAAAAATCATAAACTCTTGGATCACTGGTTCCTCTAACCCTCAGTGAATTAGGAGTAGCTGCAGCTTTTAGACAAAGATGGACATTTCCCACTGATGCTGCTGTTCAACTCTCCTAGGCTGGGGGGTTGCAAATCCTACATTATATAGTCAGGTCTCTTTGTGTACTGATGCTACGTTTGAATTATGTGAATTCATCACACATATACCTTCCCCAGAATATATTCACTGCCTAAAACTATATTCAGATATACTGTTTACGTGGCCATTCTTACAGACTCCCATTTTTCATCTATCAGCGGATGTGTCCTAATTATCAGATTAGTAATTTCATCCATATCTGACTTCTTTTAAGTGGTCAATCTCTTCTTTTCCCTTTAAAAATATACATTCTATTACAGATGCATGTCTATTGAATGAATAAAACACTTAACAGAAGTAGATGAAAACTACAAACCATTCAGAAAATTGGTGGTGAAAGTCACATCATTCAGTGTTTGGAAGATCACAAGGCTGCATCGTGTTTCTCCAGCATAAATGATTTCACTGGTCTAAGTACATTTGCATAGGTTTCCACCAATGCCTAGGCAACATTCATGCTATGTGGGTTTTAAAAAAGTAAGAAGGCAATGCCATCCCAACATGTACTACGTTATGCTGGATACAGCTAAATCTAGCTTTATTTAGAAAGCTTTCTGTCCTCCTTACTACCCTCAGGAGCACTCCAAGCACATTTGCTAGGCCATTTGTACTTGTTGTCCCTCGTCCTGGCATGCTCTCTCCTCAGACAGTCACAGGACTTGCTTTCTTACTTCCTTCAGCCTCTACTCAAATGTCCTTTCCTCAGAAAGACCCTCTTATAACATCATAAAATAGCAGCCCTGCCACTAGTCATCAACTTACCCTGCTATGGTTTTCATAATACCATTTATTAGTATCTGACACATATTTACCAATATGTTTCTGCTTCCATGACCCCTTCCAAATGTAACCCCCATAAAGAAAGGGACTTGTTTTATCCTAGGACCTTGAATAGTACCTAGAATAGTGGAGGCAATATCTGGTAAATGAATGACTGTATTAGTCTCTGAATAATTGCAATTGTTATCTTTTGTTCCAACATTTGGCATTTGAAAAAGAGTCAATAATCATTAAAGACATATACCTATTACACTTCCCCACACAAACTGAGACGTCTCTGAAAAGGGAAGTTACAAAAGTGGGTGTTTTCTCCTATTTCCTATTTCCTATCTGTTCTTGGACACCTGTGCATCACATGTGGGGTTACTATTCTCTGATCACTTTTTTCTCAGATACGATTTTATATGATAGTTTGAAAAAGTAAACATCAATGTGTCATTCAGTTCTCCTCTTTGTATTCATTAGGAAAGAGTCCCAACCCCCAGACACACCCCATCACAGCACATCCCACCCTCATCATTGGAAGGATGGCTGGCTTGGCTCTTATCAGGCCAGCATGCAAAGAAAGCCAGGCGGCTAGAAAGAATGCCGAGAGAATCCTGATTCTTTCTTTAACATGCTTTGGCTTGGTATGTATCTGTGTCATGAACATATACAACCCCATTAAGGTGAAACATCAAGGATTCAGTGGCTAACTTTAAGGAAAGTGTGGACACAACAACTACATTTTGAGACTCAAGAGCCTGTTTCTAAAGAGCAAGTTTTAAGCGTGTCCAGTGAAACGACCACCTATTTCCCCTTGCCTGGAGTCCTTTCAGAGCAACCTAGCTGATCGGTAAGCTGAGTTGCCAGCAACATATATGCTGGAGGGTAAAACAGACAACTCATTTTCATTCAAAAGTGGTGACAGTGTAGAAGTGACTCTTGTACTCACTCAACTCATTCTGTCACCCTTAACTTGAGAAAATAACTTATTTCTCTCTCAAAGATAATACCTTCTATGTGACATGTTACGACTAGGCAGGCTTCTGAAGTGCTTTAAAAAAAGAATGTTCTGAGGATATTCAATGTACAGAGTCCTCAAACAGCTTAATATATGTATAGATTGCAGAAAATTTAGCATATTGCTCTGATATACCATTCATTTAGGACAAGACACAGGGAAAAATCTGTATTTTGCTGCAGTGACACACAAATTCCCAGATACGTTCTACACAAAGAACAGATAAATGTATAATTAAACAAGTAAATGTTTTAGAAGTTCCTTTAGAAAAGAGAGAAGGGATATGTCAACCAAGTAACACAGGTTTCTATGATATGTTGTGAATTGTCGGCAAGAACTCACTGAAAAGGAATGTTCACATCATGTCTGATGTTGAATTCCTTGACACTGTGAGCACATAGACTCAATTGTCCTCTGAAATCTACATTTTGATACTTCAAAGTCCATTCTGGATAGTACCATCAGACAGGAGGTGGCCTCATGTCAAAGCATTGCCAAGTTAGGATTTCCAAGAACACTTTTCCATCACTTTTCCCCTCCACATCTTCTTTTGATATTTTCTAATTTTGAGAGCAGTTCTCTAAAGAGGAAACCATAAAAAGTTTGAAATTTATGAAATCATTGTAGTTGCTCATAATGAAAATGGAATATTGCTTTACTTATTATTTCCCCAGGATGACAGTTATATTTCAGGAACCTGATGGTATATCCTACTACTTGAATGCTCATCTGAAAGCAAATACTTTGGGTCCACTGCTGCACAGTTTCTGTCCAGGTGCATGCAGTTAATAGATGAGCCCTTTTAAATCATGCATACATGTACACACCAGGTACTGTGTTGACAGATACAACATTTTTTACAGCAAGCTTGGCTGTCAATTTTCAAAGGAAAGATTTTAAAACCTTTGCTTCAGATAAGAGTGCAAGCCTTTGGCAGTCTGGTATCTTTTAGAAACCATGAAGTCTAAGAAAGAAAAAAATACAACTATTAAAATGCACATACACTGCTGGCTGGCACTGTTGTGACAGCCAGCAGTATCAGCGTCAGTCAATTATCTTCACAAATGCCTCTTGTGCTAATGAGCACTCACAAAAATCAGCAGACTTTTCTGGCAAGGAGAAAAGATCAGTTTCATTGCTTGCAGAACTAATTCAGGGTACAAAAGTGAAGGCTCCGCCATCGCTGCCTCTTTTACTGCTCCTTTTGTAAAGGCTTTTGATGTGTCCTGAAGAGCTGGGCCTGTTTGGGCCTCTTCATCTCCAGTTCATTGCCTGCCATTAACATACATATCCATATGAAAAGTTCGGTAAGTCACTAACAGCTGTCCAGAAAGGAGTTTGAGAAGGAAGGGGAAAAAGGACCTATTCCTTCTCAAAATGCTGACAATACTATTTAGCCCCTTTTTGGCAATGATATACCTAACTTTTTAAAGCCGCCTTTCACTCAGAAAGGGACTAAGCATAATACGACATTCAAACACATAGTGGTTTTTCATTTTGAAACAGTCATTTGCTGTATTCAAGAAAAAAAAAAGTCTATAGTTACCAGATGCAAAGGAAATCCATCATTCATGATACATATGTATATGGCGGACACACACATGTCCACTCTATATTGTTTTTGCAGGATGCTAAATAACCTCACATCTCCCATTTAACACCAGGGAAAGCCCCCTGCAGCAGATGCTCAGAATTTTTATGCCCGTTGCCTTCTTCAATTTATGACACTGACAGTTATCTATGGTCGATTTGTTATCAATGGATACTGTGTTAGTAAAAGAAAATACTGTCAAAATTGTGCCATAAAATTTTTTAGAAAGATTTAATAATTTTTCTCTGGATGAGCTGGTGAAAACTCCTTTCAGGAAAAGAAAAAGGTAAGTCAGAAAGGTATAGGCCATGGTTTTCAGCCTTGGGGATTTGTATCACATTTTCAAGTTTGGTTAAGACCTTCAATTAAGACAGCTGCATAATTGAATGATTTTGTCATATGATCCAATGTAAATGACTTCTAAAGAAAGTGATAAAGGTCAGCTAATACATATCTTACAAGAGGTAAATAGTTAGCTTTCCTTTAAGAGGAGGTTCTGAGTGGGAAGAAACAGATTTTAAATTAATGAAAAAGGGTGCCTCCTAATCGTTTGGTCTGTGGCTTAGTTTTGTCAACCTCAGAAAGAAAGCTTGTGATGGATAAATGCTTTTCCTCCCAACCCCCCCAAGCCCCCAGAGTTCATGACCCTAGGGCCATCTCAAGGCACACATCTCAAGGCACACATCGCACCCAACATTTTCCAGGCTGAGCTGGAAAATGCGGGTAGGCAAATCTGTGTCAATTATCAAGGTCTGACATAGTTTATGAGGGATCTTTACTTTTTTTTCTCCTTTTTTCTCCTTTTCTCCTCTTTCTTTTTCTTTCCTTTCCTTCCTTTTTTCTAAATCACAATCAAAATGCTAGGGAAAACTGCTAGCTCACAATGCTGTAAACATTTTACTCCTGCAAGGATCCTCCCAGTAAGTGGGAACAGCTTGTGCTACATACAGACCAAGACTTTAATCCCACTTGTTGCTGCCCCCCCCCCCGACCTTTCTTCCAGTTTCTGTTCTCCTTTCTGCAGCATCTCTTCCAGATCAGTCACTAAAAATCTTTAACTTTGCCTATTTTGATCTGAAAATTAAATCTTATTTATTATGCATCCTGTTTGTTGTCCTTGAAGAACCCCAGTGTTCATTTAAAGGGGTCCAGAATGACTTCTTAAACACATTTCTCCCTTTGCTGCAATTAAACAAAGTGGAGCTGTGATTAGTCCTCCACAGGGGGGAAAGAAAAAGACACCCTTGAATCAAAATGGGGGGACCTGGCTGAGCATTATTGCCTCACAATGCAGGAGTTTATTGCTGAAACCTGCTTATCCCCTAGCTCTGCACTCCATGGGAACTTCAGTCAGGTGGAAAGTTATTCTCTTCTCTGCAGAAGCAGCTTGAAGTATCGTAAGACCGCTAAAGCCCCTAGAGCTCTTCCTCGTAACTGAGACATTTAGGATAATCTTTATAGGAGTTTTGCATGAGCTTCTGCTTTTTGATGCACTTAGAAGGAGAGTTAATGATGAGCTTTCACTGGTTTCTTTTTTTTTTTTTTTTTGAAATCTAAGCCAAAAAGTGCCTGTTTAAGTTAAGTACCACCTCCCTCCAGCCCTTGGGAAACCACTCAAGAGGGCTTTGCTTGGCTCTGTGTTCATGACACATAATGAAAACAATTTTACGCTGTGGAGGGAAGTATTGGGCAATTACTGATGTAACAGCCACCTGCAGTAGCGAGCCCGGGCTGCAGCACTGTGCGGTTCATGAATATTTTATGGTGTGATGTTATTTTGAATGGCTGGGGCAGGTGAAGGGGGCCCGGGGTGTAATAAGTAACTCTGCTGGAGGCTGTGTAGCTGCTCTGTTTCCCCGCAGAGCCCACAGTGTAACACCAAGAAGCTTCCTGACCCTGCCTGGAGCGACGCAAGGGCAGCTGAGGCTGAAGCAAGATGCTATGACAAGTCACGGTGGGCACCCTTTACAAACCCTTGTCGGCCGATTTTACACACGATGTCCAGCTTGAAAAGCCCCAGCATCAATCTTGTCTGATTTAATTTGATAAATTAAGTGTGGATAAGGATTAAATGAGAATTTTGTAATGTAGAAAGCTTGTCCTTACTCTCTAATCCAGTTAAGATAGTATGGGAGAAACCCTATAAAATATAAAGCAATGTCTTGAGAAAGCAAAGTTAAAAAAAAAAAAAAGACAGAGACAATCACTTGTTACTTTAGTGATAACTACATCCATGCAGAAGTTGAATGAAAATGCTACTCTTGCTTTCTGGTGTTTGCATGTGAAATATATGCAACCTGTATACACACGTACCTACCATCATATGTGCATATTTTATGGAGGACCTAGAAAACCAGGAGAGAAGTAGGGAATGCAGCATTTTTTACATAATAAAATATGACTACTGAGAATTGTTCATGAAAAGGTGAAATATTTTGAGTATCATTTCCTTTTTCAAATGTCATTTTCCTAACAGGAAATGTCAAGATTTAAACTGAGTATCATAGCATAAAGAATATATTTCCAGCATTTCAGACTTTGTGGTTCTTTCTACTGGCATATTTAAGATTTCAGGCACAAAAATCATATTGTATATGACCAAGATACAAACAGTATAAAAATCATATTACATGACAGTTATTTCTCTATAGGATGGAATGGTATGAACAAACACTAGTCATCTAGGCAGTGATGGAAATTCAAAACAATACCATGTGAGACTCTATTAAATTTCTTTTTTTTTTATAATTTTTGAAGTGCATATGGGATTTTCAACCCCTTTCTTTTTTTAATGTGTGTATGTGTGTGTGTATTTAGAATGATAGACTGTGCTTCTGAGGAAGAGTCTGGGAAGGTTGTACATTAGACTTCAGGCTGAATAGCTTTATCATAGAGAACATGCTTAGATAAAGATACAAAAGATTTTCAGAATCCTTGAACACAAAGTGGCATAGAGAACAGAAATCCTGGACAGAAGCACGAAGTAGATAATGTGGGGTAACAGATGAATTGCCAGAGTGACAATCTGAAGATTATAAAAGATACTCTTTAATTTTTGTAAGTAGTAGTTTTATAGGTAAGCTTATTACATTTCATAACATTAATTTAGAACGTGTACCTGAAAGACAATGTGGTGATATATTAAATTTTCCACTTTAACATTCACCTTGTAGTAGAATACTGAAGTACCATTGCTTCCAGGGGTTTAAAATCCCATATGCACTTCAAAAATTATAAAATCAGGATGACAAAAGTGCTAAGTGTTTATACAATCTGGGCATAAGCCACTTTACCAAATGACAGTATATTACCAAAATTCTAATGCTATTATCTAGTATTTGCATTACTATCTAGAGTGTCCATTGGTAGAATTGTCTCAGCTTGCTTGAATATGCATCTATCATCTGTATGTAAGGTATGTGGCAGTCCTTTTTAAAATACTGGTACTTTTCATTAACAAACAGGAAATGATGACATCAGATGATCTTGATAGATCATGTCACTCTGAACCACCTCTCTCCACAAACAGGCTGAATTCAACAGAGATACAATAAAATACCAAATAGTGTTAATATAGCACTATTAATAGAAATTAACATATATTAAAGAACTTCCAAAATATTTAATTTTGTCTCACTATATGTATTTTTTCTGCTTCATAATGTATGTTAAAGGTGTCCTGATTTAGCAATTTTGTAAAGATCAAATTATAAACATGCAGTAAATTTCAGATTCTTGTAATTAGATTTTTAGCTTAAGAGATGTTAAACTCTGTATGTAAACGACATTATTTAAAAGCCTGTCTTCCAAAAGAAAATTGCTGTTTGACAATTCTATAGAATATTCAAGAAAGGTAATTATACTGCTCTGGTTGTTAAAGATGCAGGTGTTGCATAAAGTCACTGTTTCAGCGCTTGCAGAAAACTCCAGTGAGGGAGAGAAAGCAGACATGACTCCATCCCCAAATCTTTATCTCCCAAGAATATCAGAATATTGGTTCCTACTGTCCTCTCCTCTTGTAGGTACTAAAATAATGATCAGAAGAAAAAAATCCCAGCCAATCTACTGGTGCAGAGAAGCTGTGATGAAAGCAAGCAGATTTCTCTGTAAAATTCATATTGGCACTGCTACTTTCAAATCAGATGTTGAAAGAAAACATCAACACTGCCATGGGGGGGGGGCTTTTTTTTTTCAATCAAAGGCCATATAATAAAATAGGGACAAAAAATGACCACAGTAAAAATTTGTCTTGACCGAGTTTTACAGAAATGCTAAGGGCTTTTGCATTCATTTATTTACTCAAATACAGATACACACTCCCAAAAGCAGATTTAATTTTAAGAATTACAAATTTAATTTAAAAATCTCATCTGAATTATTTAATTCAATTCTGATGTCTTATAATATTAAGAAATGTGCGCCTAGAGAAGCCCTAATTTTTATTTTACGGAAGGGTAAAACACTTTTGGTGGACAGTGCAATGTAAGACACCAAATGTAGGCATGCACACACAGATTCTGAGTGGTTAGCGCCACTGGAAAAATGTTCTGAAAGATACTGAATCCTTTAGCTAGACAGCAACCAAAAGGCCTTTTCTGAGTTTGAGCACATATAAAGGTTCTGAGAGACATCTATATCATCCTTTTAATATTGGATGAGGAATAGAAGTTGACAGACCAATAAAAAGACAAGGCAGACACAAAGAGCCTAGGTGTTGGGCACTTCATTCTCCTTTTGGCCTTTCTCAGTGCTTTTAGATTAGAGACTTAGAGTTGTTTTTAAGTTAAAAAAAAAAGAAAAGGTAGGAGCCACAATATATTTTTTAAGTCCCTAAACTATTCCCATATTTTTAAAAGAAATTTAAGAAAAGAACAAGAAAGTGACACCCTTGCTCCTGCCAAATACGTATCCAAACAATCATTCTCATGCCCTTAATTTTACTAAACATCTTTGGTTTCTGGTCTCTATTCTCTTTTTCATGGGAATATTTCCTCTTCCATCAAATAACTGAAGTCCTCTTCCTTCTATTCATCTTTTTCAATGTTTCCAGCCACGAAGTCCCTATGGTACTTACTGCTTATCCTTTAGTTGATGTGGACTTGCATTAATACTTAACTCTTTTAAATGTATGCATGGACTACAATGCAAACAGCAGCCCTTAAAGTCGTGGAGTACAGTGGCCCCTGAATGCATGGCTCTCTGCTCTGCAGTGTAATTCCTAGCTCCTTAATGGCGTCCTCCCAGCCCCCTGCCATGCTCCCTCAGTGCTCTTCCATAACCGATGGTCAATTAAAACAAACTCACCAACTTAAAACTACTCCATTTCCTCCTCTTTGCGCTTCTATACAGCAGCCTCGCTTCACAAAGTGCCTTCCACAGATAACACCTATTTGATTCCCACCACACCCTTATCAGAACAGCAGGGAAAAGGCCTTTATCCTGACTGCGCACATGAGGGAATTGAGGCTCTGAGAGTGGCAGCACCTAAACTTGAACTCTGTTCCCGACTCCCAATCCAGTGCTCTTCCAACTCTCACCTGCTGCCTCTCTCTTTGATGCCTCTTTTCACATAGCTGAGCCATTGGAATTTGACTTAAAGAAGTGGAGAACCCTGAACACTGGCTAAGGCAGGGCTTGGGGACTGTGCCTCCCCTGGGCTACGGTATGGAGTCCGGGGCAGAGGCAGTGACAGCGAGGCTGCTGCTAGATGGCCTTTCTTGAAACTGGGCTTCAGTCTGAGATAAACAGTGCGATAGAGGACACCACCGTGATGGAGGGACCGGATGACTCAAGGGTCCTTTGAAGCAAGTACATCTTAGAGCTCCCCGACATCTTTAGTGATACCTATTACAGAAAGAGAAAAAACTGCCAGGGGAACACAGGCATAATGGTGATAACTTTAGACACTAGTTAGTTTGCCTTCTCATGAATAGAAATGGTGTCTGAGAAACTTGATGGGCAGAAAATTTGAAGCTTCATCTATGGTACTTACACAGAGGAAGTTTGTGTAATGGCTTTTAACTAATGATGAAAACATATTGGTTATGATTTCTCTTCTGAAGCCCAGCTTCCCCAAAACAAGACTCCAGGAAATAGCATGTAGGTGTCATGAAGTTTTATTAACCTGCATAGAGCAGCTGGCCCTCAGGGTTTCCTCTAAATCTTTTTAGGACAGAGTCGCTTTACTACTTCATGTGAACAACATCCTTAGTCTACACTACACCACAATTCTAGCACATTCTGTGGTTTTCTGGAGAATGAAAGTCCTGCTCCTCTTAACTTACGTCACCCCACCTTTGCTCTTGCTCACCACACACCTGCCTCGCAGGCTACCTCTGTTCCTCAAATATTTGAAATCAGTCCCTGCCTTAGGGTCTCTGTGCTTGCTGTTCTCATGGAGGGGAATGCTTTTTCCCTAGGGAATCTTACTGGCACTGTCTTTTTATCCAGGTTTCAGATGGAAAATCACTGCTCAGAGAGAAGTTCATGTATAGTTATCACTCAATTGTTACAGCATATCTTATTTCATTTTTGTGGTAACAGTCATGACTAGCTGGTTTCATTTGCTTACTACCTTTTAACGTTTTTCTTCCCATCCTTCCATGAAGTTTTATCTGACTTTTTAAAAAATACATATTAGTTTTTAGAATGGTTTTAGCTTTATAGAAAAACTGAGGGGACAGTACAGAGTTCCATGGGTCACTGCCCTCCACCCCCACTTCCTTCACAGAGTTTTTTCTTCTATTCACATCTTACATTAGTATATACATGTGCTACAATTAACGAACCAACACTGACACATTATTATCAAGTAAATCTTATCATTTATTCAGATTTCCTTAGTTTTTACCTAAGGTCCTTTTCTGTTCCAGGATCCCCTTCAGGATAATGTGTTACATTTAGTAGCCACGTTTACTTGGGCTCTTCTTTGCTGTGACAGTTTCTCAGACTTTCTTTGTTGTCTGCCTTTTGGCTGCTGCTTCCCAGCGCTGAGAACAGTGCCTGCCATGTACCAGGTACTCAGAACACCTGCTGAGTATGTGTGAATGAATTAATAGCTTGCGTGAGAAATTACTTTGCATTTGTTTACCACTAACAATTTACAAAATGCATTTATTTATCTTACTCATTCCCTCTTCACAATCATGGGAGGTGAAAGCTAGGGGACTGTGTTATGCCCCATGAGACCTAAGGTTCAGAGGAGTGGGTGAACTCCCTCGGTGTGGGAAAGCTACCATGGCACTCTAGGCTCCCTGGTGATCCTATTCTTTCTATCCTTTCTGCTACCCCCGTGGAAGGATGGGCCTAGAAAGAAAATAACAATGGAGTTAATTTTATCTCAGGTGTGTGGGTAAATCAAATGCCAAAACCCTCCATAATCTTGACTGTAATACAATACAACAAAACTTGAATAAGTAAGTACAACATTCAATAGATACATGATAGATGATAGACAGGTATATTCATATTCATGACTGACTCTAAAATTTAAGTCAAAATGACTTTACAGATGTGCTTTCTCCACAAATACCTAAATTTATATTTGTTCAATGAATGTTTAATGAATCTGTATTGTATGTACATTATTAAGGTTTAAGTGGAAGATAAAACTTATTAGCCTAAGGTAAAAATTTTAAGAGGCACCATAGAAGAATTTCTGTAGCTTTGGTAAAACATGTTATACTTGTTAATCCTTGTAAAGGCAACAGTGAAGAGGGTATTAGTTATACAATTATTTAAATTCTGGTGTTATAGAACAATCAAATGCTTAAAAGATAGAAATCTAAATTCTAAGATTTTTATAGGAATGAATTATTTATAATAAATAATAGTATGGACTCTTATAGCTAGAAGGGACTTCTATAATTTAACCCTCTCACTTTAAAAGTGAGAATGCAAAAGCTGAAAGAGGTTGAGCAACTTCCCAAAGCAAACACCAGTTTGATGGTAAGAGGCAAGTCTTGATTTCAGGTATTTTAACTTCAATTCCAGTGTTCTTTCACTTTATCAAATTGTATGTCTAATACCTGAATCAAAAGAGTTTAAAGTGAGATGTGATTCTAATAATAAAACTGGCTCTTTAAGTGTTATCATTTCCTTATATAAAGTAATGGATCAATACTTTATGACAAGCAAATACTTTTTTTTATTAAGGTATCATTGATATACAATTTATGAAGGTTTCACATGAGCCACATTGTGGTTACTATATCCACCCATATTATCAAGTCCCCCCACACCCATCCCATTGCAGTCACTGTCTATCAGTGTAGTAAGATGGACATGCAAATACTTTAACTTCTACCTATCAAAACTATGTTGGATGAAAACGGGTATGGTTCCCAATTTTTTATGGAAAACTATAAAGGAGTAACATACCTCTGGCAATCAACAATTCTACTGAATTTTCATTCTAGACCTCATCAAAAGAAACCTTAGCAACCTTTGTGGATACTTCTGAAATAGAAAAAGTATTCCAGAATAACGAAGTATTTTAGATACCCAATCAATACTTGCCATATTTGAGTGACACGATGATTAAATATACCATTATAAATAAGCAGGAAATGTAAAGGGCTCTCTAGATGGTAAAGAATGGGTGGGACTTGACTCTACCATCCTCCTATATTGCAGGAATTTATAATGCAATAGTGTGGGGTAAATGGCAGAATTCCCAGAATTTGCCGCCTAGTCTTTGCCATTTACATATCAGTAGTGTTTACTGCTACGAATTCTGGGGCAAGGGGTGGAGAGAAAATGGCCATTCTTTCCTCCCCTCCATTCCTGGTATGTAATTGGTCTGGCATTTGCCAGTCACCAAGGACTTGCCATGGAGTTCCTGCTGGAATGGGCTGGCGGAGGAAGGAGAGCCTGAGCTGCAGTCAGAGGGGATACATGGTGCCAAGCCTGACAAGCAACTGTGAGAAATAAAGGTCTTTCTCTCAACCTACCCTTTCCCTTGACTTATTTCAGTTTCACCTGTTTCATAAGGGACTTACCCCTCGATGGGAACACCCTTCCCTTTGGAGCTACAAATAGCCAAGCCTATCTAAAGCTGGTGTTATTTTTCAGCTCCACCCAAGATGAATAATGCCTCCTGACCTGACTAAAAAAGCTTATTTGGAGGCAAATGCTATAGTTCAAATTGTTATGCAGCATTTGATGATGGTCTATTGATTCAGGAAAGGAGATAGGGGAAGATTGCTGTTGTTAACAAATTAAGTTACTTCAGACCTCTGACTAAGCAGGTTAATGAAAACCAATATGTCCAACAGAGATGATAACCTGAACATAAAATAAAGAGGCCCACAAAGAAAAAGTTTTATAAGACTCCCGGTGGGGTGATGTCCCAGCTTTATTTTATCCTATCAGCCAGGTGAACATGAAGGACTATCAGGAGAGCCTGGGTCATAACTAGGGGAAGGCAAACTCTCAGTCATATAAGGAAGCATCAGCTATCAATAGTTATGCTATGACGTGCATTCCTATTTAATGAACTGATTTATTTGTAGGTAATGTGTGTTATTTTTTCACTCTAACTTATAAACACAGCCACAGACTTGTTCATTTTTGTTAAGAAACTAAAAGTACAAGAAATATTAAAGTATTTCCTCAAGAACAGTTGAGCTGTCTACATACAGCCAAAGTCCTAAAGAACATGTGTGGTCAGATAAATTAGTCAGTCAGGGAGTCAACATTTATTGACTTTTCTTTATTTCTGTAGTTTGGGAAGTAGAAAGAAAGTCAGAGGATAGATATTGCTGACATGAAGTTTACAATTAACTCTTAGGTTATAAATTGGGGAGCCATCTCTCATGTGACTTTAAGGCAGACTAACTTTCCAATCTTTGCTTGTTGCAAGAATAAAATGAGAAGAGAGATTTGCTCTTATAAGAATCATAGCATAATGTTTAAGACCATAAGCTCTGGATTCAGACCAAACTATACCTAATGCTTGGCCAACATTTATTGGTCATGTGATATTGGGCAAGTGACTTAATCTTTCTATTTCTATGGCACCTGATATGTGTAAATGCTCTATAAATGATAGCTATTATTAGCAAAAATGACAGGTGAGATTTATTAAACAAAAAAAGAATCAGAGAATTATGTTTAAATACCAAGAAAATTTTGAGTTTGTTACTATAAATAAAAGCTTTCCAGGCTAATTATTATAAGAGAAAGAAGGAACTCTGTCATTCTCTATGAAAATTGTGATGCACATCTAACAGAGCTATGGAATACTATGGAGATACATAACAGAAGTACAAGGATGGATGCCCATGGCCCAGTATTTGAAATAGCAATGATTTAGAAAAAATTAAATTTCTGTAATTAAAAGGCATTATTGTTTTAAAAATTAATCATTTATCTTTTATAAAACCCCTATGGAGTAGGTACTATTGTCATTCCTACTTAACATATGGTCATGTAAAAGAATTATATTTATTTCTATGTAATATCCTGAAATGTTCAAGTAAAAATAAGAAAGACTCAATTTTGTACACACACACACACACACACACACACACACACAGACTGGATTTAAAAAAATAGTCCAACAATAGTTTTCTTACAAGAGACTTACTTTAAATATAAGGACACAGAAAAGCTGAAAGTAAAAGGATAGAAAAAGATATGACATTTGTATATTTGTATACAAAATATAAAAGTCAATTGTATACCAACAATAAAAAACATAGAAAATAAAGTATTGACAATGATATTACATACAAAAGAATAGAAAATATAAGTCCTTGGTAAAAAATCAAACAAAAAATATTTAAAAGTCCTATGGTAGAAAATACTAGGAATACAAGAAAATACTAGGAAACATTATTAACATCAATTAAAGAAGACTAAACAAATGGAGGCATATACGGTGTTGATAGAGTAGAACACTAAATAGTATAGGATGTCAATTCTCCTAAAACTGATCAATAGAGTTAATGCAATCTCAATCCCTATCCCAGCCAGTGTGTGTGTGTGTGTGTGTGTGTGTGTGTGCATAATTTCAAAAACTGATTCTAAAATGTATACAGAATGTAAAAGGTTAAGAAATAGCCAATACAATCTTGAGAAAGAACACAACCTGGAGACCTAAAGTACCAGACAGAGCAATGACTAATAAATTGGCATTGTTCAAGGAGAGACAATAAACTGACGGAACACACTAGAATTCAGAAACAGATCCAAACACATAGGGTCACCTGATGTTTGACAAAGCTGACATTACAGTGCAATGGGGAAAGGATGACAATTATTTTTTTCATTAAATGGTGCTGGGTCAATTGGATATCCATTTGGAAACAAATGAATGTTGAACCTTTTATCTCATACCATCCACAAAATTCAATTCTACTTGGATTGTAGATCTAAATGTGAAAGGTAAAAAAATAAAGCTTTTAGGAAAAAACTTAGGAGCATATGTCATGACCTTGGAATAGGCAAAGATTTCTTAAACAGGGCACAAAAAACTAATCATAAAAGAAAAAAAAGACAAATTGGATTACATTAAAATTAAGAACTTCTGGTCATCAAAACACACTATTAAGGGAGAGATAGGCAAGCCAAAGTGGGAGAAATTATTTGTACTACATATCAGACAAAGAATCCATACCCAGAATATAAAGGAATCCTACACAATAACAACGAAAAGCAAACAACCTAACATAAAAAATGGGTAAGACTGAATGACACCAAACAAAAGTTAACCAGCAGCCACAGGAAAACAGGAATGCAAACATGAAGTACAATGAGACACCTCTTCATGATCACCAGAAGGGCTGAACTTGAAATACAGGCAGTATCAAGAGCAGTGAGGATGGGGAGCACCTGAAATTAACTTACACCTCTTGGTGGAAATGTAAATCGGTGCAGTCAGCCTGAGAAACTATTTGGCAGTATCAAATGTAGCTGAATAAGTATATTCCTGTAAAAGCATTACTAACACTTTGTCCTGCTAACATAATGGAAAAGAACATATATCACTTACAGGGAAGACAAAATACTTTGCACCCTGAGATACTGAAAGAATAACAGTCCTACTGCGCAGTCTGGGGCTCAAAACAAGTGAAACCTTGAGCTGTGTCCTGTAAGCCTTGCCTGTCTTGCAAAACCAACTTTAGCTTTTGTGAGCCTGATATCTGAAAATAGGCCATGACCTTTGTGGATATAATAATCATGTGAGAAGTTGCTCTTTCCCACCATGAACAGATGAATTAACTAATGTAAACTTGGAAATCTTAAGGGATTTCTCCATTCAAATAACCTCTTAGTTTTTGTTTTTGTGAACCTTCTGAAGTCTGAATCCTTTGTACCACTTTGCAAACAAATGTCTTCAAATCAAGAAGTCTTCTTTTGACAGTCTTAAAACATAGTAATTTTGCTCATAGTTACATACCCAACAAAATGAATGTATATGTTTAACAGACATCTCTGACTGCTCATAAGAGAATATGAATAAATGAATTGAGGTATAAAATGCATAGAGTAGAATAAGTGAATTGTGGTTTATATATTAAGTGGAATACTTCACAATGTGAGAATGAACAAGCTATTGTAGCATTCAACAAAAACACCCTATCTCGCAAACATAATTTTGAGCAAAAGAGTCTAGGCACACAAAATACTTGCTTTCTGATTCCATTTATATAAAAGTTTAAAAAATGAAAATTTATCTATGGTGCTAGATGGCAGGATAATGAGATATGGTTACCCTTAGAGGTAAACAGAGATTAGCCTGAGAAGTGATTTGTATGTGCTGGTAGTATTCTTTCTTGACCACCTGCTGGTTACATGGATGGACTCACTTTATGAAAATTCATCAATGGTTACACTTAAGATCTGTGCATGTTTTTTGTAAGTCATACTTAAAATTAAGCCATACTTTAAAAAATGTCATACTTAAAAGTTAAGTTTTATTTTAAAATAGAAAAGGACATAGATTGTTGATGGGAAGACAAAGACATACGACATGACGTGTTGACATAGGAGCAGCTCAGTGCTGTTGAGGCTGACTGTGAGTGAGGTTGGTCTGCCTTGTGTAGAGAACAGAAGCTGTGTGTGTGAAAGAAAAATGAGTTGACCAGGTTTCTTAGAATCCTTCCTCAAATCCAGGAAGACTCTGGCCAGGCATGATGGGGATGGGTGTGGGGACTGGTGGTGGTCTGAAATAGGAGAAACAGAGAATTAAATTTCAACAAGAATGAGAAGGGACTTGGGTGTGTGTTGAGAGGAAGGCACAGGAGAGTCAGTGTGTTTGGTCATGGTTCTAGCCTTGCCTGGGGTTGATAAACAATAAATACATTTTCATCTGCATTCTTGTCCTTTCTAATCTGGCCTATGAATTAGCTGGTTAGCTGAACACATCTAAACATTTCAGGTATGTAATATATCCTTAAAAGATGGGTGTGGATGTAGCTGATGAAGCAGGTCAGACAACTGCAGGTTTATTTGCTAGAGTTTCCTGACCATAATATGCAAATGTATGAATCACCAAATACTATCTAGTACCTAAAGATTAGCTTCTATATACTCAGGCATTGGGAAAATAGAATAAAAAATAAGATGTTAGGTCCTCAAGAGAGCTAACAATATCCATGGAGATATGAGGCTAGCACATGTAAAACCACTGAGTAGGTATAAGAATGACATCCCAGTGTCTACCTTGTGTGAAGGACTGACACCCAAGCAAAGGATCTTGGCTATATGAAGGGACCATGCCTACAGCACCAGGAAACACCGGAAGAATTTTCTTTGACGATACCACTGGAACTGCATACATCTTCATGCTACAGTCATATTTAGACCATTCATGGCATCAAACAAAGGTTCTCACATAGGTGTGGGGATTATTTTCTAACATATCCAAGTAGGATACCACATGACCTTAAGCAATAAAACCTATGCATCACGGAACACTGATGATTCTAGATAATGGAACTCCTTTTGACCCACTCGTTCTGGCAGTTTTTATTTGACACGGAAGGTAACACTCTAGAGCCCTATAGGACATCCCTTGCTGATCATAACACAGAAAGAAGACATGCCCCCTCTTTCACTTGAAGTAAATCAAGTGAGCTGGCACAAGCTACAATAATCAAGACGGTGCCTAGGTACTGACTTTCCCACTCAAAACCAGCAAAGCAACTATCAGAAGTGGAGTCCAGACTTGATGTAAGCATCTGGGTTTTAGTGCCCTTAAACATCAGAGATTATGAAGATGGATTCATAACAGATATAAGGACCCCTAGAGATTTCCAGAAATATTTGGGAAGAGCCACCATGAGAGAAGACTGGACTCCCTGTCTGTGGAGGGGCTCAAAGCATCAAGATTGGAGGGATTCATATAATGCCATCTCATGCATTCCCTCAACAGATACTTACTGAGACTCTGTTCCCATACCAGGCATAATTCTAGTCCCTGGAGATATGACATTGAATAATACAGAGAAAAGACCTGTTTTCAAAGAGATTATATTCTAGTGAGAGAGAAAATATAAACTTGAAAATAATAGTAAGTTAAGGAAAAGGGCTCTAAAGGAAAAAATAAAATGTTAATGGCATGAGAGTTCCTAAATAGGATGGATGGGGTCCTTCAGCCAGGGCTGCTGGCCAGGCCACTCTGTGGCCCTAAGTGATGAAGGGATGCAGCAGTGAGAAGATGGTGGGGAGAGGCAACCGCACAGATTCGAGACTTGGTCATGCTGGTTACAGTAGTGCTGGGCAACTGACTGGACTTCTGGGTCGCTCCTGAATGTATAAACAACTGTTACCAAAAAGTTTCTGGAGAAGTCCTATAACCTCTGATGTATGCTAATGGATACACGGAGTAATTGTGCAAAGTCAGCATTGCCCTTACAATCCTTGTCTAAGGACAACCTATCCGAAGACACTCCCAAGCTCCACCCTGACAGGCACATGCAGAGCAAAAATAGTCCCTGAATCCTGCGTGTCTCTGCAGCTCTAACTGTGCATTAAGACAGCTTTACCAATGCAACCATACTGAATGTCATGATAGAGTCACGTTTCAGTGGAAAGGGCCTAGACCCATAGTTTCAAGACCTGAGTTCAGGTCTGGACTCTATCTGTCAAAAATTGAGTGAACTTAAGACAAGCTACCTAGTCTTTCTCAGGTTCTTCATCTGTAACTGGAAAGATGACACTAAAATCACAGAGTTACTACAATAATGACATGAGATCAGTACCTATAAAAATACTTTGCTCATTCCAAAACATAATGCAAATATTTGTCATCAGACTTTATTCTTCCTGAACCAAACCCATCCCTAACGTGCACTGATTATCCTTTTAAATAGTTGCTACAATAGATATATCCTTTGTATCTTCTCTTTCCCTATGAATTGCCAACCAAGAAGAGCTACCTGGCATCTTTAGATGAAGCACCTGCATCTGGCTTCTCCATAAGGGCAAATTAATTCTTGATTTTTTGGTTTAGGTGCTGTGTTTATCCATTGCATCGTGCACAAGTTTAGGGCATGATTCCATTCAGCCCTAGGCAGTTTGCATTAAAAATATTAGAGCCCCACCTCTGTTCATTCACCTCTGTTTCCGATGGAGCCTGTGGCCATTCTTGACTCATCATTCAAGTGTCTTCAAGTGAATGGGAGGAGGACTGCAGTAGGAATGTTCCTGTGACAGTGGCCAGTGAGCACGGCAGTTCTGTGTACTTACTCATAAACAGTCCGATGATGCATCATACTTTCCTGGTTGGCTAGTTTCCTATAAGTTTCTTTATTTTTTCTTTTTGAGAACATGTGAATTACTACTTTCCAAAAAATCAATCACAGAGCTACCTATCTCTGAAAGCAAGTATACATGGACAGTGCCGCCTTATAATGAACCTTGCTGTTTTTGGTATGAAATGATTTGAATGCAAAGAACAGAACCTCCACAGACTGTTTTAACCAAGTATGAGTAAACAGTGATTGCCAGGCCACATATGGCCTGCCCAGCTTTATAATAAGATTCATGACCTAATGTCAGAGCAAAAGGATTCCGCGCAGAGACAGTGCCCAGGGGCTCCACATCATTTATAAGGAAGCTAGGCACGTGCCTTTCAGCCAGGTGATACCAGGGCCATTCTACCAGAGTTGAGCTGTGACATCTCACTCTTATAAGAAATTATGGCATCTGGGATTGCCGTTCACCTGGTATATTATTTCCTATTGTTATTGTAAGAAATTACCACATATTTAGAAGCTTAAAACAACACAGACTTATTCTCTTACAGTTCTGAAGGTTAGAAGTTAAAAGTGAGTCTTAAAGGGCTAAAATTGAGACCTTGACAAAGCTTATACTTATACTGGATTCAGGGAATCAATTCCGTGGCTCTTCCAGCTTCTAAAGGCTGTGGCACTCCTTGGCTTGTAGCACATCATTACAACCTCAGCTTCTGTGGTCACACTGTCTTCTCCTGTTACTCACTTTCCTTCCTACCTCTCTCTAGGAAGGACTCTTACGGTTACACTGGGCCCACCAAGATAATTCAAGATAATCTCCCCATCTCAAGGTCCTTAATCATATCATCAAAGTCCCTTTTCCCGTATAAGGTAATATTCACAGAGTCTTGAGATTAGGATGCGGCCATCTCTGGGCACCATTATTCCCATTATTGGTTGCCTGGTTCAAGCTGCCCTGCCTCCATGGTACCATAGCCGAGGATGAGAGGGTATCTTCTAACCAGAGAGAGAAAAAAAGCTCAGACTGGCTTCATTTGACAGAAGGTAACCACATTTTCTTTCCTCTATTCCAATATCCTAACTAGTTCTTGATATGCATGCAATAGGAGCTCAGAATGACAAAGATTGCTGGTTGTCCCTCAATAGACAATGAACATTTTGTCTTTTATCAGTAGAATGTCCTGGTTCAGTTGAGTAAAAGGCAGTCACCATTAGGTGACTCAAGGTCTGGCTAATGGGAGCAGAGAGATATGTACAGCTTCTAGACTGTGCTCTCAGAATGAAAGAGTGAGCCCTTCTTCACTTTCTGCTGGCTGGAGTTAAGATGTGACAGTGGGAACTGAAACCTTTTGGACTGGACTGTAAGATGGAAATCACAAGCTACAGGCCGACACCGTGGAAGGAACCTGGATTTCATGGCGGAACTGTCCTGTCAGCCTAAGGCTATTTGTGCTCAGACCATTTACAATCAAATTAGAGAGCAATAAACTCCTCTCTTGCTTGGGCCTTTGTTACAGGAGCCAAACTCGTATCCTGATATAGTTTTCAACATATGAACTTGATCCTGGAACAATTCTCTTCACAGCTTTGCCAATAAATGGACATATGATCTTACGTAGATCACTTTGTCCCTCTGAACCTTAGTTCCTCTGACTGAACAATAGAAACGATAATAGTATGTACCACATGTGTTACAAATATTAAATGAGAGTGGACATGTGGCCATAATTTGTGAACTCTAAGGCACTTTACAAATATAAAGGTTGAAAGATTAAAATGTAATTTCTGCTTACTCCTCAAACATGCTTGGCTTTTTAACATTTTATTGTCTAAAAGGCTCTGCCAATTTTCTCATTGACTTTCATTTATTTAATAAGGTCAGCAACATAATTTGTAGAATATATATAAATTTGTTTTCTCCTAGGATTTAATAAAACTACGTTTATTTTGAATGGAAAAAAATGAGACCCATTAATTTTTATTTTTCTGAATTAGACTTTGTAATATTGCCTGTTCACCACAGTGTAGGGGAGGAAAACTAACCTTTTCCTTCTACCCTTATAAATTCTCAGCTGGGGCTCCTATTGCAGAAGATTAATAGGACAAAAGCATACAAAATTTTTATTGTAAGTTTTACATGACATGGGAACCCTCATAAGGTAGTGAGGACCCAATGACCCAGTTAGAGTCGAACTTTAATGTCCTGAGTTGAACAAAGAGAAGTAAACTATGAAAATGTGACAAAAGGGCTTGGTCCAGGGCAATTCACATGGAACAGGAATGAAAGATAAGGGTTAGTTTAACAAGGCTTGTTTGTGCAGATTTTTCTCTGCTTTGACTTCCCATCTTTGGTGATAAGAATCTTACCTTCCTCCTGGTATAGGATGGACATGTTCCATGTAGGGGTTTTAGCTCCTTGTTAGAGCAAAAATCTTACATCTGCTGTTTTTTAACTGCCCTTAGCTCAAAATAATCCATATGCCAAAGTGGCATATTTTGCTACCCTTCCTCAGGCTTAAACAATGTCTATTCCTCCATCGGTGACTATGTGTAAGAGAATATGGTTACCCAGTTGTGGATTTGGAATGAAAACTTGAAAAGCTGTGTGCGGGTTGGGGTTAGATTAGAGATCAAGTTACAAGAACTAGTACTGGATGCTCAGCATGGTAAATAACCAATCCTTTCCACACAAAGAAGCTTTAGAACACCCTGCCCAGGAAGCAGGGAGACAGCAGACTCTGATGTTCTCAATAACGCTTGTCATCCAGCTTCAGATCTCTGGACTCTGGATTAAGCCACAGTTTAAATTCTACATAAAGAAAGTGCTTATAGCAAAGTCTGAAGAACACAAATGGAGAAGGGTGCAGGCTGGCAAGCTGACACCTTCTCGGGTCCCAGTGGCCATTTGGGTCTGATCAGGGACTAGCACAGGCCGACCAAGGACTCTGCGAAGCCGTCGGGTTGGTGTTTTAATTGCTCTTTATCCTCCACGTTCATTCCTTCCATTTCTACCCTCCATGGTACCAGAGATGTAGCAGAATAAAATGAGTATTTCAGAACCAAAGAAAAAGGGTCATACTGAACTCTTACATTTTGGCATCAGCAGTTCTTAAATAAAAGTTTTTTCCAGTGTTTAATACGATGGGACAGCGAAGTGACTATATGGATCTTTTCTCTATCTCTTGCCCACACATGTAAGACTCATGTTTGCATTTTTTTTCTTTTCTTAACAAAAGTTCTTCATCGACAACTTTTACTATGTTTCTGTGAAGATTTAAAGACAATCCTTAATAAGGAATTGAATTTCAAATTTGCAACTCAGTGGTCACACAGAGCTTTCTTCTGTTCCTTTTGTGTTTGGTTTATATTGGGCACCTTTTGGGAGTTCTTACACATGCAAAGGGTTGTTCTTCTGGTTGAATAACAAACTGGTGCCACAAAACCACCTAGTACACTGTAATTACAAACTGGAAGCTCATAATTGGTACATGAACCACTTCCTTTATGAGTTGCTTGGCCTTATTCACAACTTTTCTCATTGGAAGGGCTGTGTCTTCTGGCTCTACCTTTAATAATGGTGATAATCATAATAACTGTAATAATGCAGCATTACTTTCTAATTACAAAGGAAATTTCTTCTAAAGGGCTGAAAGCCCTTTACAGACATTATCTCACTCATTCTCATTACCTCGCTGTGCTGCTTTTTGGTCACTAGCATGATCATAGTAACAAGACGGTCATGTTCCACTTCCAGTACTCTCATGGGGCCAGGGCAGCAAAGGGAAACTTCACACTTCCCAAAGCCTGGCAGAAACTTTCAAATATCGCCCCATAGCCCTTATTATGCAACTTTCGACATCAGTAATGAGATGCAAAGCATTACATGCCAGCTGCACCTTGATGGCAAAGAAACTTTTCATGGTTTTGTCAGATCTTTACAAGGTGCCCCTTCTAAGGACACAGGGCTCTGCAGTCCGCGTCAGCGGAGAGCCCTCAAACACACAAATTCACTGGAGTTGCTAATGACGTGCTGTTGCTGCTCTTTCACATCGCAGAGCCTGGTATACTGATCAGTCCTCCAAAACAGGGCTCAGCAAACTGTGACTCTCAGGTCAAACCTGGCTAAGAACGGTTTTTATGTTTTTAGTTACATGCCTAAAATGGTTATATAAGTCCCTGAATAATATCCTGGATTTTGCCTCTTGGATCCCAAAGTCTAAAATATTTACCAAGTGGCTCTTTAAAAGAATACCAACCCCACCCCATTCCAGAGATGAGGACACAGACACGGAGGCCTGGACAGTAGCAGGTGAGCAGAATGGATGATCCCTGGGCCTCTCAGTCACAGCTGGGAAAGATCCTGATGCTAAGATTCAGAAAGCACCTGAGAGAAAGGCATTTGGCACCTGGCTGTGATGTGCCAATGCTCTGTATGCTCATTTAATTTCTCAGTGAAGTTATTTCTTGGGTCTTAACTATACTTTTCCCAAAAAAGCTTACTCTGTATATCTCTAGTATGGCTGCACTGGGTAATATTTCTTTGTTTTCACTCAAGGTTCAGATCTTCAAGCCATTGTCCTGCCATACAACTGCCGAGATAGTCATACTTGTGTGTTTTTTTAACTATATGTATGTGTCTGGGCTGACTTTTTGTACTAGAAAAAAAGACGAAAAGCATAGTTATGACATACCTTAGAGATGTTTACTAGTCTTTTCAGCCAGTGAGTAAGCAATGGGTGTGGTAGTTTTGACTTATTCATGTTCACATGGTGTTTAGTTTTACTGTTTCTCAGCTTTGGATGAAGCCTTGGTCTAAGTTTAAGACATTTACTATTCAGAATCTTTTAGAAACAGAGTTTGATAAGACGCCCCAAGGAAAGGACAGCCTGGTTGGTAGGTCTCATCTCTGAAGCTCTCAAAGGACTGTTAAGACTGGTTGTTCTGCTTTTGAGGCTGACGCTGAGTGTTCTGGTTTCCAAGGTCCCTAGGTACCTCTCAGCTTGGCATTTAGGTTACTTTTCCCCTTCTTGTCCATTCCTTTCCATTATTTCCCATGCTGGACCAAAAATATGACAGAATAAAATGAGAATTTGGGAATGAGGTATAAATGGACACTTTTATATTCTGAGATCAGCTTTTGTTTAGAGAAAAGACTTTATAAATATGCAGTGCCATGGGAGAGTGGTTTTCAGGTCTGACTTTTGGGTCTTGTCTTCTGATGGCTGCACCATAAGTAGTTACTGAAGTTGATCTCTTACAATGAAGGAATAAATGCAAGGTTGAGCGCAGTTTCCTCAGGCACAGCTTTCTTAGTATGTGAGTGTGTCACAGCAACAAATTCAGTCCTACCTGTGAGCCTGTATAATGAATATCATGGAGAGACTTTACCTTGTCTTGTCTCCTCATAGGTTACAAAGCAGAAAGGATGAGATGATATGCAGCTGCTGAAGGAGTGGTGAACAGAGCAGACCCATCGTATGTGACTTTGAGAATCATGTTGGCCTAGTCACCAGTCATGGCATCCTGTAAACCAAGACAACAATTTTGATGGCAACAGATAACAGAAGACAAGCGACAAGTTGTAAAAATAATTTCTGGAAGTCAGTGTTAAAGTTCTGTTTGAAACTTTAAAAAATAACCTTTGCCATGACTTCTAAAGCACAGGCAACGAAATAAAAAATAGATAAACTGGACTTCATCAAAATTAAGAACTTTTGTTATTAACTATCAAGAAAGTGAAAAGACAACCTACAAAATGGTAAAAAAAATTTGCAAATCATGTATCTATCAAGGTATTAATATCCAGAATATATAAAGAAATCCTATAACTCAACAACCAAAACAAAAACAAAAAAACCAAATAACCCAATTTAAACTTAGGCAAAGAACTTGAATAGATATTTTTTGGAAGAAGATATACAAATGACCAATTAGCACATAATAAGATGTTCAATATCATTAGTCATTAGGGAAATGCTATCAAAACCATGGTAGACGTCACTTTATACCTACTAGGAAGGAAATAATAATATGATAAAAAGTCAGAAAATAATAAGTACTGGTGAGGATGTGTAGAAATTGGAACCCTTATGAACTGCTGGTGAGAATGCAAAAATGGTGCAGCCATTTTGAAAAACAGTTTGATGGTTCCTCTAAAAGTTAAACATAGAACTAGAATATCACCAGCAATTCCACTTCTAGGTATATATTCAAAAGAATTAAAAGCAGGGAACTGTATGCACACCAATGTTCATAGCAGAATTATTCAAAATATCCAAAAGGTGGAAGAGATTCAAGTGTTCATCAATGAATGGATAAACAAAATGTGATAGAAACATACAATGGAATACTATTCAACCATAAAAAGGAATGAAATTGTGATATATGCTACAACACGGATGGAACTTCAAACCATTGTGATTAATGAAATAAGCCAGACATGGGAGGACAAATATTGTATCATTCCACTTATATGGGTTACTTAGAGTAGGCAAATTCATAGAAACAGTAAGTAGAATAGTGGTCACCAGGATCTGGGAGGAAGGGAGAAGGAGAATTTACTGGTTAGCGGTTATAGTACCTTGGGGATGATGAAAAAATATTGGGCATAAATAGTGGTGATGGTTACACAACACTGCAAATGTATTTAATGCTACTGAACTGTATACTATAAAATGGTTAAAATGGTAAATGTATATTATCTGTATTTTACCACACTAAAAACAATTAAAGAAATAATCATTGCTATTCACTTCAATCCTTCATTTTTGCAAAAGAGCCAACTTTTTAATTCGTATTTTGGGCTTTTGTTCTCATCATTAGTAAGGTGGTTTTCTAAGTTGAACCTGACAGCAGAGCTGCCTGAAACAGCAGCTGTGACTCTGCGCTCCTCTCCAGGAACCGGAATCGTGTCTGTAGTTGTAATTTCAGCACATGTGGACTGAGCTTGTAATACGTGTATTACAGAGCAGAGCTACAATTCATCTTAGAACATCTCAGCAGGGCACCTTAATGAAATGACAATTGGTTGAAGACCTGGAATATTAAAAGTACCCAAGACTTTCAGAAGCCATATCTACTCTCATTTAGTTCCTTTAAGGGATAGGGTAAAATAATGTTCTCTGCCAAATAACAAGAAAGCTTATAGCAAATAGAGTAAAAATCCTTTAAATACATTTTTCAAGGATGCAGCTATTAAAATGTTTCATGAGAAAAGCTAAAAATATGAACCAAATTTCCAAGTTTGAGTATATCATATAGACACCTCCTGGCATAAAGTTCCTAATGAATAGACTAAGATATTGCTAAAAGTATTTAGATTCTCTTAAAATAAAATACTAGTAATTCCCTCCATGGAACAGATATTCTTGGTCAAGTCCTGTGTTAGACACAGAATATACATCTTTCATTTAATTCTGAGAACAATTTTATGAGGCAGGGTGGTAGTAAACTCACTTGACTTAGGATAAAACTGAGGCTCAGATATGATAAGTACATTGACTGGAGCTCATAGTAGACAAGGCTTCATTGTTATTAAGGCAAGATTATCATTTAATAGCAAAATTTTTTTTTACAATTTTATAATCCAATTTGTTTACAAAGGTTCTGTTTTTGTTTTAACAATTTTACAATCCCATTTTGCAATCATCACATTGATCAATACTACAAAGAGGAAAATAGCCAGGCAAGCTTCATTTTCTAGGCCCAACACAACAAAAAAGGCAACGTATTTCATGACAAGAATTCTAAATTCTTTCCTTGACTACACCTAAATCATACTGGATAATTTGAGATAGCCATTTCCTGTCTCAGTTTTCCTAAGAAAAATATCACTGAGTACCTACTTATTCCAAGTACTGTACTAGTCATTTTTACATGTATTATCTTATCTCACTGATGCAGCCTAATTTTTGTTATTTTCCTTTTGCAGAGCTAACAGACATGAAAGGTATGATAATGTACTGTGTAAAAAATCATGTGCCACTATTTACTGATAACATAACAAACTACTATGATATACAATTAACCAACAATATTCCTTGACTTTTTATTATATTAAATCTATTTATCATTAAAATTTTTTAAATATTTCAGAGTTAGAAAATTGTTTTCAAATTATTCAATGCATAATGTAAGTCACATATTGTTCTTGCCAATAAGTTTGACTAATATTTGGATAGGTTTTCAAAAAGTAGGTTGTTTGGAAATTTCCTAATATGCCTATGATTAGGTGACTTAGAAATGAAGGTAACCTATCAAGGCTATTCACTAAAGGCCAAAAATGTAGCAAAATTTTATGACTATCTACTCTTTAAGTCCATCTTGTGCTTTTTGTAGACCCATGATTTACTATGCAGCCAGAGATCTAGAAACAATTATTAGAATATTCTCACAATCCTGTGAATAGGTTGCAAATTTTACCTAGAGAACATGAGTTGATAATCCAGGTTTTAATAGTCTTATCTAACTACCATTAAGCCCTCACGTCTTTGCTGCATACCATGCAGCCAACACATACAGAAGCACTATTCTACAATCCATGCATTGTACCATATAATAATGCAGAACCATTTGCCTTAATCTGTCCTCATTACATACTTCCTTACTAATTCCCATTATTCCTGCTTCTCACTTTGTGACTCAGCTTAGCTCGTGCCCTTACCTTGGCTCTCATGCTTGCTCTGCAGCACTGCTTCTCCCGCTTCAAATTTCTTTTGCCTTTCCTACTATGACGTGAGTTCTCCCCTGCCGGGTCAATCTTCAGTCTCTCTGCATTAAGATCTGGTATGACCCATTTTAGTCCCTCGAACACTCTGATTTGGTATTTCCATAAATATAGCATTATTGCTGGATTTGTGTTGTCCTCTGAGCAGAATCTAGATGTGCTAAGTGTAATTAGGATGATATTATTAGGCCAAAGTTATCTTAAACTCAGTAACGTAAACTAAGCAACTTGTTATAAATCAGACACAAACTGTCCAAATATCTTCAAAGGGAAACAAATTATCTTTTATCATATTAGGTTACTTTTTCAATACACACATATGACAGATAAAGGGAAAAACTAGATTTTTGACGGCCATTGTGTTATCTGGAAGACCAGCTGAAAGATAATTGATCAGTATGGTCAAAGACCTGAGTATATGAGAGATCCCATATCCAAGAACTTAGCAGTCTTATAAATATTATCTTTACATCATGCTTGACACTGATGAAAGAAACCGAAGATGACAAATAAATGGAAAGATATACCATACTCATGGATTGGAAGAATTAATATTGTTAAAATATCCATACTACATTAAATGTCTATACTATATATAGCAATCTACAGATTAAATGAAATCCCTATCAAAATACCAATGGTATTTTTCACAGAACTAGAACAAATAATCTTAAAATGTGTGTAGAACCACAAAAAAAAAAAAAAAAAAAAAAACCCAATAGCCAAAGCAATCTTGAGAAAGAACAAAGCTGGAGGTATCATGCTCCAATTGCAAACTATACTACAAAGCTATAATAATCAAAAACAGTATAATACTGGCACAAAACCAGACACATAGATCAATGGAGCAGAATAGAGAGTCCAGAAATAGCCTATTTTATATAGTCAATTAATCTTCAACAAAGGAGGCAAGAACCACACTGGGGAGAAGAAAGTCTCTTCAATAAATGATGCTGGAAAATTTAGACAATTACATGCACAAGAATGAGCTTGGAACACTTTCTTATATCCTGTAGAAAAATAAACATAAAATGGATTAAACACTTAAATATAAGAGCATAAATCACAAAAATCCTAGGTGAAAACATAGGCAGTAAGTTCTTAGACATCAGCTTGAGCACTGTTTTTTGGATCCACCTCCTCAGGCAAGGGAAACAATAGCAAAAATAAATAAAACTGCATCAAAGCTTTTGCACATTGAGGGAAACCATCAACAATGTGGGAGAAGATATTTGAAAATTATATATCCAATAAGGGGTTAATATTTAAAATACATAAAGAACTTACACAATTCAATATCAAAAAAATCTAATTAAAAATGTGCAGAATAGTCAAAATGACTATTTTCAAAAAGATAAGAAATAATAAGTCTTGATAAGGATGTGGGAAAAGGGAACTCTTGTGCACTCTTGGTAGGAATGAAAAATGGGGCAGCCACAATGGAAAACAGTATGGAGATTCCTCAAAAAATTAATAATAAGAACTACCACACAACAAGCAATTCCACTTCTCAGAAAATAAAAACACTAATTTGAAAAGATATATGTGGCCCTATGCTCACTGCAGCATTATTTACAATAGTCAAGATCTGGAAGCAACCTGTGTCCATCAATAGGTGAATGGATAAAGATGTGATATATCTAGGTCTATCTAGATTTAGATTTAGATATATCTACATCCATATCTATGTCTATCTACACACACACACACACACACACACACACACACACACACACACATGTGTGATGGAGTATTACTCAGCCATAAGAAAGAAAGAAATCTTGCTATTTGTGACAATATGGATGAACCTAGAGGGTATTACTCTAAGCGAAATAAGTCAGACAGAGAAAGACAATATCATATGATTTCACTTATATGTGGAATCTAAGAAAGAAAACAAATGAACATATACCATGAAAAGTTCAGTGAAATGAAGGAAATTAAGGAACACAGTTTTGCATGTCTGGTCGGTACATAATAACTGAAGAAGCCCCTAACAGAACACTCAATTGCTCCCTCATCTGCATTATATTGCAAATGAGCTCAGACAACTTTGTATTTCAGTTACAAGTCTATGCATCTGTCTTCTGCAAAAGACTCAGCTTCTGAAGGACCTGGTCATGTTGGGCTTGCTTTATAATTTCTAGCACTAGCACACTGACAAGTACAATGCCAAGTCCTCAGTGTGTGTTTGTTGAATTAAATTTGACTGTCCTGAAATAATTCTGTATGGTCATACTTCTGCCTTCACATAGAATCTGAACATTTTAAATGTTGTAGCTGTTTTCCCCCTTGTTTGGAAGACTTACTTAATGACCAGGGCCAAGTATAAATTATTTCTAGAAATATACAGAGTTTTTTCCCCAAAAAATTCCCAGAAGGAAATATATTTAAAAATATGACAATTTAACTTTCCCCTTATTTAATAACAAAAACAGAAACCTCCATTCCACATTCTGATAAAGCTTACCTTCTTCGGATGTAAAAGGTTGAGAAGCATTTATACATGCAAATCAAATAATGGGTAATTGGACAACTGGTAGTCTAGACATCTCAGGTTGGTTAAGGGAAACAAAGCAACTTCATAATTTTGAGTGAAAGCCACACACATCTAGGTAATTTGAGGACACTGCAGGCCAAGTTTCAGATTCATAAGGGCTCAAGACCCTGCAAGTACAAGTGTCTCCAAAAGGAGAAAAGGACCACCACCAACAAAGTCAAAGGAGGTTGTACAAGTCTACACAAACAAAACAAATGTGCTCCCCACAGTTCTAGAAATATGACTACTTCATTTCTTTTCTTTATAATGTTTGTGAGCATCACAAAGCTAAAGTTAAATGAGGTGTCCTGAAAATGTACTTCTTTGAAAATAATGTTAAGTCAAACTTATTAACATGATAGAGGACTATAATTGTCCAAAGTGGTAACCTACAGTTCATATTAACAGAACAGAGACTGAAATTTTATGTAAAAATTATATATATATGGAAACTAGCAACAAAGAAAAAAATAAAGAATAGAAAATAAAAAGGATAGTCCCAATTTTTAATAGAAATATCCTCTAATTAGCAGTCAGTAATTTGGGATTTCGGTAGCATGCTCTGGAATGTGTAACGTTACACTCACTTTGGCTGTTGCTCTCCACCCCTTTTCTAGGCTTTGTGTTTTACTCATTCCGGCTTCTTTCTCCACCCTCTCTTTTGTATATTTCTTTTCTATCTCTTCCGTGAGCTAACTCCTATTTTGTATTTCGGTTCATTCACATCCCATTGTGTAGTCAAAACAGAGAGACAAATACTCCAAAGAGTTTCTACCATGTTCAAGATAATTCATTCAGTCTCAGTGCAAATTTTAGTATTCATCCTCAGCATTAAGTAGCTGATTTTGTTGTAAAAGTCAGACAAGGATTTTAGTCAATGAATAAAATATGCAAGAGGATCATGCCCAGATAGACTGGAAAACTAGAGCAATACCAACAAAATTTTGATTAGGTAATAAGGACACATATAGGAACTATATATTTTTCTCCTCATGAAAATATGTATTCTTTTGGAAATTTAGAAAATACAGAGAAATACAAGGAAGGAAATTAAAATCACCTGTAATCCTGTTGCAAAAAATATAATCAGTCCTCATCCTTTGCTATATTTCCTTCCAACCATTTTCTTATACTCTATATTCATATATATGTAGAAATATCTATATTTCTTCCCAATCTTTTTCTTATATGTTCATATACATTTTTAAACACACACATTAAAATTAAAATTCAAAGTCTACTCTGTAAACTTTGTACACATATACTTAACTGTATATTTAAATATATAAAATTTTATAGACTAAGCAATTTTTTAAACATTCCAGCATAATTTGGGTTAACAAATTAGATTTTTTAAAAAGAAGCAAAATAAAATGTACTTCCCAAGAAATTTGCTACATATCCTCAAAATAAAGATGTATCACTGTGACTAGTTGGGAAGGTACAGCATGGATCTAGAATGTTTCTAACGAGATTAAGACCAGGAGTTTGATTCCTGAATGGAGAAATTTAGCATCACACCTAGAAAAGCTCTATTCCATGGCCCCAGAACTCTCCTGAACCCCAAATAGTGACATCATACATACAAACCATGGCTCAAGAGATGGTATCCAGACACTGTGCATAGGGGTGAGATCCAGCCTTTCATAAGCCTCTCTGGGCACCAAAGCTCTTCATTTAGAGTAAGAATTTTTCCCATCCTGCAGAATTACTATTCCACACAATGCACTTTAAGAAATGCTGGCCATAGTATTTAAACTTTCCAGTGTGGTATCATATGAGGAACTCTGTGGTCTGGCTCCATGTAATTTTAGAAACATAAAGGGAAAAAGCCTAGATTCTAGAGTAGATAAATTTGAGTTTGAATTCTTAACTTTATAAACTTCATTTTTCCCATCTATAAAAGAGATTAATAACAACACTTTGCATGTAGTTGTGAGGATCAGAAACAATATGAATATTGACTCATCATATTAGCCTCTCAATAAAGGGTAGACATCTTCATTATTATTGTTGTTGCCTTTTTCACTGCATTTACTCTATTCCCCACATAATTCCTCTCCTCAATCCCAGTGATTCCCAACAGGCATGCTGACAAGTGTCATGGAATGTAAGCACATATCCCAAAAGAAATTGGAACTTCGATTTAATGCCTGGGGAATAAAATCCTGGCCTTGAGAACATGAAGCCAGGCCAAGTTGTTTAGTTATTCTTAATTAATAATTCTAAGGTGAAACTCAGGAATTTACATTTTAAAGGCACTAATAGATTCTGATGCATATGATCCATAAATCACACTTTGAGAAACAAATCCGAAAGTCATTTTCTAGTGTCAATTTAAAAAATGTCAAAAAGTATCTAACTGAATCATAAAACACATTTTAAAACTTGGAGAAAAAAGCCACATGTACACACAGACACATTCCTACGTTTCTTTTTTTTTTTTAAGTTATTATTGATATACAATCTTATGAAGGTTTCACATGAACCACATTGTGGTTACTACATTCACCCATATTATCAAGTTCCCCCAACACACTCCATTGCAGTCACTGTCCATCAGTGTAGTAAGTTGCCAAAGAGTCCCACCTGTCTTCTCTGTGCTATACTGCCTTCCCCGTGACCCCCCCCCTACATCATATGTGCTAATCATAATACCCCTTAATCCCCTTCTCCCTCCCTCCCCATCCACTCTCCTGACCCCATTTCCCTTTGGTAATCACTCGTCTCTTCTTGGAGTCTGAGAGCCTGCTGCTGTTTTTTTCTTTCAGTTTTGCTTTGCTGTTACACTCCACAAATGAGTGAAATCATTCAGTACTTGTCTTTCTCTGCCTGGCTTATTTCACTGAGCATAATACCCTCTAGCTCCATCCATGTTGTTGCAAATGGAAGGATTTGTTTTCTTCTTATGGCTGAGTAATATTCCATTGTGTATATGTACCACCTCTTCTTCATCCATTCATCTACTGATGGACACTTAGGTTGCTTCCATATCTTGGCTATTGTAACTAGTGCTGTGATAAACTTCAGGGTGCTTATGTCTTTTGAAACTGTGATCTTGTTTTCTTTGGGTAAATTCCTAGGAGTGGAATTCTTGGGTCAAATGGTATTTCTATTTTTAGTTTTTTGAGGAATCTCCATATTGCTTTCCACAAAGTTTGAACTAATTTACATTCCCACCAACAGTGTAGGAGGGTTCCCCTTTCTCTGCATCCTTGCCAGCATTTGTTATTCCTTGCTTTTGGATGTTGGCCATCCTAATTGGTGTGAGGTGATATCTCACTGTGGTTTTAATTTGCACTTTCCTGATAATAAGCGATGTGGGGTATCTTTTCATATGCCTCTTAGCCATCAGAATTTCTTCTTTGGAGAAGTGTCTGTTCATATCTTCCATCCATTTTTTATCAGGTTATTTGTTTTTTAGGTGTTTTGGGGTGTCAGTTCTTCATATATTTTAGATGTTAACCCCTTATCAGATATGTCATTTGTGAATATATTTTCCCATACTGTAGGATGCCCTTTTGTTCTACTGATGGTGTCCTTTGCTGTACAGAATCTTTTTAGTTTGATGTGGGCCTACTGGTTTATTTTTGCTTTTATTTCCCTTGCTTGAGGAAATGTGTTCATGAAAAAGTTGCTCATATTTATATTCAAGAGAGTTTTGCTTATGTTTTCTTCTGAGAGTTTGATGGTTTCATTACTTGCATTCAGGTCTTTGATCCATTTCAAGTTTACTTTTGCATATGGAGTTAGACACTAATCCAGTTTCATTCTCTTGCAGGTAGCTGTCCCGTTTTGCCAATACCAGTTGTTGAAGAGGCTGTCATTTCCCCACTGTATAACCATGTCTCCTTTATCATATATTAATTGACAATACATGTGTGGGTTTATATCTGGGCTTTCTATTCTGTTCCATTCATCTATGGGTCTGTTCTTCTGCCAGTACCAAATTGCCTTGATTATTGTGGCTTTGTAGTAGAGCTTGAAGGCGGGGAGCATAATCCCCCCAGCTTTATTCTTCCTTCTCAGGATCACTTTGGCTATTCAGAGTCTTCTGTGGTCCATATGAATTTTAGAACGACTTGTTCTAGTTCGTTGAAGAATGCTGTTGGTATTTTGATAGGGATTGCACTGAATCTGTAGATTTCTTTAGGCAGGATGGCCATTTTGACAATATTAATTCTTCCTATCCATGAGCACAGGATGTGTTTCCATTTAATGGTGTCTTCTTTAATTTCTCTCATGAGTGTCTTGTAGATTTCAGGGTATAGGTTTTTTAAACCCTTGGTTAGGTTTATTCCTAGGTATTTTATTCTTTCTGATGCAGTTGTGAATGGAATTGTTTTCCTGATTTCTCTTTCTACTAGTTCATCATAAGTATATAGGAATGCAACAGAATTCTGTGTATTGATTTTGTATCCTGCAACTTTGCTGAGTTCCGTTATTAGTTCTAGTAGTTTTGGGGTGTATTCCTTAGGGTTTTTTTTTTATGTACAATATCATATCATCTCCAAACAGGGACAGTTTGACTTCTTCCTTACCAATCTGGATGTCTTTTATTTTCTTGTGTTGTCTGATTGCCATGGCTAGGACCTCCAGTACTATGTTGAATAGAAGTGTGGAGAGTGGGCATCCTTGTCTTGTTTCTGATCTTAAAGGAAAAGCTTTCAGCTTTTCACTGTTAAGGATGATGTTGGCTGTGGGTTTGTCGTATATGGCCTTTATTTTGTTGAGGTACTTGCCCTCTATACACATTTTCTTGATAGTTTTTATCATGAATGGATGTTGAATTTTCTCCAATGCATCTATTGCGATGATCATGTGGTTTCTGTCCTTCTTTTTGTTGATGTGGTATATGATGTTGATGGATTTTTGGATTTTGTACCATCCTTGCATCCCTGGAATAAATCCCACTTGATCATGATGGATGATCTTTTTGATGTATTTTTAAATTCAGTTTGCTAATATTTTGTTGAGTATTTTTGCACCTATGTTCATCAGGTATATTGGTCTGTAATTTTCTTTTTTTTGTGGTGTCTTTGCCTGGTTTTGGTATTAGAGTGATGCTGGCCTCATAGAATGAGTTTGGAAGTATTCCCTCCTCTTCCACTTTTTGGAAAACTTTGAGGATGGGGATTAGATCTTCTCTAAATAGTGATAAAACTCAGCAGTGAAGCCATCTGGGACAGGGATTTTGTTCTTAGTAGTTTTTTGATTACCGATTCAATTTCATTGCTGGTAATTGGTCTGTTCAGATTTTCTCTTTCTTTCTGGGTTAGTGTTGGAAGGTTGTATTTTTCTAGAAAGTTGTCCGTTTCTTTTAGATTACCCAATTTGCTAGCATATAATTTTTCATAGTATTCTCTAATTTAAATTCTTTATATTTCTGTGGTATCCATAGTGATTTTTCCTTTCTCATTTATGATTCTGTTTATGTGTGTAGATTCTAATTTTTTCTTGATAAGTCTGTCTATGGGTTTATCTATTGTGTTTATGTTCTCAAAGAACCAGCTACTGGTTTCATCAATTCTTTCTATTGTTTTATTCTTCTCAATTTTATTTATTTCTGCTCTGATCTTTATTATATCCCTCCTACTACTGACTTTAGGCTTCATCTGTTTTTTTTCTAGTTTCATTAATTGTGAGTTTAACTGTTCATTAGATTGTTCTTCTTTCTTGAGATAAACCTGTATTGCTATACACTTTCCTCTTAGAACCTGCCTTCACTGTGTCCCACAGAAGTTGAGGTGTTGTTTTCATTTGTCTCCATATATTACTTGATCTCTGTTTTTATTTGGTCATTGATCCATTGATTATTTAAGAGCATGTTGTAAGCCTCTGTGTATTTGTGGGCTTTTTTATTTTCCCTGCACAATTTATTTCTAGTTTCACACCTTTGTGGTCTGAGAAGTTGGTTGGTACTATTTCAATACTTCTGAATTTACTGAGGCTCTTTTTGTGGCCTAGTATGTGATCTATTCTGTATATGTTTCATGCGCACTTGAGAAGAATGTGTACCCTGTTGCTTTTGGGTGGAGTGTTCTGTAGATGTCCGTTAGGCCCATCTGTTCTAATGTGTTGCTCAGTGCCTCTGTGTCCTTACTTATTTTCTGTCTGGTTGATCCTTTGGAGTGAGTGCTGTGCTGAAGTCTCCTAAAATGAATGCATTGCATTCTACTTCCTCCTTTAATTCTGTTAGTATTTGTTTCACATATGTAGGGTGCATAGATATTTTTAATGGTTATGTCCTCTTGTTGGACTGACCCCTTTATCATTATGCAATGTCCTTCTTTGTCTCGTTACTTTCCCTGTTTTGAAATCTACTTTGTCTGATACAAGTACTGCAACTCCTGCTTTTTTTCTCCCTACTATTTGCATGAAATATCTTTTACCACCGTTTCACTTTTAGTCTGTGTGTGTCTTTAGGTTTGAAGTGAGGCTCTTGTAGGCACATCCCTATGTTTCCAGCATTGGGAACTAAAACTATGACTCCTAAACACTCAAAACATTCCTGCCATCCTTTCTCAGCAAATGGCAATAAAGTTAAATGGACTGGATTCATATTCAAAATTCCTATGTTGGAGCTGTAATTTTTATTGTAACTGTATGAATGAGTTGTGTCCCTCCCCTGAAATGTATATGCTGAAGCCCTAATTCTACTACGTGTAGTGGAGATAGGAACTTTGAAGAGGTAATTAAGGTTAAATGAGGTCGTAAGGGTGAGCAATACATTGCTAATACAATAGGACCGACCTCCATATAAGAAGTGCAGAGACACCAACCACACACAAGGAAAGGCCAAGTGAGGAGGCAGCTGACTGCAAGGTAGGAAGAAAGTCTCAGCAGGAGATAATCCTGCTGGCACCTTGATGTTAGAATGCAGGCTCCAACTGTGAAAAAATTAATTTCTGTTGTGTAATCCACCCAGTTTGTGGTATTTTGTTTGGCTGCCTGAGATATTACCTCCACCATTCTAAAAACTAAGAATATATCTATGGCCTGGCGATAGTGTCTAGTAATGAGAATTACTGATGCGTACACAATCATTTGTCTCTGAAAGAAAATTCCTATGAAAAAGATGTTTTCATAGGTCTTCACCAATGGAGGAATTTTTTTTTTTAATAATGTTCTGATTTCAGTCTGGTACTTAAATACACTGAAAATTCCTGATAAAATTGTGTAATTAAAAAAAAAAGTTGAACAAACTGAAAAACAACTCTTCTTGGATCCATCAGAGAAGTGAAATCATAGGGCATATTAGAGAGACAGACCGGTGAACACAAAAAAAATCACAATTTTCCAAAGTAGAAGCCTAGACACAGAAAGCACTGTAAGAACCAGTACTGACCTAGGAAAACCTGAACTGTGATTGAGGCATTGCTGGGGGCTCAGTGTGGACAAGTCTGGCAGCTAAAATTTCCACAGGGGTCCAGTCATACAGTAGCCCCCACACTTTTGTAATTTTACCTCCAGGAGCTCTACCAGGTTCTCACAGTAAATATTAAGAAAAAAATATCCCCGTGCAAAAAGTAACCATTCTGAAATATTATTCTTAACAAATCCTGCCCTCAAGAGAAACTGTTTGATCAGATCCTAACCTCAACATTTTATCAGAGCTTAACCAACCTGAGGGAAGGGAAATACCCAGGTCGAACCTCCTCTAGCCATCCTGTCCCTCTTAAGTGAGGAGAAAACTGAGAAACACGTGTGAAGGCCATACCCAGAGGCACAGGCACCCTAAAAGCCTGAGGTCTAATCAGAGGATTCCAGAACACTTCCCCCCCACACACACCTCACCACAACATCACCAAAGACCTATTTTGTTCTTTTATCTACTATATTATGTTTGGCTTTCAACAAAAATTAAGCCTACTGAAAAGCAAAAAAACAGTTTATAGAGACAGAGTAACCATTAGAGGTAGATTCAGATATAGCAAGGATATTGGAATTATCAGACTGGAAATTTAAAACAATTATGATGAATATGATAAGATCTCTAATGGATAAAGTAGAAGGCATGCAAGAACAATGGGCAATGTAAACAAAGATGGAAATTCTAAGAAAGAATCAAAACAAGAAGCTAGAGACAAAAGTAAGAATGCCTTTGATGGGCTGATCAGTAAGTAAATAGATACAGCTGACAAAAAGATCTCTGAGCATGAGGCTATGTCAATGGAACTTCCAAACCTGAAAATCAAAGAAAAAAAAAAGACTGAAAAAAAGAGAATATCCAAATACTGTGGGACCATTACAAAAGGTGTAACATATACAGAATGGGAGAAGAGCGAAAGGAGCAGAAGAAATAATTGCAGCAATAATGACTGAGAATTTCCCTAAATTAATGTCAGATGCCAATATACAGATCCAAGAAACTCAAGAGAACACTAAGTGGGAAAAATTAAAAAAAGAAAAAAAAGACATCTAGGCCTATCATATTTAAACTGAAGAAAATCAAAAATAAAGACAAAAACCTTGAAAAAAACCAGTGGTGGGGAAAAAACACTTTAGCTACAGAAAAGAGTTAAGAACTATGTGAATTTCTCCTCAGAAACCATGCAAGAAAAAAGAAAGTGAAATGAAATATTTTAAGTTTTAAGAGGAAAAAAACCCCTCTAACCAAGAATTCTATATCCTGTGAAATTATCCCACAAATGTGAGGGGAAATAAGACTTTCTCATACAAATAAAATTTAGGGAATTTGCTGCCAGTAGACCTGCCTTGCAAGAAATTGTAAAAAAAAAATTCTCCAGAGGAGAATAATATAGGTCAGAAGCTTGGACCTATCTTTTTTTTAAAATAAGAAGAGCATTACAGAAGGAATAACTCAAGATAAAATAAAACCTCTTATTTTTCTTATTCTTAATTGATCTAACAGATAACAATTTGTTCAAAATAATAATAGCAACAATGCATTTGATAATTACGTGTAGGTGAAATGAATATCAACAATGTTAGGAACATTTTATTATTATAAGGCACCTGTACTGCCCTTGAAGCAGTGTAGTATTATTTGAAAGCAGACTTGGGCTAGTTGTAAATGTATATTGTAAACTCCAGACAACAACTGGAAAAAGTGAAAAAGGAAGTATACTTGACATATTAAGAAAGGAAAGAAAAGAGAATCATATAAAATGTTCAACTAAAAACCATGGAAGATAGAAAAAGAATGGACAACTAAAACAGGAACAAAGAACAAGGGCAACAAGGAAACAGTAACAAATATGAAAAGTGTTAACCCAGCTAGCAACTTTATTCACAAGTGCCAAATGGGATAGCAACCAAGACACCCTTTGGTAGGCAAATGGATAAATAAACTGTGGTACATCCAGACAATGGAATATTATTCAGCACTAAAAAGAAATGAACTCTCAAGCTATGAAAAGACATAGAAGAACATGAAATGCATATTATTAAGTGAAAGAATTCAGTCTTAAAAGGCTACATATTATATGATTCCAATTACATGACATGCTGTAAAAGACAAAACTATGGAGACAGTAAAAAGATGAGTAGTTGCCAGAGGTTATGGGAGGAAGGGAGGAGCACAGAGGTTTTTTTAGGGCAGTGAAAATACTCTAGATTAGGTACTGTCCATGGAGAGATGTCTGAAAGGCTTTTGCAAATTCATGTTTGATGCACAAAATAACTTGGTCAGAGACAGTGATGTGCTGAAGCATGTAGCAAGCTTGCTGGATTTGATTGTTAAATATTCAGGAATTTTGTGTGCTGGTTGTTAAAACATTACAGCTTGAAACCAGCCAAAGTGAGAATATTTATACCATAGAAATTGGCATGTTTTGTTGTTGTTATTTCCCTCTTCAAGTAGTTTACCAGCATGTCACTGGTTAGAGATAAAATTTGAGAGCAATAAAAGTGAAAGTAATGGACGTGGTTATTTTTTCTACATAGTTACCATTTTGAGGTAGGGCCATTCTGCAGGGCTATCCCAGTCTCAGGGTTCCCACAGAATAGTCTGAACCCTCTGTTGCAACTGCCTTACAGTTTAACTTCTCCTCTTCTCATTCCTGTGTCCCTTTTCCTTCACAGCTGTTACTCCTGATGGCATTCCCCAGTAAACACTCATATAAATCTCAGAGTCTTGGAGCCTGTTTGCTGGGAAACCCAGCCTATGACAGAAAGTGAGGGGGCTTCTGGAATCCAAGCCCACCTAACAAATAACCATGTGCAGACAAGGAAGGTAATGTCTTAAGTGTGAATTGAAATCCCCAGGTCAGGAGGCAAGGAAGCCAGGATAGAAAGAGTAGAAAGTGAAAAAGCAATAAAGAATCCAATACTTGAATGGAGTTTTTCAGCTTTGTCTCCCAGTGGAGAATGCTGAGGTGGCTTACAAGCTACAGAAAAAACAAACTGAAAAGCTGGGCCAGAATGTAAGAGAGAGATTTCCAGAACAACATCCTTCCCTTTATCCCAAAGAAAATCCTCCACATTTCCACTAACCTAGATTAGAACTTCCCATTCAACAAGACAGAGAGGTACAGTACTTTTTCAAAAATAATAAAATTAATTTTTTTTCTGATTATAAAAGTTATATGCAATCATCTATATGAAAATTCAAACAATACACAGAATCACAGAGGTTATCACTCCAAATCCATCCATAAGAGATATATCTATTGTTTGCATTTTAGTGGTCATCCTTCCAGATGATCTCAACAATATGTCCTGGCTTCTACAAATATAGAGCAAGATAAACATTTTAAACATATGCATAAGTTTCAATGGCATTTACAAATCATAATTTATTTTTAATTGTCAATGAAAACAATTTGATTTTTTTCCATAAGCGAGACTGCAGTGAATAACCATGTTTGCACATCTAGGTACACTTGTTGAATTATCTTTTCTGAATAAGTTCCTTAAAGAATTATTGCTAAGTCAAAGAAAATACACATTTAAATTTTAGATTGATATTGAGAAAAATAATCCTTTCACAAGCTTGTCAAATGGCACTGAGAAAATTTAACCTGGCATAGATATGAGTTCAAATGGATAGATTTTCCACACTCTTAACCCCTTTGGGTTATCTGGCCAGTATGAAGTCTCTGATGAAGGCTGTGCCATGAAACTGACCACCATTTACTCTGCAAGTAAATTTCTCTCTACAGTGCATTTGTCAATATTCCAAAAGTCCTTTCTTCCTACCCAGAGCTCATTCAATTATCAAAGTCAAGTTAATGTAGAAGATGTAAATGCCAAAATATCAGCATCAATCTGAAAATAGCCTCACAGGAGTTGTCTTAGCCTCTTCTGAAGTGTCTCTACTCATAACTGCTTGTGAACGTAATATGTGTCTTAGTCAACTTGGGCTGCTACAAGAAAACACCACAGGCTATTTTTTTTATGTTTCTGGAAGCTGGGAAGTCCCAGCTCGAGGTGTGGGTAGGTCCAGTATCTGTAAGTTCAAGACCGAAACAGTGTCAGACCCAGTGTCATCTGCAGATGGCCATCTTCTCCTTGTGCCCACCCGCGATAGACAGGATGAGCGAGCTCTCTCCCACTTCTTACAAGGACACTAGCCTCATCATGGCGCACCACTCTCACGATTCTGCCGAAGGCCCCACTGCCCAATTCCATCACATTAGGGATTCAACATTTGAATTGGGGGTGAGGGGTACAAACATTCAGTCCATAACAATATGTTCCAAATACTTGCTTTAGGTAATTAGAGTTTTAAAATTAGTAAATTGCAGCCCCCCTGCCAACCACCCAATATTTCATTTTCAACATCTTACCAGCATCTCTACCTGGATGTTTTATGGACTTTTTGGACCAAATCAAAAATAAGAATAATAATAAATAATAATTCTTGAGTGCGCTATATGTATCAGGTGCCGGCACAGAAACTCATTATTACTCTCATCTTCACAGCCAGTGGCATGGCAAGAATTATTATCTCATTGTTATAGAAGAGAAAACAAGTTCTTGAATAAATCATCTGCCACCACCCAACTGGGAAATGAAGGGAAGAGGAACTCTCATTATTAAAAGCCCACCATATTCTAGTTGTTTCACATACTTTTATTTTTCAGTGATCCTCAGAGTAGCCCTGTGAGGTAGGTGGCCCTCTCTAATGTATAGGTGGAGAAATACGCTTAAAGAGTTTTCTACTCTTTCCCTCTGTTTTCTCACACCTAAGACAGAGTTCAGAGCACACAGTAGGCATGAATGAATAAATACATGAGTAGCAGTGCCCCCCCCACAAACCGTGGGCTTCCATAGAAATACAGAATAGACGCTTGTCTCACCAAAATTCTTATTTCCTTCCAGAAAAATCTCTTAAGTGTTGAGGTATAAGAAACAAAAGTAAAACTTAAAAAAACAAGTGATCATTTCCAGTCATTTTCAGATGTCCATCAGCTCTCTCTGAAAGCAACCTCCTTGGTAAAGAATTACAATGGCATCATACTGATGGTGGGAGGGGGTGTAAACATAGTAAACATATTACCCTAGTACATAGTTTCCTCTCGAATTTAACCCTAAAATAATTACATGTTATTTACAAATTTCAAGATGTTATCTCACTGTATCATGGTCCCATAATAAAGATGAATGTTTAAAAGAAGATGAATAAGACAAATAATTTCAAGGCCAAATATGTGTCACTTGCAGATTAAATTTGCAAATCTATTCATTTAGTATGCTCAATTGGGAAGATGGGAGATACAGAGTTAGTCCCCTAAGTGACCTTTTCCTGAGAAATAATTAATTGGCATGTGCTGTGCTTTGTTAAAGAAAGCAAACACCCTTCATGAATACGAATTTAATGCCTTTTGAAGCAAGTAGATCTAGATTACTTTTAACCCACCTTTCCCTTCTTTTTGGACTCTGTATTTTTGAGAAACCTAACAAAATTCAAAATACTCTATAAGTTTTCACCAACAAACGAAAAGCTTCTATGCTTGGGCTTCCATAAACAATTATTGAAGGGGTGACCACAGTATACAGCTCATGTGCAAGGTGTTCAGAATGTGTCGGAAATGAAATGAGCAATGTCTGAAACACACATGATTCACCACCTCCATTCACAGAAGCCAGAGACAGAGCTACAGACAAAACTAGATGTTTAGTTTCTACAATAGCCAAAGGAAACAGAAATCCTATTGATACTTAATGCAGAATACAAACAAGGGAGAGGGGGTATTCCACCTGCCTGTCTTTCCCTTCCTTTCTCCCTGAGGAGCAAAATGCAAAGCCTGAAAGTCAGGGCATGTTTGGGAGTCTGTGACGGCAAACACAACAACCTGGAAGCCTCTAACTCTTAAACTGCGTGTGTGTGCGCGCACGTGTGTGCACCGTGTGTGTGTGTAATTAGGGTACTTAGAAGGGCTGTGCTGTCTCCAAACATTGTGGGAAAGCTCTTGATGTGTGGGAAGTTTTAAAGCTGAGGAAGTCTACAAAAACAACTTCTAAACTGTCCACAAAGAAGCTGTAGGGGAGAAAAAGAATGAGAAGAAAGGAGAGGGATAGGGAGAGAAAGAGAGAAAAGGGGGACGGGAATACGAAGGGGACAGAGAGAGGAAAAGAGAGAAGAAAATTAATTTTCACGGAGTTTATTAAGTAAGGCAAAAGGCTTGGAAGTTATTATTTTCCCAAACTATTCAAGATAAATGAGTCTATCACCCGATGAAGGAGAGAGGGAGAGAAGGTAAGCAAAATGGGAGAGAGAATAGATCTATCCATTTTAAAGTTAATCAGTATCCATGGTGATGTATTTCTCCAAAATAATAAAATGGATTAAGCAGGAGCTAAAGGAATGAGGAGGGCAGCCATGTTATACCCCCTCCGATTCAGCTGAAATGTACATAACAGAAGAAAGGGCCTCTGGCGAGTAGCCACAGGAAGAGCACCTGGAAGATTAAAGCTGTGGCCATAATATTAACAAAGTACAGACCCCACTGAATTAATGAGCACTGGAGATAGACATTCAGTGGAGTCTTAATTTATTTTCCTTTTCTAGCTCATCCTTTAAGAAAATGACAGTGTCTTCTTATCGATTTTACACTCAGAGATCAATCAGAATTGCCCTGACTCAGACAAAATTTACAGCCGCCTCTGACACGGCCCCGAGCATGTGGGCCCAAGCAGACCTTACAAGGAAGCAATAGATCATGTTTGTATGTAGAGCTTGACATGCTTAAAAATAAGCTAATCTGTAGTGGAATTTCCTTCTTTTTGACAAGTTGCTCTGCCCAGCTCTTCAGCCCGTTGTTATGAATTTCTCTCCCAGCTCCACTATTAATTATAACATGCGAAAAGGATTCATGTGTTTAGGCCCTGAGGGAGGTCATCTGATCTGCAGTTTTAGATAAAATATAAACTAACAGATCACTCCTACTTAAACAATGTGAAATGTCACTCTGAGGCACTCCATAAAAAAAAAAGCTAGAGGTGTTCCGTCAAGAGCTGTGATCAATTCTGACAACCCAACAATATCAGGGCTAAATGATGGGCCTGTACATTCCTAAACAGCCCCCAGTGGAAATTGCTGTATCCGGAAGCTCTTTTGTGCAAGTAACTAGCTATATTAAATGCAATAATTACAGAAAAGACACTGACTGTGGCACTCAGGCAGTTGTTGGCTAACCTGACTTGTTTCCACACCACCATTTATCTTGTAACTGGGGCTGCATGTGCCCTGACTTGACATACTGGAGAGAAAGGCCATGGCACTTCCCCTTCCAAGCCTGCAGGAAGCTCTGGCTTACAGTGTGCCCAGAGGAGAGGATTATTCTGGGAGGCATTTACTCAACAGGGACAGAGGAAAAACATGAAAACAGTTGCTTCGGGGAAATGCATTTTGTGTGTGGATCTGGCCGGAATGGGGCTGTCTCTGAAGCGGCCCAGCTCTAAGGAAAGCCCTTGCTGGCTGGATGAAAGATTCGCTTCCATTTAAGGCACACAGTATCTAAACCTCCAGCAGAGGCAGGCACTGAATAAAAGACAATGAAGTAGCTCAAGTGATACATTTTCCTTACAACTAATTGGCCAACTGGCCATATAATAAGACAACTGTTGCTCTGTGTTGCAGAATGAATCCCTTTAGGTATCAGAATATCCCTCTTAACAAAGAAAGTGATTTGGAGCAGTCTGGACCACCTCTCTGAATTCACTGACTGATGTATTTGACTATATTACAAAAGATTTAGAGTTAACTTTAAAATGCACATAGAAAGCAGATAGATATTCTCCCTGCAGGGAAGAATGTCACAGTTCCTAGAATTTGAGTATTAAGTTATCTTTTTCAAAATCTATCCACTAGAACATGTTAACTTAGAAATAGTTCAAACTGTTAAGAAGGTAAGTCCACAAAGGACTTCTCTAACTTCCTCTTGAAGAAAACACCAGTGCATTAAAGCTCAAGACATCTCAAGGATAGGATTTTTGTTTTGTTTTGTTTTTTCTATAAAACATTCATTCACACATGGACCCTGACATTTTATTTTACCAGGAGATAATACATATCCATAAAATAATATCCAACAGCAGAAAAATGTAATTTACAACTGTTAACTAAGAAACTCCTCTTTGCCAAACTGTGATAGACCCTGGAGATACAGAAAAGGCTATGGCTACTTCCTTAGCTGAATCCAGTGGGAAAAAGAGACATGTCAACAATTATCTTACTGCATTGTCATAAATGTTCCATAATAGTGTGCAATGCCATAGAAATACAGTTGAGAGGGACCAAAACTGCCTCAAGAAAGAGGCTTTCAAGAAAAATAACAAAGAGAAAATAACATTTCATTTGGACCTTGAAATGAACAGAAATGTTCTAAGGTGACCCGGGAGAATGGGGAGGTAAGGGGTCCTTGTCAGTGGGCACAGCATGAGCAAAGAAGTGTGAGAATGTTTGCCAAGGTCCTGCAGTGGTAAATGCTTAAGGAGTCCAGCACAGAGGGATGGTAGAGGAGCAGCTAGAATGGAGGTTAGGGCAGGTTAGAGGTATTGTTGAAAGTACGCAACAGGAACCTGTGTGTGTTTGTGTGTGCGTGAACCTGTGTGGCAATTGTTTTGCAGAATAACTCAGGTAAAAGTGTTGAAGCTGGACAGGTCCATTAGGCAACTCATTAAAGAGGCAATGAGGAGGGAGCTGTGATAGTTCAGGATGATGAAGTCCTCATCTCCAAGTGGGTTTGGCATATTTATATGTCCCCCAAATGCTTTCTCTCTATTTGGTCATATTAGCTTTTCCCTGACCAAAATTTTATAAATATCCAGTTTCTTCCTGTGAGTAATTCTGTTTTACTTGTTCTAGATAAAGATAACAGACCTGGAGAGGTGAGGGAGGACAGTGGTGTGAGTGCCCAGACTCAGGAACCATAATGATTCAACACTTATTTGTGGTTGACCTTGGACAAGCTACTTAGTTTTGCTGTGCCAGGATGTGGTCCAGTGTAAAATGGTGATAGTACTAGCAACTTACACTTTAGACTTGTTGCAAGGATCAGATTAGTTAATGCATTAAGTTGTTATAATAGTATCTAAATTGCCAGATCGCTTTGGTCAAACTTGAAAAGGTATTTCAAAACTAGCATGGTGGAGAAAATATTAGGTCTGAATAATATGGTCAAATATGCGGAGCTAGGATTTCACGGTGGCCTCTCAAACTGTTCCAATTATATTCTTTCTTGAGATGGATATTCTGATACCTCAGTGGTATCCTTCCAGGTAGGGCTAAATATCTTGATGTAAATATTGCTGTACAGATGGTGTTATAAAATATCACAGATCTAAAAAGTGAGGTTGCTGAATCATGGTAAGTGAGACCAAAGGAAACGAGTGGGGTGATTAGAACTTGCCAGGGCACACTACGCGCCTCCCCTACATCTGAGTCCCGAGCCCCAGCAATGATGCTGCTCCAGAGGACCGCAGACTCTCCAGAGAGGAAACACTATAAAAGACAAGGACAAAGTGAAAGTGGGCCACTTCTGAAAGGCAAGAAATACAGCTGGCAAGCATTTGAACATGGTATTTAAACATGGGACTTTGACTTAGCAGTTGACAATAAGTGAGATACCACGGACCATGCAGTAGAAACCCTAAAAGGTTTCTCTACACAGCAGTGTTCAGAAGTGGCCCTACCAACCCTTTGTCTTTTTAAGCTTTTCTTTTTCTTTTCTAGACTTAGAACTGTGATTTACTCAGGTCTATTATTTTATGCTTTTCATCTAACAGAGTTCTGACAAGTGTACCAAACTTTTTTAGTCTTCACCCTCTGCACCTGGGTCTAGCGCTGTATTTCTGACTCTGTATGCAGCAAGCTTTTATTATATTACCTACTCCTGTCCCCACTGCCTTCTCTAGTCTAAAAAAGAGGCAATAGCAGTCACCTACTGGCAACAAGTTCATGAAAGCAAAGCCTGGAAGAATTCACATTTCTTTGATTACAGCAGAGCTATTTACTTCTCTTGGTTCTCTAGAACATTACAAATTATTCTACCTGGATGTAAGTGAACTTGGATTTAGTTCCCGGGCAAAAACTAAGATAATTAGAAAACCTCAAACTCTATCATATATATATCCTTGAGTATATCATGCAATAAAAGTGATTTATAAACTCTCAAACTGTAAATAAGCAGATGTAAGTCACATGACACTTGAGGAAAGTTAAGTTGAAATCAAGAGGCTTGCTTTCCAAATTCATTATTATTTTGAAAACCAGCTGAACTAGTGGATTTCATATTTTGATCTTGGATTTAAAAGTAAAACTAAGAAATAATAATTGTCTAGAATTTAATCCATGGTATGGATTAAATAAACATTTATTGAATGAATGGGTCTTTTATAAAATAGCAATAAATTCCACTATGAATTCTTAGCTATTTTACTTTTTATTATGAGCACAAGGTCTCCAATACTATACCCGAAAATGCATCAGATGTATATATAATTCAATGTACTATCATCAGAATAAAACTAATGGTTATAAAATGGATATTACAGCAATGTGAGTGTCTTTTACCTTTAGATGTGTGAGGTCTGCAGACTCAGTCCACCTTCTGCAAGTGTTGAGTTTCAAAAAAATCAAACATTGTTATTTTACGTGATCATTTCAAAGTGAGGGCTAGGTAACCAGTACTTCTGTTATGATGTAACTCTCAGGCATGTAACTTGCCTGCCTTGGTTCAGTTTCTTCTTACACAGGAGGACACATATATCCTCCTTCATATCTACTTTACCTTGGTGGTTTTCTTATATTCATTAATTCATTTATGTTTGTGTTAAAAAACATGTAAGATTTAGCATCTTAACCATTTTAACTGTACAGTTTAGTACTATTAGGTATATTCACATTGCTGTACTATCAATACCACCATCCAACCACAGAACTCATTTCATCTTGCAACACTGAAACTCTATACCTATTAAACAATAACTACCCATTTCCCCCTCTCCCCAGCCCAGAGCAACCACCATTCTTTCTATCTCTGTTTTTGACCACTCTCAACACCTCATATTAGTGAGTCATATAGTATTTGTCTTTTTGTGCCTGGCTTATTTTCACTTGATAATGAGTTTCCACCTCACACCCATTAGGATAGCTACTATGAAAAAAAAAACCCAGAAAATAATAAGTGCTGGTGAGGATGTGGAGAAATCAGAACCCTTGTGCACTGCTGACAAGAATGTAAAATGGTACAGCTCCTGTGGAAAACAGTATGGAGGTTCCTCAAAAATTAAAAATAGAAACACCATATGATCCAGCAGTTGCACTTCTGCATATACACCCAAAAAACTGAAAGCAGGCATCTGAACAGATATTTGCATATCTGTGTTCATAGCAGCATTATTTACAGTAGCTAAAGCATGGAAGCACCCCATGTCCATCAATGGATGACTGGATAAGCAAAATGTGGTATATGCATAAAACGGAATGTTACTCAGCCTCAAAATGGAAAGAAATTCTGACACATGCTACAATATGGATACACATTGAAGACAATAATTGATTTATGCAGATTGCTACCCCTGCTGCTTCACCCATGATTTAGGTGATGAAATAGTGGTATTACATAATCCGCAGATATACAGACAAATGAAACAAGTACTTATTTTACATTTAAACTTTTTTACTTTTGTGAAAGGAGTACACAGATGGTTTCATTTGTTCAGCCAAATGGTAGAGGGGTTATTCTTTTTTTACCTTGTCTAGCCTCATGAGAAATACTAAGTTGCAATTCCTTTTGTTAGAACCAATCCACACTATATCAATGAAAACTAATAGTTTGTGGTGAATACTATGAAATAATGAATGCTTGACAGTGTCTCCATTGTGATTTTATAGACTTTTGGTTTTATCTTACACATTTATGTACTCTATAATGTATACGTACATTTAATTTTTTAACATCTGAATTAAGTATTGTGAAGTTACATAAGGGAAAGAACTACTGAACAGATAAATTGGATACTAAAGGGAACATTTGTTGTCCAATCACAAAATTTAATAATGTCTTGCTATGTAGCATGTAACCAACCTAGTTTAGCTTACTTCAGTCCTACTGTGTATAAATTGTAAGGATCTGGTCCATAGGTGAAGAGATGAATTTATATTAATTAATTAATTATTTTTAAAAATTCAACCCACAAATGTATATTGAGAACTACATGTGTTCTCAATTTGGGTCTGCCACTGGTGCCTATTTTTATTTTCATCCCAAGAGATATTTCCAAGTGTTCACCACCCTTTCTGTAAAATCCTATTTCATTTGTCCTATTATGTTCATTTATCTTATGAAATCATTATTTCATCAATTTGACCTATCTATTGTATCTTCGAAAGAGGTTCTGATATTTTACTCTGCCCCTTGGCCATTTAAAGTGTTCTTTCTGTGGTAAGAGATAGCAAAAGAAATAACGCTCTGACATATTTCCTAAATTAAGTTCAACTAAGCCCACTTCATTTTCTCTCATGTAAATTGTTTCCTGTTTACCCAAGTTCATTTACCTTCTTTAGTAACCTAATTGTTTCTCACTGGTATAAGGTAAACAACCCAAGTGGGTGGACTTAACAGGCACAAGGGACAAAGAAAATTATTGAAATTCACTACTTTGTTGTAACACCCTTCCCGGAAGCTTGTTTTTCCATTGCTCTGCCGCTTTTGTCACGTGTTCTCTTGGTGATTCAGACTCTCCTGGAACTTCAAGACAAACTCCCGTACGGGTAATAACTCTATTTGATTTTGTCTGTGCTAATGGTCCCACATGATGCAAATACTCAGGAATTAGCTTAACTTGTAAATCAGATGATAGAGAAAAAAGAGAAATCTTCAACTAAATGTTCTTGGTGTTATTTTATTTTCCTCTTTTTTTCCCTATCATACAAGTAATATGTATTCATTGTAGAAAACACAGAAGAAAAATAAGGAGCCAAATCATCCATAATTTTAGCCTTACACTCAGAGAGTATATACGCAATTCTGATCTTTTCATGCATTATGTTTACATATGTTTAAATATTTCTATATTTATGATTTTAATGAGATAATAATTCAAAGCTATTTTACATTTTTTAAGTAAATTCTTTTTTGTGAACACATTTCCTATTTGATAAACACATTCTTTTATTTTTTATTATGGAACAGCTACACTTTATTTTGCCAAACTCTTATTATTGGTCTTTTAGGTTATATTCAAGTCTTTGGCATTATAAACTATTAACTGTAAGACTAAATTTTGCATATAATCTTTATTATTTCCCAAGTGTATTTTTCTAGAAATCGAAAATATTTGGTGAAAGAAATTGCTGGTAATTTTTTCAAGGTATTCTCTCCACCTTTTTTTTTAAGAATACCAAAGGACTAATAAACTGATCCTCTAAATATCTTTTTGAGTATTACCCTCCTATGAAACCATAGTGGAACCCATTGAGAACTTTTTGACTCAGGGCACCCCCAACTTTTTTGGGAGATTATAATGACTAAGCAAGCAACATACAGACTGAACTATATAAAACTGCCATTTTTATAGGTCAAAAAATGGTTGGAAATTGTTAACTTCATGCTGTTCAAAGGTTAAGTAGTGCAATATGGCCTTTTCTCTGGCCCACCTTGATTATCGTATTATTATTCTACATTGGGATGCTGTGTAGACCAACATAAATGTACTGTAATATATGCCTATGAAGGAAAATATGGAACTTTCATGCATCAAATGAGCGAGGTTTGACAGGCAATCCTATTTTGATAGGGGTCATGCAGCTGATAACTACCACACTTTTTAAAGGTTACATTTTAAAGGTTACATTAATGTTGAAGTTGTGCATGAAGATGAGTATCCTGTGTAACCATAAGCTTTATATTTCATTCATCTCTTGTCATCTTAAAAATATAGTTAGTGATATAAATGGGACATAACATTTTGAAGAGTTCACTTGGTATGATAAGGACTTACCCAGCCAAAGCACCATATTTTCTGAGTAGTATTTCCATTATGGGGGAAACGATCCATATGACCTTATTTTTTTCCTATCTGCTTTCAGTCATACCACAATATTATGAAACAAATTGCTACCAACAGTGAGTCTGTCATATTGAGGAATGAGATGGGTGAGCCCATTGAGGGGCAGTGTTTCTTTTATCAATTACACCCTCAACAAAGTATCGATGTTTAAAAGGGTTCAACAAAATCATGAACTAAGATGCATGCCATTCTTCATTGAACACCAGGATGTTCTCATGGAGCTCACCAATAAACAGATCAGAAACTCAATAGCTATGGATCATAATTCCTGTCTGCAAACATCTAGGTCGCTTCCAAGAAGATACTGAATTTCATAGGGCCCTTGTATCCTTACCTATAAATGGAAATAACAATGTCCAATTTCACTACGAAAATATGTATTACTAAAGTCAATATGATGAGGCATGAACCCTGAGCCTTAAAACCTGTATCTATTAACAATTTGAGAATTTTCATAAACCTCCCTCTAGTACACACACACTTTTTACTTTGATAAGTTCTTAAAAATGACTCATTCATTCGCGTGACTCATACATTCACAGTATTGAGCTCCTATTGTTTACTAGGCCGTGTACTAGACATGGAGATAAAGCAGAGAACTGGACAGACGAGTCTATTTCTGATGAGTTTTCATTCTGAGGGTAACTAAGAGTAAACCATTGAACTGAGAAAAATGGAGAAAGACATTGAGTCTTTGATTTCATTTCTGATCCCCATTGCTCACAAGTAGTCCCTATATCAAAGTTTAAGATTCAGTTATTGAGTTGGGGAGTTTTCAAAATCTGTGCACTGGGGTCCTACAGCTCTGCCAATGGGAGTCGTGGGAGGAATGGAGAAGGACGAGACCCCTGACTATCCATCTATCCCAGACTCCACCATAGCAGTTCCACTTTGAACTGCTTACACACTGTAAAGATTTTATTTGGGAAATGATAGCATTCTGCTCTTTGTAAGAAAAAGGAAGAAACTCTAATTTTAAAAAAATCTTTTATCTTTCAGATAGGGCTATTAAGAAGAAGAATGATAAATAGACTTGTTTAAGGTGTTGAAATGGTAGTATGCCAAGGCGTCAAACCTAGATCTCCAAAGAATTAATCTAGGGCTTTTTGTGTTTTGCCATTCAATTGCTTAGGTACATGCTCAGCCACCTGTAGAGTAACTTGCAATTTTTAACTTTTGAAACTATAATCATAGAGCTAGAAAAATGTTGAGTTATCCAGTGACTGTAATCGGGTATGTGGTGGGTACTTTGATAATGGGGGGAATCTAGTAACTACAATGTTGCTCATGTGATTATATATCAACGATACCTTAATTTAAAAAAAAAGAAAAATGAAAAAAAATGTTGAGTTACCTACTGCAATCCTCAATGCTATATAAGAGTTTTTCAAACTATGGGCCGTGATCCATTAGTTAGTAAAGAAATTGATTTTGTGTGTTTGGCAAACAGCATATTTCTTTTAATGAGAGAGAAAAGAACAGAAAATATCAGAATGCATACCATTTGAGATAACAGGAAGAGTTATTTCATGAAACTTGTGTATAAATGTGTAACATATACATACATAAACATATCACATATATGCACACACATACATATATCTATATATGTGTGTGTACATATACATACATGTATGTATTTCTATATACAAAGTCATAAATAAAATGTATACCTTCCTGAGGTCATGATCAAAGAAGTTCAAATACTATTGATACACAGGAACTCCTTTACCATTATTCTAAGAGGAGGACTCTAATAACAGAGCCACGGAGTTCTCATTCCTTCCCTAGGCAAGTACTGCTAGTTCTATTCAATCATGATAACTATAAAGCATTATCCGTTGATCACATTTTATTTTTTCCGATTAACCATTCCTCATTTCTTCAATAGATCCCCCTGTGATAATTTCCAGACCTTTCTCCATCCTGCATGTTTTCAATGGCTTTCATAGAATGAGATGTACTTAATTTAAAATGAACCTCCCATTAGGATTAGCTACATAATGAAAAAAAGGAGCCTCTTACTAAAAAATTATTAAGAATTTCAGAACAGTGACTGCAGAACATTAAACATGAAATCCTTTTAAGCACAGGGCCTTGTGTTACTGAATAGGTTGCATGCCCATGAAACTGGCCCTGCCCTGAGGTACAGGCTGCCTATGACAAGGTACCCTGGATCTTTTGCTGCCAGTGTTTCAGGGATTACTCTCCTACTGCAACTCTGACCACAGGAGCTTGTTATTTCAAGGTTGAGCAGTGACTGCAAAGGTCCTTTGCCTGCAGAAACTTCATGTAGTGTCCTAATACACTGGGAAGAACTCAGCCTGCTTTATGTATTCTCTTTTGCCCTGGCCACACCATCCCCTTGCATCTCTGCTTCTAAGGCATGGAGGTCTTTGATGTGAAATTTCACGCTCAATCTCATGGTAGCCAGACCTATGAGTTATGTAGTATTTAGGGTTCCAGAGACAGCAGTGGTCAGCATGCCTGGCTACCAAGTTCATTTCAAAAATGCTGTGTTCAAATAGCAAGTTGCTCATTAAAATGATCTAAGTTGGTAAGATATCCCTAAAAGCTATTTTTAAAAAACCTCAGCATGTCTGTGAAAATCCAATACTTCATGAAGACTAAATATGGTATTACTTAGAAAGAGTGTTATGAAAAGCCTGCCTCACATTTATAAATAAACCAAACCAAAATAAAATAATTTCATCCTGAAATAAGGGAAGCATTTAGGTCTTTATCTTGAGTAAGAAAATCTCAATCTTTTATTCTAGAAATATTCATTTAAATTGCAAGTACTTCAAAACACAGGCCAGTTGAAATTTTAGCTTATTCATTAAATGTCAAAATTCAGTTTAGGAACAAAGTCAAGTTTAACTATATTCTTTAAACATCATTATCATGAAATTTCCCTTATATTAAAATGAACAATAGAAATAAATATTGGCTTATGAAATTTAATGTGTTAAGTTACTGGTACACTTTTTATAACAGATTATTCTAGGTAAAGCAAGTCTCCATTTAATGCAAAATTCTATTCTTGGGTCTGGATTTTTTTGCTTTTGTTCACAGTCATTTAAACATAGATGGTTCTAAGATTGACTTTTTGATTAGAAGAAAATTCTTTCTTCTAAATGGCACTGCACTCCAAAAGAAATCTCTGTTACAGCTGACCCCAATATATGCCACCAGATTATGAGGCCCTGAGAGAGGAGCTGTGACTTCTAATATGTGTCTTCACAGTGTTGGAATCATAAAAGTATTCAGCAAATGTTTACTAAATGACCAAATAGATTCTTCCACCCAGGCCTCTTTACCTACAGATTCTCCTTACTGAGAAGTTCTGGTTCATACATTTTTGGGGTGTGAAAAAATAATTATCCTTTTTGGTTTAGGAATGGCTTCCCAAATAGCTAAATATGAGTGAGGCATCTCAAAAATTTCTCACCTTAAAAATCCTCATGTATGGTATACATTAAATAAAAGGGGTATCTGGAGATTCTAAAGATGGAGGTATGAGTAGGGTGGCAAAAATCTCCTCCCAAAACCATATATATTTTGAAAATACAGCAAATACAACTATTCCTAAAGGAGTGACCAGAAGATATAGTACATGAGCCAGGCTACATCTGCAAGAGTCCAAGATATCATGAAAAAAGGTAGGCTACAAGGCCATGACCCAGCGGGACCCAAGCACTCCTCCCACCCCAGCTCACAGGCAGGAGAAAGGGAATCAGAGTGGGGAGGGAGTGGAAGCACAAGACTGCTAAATAACCAGCCCTGGTCTGCCCTGAGAGCACAGACACACATTGCATGGAGCACTGGATATTGGAGGAGCAGAAAAACAAAGTCCGAGATTGAGACTGCGAACACGTTCCCACAGCTGGCTGCCCTGGGACAAAAGAAAAAGCAGGCACTTTAAAAGTCTTAAAGGGACAAGGGTTTAACAGGTGGACAAAATCATCCTGGTACACTCAGCCCAGCAGGCTGGGAACTTTAAGGAACTGCAGGCACGCTAACCCCCTGGGTGGTAACGCAGCTCTAAACCCCCTTGCGGCGATAAACAGCCTGCTGTTCCTTCCCCTCCACCAGCACTGCAAGCAAACCAGCTGACAAGCCATTGCTGTGGACCAGCCGGGGAGCAGCCCTGCCTATAGCAACCACACAGTTTAGCACAGGGGCTTCTTTCTCCCTATGCATGGCTAACTGGTCCAGACCCAGAGGCTGCTCTCTGCACGCGGTTGAATGGCACAGACAGTGGAGACAGGCGCAGAGACCAGAAGGCACAAACGGGCTTTGCTCTTGTGGCAGAACACGTGCTGCTGGCCTGCGACCCTCGCCATTGCCCTAGGCCATCTCAAAAGCGACAGCCCAATGCAGATTAGGGATTAACCCAGGGGGTGCTCCCCGTGTGCAGTAACTGGCACAGACAGTGAAGACAGGCAAGGTGACTGGCAAGCAGGAAGGGACTTTGTTCTCCCAGATGACACACATGCCACTTGCTGGCAACCACTCCCATTGCCATGAAAAGGCAGAAGAACCTTGTTTAATCCAAAATCCCTCAAAAACCAGAGAGAGGGCTTGGTGAGATGGAAATCACCAATCTTCCTGAAAAAGAATTCAAAATAAAAGTCATAACCATGCTGATGGAGCTACAGAGAAATATTCAAGAGCTAAGAGATGAATTCAGGAAGGAGATAACAAAAATGAAACAAACAATGAAAGGATTTAAGAGCAGACTGGATGAGGTGGAAGAGACTTAATGGAATAGATATCAAAGAACAGGAATACAGAGAAGCTGAGGCAGAGAGAGATAAAAGGATCTCTAGGAATGAAAGAATTTTAGGAGAACTGTGTGACCAATCCAAACGGAACAATATTCGCATTATAGGAGTACCAGAGGAAGAAGAGAGAGAAAAAGGGATAGAAAGTGTCTTTGAAGAAATAACTGCTGAAAAAACTTTCCCATGATGGGGAAGGAAATAGTCTCTCAGACTATGGAAATTTACAGATCTCCCAACACAAAGGACCCAAGGAAGACAACACCAAGACATATAATAATTAAAATGGCAAAGATCAAAGACAAGGACAGAGTATTAAAAGCATCCAGAGAGATAAAATAGATCACCTACAAAGGAAACCCCAACAGGCTATCATCAGACTTCTCAGCAGAAACCTTACAGGCCAAAAGGGAATGGCATGATATATTCACCGCAATGAAACAGAAGGGCCACAAACCAAGAATACTGTATGCAGCAAGATTATCATTTAAATTTGAAGGAAGGACTAAAAAATTCCCAGATAAGCAAAATTTGATGAAATCTACCTCCCATAAACCATCTCTAAAATGTATTTTAAAGGGACTACTCTGGATGGAAGTATGCCTAAGGCTAAATAGCTGTCACCAGAGAAAATTAAAAAACAGCAAAAAAAGGAGACCAAACAAATACTAACTAAAGGCAAAATAAAATCAGCTATCCACAAAATCAGTCAAGGGAAACACAAAGAGGACAGAATAAAACACCTAACACATAAAGAGTGAAACAGGAAGAAAAAGAAGGGAGAGAAATAAAGAATCATCAGACTGTGTTTATAATAGTGTAATAAGTGACTTAAGTTAGATGGTTAGACAGTAAAGAAGCTGCCCTTGAACCTTTGGTAACCATGAATCCATAGCCTGCAATGGCAATAAGTACATATCTATCGATAATCACCCTAAACGTAAATGGACTGAATGCACCAATCAAAAGACACAAAGTAATAGAATGGATAAAAAAGCAAGTCCCATCTATATGCTGCCTACAAGAGACTCACCTCAAACCCAAAAACATACACAGACTAAAAGTGAAGGGAGGGAAAAAGATATTTCATGCAAACAATATGGAGAATAAAGCAGGTGTTGCAGTACTTGTATCAGACAAAATTGACTTCAAAACAAATAAATTAAAAAGAGACAAAGAAGGAGACTTCCGGGAATATGGCGACGTGAACAGACCAGCAGAAAAATTCCTCCCAACATTATATTTATTCACGAAAATACAGCAAATACAACTATCCCTAAAAGAGAGACCAGAATACACAGGAAAGTGCACAGCGTACAGCTACACCTGTGAGAACTTGGCAGCCGGTGAGGCGGAAGGGATACGGAGCAGCGACCCGGTGGGACCGAGCGCTCCCCCCCACCCCCAGAGCTCCGGCGGCCAGACACTCCAGACAGAGGACTCGGCACCCGGTGAGGCGGGAAGGAAACGCGATCCAGCGAGACCAGAGCGGCCCTCCACCCCAGCACTCCGGCAGGAGACCCAGCAAGGTGGGTAAGGTACGGAGCCGATAGCGGACCGAGCGCTCCCCTCCCCCAGCGCTCCAGCGGGAGGAGAGGATTCAGAGCCGGGAGGGAGTGGAAGTCTGCACCGGGAGCGCCGACACACAGCCGGCGGTGTAGCGGAGATAGGAGAGACAGAGGGCACAGGGTCCCAGCCCGGAACGTGCAAGTTGCCCGTGGCAGGCTCCGGGAAGGAAAAAGAAAGGAGAAAAAAGGGAAGAAAAGCACGCGCTCTACCTCAGCGGTCTTAAAGAGACAAGAGCTCAGTAGAGGGGCCGGATAGCCCCGCAAACTGAGCCCAGCACGCTGGGAGTCCTGGGGAGCTTTGGACCCCTTGGCTGGTGACTGGGAAAGGGTGCCTGCCATTGAGACCCGCACGGAGATCAACAGCTTACCATTCAGTCCCAACCCAGCCAGAACTATAGAGTGGTGCTGGAATAGTGGAGTAACAGCGCCACCTACAGCACTCGCGCGGAACCCACTCTCAGTGGCTTTTTTGTTGTTGTTGTTATTGTTTTTTCTCCCCTTTCTTTTCCTTTTTTTCTTTCCCTCTCTTTCAACAGCCTCCCTTTCATTCTCACCCGGCCACAGCTTTAAAGGGCCATGTGGAGCGACGTGGGCGCGGCTCTGGAATAGTGGATCAATAGCGCCACCTACAGCATTCACACAGAAACCACCCCCGGTGGGCGTTTTGGTGTTTCTTTGTTTTTTTTTTTGTTGTTTTTGTTGTTGTTGTTGTTGTTGTTGTTGCTGTTTTCTTTTACGTGTTGCTGCCTTTTTTTCTTTCTTTTCCTTTCTCTCTCCTTTTACTTTTTCATTATAAGTAGAAATTTCTTTTTTTTTCTTTTCTCTCCTTTCTTATCTCTCCTTGCCACCAACAACCAATTCTATAGTCATGAGAAGACAGAAGAATATGATACAGACAAAGCTTCAGACAAACACCACCCCAGAAAAAGAAGCGGAAGTAATGGACATGTGCAGTCTTCCAGAAAAAGAGTTCAGAATAAAAGTCATAGCCATGCTGACGGATCTACAAAAAAATGTGCAAGAGCTGAGGGAGGAAGTGAGGGAAGTGAGGAAAGATAATGCAGAAATGAGACAAGCTATCGACGGGCTCAACAGCAGATTGAATCAGGTTCAAGACACGATCAAGGAATTACAAGACAGGGACCAGGAATACAAAGAAGCTGAGGCAGAGAGAGATAAAAGGATCTCTAAGAATGAAAGAATATTAAGAGAACTGTGTGACCAATCGAAACGGAGCAATATTCGCATTATAGGAGTACCAGAGGAAGAAGAGAGAGAAAAAGGGATAGAAAGTGTCTTTGAAGAAATAATTGCTGAAAACTTCCCCACGCTGGGGAAGGAAATAGTCTCACAGTCCACGGAAGCCCACAGATCTCCCAACACAAGGGACCCAAAGAAGACAACACCAAGACACATAATAATCAAGATGGCAAAGATCAAAAACAAGGACAGAGTATTAAAGGCAGCTAGAGAGAGAAAAAAGATCACCTACAAAGGAAAACCAATCAGACTGTCATCAGACTTCTCAACAGAAACCTTACAGGCCAGAAGAGAATGGCATGATATATTTAACGTAATGAAACAGAAGGGCCTCGAACCAAGAATGTTGTATCCAGCACGATTATCATTTAAATATGACAGAGGGATTAAACAATTTCAAGACAAAAGAAAGCTGAGAGAGTTTGCCTCTCATAAACCACCACTACAGGATATCTTAAACGGACTGCTCTAGAGGGAAACACCCCTAAGGCTAAAAAGATGTCACCAGAGAAAATAAAAGCATAGCAAAGAAAGCAGACCATCCAAATACCAACTAAAGGCAAAGAATAAAACACCTAATATATAAAGAAAGGAGGAGGAAGAATAGGAAGGGAGAGATAAAGAAACATAAGACAGCGTTCACAATAACTTAAGAAGAAAGATAAGTTAGATTCTTAGATAGTAAAGAAGCAACCCTTGAAACGTTGGTAACCACGAATCTAAAGCCTGCAATGGCAATAAGTACATATCTATCAATAATCACCCTAAATGTAAATGGACTGAATTCACCAATCAAAAGACACAGAGTAACAGAGTGGATAAAAAAGCAAGACCCATCTATATGCTGCTTACAAGAGACTCACCTCAAACCCAAACATATACACAGACTAAAAGTGAAGGGATGGAAAAAAATATTTTAAGCAAACAACAAAGAGAAAAAAGCAGGTGTTGCAGTACTTGTATCAGATAAAATAGACTTCAAAACGAAGAAAGTAGCAAGAGATAAAGACGGACATTACATAATGATAAAGGGGTCAGTCCAACAAGAAGATATAACCATTATAAATATATATGCACCCAACACAGGAGAATCAGCATATGTGAAACAAATACTAACAGAAGTGAAGCAGGAAATAGACAGCAATGCAATTATTCTAGGAGACTTTAACATGCCACTCACTCCAAAGGATAGATCAACCAGGCAGAGGATAAGTAGAGACACAGAGGCACTGAACAACACACTAGAACAGATGGACCTAACAGATATCTACAGAACTCTGCACCCAAAAGCAGCAGGATACACATTCTTCTCAAGTGCACATGGAACATTTTACAGAATAGACCACATTCTAGGCCACAAAAATAACCTCAGTAAATTCAAAAATATTGAAATCTTACCAACCAACTTCTGAGTTCACAAAGGTATAAAACTAGAAATAAATTTCAGAAACAAATCAAAAAGGCTCACAAATACATGGAGACTTAACAACATTCTCCTAATGAATCAATGGGTTAACGACCAAATCAAAACAGAAATCAAAGAATATATGGAGACTAATAACAACAACACAAAGCCACAACTTCTGTGGGACGCAGCGAAGGCAATCTTAAGAAGAAAGTACATTGCAATCCAGGCCCATTTAAAGAAGGAA
>JAQQAC010008880.1:33609087-33779726 GCA_029783875.1 Phataginus tricuspis | reverse complement strand
GGGGGGGCACGGGGGGGGACTGTACTGCTCAGAGAAGACAAGTAGTGATTCTCATCTCACTACACTGATGGACAGTGACTGTAATAGGGTTGGTGGGGGGGACCTGATGAAGGGGGTAGTTTAATCATCACAATATTGCTCATGTAATTGTAGGTTAATGATACTAAAATAAAATAAATTGTAAAAATAAATAAATAAAAAAAGAATAAACACAAACTCAGAAAAAAAAAATAGAGACAAAGAAGAATATAACATAATGATAAAGGAGTCCATCCAACAAGTGGATAGAACCATCATAAATATCTATGCAACCGACACAGGAGCAACTACATATGTGAAACAAATACTAACAGAATTAAAGGAGGAAATAGAATGCAACACATTCATTTTAGGAAAATTCAACATACCACTCACTCCAAAGGACAGATCAACCAGACAGAAACTTAGTAAGGAGACAGAGGCACTGAACAACACATTAGAAAAGATGGACCTAACAGACATCTGCAGAACTCTACACGCAAAAGCGGCAGGATACACATTCTTCTCAAGTGCTCACAGATCATTTTCGAGAATAGGCCACAAAAAGGACCTCAGTAAATTAAAAAAAGATTGAAATTCTACCAACCAACTTCTCAGATCACAAAGGTATAACTAGAAATAAATTGTACAAAGAAAACAAAAAGGCTCACAAATACATGGAGGCTTAACAACATGCTCCTAAATAATCAGCGGATCGATGACCAAATTAAAACAGAGATCAAGTGATATATGGAGACAAATGAAAATGACAGCACAATGCCCTAATTTCTGTGGGACGCATTGAAGGCAGTTCTAAGAGGAAAGTATATAGCAATCCAGGCCTATTTAAAGAAGGAAGAATAATCCCAAATGAATAGTCTAATGTCACAATTATTGAATGTGGGAAAAGAAGAACAAACGAGGCTCAAAGTCAGCAGAAGGAGGGACATAATACAGATTACAGAAGAAATAAATTAAACTGAGAACAATAAAACATAGAAAAGATAAATGAAACCAAGACCTGGTTCTTCGAGAAAATAAACAAAATAGAAAAACCCTAGCCAGACTTACTAAGAAAAAAAGAGAATCTACACACATAAACAGAATCAGAATTGAGAAAGGAAAAATCACAATGGACACCACAGAAATACAAATTATTAGAGAATACTATGAAAGTCTATATGCTACAAACTGAATAACCTAGAAGAAATGGACAACTTTCTAGAAAAATACAACCCTCCAAGACTGACCAAGGAAGAAACAGAAAATCTAAACAGACCAATTACCAGCAATGGAATTGAATCAGTAATCAAAAAACTACCCAAGAACAAAATCCCCAGGCCAGATGGATTCACAACTGAATTTTATCAGACATTTAGAGAAGACATAATATCCATTGTCCTTAAACTTTTTCAAAAGATAGAAGAGGAAGAATACTTCCAAACTCATTCTATGAAGCCAGCATGCCTCTAATACCAAAACCAGGCAAAGCCCCCCAAAAAAGAAACTTACAGACCAATATCCCTGATGAACATAGACGCAAAAATACTCAACAAAATATTAGCAAACCGAATTCAAAAATACATCAAGAGGATCATACACCATGATCAAGTGGGGTTCATCCCAGGGATGCAAGGATGGTACAACATTAGAAAATCCATCAACATCATCCACCACATCAACAAAAAGGACAAAAACCACATGATCATCTCCATAGATGCTGAAAAAGCATTTGACAAAATTCAACATCCTTTCATGATAAAAACTCTCAACAAAATGGATATAGAGGGCAAGTACCTCAACATAATAAAGGCCATATATGACAAACTCACAGCCAACATCATACTTAACAGTGAGAAGTGGCAAACTTTTCCCCTAAGATCCGGAACAAGACAAGGATGCCCACTCTCCCCGCTTTTATTCAACATAGTACTGGAGGTCCTAGCCACAGCAATCAGACAACACAAAGAAATAGAAGACATCCAGATTGGTAAGGAAAAAGTCAAACTGTCCCTGTTTGGAGATGACATGATATTGTACATAAAAAACCCTAAAGAATTCCCTCCAAAACTACTAGAACTAACATCTGAATTCAGCAAAGTTGCAGGATACAAAATTAATACACAGAAAGCTGTTGCATTCCTATATACTAATGATGAACTAGCAGAAAGAGAAATCAGAAAAACAATTCCATTCACAATTGCATCAAAAAAAGAATAAAATACCTAGGAATAAACCTAACCAAGGAAGTGAAAGATCTAAACCATGAAATCTACAATACACTCTTTAGAGAAATCAAAGAGGACACTAGTAGATGGAAATTCATCCCATGCTCTTGGGTAGGAAGAATTAATATTGTCAAAATGGCCATCATGCCCAAAGCAACCTACAGATTCAATGCAATCCCTATCAAAATACCAATAGCAATCTTCAATGAACTGGGACAAATAGTTCTAAAATTCATATGAAACCAGAAAAGAACCCGAAAAGCCAAAGCAATCCTGAAAGGGAAGAATAAAGCTGGGGGGATCTCACTTGCCAACTTCAAGCTTTACCAAAGACACAGTAATCAAGACAATTTGGTACTGGCACAAGAACAAACCCATAGACCAGTGGAACAGAATAGAGAGTCCAGTTATTAACCCAAGCATATATAGTCAATTAATACACAATAAAGGAGCCATGGATATACAATGGGGAAATGACAGCCTCTTCAACAGCTGGTGTTGGCAAAACTGGACAGCTACATGTAAGAGAATGAAACTGGATTACTGTCTAACTCCATACACAAAAGTAAACTCAAAATGTATCAAAGACCTGAATGTAAGTCATGAAACGATAAAACTCTTAGAAGAACACATAGGTAAAACTCTCTTGAATATAAACAGGAACAACTTCTTCATGAACATATCTCCACAGGCAAGGGAAACAAAAGCAAAAATGAACAAGTGGGACTATATCAAACTAAAAAGCTTCTGTACAGCAAAGGACACCATCAGTAGAACAAAAAGGCATCCTACAGTATGGGAGAGTATATTCATAAATTACATACCTGATAAAGTGTTGACATCCAAAATATATAAAGAGCTCACCCACCTCAACATACAAAAAACAAATAATCCAATTAAAAAATGGGCAGAGGATCTGAACAGACACTTCTCCAAAGAAAAAATTCAGATGGCCAACAGGCACATGAAAAGATGCTCCACATGGCTAATCATCAGAGAAATGCAAATTAAAACCACAATGAGATATCACCTCACACCAGTTAGGATGGCCACCATCCAAAAGACAAACAAACAACAGCAAATGTTGGCGAGGATGTGGAGAAAGGGGAACCCTCCTACACTGCTGGTGGGAATGTCAATTAGTACCATTGTGGAAAGCAGTATGGAGGTTCCTCAAAAAACTCAAAATAGAAATACCATTTGACCCAGGAATTCCACTCTTAGGAATTTACCCTAAGAATGCAGCAGCCCAGTTTGAAATAGATATATGCACCCCTATGTTTATCGCAGCACTATTTACAATAGCCAAGAAATGGAAGCAACCTAAGTGTCCATCAGTAGATGAATGGATAAAGAAGATGTGGTAAATATACACAATGGAATATTATTCAGCCATAAGAAGAAAACAAATCCTTCCATTTGCAACAACATGGATGGAGCTAGAGGTTATTATGCTCATTGAAATAAGCCAGGAGGAGAAAGACAAGTATCAGATGATTTCACACATCTGTGGAGCATAAGAACAAAGAAAAAACTGAAGGAACAAAACAGCAGCAGACTCACAGAACCCAAGAATGGACTAACAGTTACCAAAGGGTAACGGACCCGGGAGCATGGGTGGGAAGGGAGGGATATGGGGAAAAAGGTGTATTACAATTAGCACACATAATGTAGTGGGGGGCACAGGGAAGACAGTATAGCACAGAGAAGACAAGTAGTGATTGTATAGCAGCTTACTTCGGTGATGGACAGTGACTGCAATGGGGTAGGTGGTGGGGACTTGATAAATGGTGGGAATTAGTGACCACAGTGTTGCTCATGTGATTGTATATTAATGATACCAAGAGAAGAAAAAAAAAGTTTAAAAAAAAAAGCTGTGGGAGGCCTGGGGAGGGAGTCATTACTTTGACATGGGGGTATCAGGGAAGTTTGAAGAAGAAAGTAATATTTCATCTGGATATTGAAAGGTGAGTAGCAGCTCAGCAGGACCCAGAGCACTGCAGGCCAAAGGCGCACTAAGTGGAGAGCCACAGAGAGGAATTACAAGGGCCATGTGTTTGGAGCATAAGGTTTGGGTGGTGGAGGTTGGAGTGGGGAGTCCAATAGGAGATGAAGTGGGGGATCTATGTTGGTGTCATGTTCTGATGTACTTTGAATGCCATGCCAGAAATAGACTTAATCCTGCAAACAACAGGGAGTCAGTAAAGTTCATTTTATGATGTAAAATAAATAAATAAATAAATAATAATAAATAAATAAAAGGGGTATCTGCATCATTCAGGACCTAGACAGAAGGAGTAAGTTAAATGTGTCTTGAGGTCCATCTCTGCTGGATTTTAACACCATGCTATTTCCTGAGTCTTACCATTCTCTCTGTGCTTCCCAGCTAACTTAAGATGAGCCTGTGAAAAATCCACCTTAAGAGAGAGAAAGGTGTTCTGGTCTCCATCAGTAGCCTCTTGTTGGGCGGGAACTTGCTTACCCTGGAATACTAATGCCCTCTCCTGCACCGTTATGTAATTTTCAATAGTATTTGCCACCCAGAAGCCAAAATGTAAGGAATCCTTCACTGACCACCAGGAGTCACCTAAAAAACAATTGTTAAAACAAGAATTATACTGATTTCCAAGCAGGGGTTTACAGTAAGAAGTGACTTCACAGAAACCTATGAAGAATTCTGAATCCTGTGGTGTGTGGTCAGGCACTTGGGGGCTTGTTATCGCAGTGCAGCCCTTGTTGATTGTCTCGATTTCTAAAATGCTCTCTTCCCTTCTCTTCCTTTCCGTTCCCTCCTTCTTTCCCTCCCTCACTTCCCTCCTCTTTCTCCTCCTTGTTGAAATGGATGCCAGTAATGATTTCAAGGCTATCTGAGTTAGAATCCCGGATCCACCATCTACAAATCATCCGGTCATAGCAATTTTGCTTAATCTCATTGACCTCAGATTCCTCGTTTATAAAACAGGGTGATAATAGTACCTATGTCATAAAGTTGCTGCAACTATTAAAAGGATTAATGCATGTCAAGTACTTAGTACATGCCTGGCTCATAATGAATCCTAAGTAAATAGTACTAGTATATCAAATAGTTACATTCTCTTTAAATACACAGAACCAATGAACTACTTCAGAATTGTTGATCCTGTTCCAAAAATTTTATTGTCTTTACATCATACTCTTTCCATTAGTTCTTAAATTATACAGCTTTTTTGAGAATGCATCACAGTGAAAAATCATTCATTAGTTGGAAATAAGAGATGGAATTATTTTGTAGAGATGTTTCAGAGTTTATTTTCTTGCAGAGAGGGAATGAAGGCCAAGGAAACTCAGAGAATCTCTGCTTCCTTGCCATCATCATCAATGGCGAAAGCACATTACATCATACAAGTTTAAAAAAAAACAAGTTTACTATCCATGAGTGGCCAATATGTGCCTGCACAAACTAGTTTGTTCCTTACTCCTGTTCCAGGCAGGCAGGTGCTCTTGGTTATGAGGAGACTGCAATGAGAGAAGAAACGACCCTCACGGAGTCGTGGCCTGCAGGAGAGCCAGGCACCGCAGTGGTGCGACGGCAGCCCAGAAGGACACGTCACAAGAGCCAGGGCGGCCTGAAAACATCAGACATACTACTTGCTGCTCATAAATGAAACTATGTACTAAATCAGCCCAGGATATTTACTAAATAAGGATGTTATAAATTCTTACATTAAACAATCCTTATCTAAGCTAATATTTTCCCTTACCAACACATCAACCCTATATATAGATATCTGTGGTAAATTGAGAAATTGGGATATGAGTCTGTGTCAAGGGGAATATAGAGTGCTCTCCAACTTCTTGCTTTTTTCTAAGTGTCCCCAACATTTTGGTTACTGGGCCTTATATATGGCCCTCTGGGAGAGAACATGTGGCCAACTGCCATGTAGGGGTACACCAGCCTCCACCGGCTGCCTAAGTCAGAGTGAGGACTGGGGTATGGAACAAGAGAACACCTGGGTTTTTGCCTAAATCAGTGTCACAAATGCCTCAGAGGACATTTCATTCCTGTTGTACTTTACTTGCAGACAACTTAAAATGGAGCCAACAACCCCCATTACCCCAACATTATTCCAACCCCCCACCTCTCTCATTACAGGAAAAATCTGTTAATTATTCTTCCTGCAATTACTCTGAAAGAGCTTTTTTAGGCTAAAATGACATAGTTCCAACCATCAACAGACTCCAACTCCAAAGTACTTTATTTAACAGAGGTGATAAGATGGATTGGATGGATATTTGCTACGCTTATAATATTCAAAGATCTTTCTTTCCAAAGGAAGAAGGAGGAGGTGAAGGAGAAATAGTTGGAGGACACTTTGTGAGCATTGGCATTCATAAGAATTCTTCCTGTGCGTGCAGAAGTTGAATCTGAACACCTGAGTTTCTTAGAGTTTTGCATGTAAAACTTGAATATCAATGCCAAATTCATACCATGTATAAAGAGATGAAAAGAGTGAAAGACTAAATAACTTCTGGGCACACTCCATGTAAGTCAAGATATTTATTCTATATGATCATATATTTAGATTCTATGTAAGTGTTTGTTAGCCAGTCAGCTTTCCTTCCTTAATTCAAGAAAGCAAATTAGAAGCTGGGAAAGTAAACTCTTCAGGCACTAGAACACAGGCTCCAGAGCCAGACGGCCCAGGTTCAACTCACTTATTAGCTGCATGCCCTTGTGTCAGCCTCTACATCTCCTCAGTTATCTTATCTATAAAATGGGAATACTAATAGTACCTTCCCAAAGAATTGTTGAGAGGATTAAATGAGATGAGCTTAAAGTGCTTAGCCCAGTACATACATGTCACAAGCCCGGGCTACATTAGCTGTTGTTATTAGTACCCATTTCACCATCATGGGACTCAGTACTAGTCTGGAAAGATAAATGATGAGAGTGATAGTTCACAACCAACCTCTGACAGTAATGTCGGTAATAATAATTGCAGTCGGTGCTAACCCATGAGTTTTTCTCCTATCATAAATCTCCCTGGCTCCCCACCCAACAAAAATAAAATTGTCTTAAAAGTCTTCCCACCAAAGTCCAAGGCCCTCCCCAAGGTGGAGTTTTTCTTGCTCCTCCCCCCAACTAATAGGACACTCATATTTAAAATACTATATTCTAATAAATTAAACAGACAAAAAATGCCATCTTCTCATCTGTAAATACATGACTACACTTAAAGTTTGGAAAGTGAATCATGGGTCTAATTGTTCTAAAAGACTGTTCCAAAATATATGCTGCTGATACAAAATCGTAACTGTATAGATCTCAATATCACAGTGAAATTGGTTGCTATGAATACTTTCATAAGCAGCAGATAAACACATTTCTTTGCTTTCAAAGAATAAGATTCTGTGCTGTAAATAAATCATTACATCACATCAGAGGACTAAAATCAACAATCACCTGATCATCATTGGCAAGCCTTCTCTGAACTCCATTTTTTTCCTAATTAAATAAGAGAAGAAAGTGAAAGAAATCTTTGCAAAATGTCCCTCATACAATAGAATTTCTAACTGTAGGGGGTAGACTGATGCATCCATTTCCACTGACTGTATTAGGGAATGACTAAATTACTTGTAGCTCCCTTTCTGCATGTACTTACGAGTAATGATATAATTTTCTAAATCACATAAAAATATATCAACAGGATTCATAACAGTTCTATGTCCCATCTTTATAACAATTCACGTGGATGCTAATCTTATGGAATATTTCTTAGGAAAATTTAAAAAATAGGCTACCTTAGTTCTGCTACAATTCAGGCTACATATCTGTATTATACACATTGAAGGTTTGAATATATAGAATGGTCCTGTTTTGTTGTGTTTGGGCATCTATGTTCAGAACCTGAGATCTTAAAAATCACTATTTCTGAGCTTGTGCACAACTTTCTCTTATCAAATGAAGCTTTTATTCCCAGTCTTTACATTTGAGTCATTTAAGGTTCCTTTTTAAATCTTGAACGAACATAAAGTGGCAATGCAGATTTTATTTAGATTGATTTTGTATCTTCATCACCACTCCTTAAAAAGAATCTTGTCTTATTACTAGAGATAATGTATGTGTCAAAAAAGAAGCCTCAAATGCACTTCCTGTGCACTTGACAGGGTGACAAAATATTTCTCCTATCCTTTCCTAATTGAGCCACAGTACAAAGGAGGAGATTATAATAATATTAATAATAGTTACATGGATATTTGTAGGTACTGTGTAACCCTTCAGTCCATTTTCTCAGACAATAGTGGCTACAAAGAGGCTTCAAAATAGAACATCGCACAATATGAATGCCACTTTTTTCTATCTTACATTTTAAAAACATCATTGAAATCAGAAAGTTCATTTACAAAGGACTGGCAGTTGCAATCACAGCAATAATGTAGTGCTGAGAAAAAAAGGGTAATTGGTTTGGTAAAGATCGCTTTCCATTACACCATAAAGCACTACACAATAGGAAAGGTCGCCAATTAAGCAATCATGAATACCAAGTACTGAAGCTGATGAAAATAGGGCAGTGGTTTAAATAGATTTGCAAGCAATTTACCTTTTCACAATGTTGGCAATCTGATGCAATTTGCTTGCAATTTTGTCTGCTTTCAGTAGCACTCGAAGCTGACACTACACAGACCAAATGGCAAAGAGGCCCTGCATAGAAAATGTAAAACTATCTTGGCTGCATCAGGAAACCAGAATGGTGGTTCATCAGGAAAATTACAACAATTAACATAAGTGCTGCAAAAATCAACACTTTAAATGTCACACTCACTAGTCTGTCCAAAGACTGTAAAAGTACCATCCCCATTGCCGGACTAACAGTAAATAGGAAGCAATCACCACCAAACCTTGGGGCTGATGGCTTTACAATTGATGTGACATTCTCTGAGTGATAAAATAGCCTCTCATTTTACAAAAGTAAGTATTTTTCTTTTTTAGACTTAACCTGGATTATGTCAACACGAAATTTACGTTTAATTTTTTTAAAACTTTTTCGACTAAGCCATTTTGTGCCAGTGTGGGTGTAGTTGGTCTTGACATTTAAAAAATAACTTTATATTTCAGAGAATCAGAGCCAAGTTGATAAAAAATAATCCCTCCTCAAATATTGATCTGGCTTTCAAATGTAAATCATGTTCCAGATTTATATTGCAAGCTGTTATACTGTGTGAAGTACAGTGTGTCTGACCAGAGCCTGTTTTATTATCTTGGGAGGGCTCCAAAAAGCAGCTGTGGATATTCCCTTGAGGACTGGCTGGAATTACAGATGCCATCACATATCTATATCAGTGTATCCCAGCTAAAAGTTAGACACCTTGAAAATAATTGATAACTTCTGCTTTGGCATCCATGTTTTGAGAAGCTATAAATTTGTCAAGCTTAGAGGAGAATTGGCTTATAGTGTAAACCTAATGATTTCTCAGTGAACTGGGAGGATCTAGCGGTAAGAGAACAAGAGTGGAGTGTCAGAAAATCTACGTTTAATTTTCATCTCTGTATCGGCTGACTGTGAGAGTTATTTTAGGGCTGTGTCTACAGAGGGCTTGTCTTCCAGTTTTGAGTGAATTGATCATTCCACCTTAAAAACAAAGTTGGATTTTTCCCTCATGAACATCCCTGCCTTGCTTATTTAAACACCATAATTTCCACACCAGCCAAGAAAGAAGAGAATCAGACATGAATATATGTGATATGCTCAAAATTAAGAGTAATAATTTTATTATGAGCTTAGTGAAAAGATCCACTGTGACGATAGCCACTCTACCTACTATCAGCCTTTATTGCACAACAGGCCTCATCTTGGACTCCTTCCAGGTTTGTAGAAAATCTTTTCTTAAAAGAGAATTCAGAGTTGGCTTATAGAACCCAGAGTTGTCCAAAACTGTGGGATCTCATGTATTGTGACACATGACATGGATTCTTCTCTAGATGACCCTTCATGTCATCACTAGTGAGTCATTTAATCTGTCAAGATAAGTTTCTCCTAAATACCTTACTCCCTACTATCCTGGGGTAACTGTGTGAACTCCAGGAAAAAGCTTTATCAGCTGCCCCTTGCCATGGTCATCTTAATGAGCATCAACAAGCAGTAGGGTGTTTGGGGCTGTCATCCAGGCCACCCAGTTAAGGCCGTCCCTAGCCACTGAGAGCATTGTCCAGAGGGCTGGGGCCCAATGTCGGCCATGCCTGCTCTTCAGGAAGCCTTTCATTGCTCAGCTGAAAGTTGAGGGGTTAGCTTCCCTGGGAGCTGTACAATCTTCTTAGGAAGGTTTACATTTTCTGCAAAGTGAAGGTAGTAAGGAGGCAGTAAGTCCCTCCCTAATTTTAGGGGTCCTTTGTGCAACTGTTTCTTGAAGGAATGTGTGTGTGCATTTGATTTCTGTTCTCCGACAGGCTTGGAGAAGAAGCCACCACAGGAAGGAGAGACCTTCTGTTGCCACGCACAACATGACAGGGAGGATGCTCTGGGAGAATGGCTTCAGCGGTCTCAGGAGTAAATCATGGGCTGGGAACAGCCATCAGGCACTTGCTATCTCACTGATACAAAATACTCAGAAGTTTCTAAGACTGCTCCCAGAAAAACAAACATTGATAAGAATTAGCTCTTTTTCCCCATGTGTGTGTGTGAAATGTAGCAAGATCAAGGGAATGGTTGGTATACAGGAGGCTGGAGAGAAACTATGGTTAATTTTGATAAATATAATGACCTGTGGGATTTTTTCTCAGCTGTTGATTGGTACCACCGAAAACAATTATTACTGGTTAATTTAGTTGCTGGCATAGTGCATTGTAAATATTTTTGTTTTATCACTCTTTATTAACTGCCGAAAAAGCCTTTGGATTTTATTTATCAAGTTAGTGAAAATCACACACAGCAACTATATGACCATAAAGCAGATAGTGTCAGAATCATCAAAACTATTTCAAAGTCACTATTATAGTCCTCATGGTCTATTTCATAGAAAGATTAGAATTTAGTGGACTCCAGTCCTCAGAGACTTGGATCTAAAAGATAAAATATCCCAAAGTGGAGGTTTCAGAATTTTTACTAGTTTGAGTTGAACTAAATTTATACATTGGTTAGACTTGTCCAATAAAATGTGATAACATGAATAAAATACCATGTAAATTCTTATAAAACTACTCAGTTGGACTTAACCACCATCCAGCAAGCAAACTGTATAAAAACCACAGCCCCTTTTGGGGAACAATGACACTTATGCAAATACATAGTTTTAGTCCTCAAAGTATGTTAAGATGACAATGGAAGTATAAATAAAAAATGTTTAAAATATGAGCACAGATTTCCTTGAGTGGCAGTTGTGCAATCATTTTGAGGTCAGATATGGGTAGAATTCTGGCTCTGCTATTTATCAGCTGTGTAGCATTAGGCAGATGATATAATCTCTCTGAGTCCAAATTTTGTCATTTGTAAAATGTAGGAAATAAACCTTACAGAGTCTGTGAGCAGTAAGAATATTGAATGAAATGTGGCATATACTAGACACTTAAATAAAGATCTTTGGCTGTTATGGTTAGGGTTGTTTTTGGTGTGAATGATCATCATGATGGTGTTTGGAAATCTAACCTGGTAAGCATTCAAGAGTTTCTATTTTAGTGTTTTTTCTATTCATTTCATATGCATACAGTGTATCCAGTATCCATGAATCAAAATGGACAATAGTTACTACACTCAAATGAAGTAACCTGAATTAGAATGTTTTAATGTGCAGGAAAATACAAGAAACTTTTACTATTTCTTTTTCAAAAAGAAAGGAAATTCCTCAAAAGGTATTTTTTTAAGTTAGAGTGAGATTGCATTACAATTCTTTGTCTTTTGGTGAAATGCAACAAAGTAAATTTCAAGATGTAACAGACAAAGTTCCAAAAGCTTGGTACATGTTTTAAAAATGTAAATTGTTAATTTCTCTAAAATCCACAAAATTAAGCAGAAAATTTGTGTTCTTACAGTATTTCCTATACTCTTGGCTCTTAATAAACCTAGAAACCTGTGTGGAACACTCTAGAGAATGTCATTGGAAAGCATGTTGGGGAAAGAGGAGGAAGTCACATGCAAAACCCAGTCTGCTCCAGAACACATCTGAGCCTGCAGGCAGGGCTGCAGTGCAAATCCAAATTCAGAACAACCTGGCACCAGGCCTAGACCAGCAGGACACCAGCAGTGTCCTCCAGGGATCATTGCTCCAGGCAATCAGACAATCCTCAGTGCTTTGGGAACTCTGTGTAGTCTCTGTTAGAAGGCGTTTGACCATTCTTCACTGTAGCAGAATGTTGGTAGATGTTTCCAAGACCATCCCATACCTACAAGACACCTAAATCTCTGAAACCAGCCCCTCTCCTAACTGGCCTGTGATGGCTGTCTCAAGGCAGCCAGAGATACCAGGGGGTCCTCGTGGTTCATGGAGCTTAGCTCTACTGGATACTTTCACCCAGAGACCGATTTTAATACCTCTGATCTGACCCGAACTATATTCACTCAACAAACATTTATTGAGCTCTGTTATAAACTACACTTTATGGGATACATAAATAATTTATTACGTCTTTCTCCAAGGAGCTTACAGTCTAGTATAAGAGAGAAGAGGTACTCAACAGTTTAGGAATATTGAAATAAGGAAATGGCAAATACCATAAAAGAAATGCAAAATGTCAGTTGTTGAGAAGATCTAGATAAGGCAAGTAAAAACATAGTACCTAATATAGTAATTTCTCTAAATTTTGCCCTTTCCTTTAAATTAGGCTGACAGTGTTCTAGAAAAGTTGGTGTTTGAGACCATACTTAAATGCTTTATTAGGGGAGCTTAGGATGAACAGGGAACATACATCAAGGTGAAAGAAAGAGCATAGGAGGGAAGGAAAGGGGGAAGGGAGGAGAAAAGGAGGAAAGGAAAGAGGAAGGGAGGGACCCCACTTAGACCAGAAAAGTCAAGTCCAGTTGGCTAGAGTGCTATAACAAGAGCATTCAGAATTGTATATGTGATCCTGTCTGAGTTCTGAAAAATCCTTTGAGCACATAAAAAAACTTAAATGATCTGGATAAATAAGATTCCCAGTTTGTTACTTCCCACATCAAGCATTTCATAAAGCATGTCCATCCTCAATTATTGAATTTTAGCGTACATTGAAATTATACCTCACTTTTGCTTGGGAATAATAATCCTGTACTTGAATTACCTTGAAAGGATGACACAAAGTCAAAAAAGGCTGTTTTTTCATTTTTCCTAGGTCAAATCACACTCTAATAAACATCTGGTATTGTGATCTTATATATTCTTAATCTTTCAGGTTGAATCTGAACTTGGCCCCAGGCAATCCAGCTCCTTTATAAAAGGCAGTTGCAGAGCAAATGAGGATTTCACCAGCTCAGGAACGCTCCAAACTGCACTTTCCAGTTACTGCTTGTTCGAACAGGAAGTTATGATTTGTGCCCATCCACAGGTCAATGAAAGTTTTTATTGACATTGGAAAACCCTGTGTACACTGGACTAATAAACCCAATAAAATCAGACCTTTTGGTTTCAACTGCCTCCTGGAGCTGTCTATAACCACAGGCTATTCAGCTATGAAAATTCCACTTTCAGAATTCTCCATTCCTTTTTCTTCTGCTCCTTTTTAATACCTGATCATACAGTATCATTTGATTTCTACAGTACACTGCCATGCTTCAAAATCAGACAAGAACTAACCCTATTTAAAACAAACAAAAGAAAGATAAATTCTTCAGAAATTATAAAGTACCCTTCAGTCACCTCCGATGGTGACTTCAGGAGTCAAAGAGTCTTTCAAATGAAGACCTTGGGCCCAGGATAATCGAATGTCACAGCTCTAACAGGTCTAACAGCATCACTGCTTGTTAAACTACTTTATCTCTCAGCTCCCAAGTTTGGTGGGAATAAAAATACTGCACAGATGGGACTATAACTGACCGTATCCTGCTGCATTGTATGTCCAACCATCTCTAATTACAGTAACACATGAGAGGAAAAGATTTGAAAGGGCAGGTGACGGGAGAGGAGAGGAACCTGGTTTGACTTAAACAGCACAGGATCCCTCACCATCAGGCCTGATGTACATCAGCCTGACAGCTAATTAGGGTAGACATGAATTTTTCCAATGTAACAGATGTTCGCTAATCAGGCCAGATTTGGAGCCCTTGCGCCAGCAACATTTCATGCACAATTTAACTATCTAAAAGGAATAAACTACTTAATGCATTGTACTGAAGGCACAGCTGTTTCACAATCAGAAAATTTGCTGTCAAAGATGTTCTCTTTAAAACTGACATGTTTTTATATAACTCTGATGGGGTGTTTATAATGTATTAATAGTTGTCAGCAAGAGCTGCTGTCATCATCAAGAAGTAAAATATTTCTGAAGGTATATTAAAATGAACAGACTCCTTTCTCTTCCCCCAAAATCCATTCAGATAATTTAACTAGGTTGAATGTGGTCTGCTGAGTTCCAAAATGTATTTGAAACAAAGAACATCACTGTATTCTTTCCATTTATTTAAATTTAAGATAAACTATGCCTGTGTCTTGTTTTTGGTTTAAAGGTTTAAAACAATCATGGGTCCACCTTTGTTTACAAAGCTGCATTTTTTTATCATTCTAGTTTTATGCAAATACACTAGGTGGAACATCATTACCACACCAAATATTTTATTGGGCAAAATGAAGGTTTGACATCTTCATAAGTACAAACTAATCTGGTTAAGAATGAAATGGGATCTCTCTCTCTCTCTCTCTTCCCTCCATCTTTGCACCTCATCTACTAATTGATCTGTTATAAGAAAAGACTCCTAAATATGAACTTGAAACTTTAAATTCCTTTAACTGTCTTTTGACAGTTTACTTTTGCAATTTGTTTTTTGTATTTGTTTAAATGGTAAAGCAAAAGAACATGTAATAACCTATGAATATTGGAAAGTTCACATCATTTAAAAATATGGATTTAAAAGTCTATATTTAAAGTAGATGATTAATATAAGCTGTTGACTTCAAATTCTACAGTAAAGACCAGGTGTAGGGCTTTAGTAATCTGTATTGCATACATAATTTAGCAGTTTACTAATTTTAGTAACATTGTTAGCAGTTTTTCCCACCATTTTATGATACATAATTTATGTATATTGTTTTCAACCAATAATATCAACAGTAGCATGAATTATGCTTTATCTGGCAAGAAGGCAATATGTAATGCAGTTTCTACGGTGACTAGGTTACTATTGACCCTTCTTTTCATGTGCTGGCCCAAGTGGATTTGTGACTCCTGAAAGGTACTATATTTAATTAATAGCATCAGTAGCTCAGGTCGTCTGGCAAATTCAAGGATAATATCTTTAAAATTCAGTCTTAATTAAAGAACTATTTTCAGGACCAATAATGGAGTCTAGGATTCTCTGCTATGACTTGAGCATCATATTTTTATGTTTTTCTAATGCAATGTCTTATCCACTAGAAATTGGGCATAGACCAACTCCTTCAAGAGCCACATTTCCAGATAATGACAAATCATGCCAACTCTAGAAAAGAGTTTTCATATCCATATTCCAAAGCAAATTAGTGCTAAGAGACACTAACAGTTAACTTCACAAAAGATTAAAATGAAAAGCCCTGATTCTATCACTCCCCTTTGGATATTCTTTGGAGGAGGGCTGCCATCTTCAAGTGCAGTTTCTTAAGGACATGTCTGAATCTTTAAGACAATTTCATAACTATCAGCAGTTCTTTAACATGGGGCACATTTTGACCTAAGTTGTAGATAAAACTTTTAAAAATAACACACTTCCGTATTATCACCCACTTCATCTTTAAATAATTCAACTATGAACATTAAGTGCTTCATAGGATAATTCATTTCTTTTAAAGATTACATATTTAGATATCACTTAGAATAAAATCCATACCCTTTCCCACAATTCACAAAACTTCACATTATCTGGTCCCCCCACCATCACTGCGTGTCAGCTGCTTCCTGCTCGCCGTGATCTAACCGGCACTGAGCTGAGTTCTGGAACTCAGACACACCCAAGTCTTTTCCTCTATAGGGCCTTTTTACTTGGTTCTCTCAGTCTAGAATGTCCTTCCCTCTGCTCTTGGCATGTCTGACTCCTGATCTTCACTCAGGAATCAGTTTAAACGGACCCTCTTTAAGGAAAACTTCCCTGTCAACATTAATTAATGTTGCCACTCCCTCAACCTCCACCACATCACACTGTTAATTTTCTCCATGGCACTTATCAAAATAGAAAATTAATCTGTTTGTTTATTTTCTGTCTCCCTACTTCCTCACTCTAGAACTATAAAGTCCAATACAGTCACCACTAGCCACATGTGGCTATCAACACTTAATTAATTAAAATTAAATAAAAGTACAAATTCCATTCCTCAGTTTGTCTCAGTAGCACAGATACAGAACATTTTCACCCCACAGAAAGGTCTATGGGACAGTGCTCATCCAGAATAGAACCTCCGAGAACAAACAGAAGCTCTGACCAGTGTCCAGAATAGCAACCAATCCATGATGGTTCCCACGGAGTTGGAAGGATGCGTGGACGGACAGACAGTTGGAAGAATGAAGTCCCATTTACACAGTCATTGAGAACTATGTTATTCCAGTTGATGTAATACTAGGGTTTCTACTCAATCATCTATTACTATTATTTTAACAAGATGAGATAAAGCACATCAACACTAAAGTATATCTAATATGATTTCATCTTTTTTGAAAGTACTCAAGAAAGAAATTTCCATGTTGACCTGAACTAGAACCATAGACCATAAAGGTCCCTTTGGAATCTAAAGTCCCCTTAGGCTTTAGATCACAGCCATAGTAAAAGTAGAGAAAGTGGGAGTTTGTACTGTGATAAATGTAAGTTCAAATCCTAACTCTGATATTTACCAGTTGTTTGGTTCCTTGTAGTCTCCCTGAACTCCCATTTCCCCATGTGTAAAATGGTAAACGACTAACAACTACACAGAGTTATTCTGAGATTAGACATTCATGAATGTTCGGTCTATAGTAAGCTCACTAAATGGCAGCTATCATTATTCATTTTCTTGAATTAATGGCATGATGGCAATTAGATCTTTGGAAATTCTGATCCGTCTTTCTATCATTCCTTCCCTGGCATTGTTGACTCAGAAATTTTAGAACTGAAGCCCTATCCATAAATACTGTCATGAACTCTTAGAGGCTTGTCACAGTCATAGCGCTCAGGATGGCGGTGTAAAGTGTCAGGGCTATGGATGAAAGTTGCAGGCAGAGGGGAACATGCTAAATACAGACTACTCACCAGACAGATCCTGGAGACTGTCTCATGTTTCTCAAATCCTTGAAAGCATAAAATATTTCTAAGGCTCAATAGTACATAATATATATATATATATATATATATATATATATATATATATATAAAAATGTACATCATATATATCCACTTCATCACTTAATTTAGAGAGAGCTCTTGCTAAGCTTAGGAAGCAGAAAAGATGGATCCTAACAGGTCAACAGGAGAAAGTCCTAGTTGTATTTTTCTTCTGATAAAAAAAAGATGGCGGGTGGTAATTTTATGTAATCAGAGACAATGAAAGTCTACCACCCTCATTATGGTTTCCCATAGGGTTTATGGAGGGTTTTTTTTTTGTTGTTTATTTATAATTCTTATGTTACCTTAGAGCTTGATCATCTTCCAAGGAAGGAGCAAAAGCAAATTCTGCATTACAGCCCTAAAAATGAACAATCATAAGTGTCACTGATTCTTGGAGATGTTTGCAAATTATTTGTTTCATAACAAAAATATCAAATGCTAGATATTTTCTTGAATGAAAAATTAGGATTCCATTTCTTCCTACAGAGAGTAGTATCATTTGGGGGGTTTTTCATTGGTCTCTGAGACTAAAACCAAAAACAAACAGAATGGTACAACCATTTGGAATTGGTCTCGTGTTATCGGGGACTCAAGTTTACTATTAAATCACATTTGAAGGTTGTGAATAGCTTTGATGTGAATCTTTGTGTGATGAGAGTCCAGGAACTGGGATAGAAACCATATTTTTGTACTGTCAGGAGGAAAGAGTTCATACTCATGTGGTGTTCTCCTATTTCTGGAGTAAAATTTCAAACACTTCCTAGTCCACCATAGAGAAAAATGTATAAGAACAAACTAACGAACCAACAATTTGAGGGAAGAACTCTGCCTTAAAAAGAATATATGGAGCGATACTCTGGAAGAGTTTTTGTAAGACACTTGCCGGAGAGTATATATAATATGGCTAAAGACTCTGGTGGATAAATTCCTTCTTTTATGGTTTATATACAATAAGAGAGGATGATTTTTTTTAAAATGCTTTGCCACATTTTTCAAAAAAGCCTTGGAAGGAGAAGGGTGCAGAGCCATGGTCATGCGACTTTTGGCCTTCCCGTCCCAGAACAGGCTTTTCTAGGCCCACTTTCAGCATTAATGATATTTTATTTCACATGCATGTCCTCTACTTGCTGTTGTCACTTCACTCTCATGTATAAGATTTAATCTCCAACTCCTGCCCCCCTCTTCCCTACCCTCCTCCTGTTTTCTGGAGACAGTCAGCTGTGATTACTCATGTTAAAATGGGAGCCTCCGAATGAAACAAAATGGAGAATTAGCAAGAGATACTAAGTGAAAATAAGCAAGTAAAGAACAAAACAAAACACAGCAAAAATACTAGGTCTCATGGTTTCTGTGTAATCCTAGATTATTCTTACAGTGCAAGTCTTGTCTTCCTTGACTATAAAATGAGAGCATCTCAGTGTTGCAGCTCTGATGCGTCAGTTCTACCTCGTGGGGACTCTGCTATATTTCCCAGTCACAACCTCTACATAAATCAATGTTAACAGTCTCTCGTCATTTGCATTTCCCTGATAAGCATTTCTTCCCTTTCCTTTCCCCATTACCCTTTGGGTGGCTAGTTTCTTTGGACTTTCCTAGATCCTGTCTATCCAAATGTGTGTGCTGATTTTGCATGTGGGTGCCGATTTTGACATCTCTTTCTCCCATCTCACTTCCTTCAAGTCAGTCAGTCAGTCTCTCTCTCTCTCTCTCTCTGCCTCCCCTCCCCCTCTCCCCACCACCTCTCTCTTTAAATCCACTTCAGGGATTATATCCCTGCACATTTTCTAGGAAAACTTACTTCATTTTTTAAAGCAAAAGCATGTTGACCTTGAATAAGAAAATCATTTTTATGTTCTGGAACTTCCCTCCACCCCCAGCAAGTATCCAGTTACCAAAAAGCTCTGACCACAGGGCAGAGAGCATATCAAAAATACTATCAGTCCTGTAATTTCCAGTTCTTGCCATGATGAAATGCATGGAAAATGCTATGGGCAGAGGCTTTCTTAGTGAGTTTTACCCTGGGACCAAATCTTACAAACTAAACCACTGGCAAAAGAAAAAAAATTTGAGCAAATGCAAATCCTCAGTGCCTAAAATGAATAAATAGTTAATAATGGAAGTATTGCAATGCTGAATAAGGTAGTCAGACCCTTAAGAAAAATTCTCAGATGGCTAATACATCCCTTTTGTCAGTTCACGCAACCTTCCAAAGAAAAGTACAATTTTTATTAGTTTCTTTGTATAATTATTTGTACAAATAATATCTTTATGCAAGATAAAATATACATTTATATTTTCTCTCCTGGAACAAAGGGTAGCATATTGTATACACTGTATAGCACATTGGTTTTTTTTCTTCATATATCTTAGAATTCTATCCATATTGATACACAGAGAGGTTGCTCAATTTTTTTTATTCCATCACATAGGTATACCATGATTAATTTAAGCAGTCCCATATTGGTGGGTATATGGGTTGATACCAATTTTTTACTGAAAAACATGAAAAACAATGCTGCAGTATATAACCATGAACATATGTGACTTTACATGTGTGCAAGTTTATCTGTAGAAAAAATTTCCAGAAGTGGGATTGCTATGTCAAAGGACATGGACATATGTAGTTTTTACTTTGACAGATGGTGCCAAATTTTCTAGATGGTACATTAGTTTACATCGCTATCACAATGTGCGAAACTGCCTGTTTCTCCATAACCTTGAAAATGAAATGTTAACAAATTTCTGCATTTTAGAAAATTTGGAACTTGGATTACCTACTCTGGTAAATTATTGTTATCTTGGTGTGGTTTTAATTTACTTTTGTCATATTTAGTAAGGTTGTGTATTTTTTACCATGGTTAAGAGCCATTCCTTTTCTATAAAATGCTGTTCAAAACCTTTGCTTATTTTTTTTTTTGAGGTTTTAATCATTTGTAGAATCTCTTTATATATTAGGGCAAATAGCTATTTGGTGGGCATGTGATCATTTTCCTTTTTTGTTGTTTTTCTCTGGATTTGCTTATTGTTTTGATTTTTTTCTATTCAGAAGTTTAAAATTATTTTCCTATAAACTTATCTAATTTTTTATTATGATGTTTACACTTCAGTCATAATTAAAAAGGTTCTTCTCACTCAAAAGCTATGAAGATATTCTCTCATGTTTCCTCTCAATTATTATGGCTTCATTTTTTAAGCCTTTGAAGCTTTTGGAGATAATCCTGGAGTATGATATGAAGAAAGAATTGAACTTCAGTTTTTTTCAGATGCCCTTACCATTGCCCCAGCATTATTTACTGAATAATCCATCTTTTCTCCCACAGACCTGAGGTTCCACCACTAGTAAATGATAATGTCCTCACACAATGGGGGACTTTAGATTTTCTGCTTTATTAGTCTATACGGCCAATTGAATTTAACTAAAGAGAACTTTCTTGCCTTTTCTCTAGTCACCCGTGCTCTAACCACTCAGAACTACGCACTCTTCCATACCAAGCATCGACAATGGAGCATCCCGGTTACCTCCATGCCTTTACACATGCTGTTTACCCTGCATGGAGTGCCTGCCTTACCCTTCTCTGCCTAGCAAACCTGAATTTGTCTGTTAAGACCCAGATAAACTAAAACACTTCCAAAGAAACAAGGAGGAGAAAATGTCACTAGAAGTAAAAGGTTGGGGAGAGGATGTTATGTGTATATGCAAACAAGAAGTAATAATAGTGGTTGCCTCTGGGACAAGGAATCGTCAGATTAGGATAGAAAGGAGATCGGCTCTCACCGAGTTCCTTCTGTGCTGTTTGAATTTTGACCATGTGAATGTATTAAATGTTTAAATATACAGTATTCTTTAAAGAAAGATGTCATGTTCAAGGAATAGTAATGAGACATTTTGTCTTTGCAGGCCAATGAAATTAACGATGTAACATGTAATAAGTAAAAACTATGAGAGAAGTTTTAAATTAAGAACATACTGTCTCCACTCTTACTGTATTCTCTCCAATAATTCAAGGCTCCTTCAGCTACGCTCCCATAGCCATCACACAGACTTCAAAATAGGAGTATGTGGTGCATTACAGTGTTACCACTTGCCTGCCACTCCACTGCACTGTTGGCTTGTTTGTCTTTGGAACTCAGACACGGACCATCAATTGCTGCCTCTTAGTAAGTGTGCCATAAATGTCTAAGGAAGGAAGAAATGTAGAATGGAAAGGAGGGAAGGAGGAAAATATTCAGGGACATTACATTAGAAAAGGTGTCTATTGGGAAGAGGGGAAGGGGAAAGAGAATAGGAGTATAAATAAATAAAGCTAATAAAAAGCTAAACAAAAGATGAGCGTGTACCATGAACAGAAGTGTACCATTCAGGGATTTCTCTCTCCCACACTCCACTCCCAAACTTTCTAGTCTGCATGTGGCAGATAGAAATGTTGTTTAAAAGTATGTCAGATCATGTCTGTTCTCTGGACAAACTCCCAGGCTCACCCCCATCCTCAGCCAATGGCACCCAATTTTAAGAATGTAGGTCAACATTCTCACAATGGTCAGTGTGGCCCTGCATGATCTGACTTCATGTCACTTCTCTGACCTCTTTTATTATTCTTCCCCTAAATAATTTTTTCCCATCCACATTGTTCTCCTGGCTGTTCCTTCAACACTATGGATGCACTTCTGTTGCAGAGCCTTCACATTTGTTTCTTCTGCCTGGAACATTCTTTACACAGAGAGCTCCATGACTCCCTTACTCCCTTCAAAACACACAGAACACTTTCCTGCCCTCATTTAAAATTACAAGCTGCCCTTAAGCCATGATCTGGCATTCTCCATCCACTTTTTCTTCCTGATACATATCAGCTTTTAGTATACTATATAATATGCAAATTTTAATTCGTCTATCCCTACTAGAATGTAAGCTCATGAAGAAAGGAAATGCCTGGCATGAATTAGGTACTCAGTAAATACTTGTTGAATGCTGGGACAAAAGCACCCTAAGTTCTATCAAGTAAAACTGACCTTGCAAGTGACATCGGACTTACCAAATGTTTTGCAAACTGCTGGCCCACCTACATCTGCCACTAAAGAATGTGACCTCAGATCTAGTGTATTTGGGCTGTGGTCCTCTCCTCACATTCTTACTTGATGGTTGCACCTACTGCCATGAATTTAATTTCCTTCCATAATATGAAGTCTATATTTGAATAATACCCAAGTGAACTCTAGCCCAAAGTCATCTCCTGAACTCCAGACCTGTATATCCAAATACCTTTGGGCATTTCCACTCTGAAGATTGACAGGCACATCGAATTCAACATGCCTAACCCTGACTTCACCCTCTTCTACCCTAAGCCTACTCTGCCAGTTTCTTTTCTCAGAGAAAATTATATTCTTGTCAGTTGCCCCAGGCATAAATCTGGGGCAGTCTGGACTTCTTGGCATGCCATTCTTGACTTCTCTATCTCACCTAAGCTTATCCACTGAACCACAAAGGGCTACTAATGTTAATTAGAACCACTCACTTCGCCAGTACCCATTGCCACCATCCTCAGTTAGGCCACTGCTATCTGCCATTTGGATATTGCAACAGCTGCCTCACTTTTCCTCCAGTTATTAAAATCTGGTAATAGTAGTTACTTTATTGGGCATGTTCCAAGCACTTTATATCCATTTAAACCCCACAATAATCTTAATACAATAGAGTCTATTATTATTATTATTTTACAAATAAAAAAAAGGAGGCACCAAGTATTAATGTAGCTTCTCAAAATCTTGTCATGAGAAAGTGGTGGATCTAAACAGAAATCCAAGCGGCTGGTTTGGATCATCCAAAATGCATTATCTTTTTAGCCTCTTTTGGATTAAATCACATGCTTACTTAAACATTTCAATGGCTCCCCATTACTCCTAGGATGATGCTCGAATCCCTATTGTCTCCTCCAAACTCTGACTCTTGTTAATCTCTCCATCTTTATCTTCAAGCTCAACAGCCACCCTCAACTCATCCCTATCCCTACATCCCTCACCCTTCCCCTTTGCTCCATCACTAGGGAACTTCTTCAGTTCCTTGAATGCTCTTAGGCTCTTGTACATGTTATTTTCTATGCCTGGAACACTTTCATTATTACCCTGTTTCCAGTTGCCTGACTTATTCCCGCTCACCCTTCAAGTCTCTATAGGCCTTTCTGAGGGAAGGTTCCCCTAATCACCTCCTCTTAGACCCACACATCTAGCTGTGGTGGAGACCCTCCACTTTGCTCCTGTGCCTCAAGGTTGTGCTCAGGATTCCTTCTTCCTTCTCTCTATAATGGTCCAACCACGAGTTGATCCAGCCAAGTGCCAATGGCTTCTGATCCTTATCCGACCTCTCCCTGAACTCCAGCTTCAAATGTCCAACTATCAACTTGCCATCTCTGCCTGGAAGCCAAATAAGCCTCACTCAGACTTAACACAGCCAAACAGAATTCTTTCCTCATCACTATCTATTCACTTGCCCAAATCTAGGAGTTACTATTTTTCTGTTGTTCCTGAACACTAATCTAATCCTGCAGCAAGTCCTATTAATCATATCTCTAGAGAATATCCATATCTAGCAACTTTTCTCAGCCTCTCTTGCCTAGAATATGTCAGCAGCCTTATAACTAAACTCCATGTTTCACACTTGCCACATTGGAGGAAACAAAGTAAATGTTTAAAATGTAAATCAGATAATGTACTCTCCTACTCAAAACATGGCTTCCCAAAATGTTTTTCCATTATCCTTCGAATAAAACTCTACTCTTTAACTGGCTCAGCCACCTTTTTGTCTTCATCTTGCCCTTGTTTTTGTTCCTTGAATATACATCTTGCATCTGCTAAGTTGGGATTCATCTAAAAATGACAGAAAACTTAAAATAAAGACGATTTACACATATTGTTTACTTCACTATCATATAAGATGTCCAGGGCTGGTCGGGTGGTTCCATAATTATCAGGGTCCAAGGCTTTTCCTATCTTATAGCTCTAATATCTTATCTACCTAGCTTAAACCACATGGTCCAATATGTTCGCTTGAGGTCAGTCATCACACTCACATTCCAGCCACAGGAAGCTTAAAAGGCATACTTCTGCCCTTTAAGGGGGTGTATTTTTATCCCATTGGCCAGAACTCAGTAACATGGCCATATCACATTTCAAGGGAAGCTATATCAATGGTTACTCTTTAGTGTTGAGTATTTCATGGTACAGATACACCACAGATTGTTTAACATTCATTCACTGAAAGATATTTGAGTTTTTTCTAGGTTCTAACTATTACTGATAAAACTGCTATGAATATTCATGTATAGGTTTTAGTGTGGACATAAGTTTCTATTTCTCTGGGATAAACACCCATGAGCACAATTGCTGGCTCACATGATAAGTACTTGTTTAGTTTTGTAAGAAACTCTTATTTTTTTCTGGAGTAGCTGTACCATTTTACATTCCCACCAGCAGCCTACGAGTGATGCAGCTTCTCTGCACCCTTACCAGCTTTTGAGGTTGGTGTTTTCCATTTTAGCCATTCTGATCAATACACATAGTGACATTCCATTGTGGTTTTAATTTGCATTTTCCAATTGGCTAATAATGTTGAACACTTTCCATGTGCTTATTTTCCATCTGTATATCTTCTTCAGTGAAATGTCACTTCATGTCTTTTGCCCATTTTCTAATTGTTTTGACTTTTTGTCCTACAGTTGAGTTTTGAGAGTTACATATATTTTAGATAAAAACCTTTTGTCAAATGCATGGTTTGCAAATGTTTTATGTCAATTTTCAACTTGTCTTTTCGTCTTCATCATTTAGACTTCCACAGAGAAGTTTTCATTTCAATAAGGTCCAGTTCATTACATTTTCATTTTTTTGGATCATGCTGTTATCAAGTCTAAGAACCCTTTCTTATGTCATTTTTTCTAAAGATTTTATAATTTTTCATTTTCCATTTAAATCTATGATCCATTTTGAGTTAATTTTTGTATACATTGTGAGAATCAGATCAAGGTTCTTTTTTTGGCCTGTGGATGTCCAATTGCTCCAATAAGAAAGAACATATTTTAAAAGAAATCATTAAACATATGGTTGTTCATACATTAAAAAAAAATGTTCATTAACAAGAATGGATTCACTAAAATCAAGTTAGGCCAAACTAATTTCCTTTCTTTTTTAAACAGTAAGATTTCTATGCTTGGCAATTTGGAGAATGCTGGCAAAACAAACAACACACATACCCCTAGAAGGAAATATAGTGCTCAAGGTGAAAGATAGGTGAAAGATATAATGGTCCCTCTAACTCTGATACTTGTTAAAGCATTTCCGGAGTAGAGTTTTGACTCTGAGTGATATATTTTAAGAGTGCATTAAAGTGTCTGTGAAGAAAAGCCAAATGATCAGAGATCTACAATCATGACTTTAGAGGAATGCAGAAGGTCCATATATTGCTCATTTCACTTTCAGCAAGTAGTGAGATAATGGATAGTGAGCATGGAATACAGTAAGTATAAGGAAGACATGAAATAAATTTGAAATATTCAGTGGCTATTTCATTGAAGGAGTGGATGGGTTATATATAGCTTTGGGGAGACAAAGCTAGGACAAGAGGGTGGAAGTTACAGGAAATTTTATTTCAGTTCAATGTGAAGAAAATCTAATAATTTGTGCTAATCAATCACAAGGAATGATTTAGCTCAAAATATACACATAGAATGATCTAGCTCAAATATAGTGAATTCCTGTCAATTTAACTGCATCAACTGTAATAAGAGGCTGATCCAGACCTCTTAAGTCTATAGCCAGGATTAGTAACCTTGAATTTGGAGGAGAAGGATTTTCTTAAAGGCTGAAGAGGTCAGGGAAGATTTCAGTGTGGAGAGTGCATTTCAGGTTTCTTAAATGGTTAGAGGCTTGTGTTTTAACACATGAAAGTAGGGATCTGGCCAAGGAAGAAATAGCAAGTTGTTCATTTTGGTTGAAGCAGACATTTTTTGTGTGGGAGGAAGTATCATCTAAAGGTGCCTCCCTTCTCTGAACGAACTCTTAGGTCACATTTAGGCTCTGAATGAAGGAATTCTGTTCCTAGACGTAAGTCTCAACCTAATGGTTGAGGACATATATGGTAAAGTGTGATCTCAACTTGAGTATTTTTCCATGGAATCAAAATGCATGCATTCTTCTAACTATATTTTAAATGGAATAATAAAATGCTAGAAATAAACTTCAGATACTATCATTTCTACCCACTTAAAACGAAAAAAAAGAAATAAAAAAAAACAGGCTCAGAGAACTTCAAATGTTTTACTCAAGAAACACATTTTATATCTAACTGGTGATGGGTATTCAGATCTCCTTATCTGAAAAAGTTGGTATTTACCAGGTCCTTTGCATGTAAACAGCACTTCACATGGATTATATAATTTAATACCCACAGTAATCCTATAATCTAGGTATTATTATTACTGCCATTTTGCAGATGAGAAAACTGAGGCTCAAAGAAGAATAATTACTAGCCTGCAGTTGCACAGCTAGAAAGTGCAGGAGCTATCAGTTTCTAAGATTGCTTGTTTTTTTCCCATGTTTCTATTTTATTATTATTTTAGTTAAAGAGTTAATTCAGTGCAACAACACAGAGCCTTATAAGAAGAAAGTTGACAGTCTGCTTCTCCTCTCTGCAACCATTCTCCTCAGGATAAACAATGTTTCCAGTTTGTTGCATACCATCTCAGACTCTTCAAGCAATACCCAAATGCTTGACTATTTTAATGTGGCCTCCCTAGTTCAGTCTTCTGTCTGATATAGCAAACCTTCTCCAAATTTGAAAAAATAATAATAAGGAAGGGAAACTTTAGAAATAGTATGATAAATAAATATCAAATGCTTACATTAGACTGATCTTTAACAAAATATGCTATACTCACCTAAATAGGAGGTTCCGTAAACATAAGGATAAACACTTTCTGGTGAGATTTAGTCTGATAAAGATGTGCAATTAAACTGAAATGGGAAGGTCTAACTGTGTACTTGACTGTGCTGTGGATAATCATTGCTTTGTCCCAATAACAAACAAGTGTTCCTTGTCTTAGAGCCAGATTTGGAGGCTGATATTCACTCTGGAAAATAAATGACCTCGGGTAACTGTAGGAAAGCTTGAAAATAAGTGGGAGATTTGAAGGTTTTTTTTTTTGATAAACACTTCTTAGTTTTGAAGTATACAACATGGTGGTTCAACTGTTATCCATACTGTTAAATCCTCACTTTCACTGGCCCAGTTACTATCTGTAAAAATACTAAGATGTTGCAAAATCATTGGCTGTATTCTCCATGCTGTACAACTATCCCCATGAACAACTTACATTACAATAGAGAAATTTTATCCCCTTTTATCCCCTTTTTCATCCACTTTATCCCCCTCACTTCCCCACCCACCCAAAGCAACCCTTCCTGCATGGTAACCACCAGGCCCTTCTGAGTGTCTGTGTGGCTACTACCATTTTGTTCATTTTGTTTTGCTTTGTTTTATATTGCAGAAATAAGTGAAATCATATGGTATTTCTCTTTCTCCACCTGGCTTATTTCACTAAGCATAATACCCTCTAGCTCCATCTACGTTGTTGTAAATGGCAGGATTTCTTTTCTTTTTATGGCAAAATAATATTGCACTATGTATATGTACCACCCCTTTTTTTAAAGGTATTATTGATATACACTCTTATGAAGGTTTCACCTGAAAAAACAATGTGGTTACTACATTTACCCATATTATCAAGTCGCCACCCATACCCCAATGCAGTCACTGTCCATCGGTGTAGTAAGATGACACAGAGTCACTGTTTGCCTTCTCTGTGCTACACTGTTTTCCCCGTGATTCCCCACACTATGTGTACTAAATATAATACCCCTCAATCCCCCTCTCCCACCCTCCCCACCCACTCTCCCACACCCTTCCCTTTTGTTAACCACTAGTTCCTTCGTGGAGTCTCTGTCTGCTGCTATTTTGTTCCTTCAGTTTTGCTTCGTTGTTATACTCCACAAATGAGGGAAATAATTTGGCAATTGTCTTTCTCCACCTGGCTTATTTCACTGACCATAATATCCTCCAGATCCATCCGTGTTGTTGCAAATGGTAGGATTTGTTTCTTTCTTATGGCTGAATAGTATTCCATTGTGTATATGTACCACCTCTTCTTTAGCCATTCATCTACTGATGGACATTTAGGTTGCTTCCATTTCTTGGCTATTGTAAATAGTGCTGCGATAAACATAGGGGTGCATATGTCTTTTTGAATCTGAGAAGTTGTATTTTTTGGGTAAATTCCAAGGAGTGGGATTCCCGGGTCAAATGGTATTTCTATTTTTAGTTTTTTGAGGAACCTCCATAATGTTGAACTACCTTCCACAATAGTTGAACTAGCTTACATTCCCACCAGCATTGTAGGAGGGTTCCCCTTTCTCCACATCCTTGCCAGTATTTGTTCTTCTTGGTCTTTTGGATGTTGGCCATCCTAACTGGTGTGAGGTGATATCTCATTGTGGTTTTAATTTGCATTTCCCAGATGATTAGTGATGTGGAGCATCTTTTCATGTATCTGTTGGCCATATGAATTTCTTCTTTGGAGAACTGTCTCTTCATATCCTCTGCCCAGTTTTTAATCAGGTTATTTGCTTCTTGGGTGTTGAGGCGTGTAAGTTCTTTATATATTTTGGATGTTAACCCCTTCTCGGATATGTCATTTACAAATATATTCTCCCATACTCTAGGATGCCTTTTTGTTCTGTTGATGGTGTCGTTTGCCATACAGAAAGTTTTTAGTTTGATGTAGTCCCATGAGTTCATTTTTGCTTTTGTTTCCCTTGTTTGAGGAGATATGTTCAGGAAGAAGTTCCTCATGCTTATATTCAGGAGATTTTTGCCTATGTTGTATTCAAAGAGTTTTATAGTTTCATGACTTACATTCAGGTCCTTGATCCATTTCGAGTTTACTTTTGTGTATGGGGTTAAACAACAATCCAGTTTCATTCTCTTGCATGTAGCTGTCCAGTGTTGCCAACACTAGCTGATGAAGAGGCTGTCATTTCCCCATTGTATGTCCATGGCTCCTTTATCATATATTAATTGACCATATATGGTTGGGTTTATATCGGGGCTCTCTAGTCTGTTCCATTGGTCTATGGGTCTGTTCTTGTGCCAGTACCAAATTGTCTTGATTACTGTGGCTTTGTAGTAGAGCTTGAAGTCAGGGAGCGTAATTCCCCCAGCTTTATTCTTCCTCCTCAGGATTGCTTTGGCTATTCGGGGTCTTTTGTGGTTCCCTAAGAATTTTAGAACAATTTTTCTCTAGTTCATTGAAGAATGCTGTTGGTATTTTGATAGGAATTGCACTGAATCTGTAGATTGCTTTAGGCAGGATGGCCATTTTGACAATATTAATTCTTCCTATCCATGAGCATGGGATGTGTTTCCATTTATTGTTATCTTCTTTAATTTCTCTCATGAGTGTCTTGTAGTTTTCAGAGTATAGGTCTTTCACTTCCTTAGTTAGGTTTATTCCTAACTACATTTTAAATGGAATAATAAAATGCTAGAAATAAAATGTGCTTTAGATACTATCACTTCTATCCACTTTAAAAGAAAAAAAAGAAAAAAAAAGAGGCTCAGAGAACTTCAAATCTTTTACTCAAGAAACACATTTTATATCTAACTGGTGATAGGTATTCAGATCTCCTTATCTGAAAAAGTTGGTATTTACTGGGTCCTTTGCATGTACACAGCACTTCACATGGATTATATAATTTAATAACCACAGTAATCCTATAATCTAGGTATTATTATTACTGCCATTTTGCAGATGAGAAAACTGAGGCTCAAAGAAGAATAATTACTAGCCTGCAGTTGCACAGCTAGAAAGTGGAGGAGCTATCAGTTTCTAAGATTGCATGTTTTTTTCCCCATGTTTCTATTTTATTATTTTAGTTAAAATATTTTTTGATGCAACTGTGAATGGAATTGTTTTCCTGATTTCTCTTTCTGCTAGTTCATTGTTAGTGTATAGGAATGCCACAGATTTCTGCATATAATTTTGTGTCCTGCAACTTTGCTGAATTCAGATGTTAGATCTAGTAGTTTTGGAGTGGATTCTTCAGTGTTTTCTATCCACAATTTCATGTCATCTGCAAACAGGGACAGTTTAACTTCTTCCTTGCTAGTCTAGATGCCTTTTATTTCTTTGTATAGTCTGGTTGCCGTGGCTAGGACCTCCAGTGCTATGTTGAATAAAAATGGGGAGAGTGGGCATCCTTTTCTTGTTCATGATCTTAAAGGAAAAGCTTTCAGCTTCTCACTGTTAAGTATAATGTTCATTGTGGGTTTTTCATATATGGCCTTTATTATGTTGAGGTACTTGTCCTCTATACCCATTTTCTTGAGAGTTTTTGTCATGAATGGATGTTGAATTTTGTCGAATGCTTTATCAGCATTTATAGAGATGATCATGTGGTTTTTGTCCTTTTTGTTGATGTGGTGGATGATGTTGATGGATTTTCGAACATTGTACCATCCTTGCATCCCTGGAATAAATCCTACTTGATCATGATGGATGATCTTTTTGATATATTTTTGAATTTGGTTTGCTAATATTTTGTTGAGTATTTTTGTATCTATGTTCATTAGGGATATTGTTCTGCAATTTTCTTTTTTTGTGGTGTCTTTGCCTGCTTTGGTATTAGAGTGATACTGGTTTCATAGAATGAGTTTGGAAGTATTCCCTCGTCTTCTACTCTTTGGAAAACTTTAAGGAGGATGGGTATTAGGTCTTCACTAAATGTTTGATAAAATTCAGCAGTGAAGCCATCTGGTTCAGGTGTTTTGTCCTTAGGCAGTTTTTGATTACCAGTTCAATTTCTTTGCTAGTAATTGGTCTGTTCAGATTTTTTGTTTCTTTCTGGGTCAGCCTTGGAAGGTTGTATTTTTCTAGAAAGTTGTCCATTTCTTCTAGGTTATCCAGTTTGTTAGCATATAATTTTTCATAGTATTCTCTAATAATTCGTATTTCTGTGGCATCTGTAGTGATTTTTCCTTTCTCATTTCTGAGTCTGTTTATGTGAGTAGACTCTTTTGTTCTTGATAAGTCTGGCTAGGGGTTTATCTATTTTGTTTAATTTCTCGAAGAACCAGCTCTTGCTTTCATTGATTCTTTCTATTGTTTCATTTTTCTCGATTTTATTTATTTCTGCTCTAATCTTTACTATGTCACTCCTTGTACTGACTTTGGGCCTCATTTGTTCTTCTTTTTCTAGTTTCGCTAATTGTGAGTTTAGACCGCTCATATGGGATTTTTCTTCTTCCCTGAGATAGGCCTGTATTACAATATGCTTTCCTCTTAGCACGGCCTTCACTGCGTCCCACAGATTTTGCGGTGTTGAATTATTGCTGTCATTTGTCTCCATATATTGCTTGATCTCTGTTTTTATTTGGTCATTGATCCATTGGTTATTTAGGAGCATGTTGTGAAGCCTAGTATATAATCTATTCTTGAAAATGAAGCATGTTGTGGCCTAGTATATGATCTAGTCTTGAAAATGTTCCATGTTCACTTGAGAAGAATGTGTATTCTGCTGCTTTCGGGTGTAGAGTTCTGTAGCTGTCTGTTAGGTCCATCTGTTCTATTGTGTTGTTCAGTGCCTCTGTCTCCTTACTTATTTTCTGTCTGGTTCATTTGTCCTTCAGAGTGAGTGGAGTGTTGAAATCTCCTAGAATGAATGTATTGCATTCTATTTCTTCTTTTAATTCTGTTAGTATTTGTTTCACATATGTAGGTGCTCCTGTGTTGGGTACATAGATATTTATAATGGTTATATCTTCTTGTTGGATTAACACTTTTATTATTATGTAATATCCTTCTTTTCTCTTGTGACTTTCTTTGTTTTGTAGTCTATTTTGTCTGATACAAGTACTGCAACTACTGCTTTTTTCTCCCTATTAGTTGCATGAAATGCCTTTTTCCATTCCTTCACTTTTAGTCTGTGTATGTCTTTGGGTTTAAAGTGAGTCTCTTCTTGGCAGCATACAGATGGGTCTTGTTTTTTTATTCATTCAGTGACTCTATGTCTCTTGATTGGTGCATTCAGTCCATATACATTTAGGGTGATTATAGATATGTATGTACTTATTGCCATTGTAGGCTTTAGATTCGTGGTTACTGAAGGTTCAAGGTTAACTTCCTTACTATCTAAGAGTCTAACTTAACTCACTTAGTATGCTTTTACAAACACAATCTAAAGGTTCTTTTCTTTTTTGTTCCTCCTCCATTCTTTATATATTAGGTATCATATTCTGTACTCTTTGTCTATCCCTTGATTGACTTTGGAGATAGTTAATTTAATTTTGCATTGCTTAGTAATTAGCTGTTCTACTTTCTTTACTGTGGTTTTATTACCTCTGGTGACAGCTATTGAACCATAGGAAGACTTCCATCTATTACAGCCCCTCCAAAATACACTGTAGAGGTGGTTTGTGGGAGGCAAATTCTCTCAGCTTTTGCTTATCTGGGAATTGTTAAATCCCTCCTTCAAATTTAAATGATAATCGTGCCAGATAAAGTTAATCTTGGTTCAAGGCCCTTCTGCTTCATTGCATTAAATACATCATGCCACTCCTTTCTGGCCTGTAAGGTTTCTGCTGAGAAGTCTGATGATAGCCTGATGGGCTTTTCTTTGTATGTGATCTTATTTCTGTCTCTGGGTGCTTTTAATTGTCTGTCTTTATCCGTGATCTTTGCCATTTTAATTACTATATGTCTTGGTGTTGTCTTCCTTGGGTCCTTGTGTTGGGAGATCTGTGCATCTCCATGGCCTGAGAGACTATCTCCTTCCCCAGATTGGGGAAGTTTTCAGTTATTACCTCCTCAAAGACACTTTCTATCCCTTTTTCTCTCTATTCTTCTTCTGGTACCCCTATAATGCAAATATTGTTCCGTTTTGGTTGGTCACACAGTTCTCTCAATATTCTTTCATTCTTAGAGATCCTTTTTTCTCTCTGTGCCTTAGCTTCTTTGTATTCCTCTCCTCTAGTTTCTATTTCATTTATCATCTCCTCCACCATATTCAATCTGCTTTTATTACCCTCCATTGTGCTCTTCAATGATTGGACCTCCAACCATAATTTATTCCTGAGTTCTTGAGTATCTTTCCATACTTCCATGAGCATGTTAATGATTTTTATTTTGAACTCCCTTTCAAGAAGAGTCATGAGGTTGATGTCATTTAAATCTTTTCTAAGAGTTGTATTAATAATTTTACTTTGAACCAGGTTCCTTTTGCGTTTCATATTTGTATATGGCACCCTCTAGTGCCCAGAAGCTCTACTGCCAGGAGCTGCTCAGCCCCTGAAGCAACATTGGGGGTTGCAGAGGAGTGGTGTTCATGCCTGGGAGGAGGAAAGAGCTGTTTTCTGGCTTCTATGCCTGTCTCCACCGCCTGAACCAGTGGGCTGAGCACACAGGTATAAGCCTCTATGCTTTGCGTTTGTAATTGCTGTAGACAGATCTTCCCTCTGGCTGGACTAACGCCAGGGTAGGGTTTGCCGGTTTGTGAGCCCTGTGGGGCTGGCTGGGAGAAAAGCACAGTAGGCTGCATATCACAGAGGGGGTCCTTGGAGCTGTGTAGCCATCCAGGGAGCTGTAGGACCTGAAGATCATCTAAGGAGGAAGATTTCTTTTTCCTCCTTAAATATGAGAGTCTATATGACAAAGCTCCTAACATGCTGGGCAGAGTGCACCCAGACAATTTTGTCTACCTGTCCTCTTTCCTGAGCAGTAAGCTCTGTGCAATCCTTGCCCCTTCAGCAGCCCTCTTGCTAAGAGCTTCCTCGTTAGGAAGTCTCTCAGACTGCCTGCCTTTCTTTTGTCCCAGAGCAGCTGGATATGAATCTCAGTCTCTCCAGGAATTCTGCCTGTCTTAGCTTTCCAACCCGGTAATCACAAGAGTATCATGCAAGCACCATAAAACGTAGATTTGTGCTCCCAGAGCAGATCTCCGGAGTTAGGTAATCAGCAGTCCCAGGTGTCCACTCCCTCCCTGCTCTGTTTCTCTTCTTTCCACCCGTGAGCTTGCATGGGGGAAGGGCTTGGGTGTCACTGGGCCACAGCTTGGTATGTTGTGTGAGGTCTGTTCTTTTCTCCAGGTGTATGCAGTCTGGTGCAGTCCTCTTTCCTGTTGCTCTTTCAGGATTAGTTGTATTAATTATACTTTCGTATTATATGTGGTTTTAGGAGGAAGCCTGTGTCTCACCTCTCATGCTGCTATCTTTAATCCAATCTCTCTTATGTACCACACTTCTATATCCATTCATCTATGGATAGACACTTAAGTTGCCTCCATATCTTGGCTATTGTAAATAATGCCGCGATAAACATAGGACTGCATGTATCTTTTTGAATCAGGGGTTTTGTTTTCTTCGGGTAAATTCCTAATGGTGGTATTACCGGGTTGAATGATATTTCTATTTTTAGGTTTTGAGGGAACTACAAACTGCTTTCCACAGTGGTTGTACCAATTTACATTCCCATCCACAGTGTAGGAGGGCTCCCATTTCTCCACATCCTCACCAACACTATTATTTATTGTCTTTTGGATAGTGATCATTCTCACTGCTGTGAGGTGATATCTCATTGTGGTTTTGATTTTCACTTCCCTAATGATCAGTGATGTGAAGCATATTTTCATGTGCTTGTTGGTCATATGTATTTCTGCTTTGGAGAAATGTCTGTTCAGGTCCTCCACCCATTTTTTAATTGGGTTATTTGTTTTTTTTTCTGGTGTTAAGTATATGTGTTCTTTATATATTTTGGATGTTAATCCCTTGTTGGATAGATTGTTTAAGAATATGTTCTCCCATACTGTAGGTTGCCTTTTTGTTCTGCTGATGGTTTGCTGTACACAGCTTTTTAGTTTGATATAGTCCCAATTGTTCATTTTTTATTTTGCTTCCCTTGCCTGAGGAGATGTGTCCAGGAAAAAGTTACTCAAACTTATGTTCAAGGGATTTTTACCTATGTTTTCTTCTAAGAGTTAATGGTTTCATGTCTTACATTCAGGTCTTGGGTCCATTTTGAATTTACTTTTGTGTATGGATTATTAAGTAGCTCAGTTTTCTTTCATGTAGCTGTCCAACTTTTCCTAACACCAGTTATTGAAGAGGCTGTCTTTCCCCCATGTATATTCATGGCTTCTTTATTGTATGTTAGATGACTGTATATGTGTGGTTTATATCTAGGCTCTCTATTCTGTTCCATTGATTTATGGGTCTGTTCTTTTGTATGTGCCAGTACCATATTGTTTTGATTATTGTAGCTTTGTAGTAGAGCTTGAAGTCAGGGAGTGTATCCCCCCAGCTTTGTTCTTCTTTCTAGGGGTTGCTTTGACTATTCAGGGTCTTTTGTGGTTCCTTATGCATTTTAGAACTATTTGTTCTGGTTCATTGAAAAATGCTATTGGTATTTTGATAGGGATTGCATGGAATCTGTAAATTGCTTTGGGCAAGATGGCCATTTTGACAATATTTATTCTTCCTATCCATTAGCATGGATAGACTTCTATTTATTGGTGTCTTCTTTAATTTCTCTCTTGAGTATTTTACAGTTTTCAGAGGACAGGTCTTTCACCTCCTTGGTTATGTTTATTCCCAGGTATTTTATTCTTTTTGATGCAATTATAAATGGGGTTGTTTTCCTGATTTCTCTTTCTGTTAGTCTGTTGTTAGCATATAGGAATGCATCACATTTCTGTGTATTAATTTTGTATCTTGCAACTTTGCTGGATCCATTTATTAGTTCTAATAGATTTTTGCTGGAGTCTTCAGGGTTTTCTATGTAAAATACCATGTCATCTGCAAACAGTGACAATTTAACTTCTCCTTACCAATTTGGATGCCTTTTATCTCTCTGTGTTGTTTGATTGCCATGGCTAGGACCTCTAGTACTATGTTGAATAAGAGTGATGAGAGTGGACATCCTTGTCTTGTTCCCAATCTTAGACGAAAAGCTTTCAGCTTTTCACCATTAAGTATGATATTAGTTGTGGGCTTGTCATATATAGCCTTTATTATGCTGAAGTACGTATACTCCATGTTCATTTTGTTGAGAGTTTTTATCTTGAATGGATTTTGAATTTTGTCAAATGCTTTTTCAGCATCTATTGAGATGATTACATGGCTTTTGTCCTTCTTTTTCTTAATGTGGTGTATGATATTGATTGACTTACAAATATTGTTCCATACTTGCATCTCTGGAAAAAAAATACCACTTGGTCATGATTGATGATCTTTTTGATGTATTTTTAAATTCAGTTTGCTAATACATCATTGAGGATTTTTACATCTATGTTCATCAGGGATATTTTTCTATAATTTCCTTTTTCTGTGGTGTCTTTGTCTGGCTTGTGTATTACAGTGATGATGGCCTCATATAATGAGTTTGGAAGTATTCCCTCCTCTTTTTTAATAATTACTTTTTGTAATACTTTTAAAAGGACAGTATTAGCTCTTCTTTAAGTGTTTGGTAGAATTCAGCTGTGAAGCCATCAGGTTCTGAGGCCTGGACTTTTGGTTTTTGGGAGTTATTTGATTGCCAATTCAATTTCATTGCTGGTAATTGGTCTCTTCAAATTTTCTGTTTTTTCCTGGGTCAATCTTGGAAGGTTGTATTTTTCTAGAAAGTTATCTATCTTTTCTAGGTTGTCCAATTTATTGGCAAATAATTTTTAATTGTATTCTCTAATAATTCTTTGTATTACTTTGTATCCATTGTGACTACACCTTCTTTGTTTCTGATTTTGTGTACTCTCTCTTTTTTACTTGTTAAGTCTGACTAGGGGTTTATCTATCTTATTTATTTCCTGAAAGAACAAGCTCTTAGTTTCATTAATGTTTTCTATTGTTGTAGGTTTCCCTATTTATTTATTTCTTCTCTGATCTTTATTATATCCCTCCTTCTACTAACCTTGAGTTTCATTTGTTCTTCTTTTTCTGGTTTCTTTAATTGTGAATTTAGACCATTTACTTGGGACTGTTCTTGTTTCTTGAGGCAGGTCTGTATTGCTATGTACTTCCCTCTTAGAATGGCCTTTATGGCATCCTACAAATAATGGACTGTTGTATTTTTCTTTTCATTTGTCTCCATGTATTGCTTGATTTCTGTTTTAATTTGGTCACTGATCCATTGATTATTTAGAAGCATGTTGTTTAGCCTCCATGTGTTTGTAGGCTTTTTTATTTTCCTTGTGGAATTTATTTCTAATTTCATACCATTGTGCTCTGAGAAGCTGCTTGATACAATTCCAATCTTTCTGAATTATTGAGGATTTTTTGTTACCTAGTATGTGATCTATCTAAGGAATGTTCAATCTTCACTTGAAAAAAAATGTATATCCTGATGCTTTTGGGTGTAGATGCCTGTTAAGTGCATCTGATCTAATGCATTGTTCAGTGCTTCTGTTTTCTTATTTATTTTCTGTTTGGTTGATCTGTCTACTGATGTGAATGGTGGTGTGTTAAAGTCTCCTAAAGTGAATGTGTTGTAATCTATTTCCCCCTTTAATTCTGTTAGTATTTGTTTTACATATTTAGGTGCTCCTATGTTGGGTGCATAGATATTTATAATGGTTATATCCTCTTGTTAGACTGACCCCTTTATCATTATGTAATGTCCTTCTTTGTCTCCTGTTACTTTCTTTGTTTTGAAATATATTTTGTCTGATATAAGTACTGCTACTCCTGCTTTTCCCCCCATTGTTTGCATGAAATATCTTCTCCCATCCCTTCACTTTAAGTCTGTGTATGTCTTTGGGTCTGAATTAAGTCTCCTATAGGCAGCATTTAATAGGTCTTGTGGCTTTACCCATTCTGCCACTCTATGTCTTTTGGTGCATTCAATCCATTTATTTACATTTAAGGTAATTATTGATAGGTATGTACATATTGCCATTTTATTAATTGTTTTCTGTTTGTTTTTAAAGCTCATTTCTATTCCTTTCTTCCTCTCTTATACAATTCTCTTATTATTTGATGGTTTTCTTTAATCTTGTGATCAGATTTGTATTTTTTTAACCTTTTGTGTATCTATTATAGGCTTTAGGTTCATGGTTACCAAAGGTTCAAGGATAGCTTTCTGACTATATAACAATCTATATTAAGTTGCTGATTGCTCTATTTTAAACACAATCTAAAAGTTCTGTTTTTCTTCCTCCCCCAAACTTTATGTATTAGATGTCATAATCAAACCTATTTAGCCTTAGGAACATTTACATCCACAGTAGTGCCTTTAACATAGCCTGTAAAGCCGGTTTTGTTATAAATTATTTGAGCCTTTGTTTATCTGGAAATCATTTAATCCCTGCTTCAAATTTAAATGATAATCTTGCTGGGTAGTGGATACTTGGTTGAAGGTCCTTCTGTTTCAGTAAATTAAATATTTCATGCTACTCCCTTCTGGCCTGTAAAGTTTCTGCTGAGAAGTTTGCTGATAACCTGATGGGATTTCCCTTATAATTAATCTTTTTTCTCTCTCTGGCTGCTTTCAATGATCTCTCCTTATCCTTAATCTCTGCCATTTTAATTATTATATGTCTTGGTGTTGTCTTCCTGGGGTTCCTTTTGTTAGGGCCTCTCTGCGCTTTCTGACCTGAGTGCCTATTTCCTTCCCCAGATTGGGAAAGTTTTCAACAATTATTTCCTTAAAGAGACTTTGTCCCTTTCTTCTTCTGGTACCCCTTTGATGTGAATATTGTTTTGTTTGGATTGGTCACACAGCTTTCTTATCATTCTTTCATTCTAGAGATCCTTTTTTCTCTCTGTTCCTCAGCTTCATTATGTTCCTGTTCTCTAATTTCCATCTCATTGTCTCCTCTGCTTGAAGCAATCTATTATCCATTTCCTCCATTTTGTGTTTCATTTCAGTTACTGTATTCAGCTCTTGTATCTCTTTGTTAAAGTCCTCCCAGAGACCTTTAATACATTTCTGCAGATCAGTGAGCATAGTTACAATTTTTACTTCGAAATCTTTATCAAGAAGATTGGTGACTTCTGTTTCATTTACCCCTCTTTCTGGTGTCTTCTCCTGTAGTTTTTTTTGGAACATATTCCTCTGAATTCTCATTTTGTCAGGATTCCTGTGTTTCTTCCTTCATATTAGATGGATCTGCTATGCTTCCTGATCTAGAGATTAATGGCTTTATGAAGGCATCCTCTTGTTCCCAGAAGCTCAGGACTTTCTTCCCTAGTCCCTGCTTCTCCTTTGCTGTGGAGCTCCAGTTGCTGTTGGTGGGCAATGTTCAGAGTCGCCTTTCTGTCTGTCTGTCAGCAGTAGTTTATCTCAGTCTGCTTGGGCCAGTGGTTTGCCTGAGCTGGGCCTATGAGATCAGAGCAGTAGTTTCTGCTGGGATCATTGCGGGTGGGGCTGCCCTCTTCCTGCCCCACAGCAAAGGTGGGGTTGCAGGGTTAACAGCATGTGTGGGGCAGTTGCAGGGCAAGCTGCACAATGGCAGGGTTCACAGGCTTCTGGACATGGTAAGTCACCTGGTTGTAGAGTCCATGGGTGCTGGACAGTAGTAGTAAGCACTATTGTGGGAGGGCGCAGGTGCACTTAGGCAGTGAGTTGCATGGTAGAAGGCCCCAGGGGCTTCCTGTGGGGGCACTACATGCATGCTGGGAGGGCATGCAGCATGCTTGTGGTAGTGGGGCAATGTGCAGTAGTTGGGGGGTGAGCAGGCAAGCAGAGGTAGCTAGTTGGGCTGAAGCAGCTAGTCGTGCTGTGGCAGCACTACAGCTGCTGGCAGTGAGTCCCACAGGGGTCCTCTAGCAGCAGCAAGGCAAGCAGCACCCAGCTTGGCCACCCATGGGGAGGAAGGAACTTTTGGAGCAGGCTCCTGGAGGCGTCTCCCCAGCTGGGTTGAAAAGGGCTCTGAAATCTAGAAGATTCTCTTTTTGCCTGCCAGGCAGTAAAGTCCATCACTGCTGTGTGGAGTGGGCTGGTGTGCTGGTGGTGCACAGAGAGGCACCTCTGGGCTGAGTCACTGGTGAGGGGGATAGAGCACTTGGGGCTCCTGAAAGTGCTTGATCCACTGGGCCAGGCAGCGCTTGGGAGGCATGGTCAATCTGCCCTTTTCCTGCAGAGACAGCCCTTTCCAACCCTCCCACCTCTGGTTCCCATCCCACTGCTCACAAATCTTTCAAGCTGCTGCCTCTGTGTTGGGTCTCAGCGGGACCAGCAGAGCATGCCTGTCCTCCACAGGTGGCTGGTGTCTCATCCTCCCAGAGTGTTCCAACTTTCCCTGGTGTCCAGTGTCACCAGAACTCAATGCAATGTGGATTTGTGCTGCTGGAGCAGATCTCCAAGACCAGGTTCCTGGGTGCCTATTCTCTCCCTGCTCTGTTCCTCTTCCTGGCTGAGATGGGGGAAGGGCTGAGGTTCTGCTTGGTCATGGCCTTGCCACTTTAACCTTTTCTTTGTGGTTGTCTCTTCTTCCCCAGGTATAGATGGTGTGTTCTGTAGTCTTTAGGTCATTTTCAGGTTTAGTTATATTTGCTGTAGTTGCTTCCTTTGTGTGTGTGTGGGAGAAGGTTTCAGTCTTGCCTTCCTACTGCACCAATTTGAGGCTCCCTCAGGGGGTTTTATCTAATCTGGTAAGACCACAATGTAGAGCTCGCTCTCATTCTACCAAAAAGCTAGGTTCTCCTTTTACTTTTGAGGGAAAACAAATTTCCATTTGTCACAGGACAACTATATTCAAATATTTATTTCTCTTCTAAACAAATGACAGATAGAAAGGGATGGAATTAGCTCATTCTGTATAATCTAATATTTAGGAAATAGGGCACAGCATAATTTCCCAAATAAAAACACACATTAATTCAGAGTCTTCCCTATTTTATCACCCTGTTACTTTTAAATTTTGAAAAAAGTGTTTGTCACAAAATTATTCTGACTAAATAGCCCAATTCCTCCACAATGTGCTATTTCTAATCTCTAACTAAAAAGTTTTTCTCTAAAACTTTCTGTAAAATAACGTCTCCCTTCATGGTTTCAACAGCTTAACAGCAAATCAAAATACAGGCTCCACATCAGCATATTGAGATGTATCCAAAATAGGAACATTTTTCTTGGACCTAAAAATAAAATGCGACTATTTCAATTTGTGGAATAAATGAAATGGATCAGGAAGGGACAGCTTGGAGCACTATCTACAAAGTGACAACTATCCCTTTCATTTCTTCCTCATAAATTTAACAATGCAAATTTAGCAATGGTTTTGCCTAATGGTTGCCAATTTAGGTACCAACTTTCTCAAAGCAATAGCCTGATTAGAAAATAATCGTACTTCTTTCTTGCTACTGTTACCACACCTGCACTTTTCATTTCCTATAAGGTGCAGTGGTAAAACTGCATCTTTCAACTCTGCCTCTTTTATCTGATGTAGTGGATGACAGGTAATCTAGCTGAAAGTTCCGACAATTGCACCACCAGAAAAACACTGGCTGATGAAATCTGAGCAGTTATCACACTAACCATCGCCTGTCAAGCCTCTTGCTTCAATTTAAGGGCGCATCAATTTTCTGAAGAGGAAATCAAGGGCAAAGAATAAAAGCGCTTCAGATAAACACTGACAAAGGCCCTTTCTGCCTTTTTTTTTTTTAATTTATGATGGGATGTACTATCATAGGTTGCTCCGTGAGGCTTTATCAACTGTCCTGATACATCCCAGATAGCTCGGAATTCTTTGGTCATTGATGAAGTGCTACACTCGCACTTACTGAAAGGGCAGAAGATTTCCAACTGAAAATTACTTTCACTAAATACCACAAAGATATTGAAGGCAGAGAGAGCCAGGAGATGGAACAAATGACAGCCACATATAACAATGAACCTCTCGGTTCTCGAGGCTGGCAGACAAGACTGATTAGAGTAGGAACATGAAATAATGTTTTCTTAAAGCCAGGGTGCATATTGTGTAAAGTGTCAGGCACAAAGAGTTCATATGCTCTTTGCAGCAAGTTGGGAACACAGAGCTGCCAACTGTACTTACAGTGTGTCCTTGTCACGGCTTCCACACTGACATTTTTTCTAAATCTATCTGGTTATCACATTCAAAATGCACAGGCAAATAATGGTATTTGGTGAGAGGAAAGATAAGGGCTCAGAAAGTAAAAGATATAGTAAAATAGATGTTGTGAGGCACTTGGAACTTGGCCCTTAGCAAAACAGGTCTTTCTTTTGGGATCAAGAGCTGTGGGGTTGAGCTGTTAGACCTTCCCTACAATTCTTTTAGGAGTTCAGATGAGAGCATTTTCAAGTGAGAAGCAACACGTAGAACAAATACCACTTTTGACTGGTCTTAGGGCCTATGATTTGGTGGAAGCTAACTCTGATATCTGTGGCAACTCTTCTGCCCAGCAGAAAGCATACTTGGTTTATCCCAGATGTTGTTGGAGTTTCTGAAGGGAGTGCCAACTACTCACTCTTACGGTTTCTTCAAGTTGTGAACAATTTGGAAACTAAACCAAAGCAGCCAGGGAAGAAAATATCAGCTTTATTAGCATGAAAGTGAGATTGGAGGGCCTGGGTTAGACCAGTCACCCCGGCAGGCTTCCCAAGCAAAGGAGAGGAGAATGGGCGTAGCCTGCTGTCGGGCACATTCTGAGGGGAGGAGGCAGAGGGAGTACAGGCCCCCTGTGTGCACCTGAACCTCCTTCTGATGTTCCAGACAGGTAAGCCACCACTTCAGGGTGGGGTGAAAATGAGAGCAGGGTATAAATCTGAGGATAATATATACTGACAGGAAAGACATTTGAATATTGTGGACCAAAGCCTTATAGTCTCCAATGTTTTTATTTGTTTAACACTTTGTTGATGGGCTTGTCTGGGGCTGTGATGAAAGAAGCGTACTGAGAAGACTATTTTTGCCTTTGAGTGTAAATCACATTCTCCAATCCAGTTTTATCAGTAGTAAACCTACCTGATGCCTGTATTTCTGCTTTCAAATCTCACAGCAGAAAGCAATGTCATTAATTTGCCTAATAGCTCAGACTTCTCCATATATCAACTGGATATTTTCCCAGTGACTATGAGAGCGAGTCTATACAGTGGGGCTTGAATCTATTCATGGGAAAATTTTATTTTGGAACAGACAGGTCTTGCAGTCTTTTTTTAAGTCATTATATTATTAACATGTGATGTACTATTGACTAATGATTGATGAAATAATAGAAATCACCTCATTTCTGAGTATGAACTATCAGAAGAAGGAATAGAGAAATGTTTCTAGGGAAAGATGAAAGAAAGAGGCAGGTGAAACAAAAGACATACTTAGCCCAGCCTTTCACATTTACTAGTTACCTGGAGAATGAACTCTAGTGTTTAAGAGCAGAGGTTCCAGAGTCAGGCAGATCTGGGGTTGAATGCTTTCCCTGATTTTCCTACCTGTGACCTTGCCAAGTCACTGAACTACCCATACCTCAATTCCTTCTTTCCAAAATGGAGATAACAATAGTACCTAACTCGCAGGACTGTTATGAGGATTAAATTTGACATTGTATTTAAAACGTTTAAGATAATGCCTGGCATACTCAGGCTTACAGTAAATGTCAGCTCTTATCACCCTTAGTTCCGACTAATGTGTTCAGAGGCTGCCCAACCCTGAACTCATTTCTTCTCTAACAGAAATAATTCCTAGAAGATCTTTTCCGTTTTTTGAATCTTGCAGTTTATCCCCAAAATATACAATTCTCCCAAGACAAAACAATTAAAATGGTGTTAAACTCTGCTTTACAAGGAGAAAAACAATTGCTTGTTTCTGACCTCTTTATGTAACTGTTTCTTATTTGCATTTCTCATGAGAACCTGAATCTAGATCATAAATATATTTTGCTGTATTCTCTTAAATAATATGACTCTTTTCATCATTACTCAAATATAAAAGGAAAGTGTGGACTCCTTAGGGTGTCATGGTCTCATAGTGTCCCCCTTCTTTCTCATACGTTCCCAAAGTAGGCTCCTCTCCTGAGATGACACTGTTTGTATTTATCTATTTCTCCTAAGAAGCTTTAAGCACTTAGAGATATATCATCAATTTGTGCAATATTCCTGTGAGCAAGGAATGAGGAAGAATAAAAAAAAAAAAAAAAAGAGTTATGGAGACAGTTGATGGAGCCCAAGCTCTTCAGTGGAGCCACGGCAAGGCGGGCCAGCTGCCAGGTCACTGAGCCACACTGTCGCCGCGTTGCCTGCATGATCCCAAAGCATGTGGGCTCTCTGCTTTCTGTATTCCTCAGTTCTTATGAGAGAATTCCTCTTGCCTGGGCTTGCCACCCTCACCAGACTTAACGACGAGCACATAAAAGGCAAGGACTGATTTTACTAGGTGTTTTCCTTACCATTAGATTAGCTAAAAATGTTTGTTTTGTCTGTTTTTGCAAGATGAAGGAAGCAAATTCACAAGTGTGCAAATCGTTGGAGAGACTGTTCATCATAATTTCTGTGAGGATAAACTTTTGGGATTCCTGCCTACTTTTTTTTTCAAAAAGGTAGGTAAGGAAGGCATTTTTTATTTTTGGTTTCATTTTTCTAAAAAATCTTTTATATAGCAACCTTGCATTTTCTGCTCATTTGCAGGCTCTGTATTCCAGATGTAATCTACAAGAATGAAAGGAGGAAGGCAAGTATATTTAGACAGAACTGGATTCAACCAGCTCTTCATTGGGCAACATTCTGAACAGCTCTAACATTTCCTTTCTTGTCTGAAACTTCCTAAGTTTACTGGGGTGGTTAAATAACATGATATGAATCACATGCACACCCAAAACCCATTCATGAATGTTCCCTTCCTATTCAAATATCAGTGTTTATTCCAATTGTAGTTATGGTTGGATGAATCCATCTGAAGGCAGCATTTCTGGCTTTTTATTTGTTTTGTAAGGGGATGTTTTTATTTATTCAAAATGGCATTGCTTTCCTACAAAAATCATGCAGACTACCAGTGACTCAGGGGCTGAACCTACAAATGGGAAATATTTATTTCGGAACAGTGGTATTTCAAATATGATTTGACTCTAGGCAGACTTTTATTATAGCCTTTGTACTATTAACTTTGCCACAATTATTGAGAAAAAGTAGGAATCATTTCATTTATGAGCATGAGCTATCAGAGGCAGTACTATTCCTTTCCATCATAGAGAAATATTTTAATGGTGGCAACTAAGGATATAGAGGCATAAAGTCTTTTGTCCTATTAAATTTACAGATTAACAAAGACTTGGGAATCATTGTTTTATAGCAATAAATACACACTCTTGGTCAAAGCAAACAAAAATGAATAGCCAAGTTGTTGAGTTTGTCTGATTATATAAGAAAGTAAATTCATTAACTTCTTTCCCCTGGACAATGTCCTCCTTTGGGAAAGAAGGTATTAACAGTCCTAAAACAAGGGAGGAAAACTATTCTCTTTCTAGTGGACATAAAAAATAGGACAGCATTCTCTCTTCTGTAGCTTTGGAAGTACTCTTCCTATCTGGTGGAAGTGAAAAGTAGAAGTGTATTTTTTATACTGTATTCCCAGTTCTAGGTGAAAGCTGCTATGTCAAGAGAATTGATACTATAACCCAAGGTGTTTCTTCCCACCCCTTTAAATTTCTGGGCATGCATATCAGGGGAAAAAATTAATCCAATTCCCATTTTAGAGGTATCTTTAGTTTAATGTAGTTAATTCCTCCATTTTTGGAACCATAATAGTCCCCTTTGTTGCACAGGCAATTCCACTTTCCCCTCCTACAAGTCATTTGGGGCTAGAGGTAGGCCATGCACTGAATCTGTATGCAGAGAGGTACTGGATTCCCTTTATTCATTTAAAGGAACTGCTCTCCTAGAAAGAAGAAACGTATGACCATCTTTCTTCCTTCATTGTACAGAGGCTTGGGGTGCATTTGCGCACGTGCCCGTCTCCTCCTGGGCCTGCACTACCCCTGCGTGCTGCTTCTTTCTCTTCTCAGGTTGCATAAGTCATTCTTTTTTTATTCATGGAAATTATTATATTTTTGTATTCTGAAGCCCCATTTCAAATAAGAGATGCTAATAGTGCTCAGAATTGCCTTAAGCTGAGCTCTCATGTACTTTAATGCAAGCAGTATAAAAACTATATATATAGGGGGCTTCTTGGCTAGAGGTAATATTTGAATAATCATTAACAAATCATTATAGTGGGTACTATTAAACTGCATTAACAATTGTTGAACATTTTTAAATAAAAAGGAACCAATATATTAATGCAATATGTTTAGAAATTTAAAGATCATGCTTCAAAATCTCACATATTTTCATAACATCATAGATCAAAAGTTTTGCTTTTGTTTCACCATAAAACTATAAGACTTTTAATGAAAAGAACCTGAAATGAAATTAGTTACCTACAAATACAGGTTGCAATTGATCCTTGGAAAATCATTTTTCTAAGCCTTCAATTAAAGACTCAGAAAGTTAGAATTCTTTCAATGCTCATTTTTGGTTAAATTACATTCATTTAGTATCACAGTCTTGCTGTCCAGCTGGTGGAAGCTGTCTACTGACTTCTAAATGCACAACATTCTATGATGGAGACTTAATTAATTTGTGATTTAATTAAATCCCAAAGCTATTATATTCCATTCAAAATAAATTCTAAACTTAACACTTTGAGGAAAAGATTATTGCAAAACGTAAAAATCTCTTATAAATCCTTTAAAGGAAGAGAGCTTGTCTTCTACTGTGTCATCTTCTACACACTCTGTGGCATACAGCAGACACTCAATAAATGTTTTTTGAAAAAAATGAAAACAGAGAACATAATAGCTTCTAATTCCATGATTCAAAAATCTAAAGAATTCATATTTTTTAAAGAACAGCATTAAATTATATGTTTGTGACTTTTCTTTCATACGAATGGAAGAAATGAAACAACTTCCTTTTAAAATACAAAGAGTGCATTGTCTTGTTCTGATTGAATGGAATGATACATCTAAGTGACAATAGTGCATTTTGTCATAAAAATCTGTACGCCTAACACTTAGAGGCTATTATACTTAAGTTAATAAGGATAATTTTTGAATTATAATATCCTACCTCCAGTTTATAAAATTCCTCTTCAAAGAGCACCTAGACACACAGGAAGTGGTACTCACTGGGACTGCAGTAGGCATGAAAGGGAGGAATAAACAGATGAAGCATTCTACAGGAAAAGGTGAGAGGCCTGAATTTAATTTTTGTCAGTGTTTTCATTTTCCACGTCTGAACAGCTCCACGTTAGTCCCCCTGCCATGCATGCGCCCTCACCAAAGCCACAGACAATGAAAAGGCAGCTGGTAGTTTAACAGGAATTATTAACTAGTTCATTTTTCTGTGATGCTAGTTGTACATATTGAGTTGAGTGATGTGAGTTATGACCATGAAATTGCCTAAAAAGCACAAGAACCTTGGCAAATACTCACAGAGCAGAGCACAATGCTTAAATACAACTAAAGGATTTAATGACAAGTAGGGAATTACTGTAAAACATCATGCTGACAAAAGGCAGCCCAGAGCGCCTGCTGGCTACACTACGAACTCCAAAATGGATTCCAGGCAGAGAGTACAATGCCGAGCGTCTGCGGTGGCTGCCTGTTCCTCCTATACTGCTATTACCGTTCGGCAGTCCTGAAATCTGAATGACAGTGGCCTGAGCCCTTTCAAACAGCAGAAAGAAGGTCAATTTTTGTAATGAGGAAATGGAAGTGGTGGCGCCGAAGATCACTGACCCTTACAGTTTCTTGTGCGATGAAGGAGCAGTGAAGTGCACAGGGAAATTATGGTGTAGGGAAACAGTGACGCCACCGTCATAAAACACAGAACCAAGGAACAAGTAGCAAATGCACTAAAATGTGCATAAATCAAATACATGCTATCAACCCTGGGTTTATTCCTATTCTCAAACTGTGAAAAATTGGGCCTAACAGTTCTGCAAAGAAAAGAAAAGGCAAAGGGCCAAAAATTAAGTTCAAGGGCCTACAATGATAGTTTTAACCCAGGGATAATATTTAAAATATTCAGCAGCTAGACGGTCTAGGTACTGACCAATCAGAATAGACGCTGGTCACGGTGCTAGAGCAGGATCCATGAGGCCTCCTGCCCTGCCAAGGACTACCTAGTTACTTCCCAGGTCCTGGGAGGGTCAGGGGGTCCAAGGAGGAACCAAGGTGGCCAGGCAAAGAGGGGTGGGAGCACTTGAGGTTGGACCAGTGGTTGTGTGCTGTTACAAAATTGTTTCAATATTTAAACAACTAGTGCAGGCTACCAGTTTATATCATTGCAACCCTTCACCGTGCCTCAGTCTCCCACCATGCCTATTTACAGGGCACCTCAGAGTATAAGGCAAGGCAAGAACAGCTTGTTAGCAGGAGTAATTGAAAACTGTCCTTGCTCTCTGATGGTCCTTTTATAGTTGATGTCCTTTGGCGTTATGTTACCAAATCATCCTCATTACCCAGGAGTTTCTGAATAAGATAGGAAAAGCGCTAAACTCACTAATGTAATCAATGAGGTTCATTTCATTGGCTAATAATGATGCTTAATTATCTGATGATTCAAGGAGCTCAAAAGATTTTTATGATGGTATTCTAGACTCCCCTTTTGGTAATACAGCAGAATTGTTACTCTGACCAGGTTAGACCAGGCCTAGCAACATTTATAGATTTGACAACTTTGCATTTATGTTTAATTTTTATTAGTTTAGTAACTGCTGCAATTTTAAGGGCCAAAATGTGAACTATTAGCAAGTGGGACACAGAATGAAGATTCAGAAGTGTCATGACTTCAAAGGGACACAAGTACCAAAGGTTGGTTATCTTCTGCTATGGAGTAAATGTGATCATTCAAAGATGATTCTACTGACAGTGACTAAGATCTTGAGGCACCTTAAGAGGACAAAGGAGCTGTAACAAAAGCAGTAACTTCTGTGAATTTATTTACCCCACATCTAACAATGGAGGAAATAAATGTCCATCCTAGTAAAGAAAAAGAGACACCTAGTCACCATGAGACAGCCAGAACACGTGGTGGCAGAACAATGTGACATACTCAGTCTTCACAATGCCCAAAACTGGAATGTCATTCATAAACATCTAAAAGAAATAATTAATGGTATGAACTGAGCTTTGAGGCAGGTAGGTTATCACAGAGAAAAAAAGTTTTACAGGTCATAAAGAGATACATATTTGAGTCAAGTTTTCAAATATAGTTATTAAGCACTCTGAAAGTCCCGTCATTGAACTGGATACTGCCTTTGACTTCAAGTGCTAAGGGAAGGCGCTAAGCAAATGCAGAATAAGGATGGGGATGCATGGTGGAAACAGGTGAAGAAATCATGTTTATCTTTATTCTACCTTGCTATGTACCAAAAATTGAAGTGTTTTTCTTTTTAATAGTCAAAAGAAGATAAACTGAAGTCTAAAGTTCTCTTGTCTTGATCGTCAAGAGGCGTCTTCTCTGAGGCTACACATAAAAGGAGGTGGAAGAAAATGCCCATAAATTTGAAAAACTATGTACCCCTCATGTATTCCAGGTTGACATCTTAAATTAATCATAAGTGAAAATAGTTGTAAAGAATGTAATATTGACATTTTAAAATACAACTTTACATCACTCTTTTCAGTGAATTCAATGGGACATAAATGCCATAGTGATTTTACACCCACCATCATCCATTGAAAAATAGATTCAACCAAGTCTTCTTAAATAGTTGCAAATTTTACATGATTCTTTTGTCCCACTGAAATTATGTTTCTATTCTTCTTTTCTCATAGTTTTATCTTATTATGTGTTTACTATTTGAAAGTCCTTCATTGATTATATTATACTTCTCTGCAACAACAAAAAAAGCATATAAATTGAATTTTTCAACTTAAAAAAATTATCCTATTATCATGTTGTCCTGAGTATTAAATAAACATTCTTCTGGATAGAGTTTTTTTTAAGTGTTAATAGTACACAATTCAACAAAACAAAATTTCAAAAATATTTGATAAAGATTAATATAAAAACTAAAATTTTATTGGAAATGCATCTCCTAATGAGTTGGAGGGATAATTATGGTATCTTAATTAGAGGAGGCTTCTTCTTCAAACCAACAGATGAACTGTCCTATGTTGCGGCACCCTGAGAGTTTGTAAATCCTGGAACTTGGGAATATGGTGTTGCTGTCTCTGACTTCTGGACATAATGTAAACCCAACATTGTAGAACTGAGCCTTCTACGGTTCAGTTCTGTTCCCAGACCTAACAGCTGCTCAGAGAATGCTTTGCTTGATGTCTCATTTCTCTCAACCTTGTTGGGGCAACCAGTCTAAGAAATGAAACCACCCAGCTCCAGGAGCTTTGTTTTAACAGGGACTTTCTCAGATAAACAGAAGTGAACAGAACCTTTCCTTGATGTCACAACCTTCTCTTCAAAATGGGAAACAAAGATTTTTAAAAGACGGTTTATATGTGTAGATGCACATTTAATCAAATGGCTTACTTTAATATGTACATAAAAAGCTCTAGGCCCAATGTGATTGAAAAATTAAATTCTCTATAAGAGCATTAAAGCTGTGGCATTTATTGCAAAAATGCACTAACTTAAAAAGCTGTATTTCTTATCCAATATTAAATGCTTATAGTATATAAAGCAAGTAGAAACTGTACTTGGATATACAATACCTAGAATACTTGAATCATTTTAAAAAACACAGATGGTGTTTTAGAAAAAGTTTACCTTCCTATTAGCATAAGTAGACCCTGTTTTTCTCACATGTAATGACCTGTTTCTATGCCCTCTGATGCACTGCCCGCTCCTGAACTGTCTGACTCTACACATCTCACTGGTCTCCCGGTGCACTCCTCTCACATGGCAAAAAACCACTCTCCCCAGCAATTACTTTTTTTCTTTAACAGATTAAAAAAATAATAATAGTGGCTCATTATCTTTCTTAACCATAGATTATATGTCACTGTCCCTTTAATTTTTTTGGCCAGGGTATTTCTGCTTCTCTTCCAAAGAAATTTGTAAAGTATTTTAAAATAAATAAAATCTTGTTTCAAAATAAAGATTTTAGGAGAACTTCTTTGTAAAAACAAAATATTGCATTTGAAGTGTCTTTTTTGTTAGCAAGCCCTAATATAGCAACTCAGCTGTAATTGCTATTTTACAATCTCCTGAATATGAACTATTTATTATGCAAATTAACACCCTTTGGAGTATACACCAGCCTAGCCATGGAGTTCTTTCTTGTTTACATATTTTACTTTTGCAGCTTTTGCCAATCATTGTAAAGAGGCATCTTGATATTTACTAATTCCAGGCATAAACAGATTTCTGTGAGACATGTGGCAGCTACACTTCACGTCTTTGTTTTTAAATTAAAGAAAGACACATGGCAGCTTTGCAAAATTGGAGGAAAAAATGTTTTGGTAACAGCTACAAGTTCTCTTCAGCAGAATATTATTCTCATCATGACTACAGAGCCCTGGGGCCAGGCTATGACTCTGTAAACCAGAATGTGCTGGTATAATAAGACGTAGGTTGAACCATATGAAATTGTCACTTTGTGGGTCAAAAATGGTCCAATATTGCAAATGCATGTGATTCTACCTAATAGTTGCTGGGTACAGGCTGCTTCCTCAGAGGAAGCTCTGTAACATAGACCATCTCAGGAAAATGCTAGAGAGCTGTCCCCTAAGAACTATTTCCTAAATTTGGTAAAACTTGCTAATACAGTATTTATTTGGTTTCAATATATTTTACCAGGTCATTTCATGCAGTGCAGATTTGTAGAGCATGTGCTTTGCTGTTAGAGCAGGAGTTTGTTCAAGACTGCAGAGTCCTTCTTCCCCTGGGAGAAACTGGCCCCGTTAGAGTCCCAGAGGCCTCAAGGAGGGGAAAAGGGATGCCCACCATGGGCCGAAGTCTGAGGGAGCCAACAAGGGAGAAGAGTCTCAACATACGAAAATATGTTGGCCATCTTAAAAATTGGTGCATGATAGCTATACTGGCCCCAAAATAGTTTTTCCTTGCATTTATATGAGTGTACCCATACTCATATAAATAGGATGGATTATTATTCCTATTTTACAGATTAGGAAACTAAAATATCAAGATACCACGCAACTAATTCAGGGTCACCAGTGAAGAAATGACATATATCCAGATTAGAACTCTGTTCTATTTAGTCTGTGTCATTGGGAGACATTTGAACATGCAGAATATTAGGTGGAATGCCCCTCCAACTTCTTCCCTTAATCCCCATTTCCTTCCCACCTCTCCTGAGTGTCCCGCCCCATGCTAATGAGTCAATGGCTGTGGTGGGCTAAATGAGACTCCACAAAGAGTCAAGGACTTCTCTACTTCTGTGATAAGGCAAGGACTAAAAGTGGTGAAAAACACAAACTCCTTAAGGAGAGAAGAGAGGGTATAAACAGAAAGTAAGCATTTCATGAATTGCATGAGAATGGAGATCTGGAATCTCTGAATCAGAGTGGGGCAAGAGGGAGAAGGAAAGACCCCTCCTTGTCCGAGAGAACCACAGGGTTATTTCTGGGCCTTATTTTCACAATAGAGACATGAATTGAGCATGCCCTGTGGACAAAGTTCAATGATATAAAAAAAAAAAGTTGCACACACATACACACTCAATGATCTTAAGAAATTTAGAATCTGAAGAATGAGCTTGGACAAATAAATGAAAAAAATGCATGGCAAGGAAACATGAGTATTAATATGGATGCTCAAATGCTTGGACTGATAGATCTCATAAGCTATAAAAAACCTTGAGTAGAAATCGGCCCTCCAAAAGCTGGGAATTCTAAAGAGATGCTTAAAATTTCATGTAATTGCTAAACACTAGAGCAGAATAAGATCAATACAATGCACTTCTCTTTGAGAAAAAGTGCTTACCTGTTTGAGGTGCCAAGTGGCCTGGAAATACCCAGCAACACTTGACTTTATAAACTCTATTCATCTAGCTCCACTGCAACATAAGAGTCAATAAAAATAACATGAATTTGTGTAGTAGCTTTCTTCTGTGGACTAAAAGAAATATGAGAAATGGCAGAATGAGTTTACACATAAAGTCCATCATTTCTATCAGAACATATGCTGTGATAAATATTTCCACCCCAAAGTGACTTTCTATTTTTACAATGTAGTGTAAAATTCTTGTCATATGTTATAGTTAATCAAATTGATTTTTAAACCAGCTAATCCAAAGGAGAAGATATTTGCCATAATGTGCAACTTTCCATACATGTAATAGTTTTTGTTAGAAAGTCCATTTGTCCTGAATCTTATGTCCCTGGGCATCCCTGACTCTTTGTACAGATCAGATTGTGTAGTTGCATTTGTATGGGTGGGGATACTGAACATCTTACAGAAAAGTAAAATGTGAAAACTTAAGGCACATAAGAAATTTGTTTAGAATATGGTCTTACCCTGTCTGTAAAAAATCAGAAATTAAGGCCACTGAAGCCTGCAGAAAGAAAGCCAACCTTGACCCTTCTAGACTGATCTCTGGATAGGCAAAAGGTCAGGGATTTTATGTGAATCTCCTTCTGTAATCTGGTGTATAAATACCAGAAAATATGAACATTCAAATATACCAACCAAACTTCAGGGCTTGATAAAATAGAGAATGCCCAATAACTGAAACATCTTAAATATGTGTAAGACACAACTGGAAATGTATTTATGCTTTAAATGTAATTTATACATTTCAATAAATGAATTTATGTTTTTAAATGGCTCCATTTTTATTGTGCATGTCACCACACTATTCCTGGCCAGAGTATTTTGAGGACCATAAATCAGAGGTGAAATAATAAATCAATATTCATTCTGATAGGTTTAACACAAAGCCCACTAGAAGACCAAGCTTACACATCATCTCATGTTTAAGTCCTTTTCTCTCCTCATTTCCGGATCCTTCAATGCTGCCCTTATGGAAACCTGTCTATTCCCTTTGTGTTATATCTTTATCAATGCACACATATCATTGTATTTTCCTTAGCCATATCTATCTCCTAGCCTAGTGCGTTAGTTTTCCAGGGCTGCCATGACAGAGTACCACATAGTAGGTGCGTTAAAACAACATAGATTCATTGTTTCACAGTTCTGGAGACTAGAAATCTGAAATCATGTGTTGGCAGGGCCATGCTACCTCTAAACCCTGTAGGAGATCCCTCCCTTGCCTCTTCCTGGTTTCTTGTGGCTTGCTGGTGATCTCTGGCATTCTTTGGCTTGTTAAATGCATCACTCCATTCCTCTGTCTTCACACAGCATTCTCCCTCTGTGTGTGTCTGTATCCAAATCTCTCCTTTTTAGAAGCATACAAGCCATACTGGATTAGGGCTTACCTAATGACCTTACAGTAACCTGGTTAAATTTGCAAAGACTCTGTTTCCAAATAAAGTCACATTCTGAGATACTGGAGAGGTAGTATTTTAACATATATTTTGTGGGGGACACAACACAAATCATAATACCTAGAATCAAATGCTCTACTTAAGAACTAACTAAAAACCCATTGGGCCAGGTATTGGAAAAATTAAAGATAACCTCTTTGAAGGCATAGTTAGTATTTTCATTTTCGATCCCCCGTGCCCAGAATAGTAATCAGCACAAAGTTAGTGTATTAGAAAAATGTACTGACTGCATTAAGAATGGGCAAAGGAAGGCAGAAATAATTCCAATGTTGAGAACCTAACCTCAAACCCCACAGGATGCCTCCCTCTTCTTGAATTCAGTATCAGTTTTCAAACAGGTCAACACACAAAAGGGCTGGAGGGACTGAGAAAATTCAGTGTCCTCAGTCCTCACTCAGTGTGACCTCCAGTTCTGGTAGAGGCACCAGCAGAGACTAAACCACGGCACTTAATAATGGCTACCATTAACATATGCTTCCTGTCAGCCAAGCACTGTACTAGGTAACTACTATTTATTATATCATTTTATCCTCACAATTACTCTAAGCAGGAGAACATACAGTTGACCCTTGAACAATACAGGGATTAGGAACACCAACACCCCGTGTAGTTGAAAATCCACATGTAACTTTTGACTCCAGAGAAACTTAGCTACTAATAGTTTACTGTTGACTGGAGGCCTTACTGGTCACATAAACAGTCAATTAACACATATTTTATATATTATATATATTATATGCATTATGTACTGTATTCTTCAATAAAGAAAGCTAGAGAAAAGAAAATGTTTTTCCAAATTATTTAAAATCTCAAAAAAATGTTCCAGTATATTTTTTGAACAAGATCCACTTATATGTGGACCCATGCAGATCAAACACATGTTGTTCAAGGGCCAACTGTATTAGTATTAGTATAATTATTCCCATTCTCCCCATGAAAACACTAAGGCCCTACACTTCACAGTCAGTAAGCAGTGGAGTCAGAATGCAAACACAGGTGTGCTTGCCTCTGCTCCTGTCCAGTGTGCACATTACCTACTGCCTGGAAATAGACCCAGGTTGGACTTGCAGGACTCTGTCAAGGCCCTTCTCGAAGAAGCTGCCATAGCTGGCAATTGAGGCCTTGTGGGAACTCCAGGGCAGTAATCTGGGGCTGCAGCAAGGACATTCTTTGAAGTAGAAACACTGCCCCTCTTGCCTATCCCATTGGAGCACTGATTTTAGCTGATCTGCTGTCATTTCTGCTTCCAGCTGAGGCCTCATGACTTGCTAATTCTTCAGCTATCAGGATGTCAATGGTCTATGACCAGTGTTGACCCAATTTTATAGGTAATATAAGCCCCTGCCAGAAGTGAGAGGCTGGAGATACTAGCTTCTGCCTTCTTTACCACAATCACCATGTAACTTGGGAACTCTATTATCAACAGAGAGTGTTTGTGATGAAAGGGACACTTTTCCTTTAAAAAGAAGGAAACAAAGATTTAGAGAGTTAAGTTGCTGGCCTGAGGTTGGCAATGCCAGGATTGCAATGTAAGTAACCCTGAATATGATGCTAATTCCCACAAAAGATGAAATGTCAGGATGTCAGATTTTATCCACACACAAATCAGAGGAGTTAGCATTGTTACATCAGGCCTGCACCACCTCCCATCAGTGAATGAATTAATCCATTGATATCTTTTAATTGCCTATTATGAGTAAGGCAATTTGTCAGATGTTGTGGAGAATGTCAGCTCGGTATTTTCATCCCTGAAACCAACTTTCCATATAACCCTGGGCTGGAGTTTGGAGCAGCTCCCCAGGATAGAATGTGATCTATTGTCATTGGACAAAATAATCCAGAATCTTTTGAGAGAACTGCCTAAACTTGGTCACCCAGTGGGCATCCTTCTGCTTAGCTGAGTCAGTAGGCTGTGTAGGCAATGAAAACAGCACAGGCTTTGCAGCTAGAACTGAGTATGAATTAGAGAAAATTCACTTGTCATTTACCCATCTGAGAGTGATTTTTCTCATTTATGAAAGTTAGGTAATAAATATCAACCATGCAGGATGACAGGCATTAAATGAGATAATTATGTGAAATGCCTGGCACTGAGCAGGTATTCAACAAAGAGTCATCATTGTTACTATCAATAGTGTCCGAATCAGATCTTAGGTCCAGATCTGAGACATACAGCCCCATTGGGGCCACCTGGAATAAAAGGGTAATCCTCAGGCTTGCAGAGATTTGAAAGCAGACTAGTGGGCTGCCTCTGAGCTGGCAAGAACAAGGAGCAAGGACTGTTCCTGCCTCTGTATTCCTGACTTCATCAAGTGTTGGTGGCAGGCTGTATTAGCATGGATCTGCCTCTTCCGGGCTGGGAAGCAATACTTCCTGCCTCTGAGCTGGGATTACATACTGTTGCCAGTGGTAGTCTCCACATTTTAAGGGGATCATGGAGATATTTGAGAAGTTCAGAGAAATAGAGCATGCCGTTTCAAGTGTTGGAACGTGTCATTGTGGTGGTTAATGTTATGTGTCAACTTGACTGGGCCACAGGGTGCCCAGATATTTAGTTAAACATTATTTCTGGATAGGTCTGTAATGGCATTTGAAGGTGAGACTAACACTTGAATTAGTAGACTGGATAAAGCAGATCACCGTCCCCAATGCGAGGGGGCTTCACTCAATCCATTGGAGACTTGAACAAAATAAAACACTGAATAAGAAAAATTATTTTTCTCTGCCTTACTGTCTTTGAGCTAGGACATTAGTCTTCCTCTGCCTTTGGACTCAGGCTTGGACTAGAATTACACCATCAGTTCTCTCAGGTCTCTAGCATACCAGCTGCAGATCTTACCATTTCTCAGCCTGCATAATCATGTGAGTCAATTCCTTATAGTAAATCTCTCCCTCTTTCTCTCTCTCTCTCTTCTTTTTTCCTTCTCTCTCTCTCCCCTACTGGTTAGAACTCAGACTAATACAGTCATCTATGAAAAATGGTAGATTACATATTTCAGAAAACAAACAATAGGCAGACTTGCTAGTCAGACATAGAAGGCGTAGGGGTATGCATAGGGAGATGTTGAGCCATTAAATGCCATGTGGCAGAGAAAATGGGTTTAAATACCACAGGCTAGCCAGAGGAAACTTGACAAGAAGGGTAATTAAGTACTACCACCAAATAACAAGGGAGGCTACAGGACCCAGCTCTGGGGGCACTTGGAAAACAGGCTAAACAGCCACTTTCTTGAAACACAGGGAGAATATCTTGCCTAGAGGTAGAATTTAGACTGAACCACTGTGTGAATTTCCTTCTGATACCAAGATGGGTTTATTTTACCATTTGGAAGTCCAGAGGAACTTCTAGAAATTAGACTTAGGTAGGATTTAGATAAGAAAAGGAGGGAAATAGTCACATAAATATAAATCTAGGACTTAGAAAAATTGTTATTACTGCCCATAATTACTCCGTATTTATAAATAATTTTATGCAGCACCCAAACTATAGAAAAGAACAGCTCAGAGAGTTCATTTCCTTTTCACTGAAGTCCAATTACAAAATAATTTACCATATACTCTACTATTTTTCAAAATCTGCTGCTTGTTTCTTGTGCTTCACTTTTAGGGCTCTTTAATGGCAGAAGAGAACTGAGACTGTATTAGTGTCTCCTGTGGAGACACAGGGTTGGCTTTCCCCTCGGGTCTTCTAGAATTTGCATTGAATGACAAGACTGAGGATGAGAAATACCCTTGGCACAGCAATTTTCAAGTTCTATTTGTAGGACAGTAGGGTTATATTTTAAATTCTTCTAATAGACTAGCTCTCCTAACCACCTTTGTCCATTATTCTATACATGCAATCCATCATCAATGAATATATGAATATTTATGTGTCACTGTAATATGTATAGCACTTTAGCAGGCAATTCCCTTAAAGACTACATTCTGTGAACAAATATAAGTGGGTTCCCATGACCCTCTTCTAGGCCAACTTTTAACCTGATTAATTAGAATTATAATATCACCAGGCAAGCAAGAGTGGGAAAACAAAATATAAGGCAAATTACCAAGACAGTGAGTTAGGGATACAAGTATTAGCCCAACTGCCTAACTGCCTAACCCAGAGAGCAATGTTTGCAGACCTGGCTCAGGGAAGGAAGAGTAAAGAGTTGGGGAAAGGTACAGTGAACTCAGCTTTGATACTGAGTGGTTATTCTAGGAAACTCAGGACTTCCTTGTTTTTGTTTTGTGTCTTAATGTACATTTACAAACTTAACCTTGCCACAACCCCAAAAGCCTAAGATTTATGCTTCCCAACATTTTATGTACTTTGATTATTTTTCCAACAACTATATGTTTTAACTAGAGTTATATGGGGACCTCAGGAACATGTTATATGTGTGCTCTCTGGTCCTACCTTCCCTCTCCAATTCTGTAGAACAAGACAGAAGTCCAAGTGACTGAATTAGAGCATGCTTGGTAATGCGAGGGGTCTAATGAATCATTCCATTTTCCCATCCAAGGTCAGAACCAATTAAGAGGTAGATGAGGGAGTCTGGCAGATGAAGAGCAAACTGTAAACTCTGTGACTGATCAGGCTCTTGAGAACAGTGCTCAGATGTGTGAGCACAACTGGATTCCTATCCTGAAGTCTAGAATTTGGCTAGACTCACCACCAGGTCCTGGCACAGGACAGATCACTTTGTTGCACCCCAGAAAACAGCTGAGTGTTATATACTCAGCCTCCATAAGGGGAAGTTCAAAAAAAAGGGCTTAACAGGGATGGAACCAAGTAGGCCTCTTCCTCTACAGCTCACCAGTCCTATCTGTCCTGGTCAGCCAGGCTTCCTTCCCTGGGGAGCCAGAAGTGATAGGACACAGAGAGGTCAGGAGTGTGTGGTCCGAGGACCAGCACCACCAGCAGCATCCGGGAACCTGTGAGAACTGCAAATCCTTGGGCCCCACCCTTGACCAATCAAATTAGGAATACTGGGGCCCAGCAATCTGTTTACAGGCTTGCCAGGTGATTTTCATGATCAGGAAGGTTTGACGACCACTTCTCCACAGAGTAATACCCAACGTAGAATTACTCAGGGCATTTTTTTAATGTCAGGCTGTCCGGGCCTTCCTCCAGACCAATTAAACCAGAATTTCTAGTGAGGCCAAGCATCAATATTTTTAATACCTGTGGTGGTGATTGAAAATTAGGGCTTTGTGTACATAGTAGATGTTTAAAAATGACTTCTTCATAGACATGTTTGTGAGTTTAAGAGACTTTCCCCACCCCACATCACTGGGGCTCTCTCTCCTGTAGTTACCTAGAATGGTAGCTCTCAACTAGGGCCATTTTGCCCTCCAGGGCACATTTGACAATATCTAGAGACAATTTTGATGGGCACGACTAGAAGAAGTCATGTAACTGGCACTTAGTGGGAAGGAGCCCGGGATGCCACCCAATACCCTACAGTGCACAGGACAGGCCCTCAGCGGGGAATTCCCCCATACATGGTATCAACAGCGCCAAGGTTGAAAAACCCTAGTCAACAGCACACGTTTCTGACACTGCTACTTAGTCGTATACAGCAAGTTTTATATATAATGAATTGCATTTTAGAATGGTTTAGAAAACGCTTTCCTATAAAGCAGACTAACTTTTCTCCTCCCTATTTATCATGAATGATAAATATCTCTTTAATGAATGCATGTCAGTCCAGATGTCTACATTATAGGCCGACAAAGGCTATCCAAGTTTGTTTTCTCACTTTGTAAAACAGTTTGCACAGTTTCCCACATAGACAGGCATTTGATGGCTGCTATTTGATGTCTGAGTTAGTGTTTCCTAGTTGAGAAATAGAACTCTTTTAAATACAAGTGCCACCTGATCTCTTAGTATAATTTCAAAAGCATTTTGTTATGTGCAGTCTTTGTTATCCTGTGGTTCTGTAACGGCAGTTAACATTTTTTGCTACATCACTGGAATTCAGACCAGCTCTCGGTCACACATGCACAGGTGATCTCAATGTGCTGGCTTCCCTGCAGCACACCTCTCCCCTTTCATTTAACAATTTGAATAGGATACTGATACTTTTTCTGCTAAATGTATTCTATTTAGGATTCCAGATAGAATACAAGACTCCCAGTTAAATCTGACCATCAGATAAACAATAATGTTTTAGTATAGGGATGTCCCAAATATTTCTTGGGACATACTTTTACTGAAATGATGTTTATGTGATATTCATATTTCATGGACATTTAAAATTTCATGGGTATTTCATGACTTTTCCTCTAGCATATCTATCTATCTATCTATCTATCTATCTATCTATATCTATATCTATATATATATATATATGCCATATCTTGAAGGAAATTTACAACCTTTTTCAATAAAATTACTAATTTTCTATTAGAACAGGGCTGATATTTTGATGATATACACTGGAACAATCTTTTGTTTTATTTGTGCTATTTGCTAAAATATTAATACCTTCCATATATGTCAGAAAATAGGCACTGCTCTGAGCATCTGAAGTGACCATCCAACCTCCTCCCACCTTCTCTTGAATCAGTGACTAAAGAGTTAACACTTGTCACTTGGATGAGGTCTCTAAGACCTGTCTCAGGTACCTCCCCTGTTCTGATTGGTCAATGCCTGCACACACTGCTGTTCAGTATTTTTAATATCAGCCCTAAGCATACAAATGTTTCTCCAAAGAATCCAAATACAGGTGTAATTACATCTTGTGTATATATTTGAATAAACATATTTTTAAAGTGAAGTACCCTTTGATTTTACAATAGTCTTCTCCCATCTTTCTCCTTCCTAAATAACCAATAATGGTGCCTCCTTTTTTGAGGTTGCTTTTGCTACCATAACAATTCTCCAGCTTTCCCAAGGGATTAGGCATGGTGCGAAATACTTTTCAAGGAGGGCCCATTTATCTTCTCTCTGACAAATTTCAACACAAGCACAGCTCTAGCATGAACATTTCTGCAGATTAATCCCTCACCCTTCTCAAAGACAAGAATTATTCTTAAACAATCTATTTCAATATGGAGTTCCTGGTGTGAAGTTAATTCCCACAAACCTTGTGAGCATGCTACCAAAACACCACCTCAGTTATTCACTGAGAACAACAGAAGGCCTCTAGCTTGTAGTTTTTCATCTTTATTGTTTAAATGTAAACAGGAAAGAAAGACAGGCCAAACCATGCTTTTCTAAAAAAATAAGTGTTTCCTACAAACTCTTGGAATAGTTTCTGTGTACAACAGTCTGTGGTACTTAACTATTGATAAATATTTATTCAGCATCTACTATGCATCACTACATACACACAGAATGCTATGAATGGTGATTTTTATATATGTGTAATTGGACATTGAGTAGTTTTGAAAAAAAGCTATGCAAAATCAGCTATGTATTCAGATCAGTATGCTAACAATCCAAAGAGATAATAATGCTTTATAAAATATGCCCATACTTTGCTGTAAAAAGAAATTAACACTCTATTATTAGGAATAGCTAAAAAAATATATTTTGTAAGTCAAGTACAGAGTAATATACCATGGAAAAATAACCAGGCACCAGAAATACACGATGGAAGAAAGCATGTGTGACAAATAAAACAAGGGAGCTAGGGAGAGCCACAAGCTGAATATGAATCAGCAATTCAGTGCTAGTGTGATGAAAGTCAATATGATACCAGCACAAATCAATAGGAGTAGAGTAGGCAAGGCTGAAACATAATTCTTCTCTCCTCCCCAACAGTCAGGGGGAGGAAAGTATCCTGCTTCGGACAGCACTCTAAAAAAACTCTGAGGAATTCAACTGCATGCAAAAAAGAAAAAGCCAACTAGACAAAGGGATGGAAAAGGAGCCTGACAGGGGAAGTGGCTCCAGGCAGACTTGAAGTCTATTTCTAAGTATCTATAGTTCTTGAGGATAACTGTAGCCAGTGATTCTGATAATGGAAGTTCAAATAAGGGGAAAAAAAATCACTCTAAAATGAGCCTTAAAGATACTTCTGCTAGATATAAGTTAACTCTTACTGGTCCAACAGGAAAATAAAATAATAGAGTAGGTGGTCTCCTAAGGTGAAGATTGCTGGGTGTTTCTCTCTTAATTTGTTTAGTTTAATAAATTTTAAAAGCAATCTATATGAGTCAAACATTCACAAGGTTAAGTAAAACCTCATAGTCATGTTCAACTGTATCATATACACAGACTACAAGACTCACACATCTGTAAGTTAAATGAATATTATAAAATGCCTAGAGTCTAGTGCAACAATGGAAAGCTGAGAAAAGTGATACTGTATTACAGCAGCTATTTCTCAAAAAACCTACATCACTAATATAAAAGCAGGCCTTGCCCCTCTCCCATGGACACCTACATATACACAAGTTCTCCACCTGTGTTTCTGATGCTGGCACACAGCCATACAATAATTGCATGAGAGTCTAACTACATTCTAGATAGTTCTAGATCACTGCAAATTTACTGTGATCAAGGAGTTCATGTGAGATAAATATTGAAATGTGACATATACATTTTTGTTATTAAATAACAGAAAAATTATACTCATTAATTTGACTAACTTAATTACTTCACATTAAATAAACTAACTACCAAACATTAAAAGTTCTTTTGTGTTTGAGAATTGTTCCTAGTCTTGAATGAAATGAGAGTCAATAGTTCTTAAATTTTAGCTGTTTTAATACTTCTGCACATACCTATTCAGCTATTTTATCTTTTAAGCCTTGTTCTTTCTGTGGTCTCCTGCATACTCATTAGACAGTTCAGGTAACAAGCCCTCCCTGGCCCACCCCGAGATGGAGAGAGACCAAGTGTGAAGAGTCAGAGTGAGAACTGTCTTGCTCTTCTCCCATGTATATTTCCTCCCGGGTTCTCCTGGGACTTCCTAAGGAAACATCCTGGCAGCTCCTGTGACTCAGGAACTCAAGAATATTAAAGAGGACTCAGAATTAAAACACACAGAGGCGACCAAGATGGCACCATGAGCAGGGTGGCAGAAATCTCTTCCCAAAAACATATATATTTTTGAAAATACAGCAAATAAAACCATTCCTAAAAGAGAGACCAGAAGATACAGTACGACAGCCAGGCTACATCTACATCTGCAAGAACTCAGCATCTCATGAAAAGGGTAAGATACAAAGCCGTGACCCGGTGGGACCCGAGCACTCCTCCCCACCCCAGCTCACCGGTGGGAGGAAAAGAATCAGAGCAGCGAGGGAGTGGAAGCACAGGACTGCTAAATAACCAGCCCTAGTAATCTGTACCAAGAGCACAGACTCACATCGCATGGTGTACTGGATATTAGAGAAACGGAGAAGTAAAATCCGAGATGGAGACGGTGAGAGGGTCCCCAGAGCCAGAACCCCTGGGACAAGAGAAAACTGGGCACTTTAAAAGTCTTAAAGGGACAAGGATTTAACAGGTGGACAAAATCGTCCCAGCACATTGAGCCCAGCAGGCTGGTAATCTTAAGAAACTTCAGGCACCCTAACCCCCTGGGTGGTAACGCAGCTCCAAAGCCTCTCACGGCAATAAGCAGCCTGCTATTCATTCCCCCCACCAGCGCTGAAAGCAAACCGGCTGACCTGCCACTGCTGTGGAGCACCCGGAGAGCAGTCCCGCTCACAACAACCACACAGAATCTTCTCCCAGCGTACAGCTAACTGGGCCAGACCCAGAGGCTGCTGCCAACGTGCAGCTGCCCGGCACAGGCAGAGGAAGCCAGCGCAAGGTCCGGAAGGCACGAAGGGGAGCTGTTCTTGCAGTGTCTGCGACAACCTGCAGTGCCCTAGGCTATCCCGAGAGCTGCTCTGCCCACGGAAGTTCATAGAATTAACCCAGAGATTGCTCCCAGTGTGCATGTAACCAGAACAGGCAGCGGAGAGGGGCAAGGCGACCAGCAAGCAGGAGGGACTTTGTTCTCCCAGCTGATACACACACACCTGCCAGTGATCACTTCTATCGTCTTGAAAAGGTCTTCAGACCTGGTCCACTGAAAAATCACTCAAACAACCCCAGAGAGGGAGCCTGGAAAGATAGATATAACCAATCTTCCTGAAAAAGAATTCAAAATAAAAGTCAGAACCATACTGATGGACCTGCAGAGAAACATGCAGGAGCTAAGGGATGAAGCCCGGAGGGAGATAACAGAAATGAAACAATCAATAGAAGGACTTAAGAGCAGACCGGATGAGGTGCAAGACACTGTTAATGAAATAGAAATCAGAGAATAGGAATACAGAGAAGCTGAGGCAGAGAGAGATAAAACGATCTCTAGGAATGAAAGAATATTAAGAGAACTGTGTGGCCAATACAAACAGAACAATATTCACATAATACGGGTACCAGAAGAAGAAGAGAGAAAAAAATGAATAGAAAGTGTTTTTGAAGAAATAATTGCTGAAAAATTCCAAAGCTGAGGAAGAAAAAAGTCTCTCAGATGATGGAAGCCCATAGATCTCCCACCACAAGGAACCCAAGGAGGACAACACCAAGACATATAATAATTAACATGGCAAAGATCAAAGACAAGGACAGGGTATTAAAGGCAGCCAGAGAGAGAAAAAAGATCACCTACAAAGGAAAACCCATGAGGCTATCATCAGACTTCTCAACAGAAAACTTACAGGCCAGAAGAGGATGACATGATATATTTAATGCAATGAAACAGAAGAGCGTTGAACCAAGAATACTGTATCCAGCGAGATTATCATTTAAATTTGAAGGGGGGATTAAACAATTTCCAGATAAGCAAAAGTTGCAGGAATTTGCCTCCCACAAAATATCTCAACAGGCAATTTTAAAAGGATTGCTCTAGATGGAAGTACTCCTAAGGCTAAATAGATGTCACCAGAGAAAATAAAATTACAGCAAAGAAAGCAGACCAACCAAATACTAACTAAAGGGAAAAAATAAAATCAGCTATCCACAAAAGCAGTCCAGGGAAACACAAAAGAGTACAGAATAAAATACCTAACATATAAAGAGTGGAAAAGGAAAAATAAGAAGAGAGAGAAATAAAGAATCATCAGACGGTGTTTATAATAGCATAATAAGTGAGTTAATGTCATATGGTTAGATAGTAAAGAAGCTACCCTTGAACCTTTGGTAACCATGAGTCTAAAGCCAGCAATGGCAATAAGTACATATCTATCGATAATCACACTAAATGTAAATGGTCTGAATGCACCAATAAAAAGACACAAAGTGATAGAATGGATAAAAAAGCAAGACCCATCTATATGCTGCTTACAACAGACTCACCTTAAACCCAGAGACATACAGAGAGTAAAAGTGAAGGGAGGGAAAAAGATATTTCATGCAAACAATAGGGAGAAAAAAGCAGGTGTTGCAGTACTTGTATCAGACAAAATAGGCTTCAAAACAAAGAAAGTAAGAGATAAAGAATGACATTACATAATGATAAAGGGGTCAGTCCAACAAGAGGATATAACCATTATAAGTATTTATGCACCCAACACAGGAGCACCAACATATGTGAAACAAATACTAACAGAATTAAAGGAGGAAATAGAATACAATGCATTCATTTAAGGAGAATTCAACACACCACTCACTCCAAAGGACAGATCAACCAGACAGAAAATAAGTAAAGACATAGTGGCACTGAACAACACACTAGAACAGATGGACCTAACAGACATCTACAGAACTCTACACTCAAAATCAACAGGATACACATTCCTCTCAAGTTCACATGTAACATTTTACGGAATAGACCACATACTAGGCCACAAAAAGAGCCTCAGTAAATTAAAAAAGATTGAAATTATACCAACCAATTTCTCAGATCACAAAGGTATAAAATTACAAATAAATTGCACAAAAAAAACAAAAAGGCTCACAAATACATGGAGGCTTAACAACATGCTCCTAAATAATCAGTGGATCAATGACCAAATTAAAACAGAGATCAACCAATATATGGAGACAAATGAGAACAACAGCACAAAGCCCCAACTTCTGTGGGATGCAGTGAATGCAGTTCTAAGAGGAAAGTATATAGCAATCCAAGCCTATTTAAAGAAGGAAGAACAATCCCAAATAAAGTCTAAAGTCACAATTATTAAAACTAGAAAAAGAACAAATGTGGCCAAAAGTCAGCAGAAGGAGGGACATAATAAAGACCAGAGAAGAAATAAGTAAAATTGAGAAGAATAAAACAATAGAAAAAAATCAATGAAACCAAGAGCTGGTTCTTTGAGAAAATGAACAAAACAGATAAACCTCTAGCCAGACTTATTAAGAGAAAAAGAGAATCTACACACATAAACAGAATCAGAAATGAGAAAGGAAAAATCACACAGAAACCACAGAAATACAAAGAATTTTTAGATAATACCATGAAAATCTATATGCTAACAAGCTGGATAACCTAGAAAAAAAAGGACAACTGTATAGAAAAATACAACCTTCCAAGACTGACCAAACAAGAAACAGAAAATCTAAACAGACCAATTACCAACAGCAAAATTGAATGGGTAATCAAAAAACTACCCAAGAACAAAACCCCCAGGCCAGATGGATTCACCACTGAATTTTATCAGACATATAGAGAAGACATAATAACGATTCTCTTTAAAGTTTTCCAAAAAAAAGAAGAGGAGGGAATACTTCCAAACTCATTCTATGAAGCCAGTATCATTCTAATACCAAAACCAGGCAAAGACACCATAAAAAAAGAAAATTACAGACCAATATCCCTGATGAACATAGATGCAAAAATACTCAACAAAATATTAGTAAACAGAATTTAAAAATACACCAAGAGGATCATACACCATGATCAAGTGGGATTCATCTCAGGGATGCAAGGATGGTACAACATTTGAAAATCTATCAACATCATCCACCACATCAGCAAAAAGAAGGACAAAAATCACATGATCATCTCCATAGATGCCGAAAAAGCATTTGACAAAATTCAACATCCATTCATGATAAAAACTCTCAACAAAATGGGTATATAGGGCAAGTGCATCAACATAATAAAGGCCATATATGACAAACCCACAGCCAACATCATATTTAAAAGCAAGAAGCTGAAAGTTTTTCACCAAAAATCAGGAACAAGACTGGAGTGCCCACTCTCGCCACTTTTATTCAACATAGTACAGGAGGTCCTAGCCACGGCAATCAGACAAAACAAAGAAATACAAGGCATCCAGATTGGTAAAGAAGAAGTCAAACTGTCACTATTTGCAGATGACATGATATTGTACATAAAAAACCCTAGAGAATCCACTCCAAAGCAACTAGAACTGATATCTGAATTCAGCAAAGTTGCAGGATACAAAATTAATACACAGAAATCTGTTACATTCCTATATACTAACGATGAACTAGCAGAAAGAGAAATCAGGAAAACAATTCCATTCACAATTGCATCAAAAGGAATAAAATACCTAGGAATAAACCAAACCAAGGAAGTGAAAGACCTATACTCTGAAAACTATAAGACACTCATAAGAGAAATTAAAGAATAACCAATAAATGGAAACACATACCATGCTCATGGATAGGAAGAATAAATATTGTCAAAATGGCCATCGTGCCTAAAGCAATCTACAGATTCAATGCAATTCCTATCAAAATACCATCAGCATTCTTCAATGAACTGGAACAAAAAGTTCTAAAATTCATATGGAACCCCAAAAGATGCTGAATAGCCAAAGCAATTCTGAGAAGGAAGAATAAAGCAGGGGGATCTCACTTCCCAACTTCAAGCTCTACTACAAAGCCACAGTAATCAAGACAATTTCGTCTTGGCACAAGAACAAACCCATAGGTCAGTGAACAGAATAGAGAGTCCAGATGTTAATCCAAACATATATGGTCAATTAATATACGATAAAGGAACCATGGATATACAATGGGGAAATGACAGCCTCTTCAACAGCTGGTGCTGGCAAAACTGGACAGCTACATATCAGAGAATGAAACTGGATCACTGTCTAACCCCATACACAAAAGTAAACTCGAAATGTATCAAGACCTGAATGTAAGTCATGAACCATAAAACTCTTAGAAAAAAACATAAGCAAAAGCTCTTGGACATAAACATGAGCAACTTCTTCATGAACGTATCTTCCCAGGCAAGGGAAACAAAAGCAAAAATGAACAAGTGGGACTGTATCTAGCTGAAAAGCTTCTGTACAGCAAAGGACACCATCAATAGAACAAAAAGGCATCCTACAGCATGGGAGAATATATTCATAAATAACATACCCAATAAGGGGTTGACATCCAAAATATATAAAGAGCTCACACACCTCAACAAACAAAAAGCAAATAATCCAATTAAAAAATGGGCAGAGGATTTGAACAGACACTTCTCCAAAGAAGAAATTCAGATGGCCAAAAGGCACATGAGAAGATGCTCGACATCACTAATCATCAGAGAAATGCAAATTAAAACCACAGTGTGATATCACCTCACACCAGTTAGGATGGCCACCATCCAAAAGACAAACAACAACAAATGTTGGTAAGGATGTGGAGAAAGGGGAATCCTCCTACACTGCTGGTGGGAATGTAGATTCGTTCAACCATTGTGGAAAGTAGTATGGAGGTTCCTCAAAAAACTCAAAATAGAAATACCATTTGACCCAGGAATCTCACTCCTAGGAATTTATCCTAAGAATGCAGGAGTCCAGTTTCAAAAAGACATATGCACCCCTATGTTTATCGCAACATTATTTACAATAGCCAAGAAATGGAAACAACCTAAGTGTCCATCAGTAGATGAATGGATAAAGAAGATGTGGTACATATACACAATGGAATATTATTTAGCCATAAGAAGAAAACAAATCCTACCATTTGCAACAACCTGAATGGAGTTAGAGGGTATTATGCTCAGTGAAATAAACCAGGCAGAGAAAGACAAGTATCAAATGATTTCACTCATCTGTGGAGTATAAGAACAAAGAAAAAACTGGGAGGATGGGTGGGAAGGGAGGGATAAGGGGGAAAAAGGGGTATTATGATTAGCACACATAATGTAGGGGGGCACGGGGAGGGCTGTACAACACAGAGAAGACAAGTAGTGATTCTATAGCATCTTACTATGCTGATGGATAGTGACTGCAATGACGTGGGCACTTGATGATGGGGGGAGTCTAGTAACCATAATGTTGCTCATGTAATTGGGGATTAATGATACCAAAATAAAATTGTAAAAAAAAATAAATAAAAAAAAATCAATGCAGGGTAGGACAGTGAAAAAATAAAAGAATTAAAACACGTGACTGTGGGCACAGGGACTGACTGCACAGACAGAGTGAATATTGAATGCTTACTGAGGTTCAGACATAGTATGAGCCACTGCAAGAATATAAAGATAAGTCAAAAACAGATTCTACATGGAAAACCCAAGTTCTGGGATTTGAAATACTGATTTTCAAAATTAGTCTTTTACTTTCAACTAAATTTTCTACAGAATATTTGAGTCTTAAGTGGCTTCGATTCTCTTAACACCCAGATTTGTATATGTTCCAACTTTAAAACTACATGAATAATAAGTTTTTAGAAAACATTATGAGCAAGTGATACTGCATGATTTTCTGATAGGTGGAAATAATTTTTATGCAAGACCAAATTGTGGGATTCTATTGAATGGGACAGATATTTACTTTTACTTACCAGCCTTCATCATTAAAAATCTAAATTTAGGATATGTGTAGCCAGCAGTCAGGCTTGTGTGTCATGACTTCACCTGAACAACAGATGGTAGAGACAACCTAACGTATGTTTCTGCACAGATGTATTTCCACAGAGGTGTGTTGGTATTGTCTATGGTCTTATATCTCATGGCTAAGTGGCTGGTTAAGGAACAGACATTTAAAAATAACAGAGTTACACTATCTTGAATCAGAGATTCAAATGTGGGTCCTTGAAGTTCAACTCTTTCCTTTTTATTTTTGCATTTTTGTCTCATTCTCTCTCGTTGGTAAGTACTTTAAAAATCAGGCACAAAACCATAATTCAGAGCTCAGTTTCATTTCCTCTACCAGTTCCTTGTTATACCTGCTTTGCGAACCTCTTTTAAACACTGAAGTATCTAAGATCAAAGTTCTGGTCAACAATTTAGTACATTTTGATTTTCAGAAAAAATATCACACATTGCCATTAGGCAACAAATTCTAGGTCACACTCTGGCTTTGTCGACCTAAATGTGTATGTCACATTGGCATAATCCTAAAATTCAATCTCTGTATTCTGTTTGTACAAAACAAAGAATTTAGCCTCCAAATGAGTCTAAGGAATCAGTGGTACTTTACTTCAATGTCTCAATCCAAGTGCAATTTCTTTTCCCTAGCTTCTGGCGGTTCCTACCAGTATCTGATCCCTTCTTGAAACCATTTCTCCTGATGCCAATTCATCTAATCACCATATATTAGTTTCCTATTAATGCTATAATGTGCTACTAAAAACTTAGTGGCTTCAAAAAATACAAATTTATTATCTTACAGTTCTGGAAGTCAAAAGCCTGACATGTGTCTTCTGGGGCTAAACTTGGGGTGTTAGTAGTAATGCTTCATTCTTTCTGGAGGCTCCAAGGCAGAATTTATTTCCTTGTTTTTTTCCAGCTAAAGGTTTCCTGCATACCCTGACTCATGGTCCATTCTTCCATCTTCAGAGATTATCAATTCAGCCTCTACATTTAAATCATGTTGCTTGGAAATGTATTTGTATTTGTCTCTTCCAGGAAACACAGACTATCTCAGCCTGGATACCTTTAAACATTATCAGTCTGAGTTTTCGCTGTTTCCACATAATGAGAACGGGTACTGTGAATTCTGGACCCAAACTCTAGAATGGGCTTTGAGGATCAATCCGCAAAGGAGACTTTCTTTTTAACTCTTTAACCAAGGTCAGTGCAGGCAAGATTCTGCACTCTCTCTCTCTCTGGGGGGACGCAACTTCAGACCACTCTCTGAGCATCCTTTTGGTGCCCCTTCTTCATCAATCTCAAACAGATTTCCACACTATTCTGGCCTCAGACTTTGCTTCCTGTACCCCCGCAGGTGTAACTACACTCCCAGCATTCTTACCTTCTCCTTGTTCCTGGACTCCAAGAATTTTCCTTACTTTCCATTTAATCTAGTCATGCATTTAAATTAAAAAAAAAATTTTACCCAGAATTCTTAGAAGTTCTAGAAATTTCTCCAAATATTTAGCCCACCATAAATAGATTCCCTTACAATTAAACTGAAGAAAGCATTTTTAGACTTTAAAACATTCCTAACATATTGAAAATCATAGTAGATATTTTTTTAAATAAAATACCCACAATTGTACAAAAGAGTTCTATCAATAATGAATATCATAAAGTAAAGCAGAATTACCTAAGTCAACTTAGTTTATGTTTATTTTTAATTCTAAAAAAGCTATAAAGATGCAGAGAGAGAGACAGAGAGACAGAGAGAAGAGAGAGCACTCGGTGACAAAGCCCTTAGCGAGGGACTGAGTTCTAACCAGACTGTTCAATAGATAAATTGATCATAAACATGTTTTTGATAATATGGTTGCTGGTGAATTGACAGCTGTTCTATAGAGATGTCTCTGTTGCATCCTTTTTCTTATTAATTTTTATCTTAGTTCATTTTTTTAAGTTATTTGTGAAATTAAGCTTGACTGAATGACATTTGGGCCTGGTTCACCTTTCTGTTGAATATAATGTGTCATTTTCTTCACCAAACATAATAGATACTCGGAACTCCCACAAGGAGATGATTAATAAGACAGTGGAAATGTTTTACTTTTCCTTGGTTTATATGTCTGATAAGTATTGCCTCATACTAATTCAAATAAATCAGCTAACTTCTATATTGTTTAATTTGATGATAGTATTATTAGAAATACATGATTGCCATCAACAGAGACATATTAACTTTCTCAATAACAAGCATCATAAAACAACTGGCCAAGTATCTATGCTGCTCAATGATTCTGGCTCCTTCATTTTGAAATTGCATTTGAGTACCCAATGTTGAAAGATGATTGACCACAAGAGATGCTGAAATCTAAAAATACATAATGCAGTTGATTCATAAAGCCAAGGTTGCTAATAGGGTAATATTGTGCCTGCCTATGAATTGGCTGTTATAAATTTGACTAAGGCACCTTAGGATATTACATGGATTCTTTCACCCATTAAGTATATTTCATTAAATTGGACATTTCCTGGCATATTATGTATATTATAGTTTAAACAAAACTATTATACTACCACAAAACTGTTTCTTGAGTCACTTAACCAGCCAGCACAAAATCCATGGACATAAAACAGGAGTCATTACAACAGGAAATAAAAAACTAATTAAAACACTACGGTTGTATGCCAAAATGTTTTTTTTTTTCCTAATGACAATATCAGGGACCTGACATGACTTTCCCTTACTTGTTTCAAAGATTTAAAAAAGTGATTTCCTTCTTACTTACTCTGGCATAAATGAAAAACTATTTATAAGTAACATGCTGAAATTCCATACTAGCTTAATAGGATATTATTCTCTTTACTCACTCATTAAATATTGGGTGGTATACCTACTCTTGTGAGCCAAAGGAAGCTATGGCCCCACAGCCTGAACTGATCAGAGATGTGGCTTTTCCATGTTACCAAGTCACTTCTGTAGTTTGAAACATGACTATTCCAAACAACATGTACCACCAAATAAGAAGCACTATTATTAGGATACAAATAACTTAATGTAAAAGAGAGGAACAGATAATATAAATCCACTGCACTGTAAGATCCTTGGGGCTAAGACTGTGCTTCCCTGGCTGCCCCCAGCACAGTGCCTTGCATGCAGTGGACATGTAATGCAGATAATTTTAACAAATTACATAATGTTTAGTACAGAAGAACCAGTTTTCAAATGCTCACATGAGTGCACATACATGTGCATGCATACTCATGCACACATGGCCCTCTTGTAGAGGAAAAAAGATCAGATACAGATGTTTTAAAAATATGCTCCCCACCTCTTCAGCTAACCTTCTGTAACTAAACCAAGACTGAGGACCATCTCAGAAATTTCTAAAAAATGCAAACACACCGCATCCAATTTTACAAAAATGAGTAAATTCTTCTAGCAACAAATCCCCATTATAATAGCCTCAATGCCACAGAAATTTGGGTATAAAAAGAGATTAATAGAGTCTGTGTCCTACTGAATAGAATTTCATATCTTTTTCAAGGTAGAGCACCTGCGGCTGTTCCATATTTTGCCTCACTGCCTTTTTACTGGGGAGGGGTACACAGTGACAACCAGGGTCACAGGTCTAGGGACAAATTTAAGACGTGTTATTCCTTCCTCACAGAATACCTAGTCACAAAATATTTTAGAATAGTGTTGTGAGAATCTACTTTGAAAATGAAAGAATGTCTATTCAATCTTCAATATAATAATTATGTTTTTCCTACCAGCTCCTCAACAGTGAGGAAGTGAGCACCTCTTAAATTCAGTGCCTGTGTCCACATGACTCATGAGTCTGGAGACAAGAATATCAGTATCTTAAGAACCACTTTTTGAAAGTCTCTCTGAGGCTACCCAAGTGTATTAATAGCCAAGACATGTGCTGGGATACTGTCAAATGAGAATTTAAGGTGAAAAGGACTCTATTTATCTTACCTAAAAAATCATTTTAGAAGACTAGTATTTAGCTTCATTTATTGACTTTTTGAACTTTCTAACAGCGGGTAGACTTCTTGTGCCTAGTTGTGCAATCTTCTGCTCTTTCTTCCCACCTTCTAAATACTGTATTTTTATACAATTATTATTTCTTGAGCTGAGATTGGAAAACGTTTTATTGAGAAGCATTTTCTGTTGCCTACAACTCGGTGAAAAGATACTTACTCTTGTTGAAATTTTGCACTGTTACAGTATTTGGAGAAATATTGATTAACATGAGCATATTTTAAAACTGCTTCAGGTTCACCAGTTAACTTCTAACCTTTCTTTAGGTTGCAGTCTAATAGCAAAATGTACTAAGGAGTGATTTTTTTCTACCACTTCATCTTTCTGCCACCTTTAAAAAAAATCATTTCTAAATTGTTTTCACTTAAAAAAAAACTTTAAACTTTACATTTAGAGGGCCAAAGTAATCTGAAACACCAAAACAAAAACTACCACCGAAAAACAACCAGAAGTATGGATAGGTATGAATGCATTTTCAGCATATCAAGAACACTTACTTTCCCATGGCCAACAAAGTTACGAGTCCACAATACATATAAGTTGGGAAATAGAGATGGGTCATTCCTATGAAAACAATCTCTGGAAATCCAGTCACTATTATGGTCATTCATCAGGTGATAGAATTCTCATAATTCTCAAAGAATATAATTTTAATCTCTACCACTAAAAAACACGTTGTAAAAATAATTTGCATGAACGAAATGGATAAATTAGTAATAATGAATCAACATTAATCTTATAGTTTGCCTTTTACATATAAACACTATACCAATTAAAACATCCATTATTCACTTCTCAGTTACTAATGTCACTCTTTATATCAGGAATTCAGATCAGTCTCAAACCTACAGGGATCTGGAAATTAATAATTCATTCCTTTTCTTCACCTTTCTGCATGCTAGCTCAACATTCTCATTTGAGAAGCTGCTTCCTCAGTGTCTTAGTTACCGTTTGCTGCACCACGAACTACCACAAAACTTGGTGGATTAAACCAACAATTCCTGTGCTGGTTTTGCCTGGGCTCACTCATGTGGCTGAGCCAGCTGGAAGACCTTAGTTGGAAGGTCCAAGGTGGCCTCACTCACGTGGCTGATACTTGGTTCTGTCACCTGGAAAGCCTCCGTTCACCAAGTAGCTTCTCATCCTCCCATATGGGAAAATGTCTTCCTCTGGAGGTCTCAGGGTAGCATTCCAGGAATGCAAAGGCAGGAACTATAAATCCTCTTAAGTCCTGTCCCCTGAGCTCACACAGTATCACTCCTGTCACATTCTATTGGTCAAACAAATCACAAAATCAGCCCAGAGTCAAGGTATAGAGAAAAGACTCCACTTCTGGATGGAAGGAGCAAAAACTCATATTGCAAAGGGTTGCAATATTGCAAAGATTGGATGAATTTGTGGCCACTAAACAAACTATCACACCTGGTTACAAAGACCAACTTCTTAGTTCATAGGCCAGGTGGATGTTCCATCCCAGGCATTCGAAATGGCAAACATCCAATGTCTCTGTGTGTCAAGCATTTGAAAAATACCTGTGTAATGCTATAAATATTAAATATACCATACAATTTTCAAGAAGAAAGGGTGATCTAGAACTATGGTAAGCATTTATTTCCTGATCAATCAAGAACTTGACAGTATTAGCATCCTGCTCATGCTTCAATTCTGTATTTCCTGTTGTGTGACAGCAACCTTGGTGTCTTCTGAGAAAGCTCAATGGCTCGGGATTCAGCAAGAGCCCACCATGTGCCACCTGAGCTACTCATCTATAAACTGAGCAGTGCTTTAAATATCCTTTTGAACAAGTACTATATGCTAAGAACTCTGACATAGGTCATGGAAAAAATAGGTAGGATATACTGAATGATAGAGATTTGAGAGAACAAGGAAAGGAATCTCATTCACCCTACTTTGGAGGACAACAGAAATAATGATCTGCCCACCATATACATCTTATTTGTCTATTATTACTCTTTTTGTTATATTTTTCAAATGTAAGATTATGTCCTAGAGAAATTACAGGTAAAGCACAGTTTTTTTTTTCCCAAAGCAATGTAATCAGAGAAGGTTAGGTAAAATTGAGATCCACTTTAAGTTATTTAAATTCCAATGACAACATCTACATTTTATGGCCTAGTAAGCTTTCACTAGCTATGCCTTGATATATGTAAAGATAGATAAGTAACAGAACTAATAGCATTTATTTTATCTAATTCAAAAATCACCATTATTTGTGCTATAACACTGATCATTAACACTGTACTCTTTAATTATATCTCATTTTGGCAAACACCTACAAAACATAGTTTCCTGTCCCTTTCCTTCTAAGTAGAGAATCTTTAGACTACAGAGAGGTTAATTTCCTGCATATATGCATATGTCTTTGTGCACTGAAAGTGGAAGCTTTCTTTCAATTTTAAACATTTCCCTTGGACAATGATTAATATTTTTTTGAGCAGTAGTCTGTCTTTTAATTTATTTTAACTGCTTGAAATGGACCAGCTGCAGAGTGGGAAGTGTGTTAACATTTATTTGAAGTCTTATCTTTATTAAATCGCTTGTATTATTGCACTACATAAACAGTTTAATAAACACAGCAAATACTTATCTAACTGGAGTCAGTAAGTCTATTGAGCTAGCTAATTTACTCGTAATTTTCTGAATAAGATAAAACCTCCTGTATCACTTGAGTCACTGGGGAAATTAAGCAGTTATCAAATCTGTTACAAAATCCAAAGTACCCCCCATGTGTACTTGGAGGGCTTTTGATTCTTTCTTTTCTATAGACACCCAATGGAGCCATATAGTGACCTTTCTACTCATTCCACTTTACAAATGTAAACACAGTCAGGAAGGCTTCCCTTTATACCCTCCCCCAAAATCCCAATGACTTTCAGTTGCCCTTTGCCATGCCTTATATTATCAAAAGTTTACTGAGTTTTCTTCAAATATTCACACTCGCATTCATATTGAAAGAACAATGAGATAGGGTCTTCCCGAAATGAAATCAAAGGGAAGGTTTAGAATGTTCTTTTTGGTTAAATCTGCACTGTCCAATAGGAGAGCCACTGGCTAAATTAAAATTTAAATTAGTTTGAAAGTTAGATTAATTTAAATTAAATAAAATTTAAAATTCTGTTTCTCAGTCACACTAGCTACATCTCAAATGCTCTGTAGCCACATGTGGCTAGTGGCAACTGATCGGACATCACAGAGACAGAACATTCCCATTGTCGCAGAAGTTCTATGGGACAATGGTGGTCTACATAACAGAAAACGATTGTCTAATCTAAACACATCCTTTTTTTTAATTCTAAGGCTATTACTTCCAATCATATTTTAGGGTACTTTTTTTTGCATATTTTTTAATGCAAAAACAAAATACTGGAGAATCCTTTATCTCTTTTCTTAATATAATTCCTATCATCCCTGAAGGGAACCACTATCCTGAAGTTAATGGGTATCTCTCCCACACATTTTTAAATATATTTTTCCTATTATAGTATTTGATTACTGTATGTAGTTTGATTAAAAATTACAGTATAGTAACATTTAAAATTTTATGTTAATAACAATCTGATTAAAATTTTTCACCCACTATTACAATTTAGAAATGTATGCATGTTCATAAATTGTTGAATATTCTGTTGCAGGTGAGCCTCAGATCATTTTGTGTTCCACTGCACAAATGTATCCTATTCATTCAGGCACATTTGACCTTACATGCATATTTTAAATATTTCCTTCTCAGAAATAGCCTTGAATGTAGTTAGGTAATTGGTATGGAAAAAGATAACAGAATCAAAATTATCATTTCATTTGAAAAGCATATCCTTCTCTCTTATTCCTCACCATAACACCAAATACAGGCGGACCTCAAAGGTATTGCAGATTCAGTTCCAGACCATTGCAATACAGCAAATATCACAATAAAGTGAGTCAAGTGAATATTTTGGCTTCCCGGTACATATAAAAGCTATGTTTACACTATGCTGTAGTCTATTAAGTGTCCAATAGCATTTTATCTAAAAACAATGTATGTAGTTCGATTAAAAAATACTTCATTGCTAAAAAATGCTAACCATCATCTGAGCTGTCAGTGAATCCTAGTTTTTGGCTAATGGAGGGTCTTGGCTCCCTGGTGATGGTGGTTCTGAAAGCTGGGGTGGCTGTGGCAATTTCTTAACATAAGACAGAAATTAAATTTGCTGCATCAATCAACTTTTCCTTTGAAAACAATATCTACGTAATATGCAATGCTGTTCTTACCTACCATAGAATTTTCAAAATTGGAGTCAGTACTCTCAAACCCTTCCACTGCTTTATCAACTAAGTTTATGTAATATTCTAAATCCTTTGTTATCATTTCAACAATCTTTACAGCATCTTCATCAGGAGTAAGTTCCATCTCAAAAAAACACTTTCTTTGCTCATCCATAAAAAGCAACTCCTCGTGCATTAAAGTTTGATCGTGAGATTGCAGCAATTCAGTCACATCTTCAGGCTCCACTTCTAATTCTAGTTCTCTTGCTATTTCCATGACATCTATAGTTACTTCCCCACTTAAGTCTTGAGCCCCCAAAGTTATCCATGATAGTTGTAATCAAGTTCTCCCAAACTCCTGTTAATGTTGATATTTTGACTTCTTATGAATCACCAGTGTTCTTAATGTCATCCAGAATGGTGAATCTTATCCCAAAGGTTTTCGATTTCCTTTGCTCCAATCCATCAGAGGAATCCCTATCTGTAGCAGCTGTAGCCTTATGAAATGCATTTCTTAAATAATAAGACTTGACAGTCAAAATGACCCATGGGCTGCAGAATGCATGTTGTGTACACAAGCATGAAAACAACATTAATCTCATTGTCCATCAGAGTTCTTGGGTGATGAGGTACACTGACAATGAGCAGTAATATTTTGAAAGAATTTTTCTTTCCTGACTTTAAAGTAGTCAGTAAACCTTGTTGTAAGCCATGTTTCAGACCACCCCAGTATATGGCTGTCAACCAGGCTTTGTTGTGTCCATTTATAGAGCACAGGCAGAATAGAGGTTAGCATAACTCTTAAGAGTCCTAGGATTTTCAGAATAGTAAATGAACACTGGCTTCAACTTCAAGTCACCAGCTGCATTAACCCATAACTAGAGAATCAGCCTGTCCTTTGAAGTCAGACATTGACTTCTCCTCTCAGGCTATGAAAGTCCTAGATGGCACCTTCTTCCAACAAATGGCTTTTCATCTACATTGAAAATTTGGTGTTTAGTGTAGCTACCTTCACTACTTATCTTAACTAGAACATTTGGATAACTTACTGCAGCTTCTCCCTCAGCACTTGCTGCTTCACATTGTACTTTTATGTAACAGAGATGGTTTCTTTCCTTAAGCCTCATGAACCAACCTCTGCTAGCTTCAAATTTTCTTTCTGCAGCTTCTTCACCGTTCTCAGCCTTTATAGAATTAAAGAGAGTCCTTCGAGTCTTGCTCTGGATTAGGTTCTGTTTAAATGCTCTGGCTGGTTTGATCTTTTATCCAGACCATTAAAACTTTCTCCCTATCAGCAATAAACCTGTTTCACTTTCTTATCATTTGGGTGTTCACTGCAGTAGCACTTTTAATTTCATTCAGGAACTTTTCCTTTGTATTCACAACTTGGCTGTTTGGCACAAGAGACAAAGCTTTTGGCCTGTTTCAGCTTTTGACATGCCTTCCTCACTAAGCTTGATCATTCCTAGCTTTTTATTCAAAGAGAGAGAAGTGTGACACTTCCTTTCACTTGAACACCTAGAGGCCATTGTAGGGTTATTAGGTTAGGCCTAATTTCAATACTGTTGTGTCTCCAGGAATAGGGTGGTCCAAGAAGGAGAGAGACAGGGGAACAGCCATTTGATGGAACAGTCAGAACACACACATTTATAAAATAAGTTCACCACCTTATATGGGCATGGTCTGTGGTAACACAAAGCAGTTACAACAGTAACATCAAAGATCACTGATTACAGATCACTGTAACATAATAATGAAAAAGCTTGAATATTGCAAGAATTACCAAAATGTGACAGAGACATGAAGTGAGCAAATGATTTTAGAAAAACAGTGCCAACAAACTAGCTTAATACAGGATTGCCACAAACCTTTAATTCAAAAAAGACAGTATCTCTGAAGTACAGTAAAGTGAAGTGCAGTAAATTAGGTATGTCTATAATGGCTTGGGTAATAAGGTGCCATTAAACATAAAGGCTTCTAAGCTTCTCTTCCCCATTTACTGTTTATTTAAAAGACAGCAGAAAATTTTAGAAATTAAAGGTATATTATAATGAAAGCTTGCAGTGAAAAGAATTGATAATGCTATCTTTTCATAGCTCTATGTAATGTTTCTTACACTTGCTTTTTGCTCTGCTAGAGGACAGGAATATGGCCTTTGCCATATGGTGAAAGGTGCCTGGATGAACAACTGGTGGCAGGCTTAAGGAGTAATCAACCGGTAACCAGTGTGATCCAACTCACTTATTGGAGGAAAAAAAACACATACTTATTTTTAATACTCAAATTAGTCAGTTGAGGTATTGTAGTATCCAGATTAGACTCTGCCTCCTCCCTGTGACATACAAATATAAGATGAACGTTCTTAATTTGAAGATCTTAGTCGGAAGTTCTGTTTCCAGTTGTCTTTCAGAGAAAGCTGGAGAATATGCTGAACCCACCTAATGTTTTTGCTCCCCTCTACATGGCTTCCATTGCCAATATTTGGCAGCCATGTTGTAAAAAGGCAATCCATACAATCAGAGGCTGTTTGAGTTTTTGTATGCCAAGTACTTTACAAATCACATTTTATTTAATCCTCATAAAAATCCTCAGAGTAGGACTTCTGGGAAGATGGCGACGTGAGCGGTGTGGCAAAAATCTCCTCCGAACATTATATTTATCCGAGAAAACACAGCAAATACAACTATTCCTAAAAGAGAGACCAGAATACACAGGAAAGCGGACAGCGTGTAGCTTCACCTGAGAGGACGCGGCACCCCAAGAGGTGGTCAAAAAGAGCCCAGCTGACATACATGTCAACTACCAGCACCAATTCTATAGCCACGAAAGGACAGAGGAATATGGTACAGACAAAGCTTCAGACCCAGACAACCCCAGAGAGGGAACCTGAAGGGATGGACATGCACAATCTTCCTGAAAAAGAATTCAGAATAAAAGTCATAACCATGCTGACGGATCTACAGAGAAATGTGCAAGAGCTGAGGGAGGAAGTGAGGTAAGTGAGGAAAGACTATACAGAAATCAGACAAGCCATCGACGGGCTTAACACCAGACTGGATGAGGTGCAAGAGACTGTTAATGGAATAGAAATCAGAGAACAGGAATACACAGAAGCTGAGGCAGAGAGAGAAAAAAGGATCTCTAGGAATGAAAGAATATTAAGAGAACTGTGTGACCAATCCAAACGGAAAAATATTCTCATTATAGGAGTACCAGAGGAAGAAGAGAGAGAAAAAGGGATAGAAAGTATCTTTGAAGAAATAATTGCTGAAAAATTTCCCACGCTGGGGAAGGAAATAGTCTCGTAGTCCACGGAAGCCCACAGATCTCCCAATACAAGGGACCCAAGGAAGACAACACCAAGACACATAATAACAAAAATGGCAAAAATCAAAGATAAAGACAGAGTATTAAAGGCAGCTAGAGAGAGAAAAAAGATCACCTACAAAGGAAAACCCATCAGATTATCATCAGACTTCTAAACAGAAACCTCACAGGCCAGAAGAGAAGGGCATTATATATTTAACGTAATGAAACAGAAGAGCCTTGAACCAAGAATATTGTATCCAGCACAATTATCATTTAAATATGACGGAGGGATTAAACAATTTCCAGATAAACGAAAGTTGAGAGACTTTGCCTCTCATAAACCACCACTACAGGATATCTTAAACGGACTGCTCTAGAGGGAACTACCCCTAAGGCTAAAAAGATGTCACCAGAGAAAATAAAATCATAGCAAAGAAAGTAGACCATCCAAATACTAACTAAAGTCAAAGAATAAAACACCTAATATATAAAGAATGGAGGACGAAGAATAGGAAGGGAAAGATAAAGAAACATCAGACAGCATTCACAATAACTTAACAAGAAAGTTAAGTTAGATTCTTAGATAGTAAAGAACCAAACCTTGAACCTTTGGTAACCATGAATCTAAAGCCAGCAATGACAATAAGTACATAGCTATCCAAAATCACCCTAAATGTAAATGGACCGAATGCACCAATCAAAAGACACAGAGTAACAGAGTGGTTAGAAAAGCAAGACCCATCTATATGCTGCTTACAAGAAACTCACCTCAAACCCAAAGATATACACAGACTAAAAGTGAAGGGATGGAAAAAGATATTTCATGCAAACAACAGGGAGAAAAAAGCAGGTGTTGCAGTACTTGGATCAGACAAAATAGACTTCAAAACGAAGAAAGTAGCAAGAGATAAAGAAGGACATTACATAATGATAAAGGGGTCAGTCCAACAAGAAAATATAACCATTATAAATATATATGCACTCAAAACAGGAGCATCAGCATATGTGAAACAAATACTAACAGAAGTGAAGGGGGAAATAGACAGCAATGCATTCATTTTGGGAGACTTCAACACACCACTCACTCCAAAGGACAGATCAACCAGACAGAGAATAAGTAAAGACACAGAGGCACTGAACAACACACTAGAACAGATGGACCTAACAGACATCTACAGAACTCTACACCCAAAAGCAGCAGGATACACATTCTTCTCAAGTGCAGATGGAACATTTTCCAGAATAGACCACATACTAGGCCACAAAAAGAACCTCAGTAAATTCAAAAATATTGAAATCCTACCAACTAACTTCTCAGATCACAAAGTTATAAAACTAGAAATAAATTTTAGAAAGAAATCAAAAAGGCTCACAAATACATGGAGACTTAACAACATTCTCCTAATGAATCAATGGGTTAACGACCAAATCTAAACAGAAATCAAAGAATATATGGAGACTAATGACAACAACAACACAAAGCCACAACTTCTGTGGGACACAGCAAAGGCACTTCTAAGAGGAAAGTATATTGCAATCCAGGCCTATTTAAAGAAGGAAGAACATTCCCAAATGAACAATTACTGAAATTGGAAAAAGAAGAACAAATGAGGACCAAAGCCACCAGAAGGAGGGACATAATAAAGATCAGAGAAGAAATAAATAAAATTGAGAATAAAACAATAGAAAAAAATCAATGAAACCAAGAGCTGGTTCTTTGAAAAAATAAACAAAATAGATAAATCCCTAGCCAGACTCATTAAGAGAAAAAGAGAATCTACACACATAAACAGAATCAGAAATGAGAAAGGAAAAATCATGACAGACCCCACAGAAATACAAAGAATTATAAGAGAATATTATGAGCATCTATATGCTAACAAGGTGCAAAACATAAAAGAAATGGACAACTTCTTAGAAAAATACAACCTTCCAAGACTGACCAAGGAAGAAACAGAAAAACTAAACAGACCAATTACCAGCAACGAAATTGAATCGGTAATCAAAGAACTACGCAAGAACAAAACCCCCGGACCTGATGGATTCACCTCTGAATTCTACCAGACATATAGAGAAGAAATAACACCCATTCTCCTTAAAGTTTTCCAAAAAATAGAAGAGGAGGGAATACTTCCAAACTCATTCTATGAAGCCAGCATCACTCTAATACCAAAACCGGGCAAAGACCTCACTAAAAAAGAAAATTACAGACCAATATCCCTGATGAATGTAGATGCAAAAATACTCAACAAAATATTAGCAAACCGAATTCAAAAATACATCAAGCAGATCATACACCATGATCAAGTGGGATTCATCCCAGGGATGCAAGGATGGTACAACATTCGAAAATCCATCAACATCATCCATCACATCAATAAAAAGAAGAACAAAAACCACATGATCATCTCCATAGATGCTGAAAAAGCATTTGACAAAATTCAGCATCCATTCATGATTAAAACTCTCAACAAAATGGGTATAGACAGCAAGTACCTCAACATCATAAAGGCCATATATGACAGACCCACAGCTAACATCATACTTAACAGCAAGAAGCTGAAAGCTTTTCATCTAAGATCGGGAACAAGACAGGGATGCCACTCTCTCCACTGTTATTCAACATAGTACTGGAGGTCCTAGCCATGGCAATCAGACAAAACAAAGACATACAAGGCATCCAGATTGGTAAAGAAGAAGTCAAATTGTCACTATTTGCAGATGATATGATACTGTACATAAAAAATCCTAAAGACTCTATTCCACAACTACTAGAACTAATATCTGAATTCAGCAAAGTTGCAGGATACAAAATTAACACACAGAAATCTGTTGCTTTCCTATACACTAACGATGAACTAACAGAAAAAAAAATCAGAAAAACATTTCCATTCACAATTGCATCAAAAAGAATAAAATACCTAGGAATAAACCTAACCAAGGAAGTGAAAGACCTGTACTCTGAAAACTACAAGACACTCCTAAGAGAAATTAAAGAGGACACTAACAAATGGAAATGCATCCCAAGCTCTTGGCTAGGAAGAATAAATATTGTCAAAATGGCTATACTACCTAAAGCAATCTACAGATTCAACACAATCCCTATCAAACTACCAACAGGTTTCTTCAATGAACTGGAACAAATAATTCTAAAATTCATATGGAACCACAAAAGACCCCGAATAGCCAAAGCAATCCTGAGAAGGAGGAATCAAACAGGGGGAATTACGCTCCCTGACTTCAAGCTCTACTACAAAGCCACAGTAATCAAGAGAATTTGGTACTGGCACAAAAACAGACCCACAGACCAGTGGAACAGAATAGAAAATCCAAACATTAACCCAAACATTTACAGTCAATTAATATTTGATAAAGGAGCCTTAGAAATACAATGGGGAGATAACAGCCTCTTCAGCAGCTGGTGTTGGAAAAACTGGACAGCTAGATATAAGAGAATGAAACTGGACTACTGTCTAACCCCATACACAAAGGTAAACTCAAGGTGGATCAAAGACCTGAATGTAAGTCATGAAACCATAAAACTCTTAGAAAAAAACATAGGCAAAAATCTCTTGGACATAAACATGAGCAACTTCTTCATGAACATATCCCACCGTGCAAGGGAAACAAAAGCAAAAATGAACAAATGGGACTATATCAAGTTGAAAAGCTTCTGTACAGCAAAGAACACCATCAGTAGAACAAAAAGACATCCTACAATATGGGAAAATATATTCATAAATGATGTATCTGATAAGGGGTTGACATCCAAAATATACAAAGAACTCATGCACCTTAACAAACAGAAAACAAATAATCCAATTAAGAAATGGGCACAGGACATGAATAGACACTTCTCTAAAGAAGAAATTCAGATGGCCAATAGGCACATGAAAAGATGCTCCACATCGCTAATCATCAGAGAAATGCGGATTAAAACCACAATGAGATATCACCTCACACCAGTGAGGATGGCCAACATCCAAAACACAAACAACAACAAATGTTGGTGAGGATGTGGAGAGAGGGGAACCCTCCTACACTGCTGGTGGGAATGCAAATTAGTTCAACCATTGTGGAAAGCAGTATGGAGATTCCTCAAAAAACTAAAAATAGAAATACCATTTGACTCAGGAATCCCACTCCTAGGAATTTACCCTAAGAATGCAGCAGCCCAGTTTCAAAAAGACAGATGCACCCCTATGTTTATTGCAGCACTATTTACAATAGCCAAGAAATGGAAGCAACCTAAGTGTCCATCAGTAGATGAATGGATTAAGAAGAAGTGGTACATATACACAATGGAATATTATTCAGCCATAAGAAGAAAACAAATCCTACCATTTTCAACAACATGGATGGAGCTAGAGGGTATTATGCTCAGTGAAATAAGCCAAGCCGAAAAAGACAAGTACAAATGATTTCACTCATATGTGGAGTATAAGAACAAAGAAAAAAACTGAAGAAACAAAACAGTATCAGATTCACAGAACCCAAGAATGGACTAATAGTTACCAAAGGGAAAGGGACTGGGGAACATGAGTGGGAAGGGAGGGATAAGAGGGTAAAAGGGGCATTACAATTAGCAGACGTAAGGTGGGGGGGCACCGGGAGTGCTGTACAACTCAGAGAAGACAAGTAGTGGTTCTATTGCATCTCACTACGCTGATGGGCAGTGACTGTAATGGGGTTGGTGGGGGGGATCTGATGAAGGGGGTAGTTTAATCACCATAATATTGCATATGTAATTGTAGATTAATGATACCAAAATAAATTATAAATATATATATATATATATATTAACTGAAGTATTATTCCTAATGGCATATGATACATACTCTCAAATGGTTCAGAGAATGAGAGAAAAAGAAAGAGTGAAAGCAGGTAATTAGTGGTAAATTCTTAAAACAGGTGAATCTGAGCAAACGGTATAAAGATGCTCTTTGTACTATTCTCGCTCTTGTATCTTGGAAGTTATTTCTAAGTAATAGTTGAAAAAAGTTTAAGGCAGTCCATCTAATGACCCATGTGCCTCAAATTTTATTTTCCTCTTTTACAATTTTTCACATATGCTGTGTAGTCCTTCTAAGAAGTTTGCACCTTTCAAAATGCCTCTAGATACTGTGCCTGCTTTTGAGCATTTGATGGGATTTCAGTCAATACATGTAGCTTTGCTTCTGCTTGATTGAAAATGTTGAAGCAAAAATAAAGACTGAGGGAAAAAAAAATCCTCAGAGGAATGTATTTTTATCCCCAGTTCAACTGTGACACAAGGCTTAGAGAAATTAAGGAACTGGTAAAGAAAGATTGTAAAGCTAGAAAATAAGAGACCTCAAATTCAAGGCATTTGTCTGAAGTCAAAGCTCTTTAAGTGACATAAGTTTTTCAATAAATTGTTGAGTGAAATAGTTCATTAAATATTCCAGAAAAACAAGATGCTAGCCCAGTTTTGACCAAACTACCTATGTGAACCTGGAAACATTATTAATTATCACAGCTCTTTCTAGTATTTCATTAAAAATAAAAACTGCTATCACCTTGAGGCTTCATTGTTGCACCTAAACAATTAGAGGATCAGATCAGACGACCTCTAAGGCTTCTTCAAAAGCTAAAATTGTGTGAGTCTAAATGACAAAATCATTCACAAGTGTTGACCAAGATACATTTGCTATAACAGGCTCTACCGAAGACAGAGAGGAAAATAATCCCTATTCTCAAAGATCCAATAATCTAAAATAAATACCAATAAATCACAAATACAGAAGATAAAATAGAGACATAAAATATATGACATACCTTTTAGTGAATGCTGAAAGTACAAATAAAAATAAATACCAGAAAATGTGAATATTAATTCAACTTTCAAATAATAATTCAACTAAAAATTCAAGTTATGCTTTGACAATTGCCTTGTTTTTAACAGAAGAAATTGTAAGCTCTGTGAGGGCAAAGACTTTTTGGTTGGCTCCCCACGCTTGTACATCTAGAATTGTGATTCACACTAAATGTTCATGCAATACATATATGTTGGCTGGACAAAAGAATGAAGGAATGTGTATTATTAAATAAGTCGGGTGGAAAAGAGGGGTGGTGGGGTGAGGGGCAGTCGCCAGGCACCCAGCATAGGCCCTCCCTGCTGCCAAGATGCCCAAGGGGAAGGGCAGCTCAGCCAGAGGGGAGCTGAAGGAGGAGCTCAGGAGGTCAGTGAGGCTCTCAGCTAAGCCTGTTTCTGCAAGAGTGGAAGCAAAATCAAATATGGCAGCAGGAAAGGTTAAATCATCAGTAAAAAGAGTGAAATGAAAGGGAAGGGGAAAGCAAACGGATAACAGCCCAAGTGTTTAACCAAGAAACTAAAGATTAACCTGCAGGAAATGGAGGAACTAAAAATGAGGAGAGTCCAGCCTCTGATGAAGCAGAAGAGAAAGAAGCTGGGTCTGACAAACAGCATATACCATGTCTTAGCAGGGGTTCCTGCCTCCCTTCTTAGACAATCCAGCAGATATTTTTACCAGTTATTTTATAAATGGGAGTTTTTTTAGTAGCGATATTTTTATTAAGAGGACATCCCACCTCATCCCATTTTTAAAGTGCAAATGCTTTTTTTAAGACCTGTAATTATTTGCTAATTGTTTATTGTTCATAGTAGAGCAGATTTTCTAATAACTTTGTTAATGTGCTGTGAAAAATTGAAATTTTGGGTATGTACTATAAATTATACTATAGTGTGAATTAGTGGAACTTGAATGTTAACAGTTTATCAATATTTGAAGATATTCGTCCTTGATATCCTCTTAAGGAAAAGTTGCCTCCAAATTTTGAGCTGGGAAGTCACTGGAATAACTTTAGAAAAGAATCATAACTACAGGCTTTTTAGATTTTCAGCATGTATATTAAGAGTTACATATAAATTGAAATGCTTATGTACTGATCCTCAAAATAACCAACAAAATTTCAATTATGAAAGAAAAAATACAGTAACAAGATCCTTATATTTCAATTCAGTGTCTCTCAGGACCCTATGCAACAGGAAAAATATTTAGTGAAAGCATGATTTACTGAAGACAGTCTATAGAGCTTAAGAGTTCTACATGTATTCATTTACATTTACAAGGGAGATAAGAATACCTACCTGTCTTTAGTTAATTAGGGCTTCTGTAACAAAATACTACAGCCTAGGTGGCTTAAACAACATTAATTATTTGTAGTTCTGGAGGCTGGGAAGTCCAAGATTATGGTACTAGCAGATTAGTTCTTGGTAAGGGCTCCTTTCCTGAACTGCCATCTTCTCAGTGCATCCTCACATGGCAGAGGGCAGAGAGAGGAAGAAGCTCCTCACTTCTCTTTTTATAAGGGCACTAATCTCCTGACCTAATTACCTCCCAAAGGCCCATCTGCAAATACCATCAAGTTGAGGATTAAAGTTTCAGCATATGCCTTTGGAGGAACCAAACATTCAGCCCATGCAGTGAACTGAATGGGCTCTTGGTTTATGGTTTTGTTGGTATAGTTGTTATTAAAATACCATCCCCCCAGCCTGATCTGGGGAGGAAGTGAAAGGGAGAACATGGTTTTGAAGGATTGGTGGAGAAGGGATGTTGCTAAGAGAGGGCCTACGTGGGAGAGCCAAGTGGGGCTATGTGATGTCACTGGAGGCCCTGATAAGCATTCTCAGTGTTATGTGGATACCTGCATGGAGGCATTTTTTCAGGCCATCCTTGGAGAGTGGCAGTTGTCCTCATCAGAAGTCCTCACCACTGTGGGGTGAGGGCCTCACCTGCATCACCCTTCAGAAGGACCTGCACCCCTCCCCAAGCCCCATTCTAACTGCCCAGAATACAGCTAGCAGGTACTCAATAGGAGAGGATGGGTCAGGAGAGGGTGCAGGGGAAAGCCCACACCCCAGGTACTAGGTGGGGACTAGCTGATCAGGGTAGTTAAGAGTTCCTCTAAAATACTTCATGGGATAATCTGTACTATGCTGTTTTAAAAAGAAAAAAAGGACATAATAGCCATAGAAACTCTACATGTCTTTTCATCATTGGTCCACATTAAATACAATATTATTAAGCAAAAATTTCTATCATCAAAAAAAGCAACAAACAGTAAAATAGAATGGTGGTGGGTGTTCATTCTAAATTGTTTATTTGCCTTTATGGCTAATTGTAGCCAACATCTTAAAAAATTTCAACATTGTACAACAGCTTTTTAAGAACAATAACTTGACATAAAAAATATCTTATGAATCTTTACTCATTTCCACATTTTAAGAATGAGAAACTGGGGTCTAAGGAGGTCACATAACTTGTGATAAGGTTAAGAACTCAATTTTCACCCTTTCACCGTATACTTGACAATTTCTCTGGCCAAGAGTTCTCCTATTGCCCAGAATATAAAGGGAGTGTGATTCTCCAAAAAGCTAGAAAATTTCTGACTGAATAATAGTTTAGTTCTCTCTGAACTCATCAAACTATCTCTATTCTCCATAGCCTGGGTATATCATGAAAGAGAAAAAAGCAATTTCTGCTGCTTTACTTCCAGAAGTACATGTATGCACAGATGGCCACTGAACACCTAAAAAAAAATTCTAGCTATGTTGCCCTGATTCTAGTTACACACACACACATACAATCTCTTCATGTAAGAAATTCGAACCAGGAAACTTTGGTAGTTTTAAGTAGGGGATTAATAAGACTATGAGAACCACCTTAATGTGACCCCAAACACTTTAGAATTCCTCCTTTAATGCCATATACTGCCAAATATGGTTTAAGCATTGATTTCCTTACAGCAGTTCAAGAACATCTTGAAGGAGAATTAAGGAATGGGTGATGGAAGTCCTTTGTCTTGATTCCTATTAAATAAAGCTTTAGCTACAATTATGTCTACGGACAGATTAAAACTAGATTAACTCCCTTCCATCAGCGTTTAAATGTGTGGATGCAGGAGCCATGGAGCCTCGGTTGGAAGTATGGAATCCCAGTGCTAATCTAGCTCAGTGACCTCAGGCAAGTTATACTATTTCTCTGAGTCTCAGTTTCTTCAACTGTAAAATAGGGGTAATAATAATTTCTTCCCAGGATTACTGTGAGGATTAAAGAAGTCATTTGTGAGTGCTGTGGGTTGAACTGTATTCCCCTGAAAAACATGTCGACATCCTAACTACTAGTACCTGCAAATGTGAACTAATGTGGAAAAAATGGGGTCTTTGCAAAAACAATCAAATTAAAATGAAATCATAGTGATTAGGGTGGGTCTTAATCCAATATGACTGGAGTCCTTATAAGAGGAGGAGAATGTACAGAAAAAAGACATGTAAAGACAGACAGAGACTGGAATTATGCTGCCATGGACTAAAATGCTAGAGCCATCAGAAGCTGGAAGAGGCAAGGAAGGAACTTTCCCTCCATGCTTCAGAGGGAATTTGGCCCTGCTGACATCTTGACTTTGGACTTCTAGCCTCTAGAATTATAAAAGAGTAAATTTTTGTTGTTTCAAGCCATCTAGTTTATGGTATTTGGTTACAGCAGTCCTAGGAAACTAATACAGTAGGGTTTTAACATAGTGCTTGGCACATAGTAAGAGCTCAAAAAATTATTACTTAAGAGTGATGTGTATTTTGCTTTATATTAAGGAGGGATTAACCATACCACTATGTTACAAATTTTATCATAAGTTTCAGGGCCTTCTTTAGTAAGGCTTTTGAAGGCCCTATGTTATGCCTCATTTTGTATTTCCAAAATTACATAAGCTTCAGGCCTCAAAAGCGTGATCCACTTCTGCCTCTGACAAGACTTTGAAGTTTCCAACTCTAGGTCTTGCTACATTCTCAGAAAAGCCAGGGCCAGCTGCCCTCTCTCTACGTCCAAGACATTCAGCCTTGTGCGGTGCTAGCCTCGGGCTGCTCTCCTGCGGCTCTGTGATCTTTTGCCCTGGGACCATGAATAGGAGCTACACTTCCCTGCTTGGCGCCCTTGCCTCTGATTTTCATGAACTTGCTTCTCTGACTAACTTGGAAAAAAAGTAAAATGCCCTACAGAGAAGCTGCCTTTCCAGCCCCCAGGTTCTTAAGCGTTGTCTTTTTCCATTGAGGAAGTACTACTACTCATCGTGTTTCATAGCAGAAGAGCTGGGGGGTCCCTTGGGCCCAAAGCCCAGTGGATTTCCAACTCAGGGAATCCATTTCTAGCTTATTCTCAAATCCTCACAACTGCTATCCCTCCAAACTCACCAATACTGTCCTATAAGAAGTGCTGGATTTAACAACTGGGTGGAAAATCCATCCACCTGCTTGTGGCTTCAAGCACTAGGCTTAAACAAATTGAAACACACCTCCTTCCCTCCTCCGAAATAGTCTTAGACATTTTAAAATATAGAAAACCCTTCAGAACTAAGCAAATGGATACAGGCTCTTAAGAGTATTAATTCCTAACAGACTCAAGGAATTATTCTTTTGTAAAGATCAGGTTAAATTTGGATTTTCACAAATTGGGTTTTCTTAAAGCAGGTTACATCTGCATAGCAGCTGTGAGGAGAAACTCATTTGATGTATCTATCTAGTTATTTCTGTTTATGAAACGAGCATGCATGAATGCTTTTAAAAAATACCTAAGAAGGCATTTGGGAGCTGGTTGTTACTTCTTTGCCTTTTATAATTTAGCATCACACAAGCCAGTAACCTTAGATTGGGGGGATTAAGTCAAGTCTGAATGCAGTATTCCAAGGAGATTCCAGTCAATCAGCTTTGTTCACCAGTTAACAAGGCTGCATCTTTACCACGCGCTCCCAGTGGAAACTTTGTGTGGGGAATTCAATATTTTTATCAACACGTTTTGCAAAAAAAATGAGAATCCTTGGAAACTGCTAAGTTGCCTCTTGATTGACATCTCTTCTGCTAAGGAGGTGACAATCTGATTCACAACTTCAGTTTCTTTTTGGAAGTTGGGGAGAAAATTACTTCAGCAGGATATTTTGGGTAGAAGAACAGGAACACAGAAAGGATTGGAATAGTAATCTCTGTTCATCCCAATCCCTCCTCATTCCACCAACTACACAATGAAACTCACATTCATCTCACATGCAGAACGCCTTTCGCTTCAAAGAGAATTCCACCTTTTCCAGGAATAAAATGGCATAAAGCAACGAGGCACACTGATGATGAAAACAACACTAGAAACATGATGTAGTACCCAAGGTAATGCACACTTGACAGCACTGGTACATGCATTTCCATTTTAGGTCAGGACACCAAGATGAAGTTCTAATAGTGTTCCAATTCATTTCAACCTGAAATAGATTAGCAATTGGATTTTGAAAAATGTGTGCCATGCTACATTGTTAAATCACTATAAATCAAGGGTTGATGAACTAACCTGATGTTAATTGTGAATATTGCTTCCAGGCTTCATTTCTTTAATAATGGAGAACTATGCTTTATTTTCAAAAGCTTTTCCAATATGCTTAATTGCATATTATAACTGAAAGTTCTTTCTAAAATTCCAAAGCCTTATCTATTAAACATTCTTCCATTATTATTTATCTATATTCAATTCTTACACAGAAAATCTTCCCATTTACTACCCACAAATAAAACTTTAGTTATTGTCAGTTTTCCTAATATGAGGATATTTACAAAGCCCAGTAAACTCCTCTCTTCTTCCTTTGATTGATAGAGATCTTAATCTGACAATAAAACTCAGCAGGTATCCATTTTAGTAAGTACTGAATGTAAAACACAGAAACACTCATTGTTAGAATATTCCTATATCCTTTGAGTAGATCCTAATACTAAAAGCATTTTCAAAGGAAAAGGAGAAAAAAAAACATAATCCCATTATCACATTATTTTCTTGGCTTTGAAAAAACTTCCATGACCCACTTTAGTAGCAGTTTTCCAAGTCAAGCTTATAATGATTTCTGGCCCCTGCCCTTGGGTGCTTTCCAAGGGATTTATAGGCATATATCACCTTGACTGATATGTGATATAACTATTTAGTACAGCTATGAAATTAACTGTTCACCCCTTAGCCTGGGGCTTAATGGGATTCAGGCTTGATTTGATATCACAGGCATTATTTAATACAACGTGCAACCTCTGCTTTCTGAAGTTCGACACTTTAACAAATATTGATCACTTGCTGCTTTGCTGAGAGTCCCTTCTTGTAGCCTCATAAAGAACATTCTTCCTGTCATTCAACAAATATTTGTTGAGTACCAACTATATGCCAGGTGCTGAGTGCGGGAATAAGATGGTGAACCAAATAGGACCACGGCTCGAGGAGCTTACCGTGAGGGCCTTTCCAGAAAATGGGAGAGCATTCACATGCTTGAAGAGTTTCTATCTAGGCTCACTACTGCATTTAGCCGGTTCTCATCCACCTAAAATTCTGGGCTGTTTCTTTAGTCATCTCAAATCCCTGTGTTTATAATCCAGTATTATATTTATGGGGGAGAAAGACTGAAGAAGTCCAAATAATTCAGTTTGTTGTGAAGATGTTGTATTAGATGTAAAACTATATTTCTAGATCATGCTTTACCCACATAATTTAAATTTATGAGACAGCATTTAATTTTGTGCCAATATTATAGTGTTTTAGAATCATCTTGTTATATGACTTTGCCTCATTGTTTCTCATGAATTGGGAGGTAGAAGGGAGGCGGGAGGGAATTAAGAAATTTAGCAACTTTGTTTTAAGGTATCACAAGCATTTTTTGCTATGTGTCCCCACAGTGCTCAACACATAAATCTATATGTTACATATTATTTTCTATAACCTGCCTTTTCCATTCCAGTTTCAAATTCCTACCCTGTAATTTCTAAGTACACATAATTACTACTTCAGGTGTTAGATTCTACATTCAAAAGTATCTATACCCCAGCCCTCCAAAACAAAAGATATCAGCTAGCTAAATACAATTACCACATTCTAAAATGTGCAAATTTTAGCAATAATCATGGTCTAAGAATATTCAACATAGATGCTCTTTCTCAAGGAGCTGAATCAAAAGATTTAATGGGGAAATCTAGGTTTGCTTCAATGATTTTGACTTCAAGATACATCTTTAATAAGTGACCAGTCTCCAGTGAAGGAAACATAAAATAGATATAAAAGTAAGTGTTACTATGTATTCACATACATTCACAACCTTTTCACTGTCCTTGCAGAGATTCTCTGTCTGCCTGATTCTTAGTTCAATCTTCATCTATTTAATCAGTAGGGAAGCACATTTTTTAAGCTGACTACCCCCAGGCATTTTTCTAGGTGATGAAGACACTGTAGAAAATAAAAACAACTTCCTACCTCCATGATGCTCACCTTCTAAAGGGAGAGGCAGATAACTCCTTTGCCCTAGTCACCTACTCATATAGGCAGGGACTCCTGCATGGGGTTAATGTTGACAGACAATGCTGAATTTGTCTCTGCTATGAATAGTAGACTACATTTCATATGTAGTCTGAATCTTTATCACTGCAGTCTACCAGTGGTCTCCAGGTAACATTTTATTGGCAATAATCTTTATACAAAAATATTGAGATTTAGTAAATTCTGTAAATGGGAATAATAATGGAAGACCACAGTAACTATTCTCATAAAAATTATTTAAAGACCACTCAATTACATCTTTGGAGAGCAATTTGACAGTGTTCTCATCTGATTTCCAGCCTTCCCCAGTGGTCTACAGCCAACATGCATTCTAACTGATTGGAGTCTGTGTCATACCCACTGTTAAATATTCAAATATCAGCCAGGCAATGCTTGCCAAAAGTTTAGTTAAACATGCCCTTTGACTCAACAATATCACTCATAAATGCAATCTACAAATATACTTGCACATGTAAGAAATAATCTATGTAAAAGGATATTCATTATATTATTATTTAGTATAGCAAGGGATGAAAAATTACTAAAAATGTCCATCAATGGAGGTCTGGTTAAATAAATTATGGTACATCCATAATGTATTTTTTTAGAAGTATCAGACAACTCTATAATGATATGGAAAATTATTTAAAAAGGATTTTTAAATAAAAAAATCAAGGTGGAGAACACTGCAATGTGCTATCATTTATGTATACATGCACACATACATTACACACATATAGTTGTAAGTGCATTTACTGTGTCTCTGGAAGTGTATACAAAAACAAACAAACAAAAATCAGGTAACTGGTTGCCTGCAGAAAGGGGATTAAGTAACTAGCTACTAGATAGTGGAGAGGACGCTTATCTTTTATCTCAAATCCCTTTACTACCCTATGAATTTCATACCATCTGCATATATAGCTTGCTTATACTACTATTTTAAAGAAAGACAAATAAACATAGTGCTGCTTATTTTCTTTACACACCCAAAGTTTAACTATATTATAGACATTAACATGAGGGACATAAAAATTAAACATTCTCAAAAACTTCCACTCTAACAATGAAGTGTACCACGCATATTTATGCTGGGTTTTTTAACCCTCTTTGTCTTACAATACTAATCAAATCTTACTATCCTGTATATTTTACATTTTTTCATGATACATAATTCAGAAGGTTAATAAACAGCCCACATATAATTTAGGAGCAGTCCCTGATTTTTTTTTTTTCTTTCACCTCAGTGTTGTTATGTAGGGTGGAAAGTTGCTTGCAAAGCCAGCATACTCCATGATAAAAGCTAGTTCTTAGGGGCTCGGACTAAGTCAAGATCAGGCTCATTATCCATCCTTTAGTACATCACTTGTCAGTTTATACTCACAGGCATTCATAAAACACTCAAACCTGTTGAACTTGACATATTGTTTTCAGAAAATTCAGATTTCCTTTAGAATGCACCTTTAGAAAGGTAAATACTTGGAATGCTTTTAAAGAGAAAAAAAGGAAGAAACTTAATTTAATTATGAAGAGCAATGTCTTTAATTTTTCACTTTACTTATTGTCAACTGTTGATGGTAATTGACGTAAGTACAATTAGATTTTTTTCAAAGACTGTCAGAGAAGATACTTAATATATAAAAACAAAGAAAAGTGTACATCTCCAAAAAGTAATGAAACTTAGTGTCAAGATAAATTTAGCACTTAACATTTGCTGCAGATTTAAATCAATGCAGGTAGCACTAAATAAAACAAAACAAAACAAAAAAATACAAGGGAAGATTCAGAAACATTGATCATGCCCAAAATACACCCTAACACTGTTAAGAGGTTTGCTTCAGTAATATCTGTGGTCATTGACTAAATCAATGAAAATCATTCTTTCAAGAGCATCCAATTATAGTTTACTGTAGAATGAGCATTCTTATAAATCAGCATACTTTACATAGAATTAGACAAAACCAACATTCAAGTTAATAACATAGCACAAAAAAATCTAGAATAAAACCCACTAGGCCTAGAAAAATAGTTTGTGATAAATTATTTAAGTTTGATTCAGAGATGCAAACATTTCCAAGCCATGTCTTTCAGGTAGTTTATGGCCAGCAGTATTAATAGAGTTTGATTAAGCACTTAAGAGGAGAAATCAATATACTGCCATCATATTTTCACAATAAAATAACAGCATGTTCAGTGAGTACAAACCAACATGGATTAAATTGAGGCACTATATTATTCAGAAAGTTAACAGTAATATTTACACAACTATTTTGATTATTTGGAAAATAGGCCACCTTAATACAATTCAACTGCTTAGATACAATGGACTAGAACATAAGTAAAGTAAAAGAAACATCAGAAACAAAATAATTCACATCAGTTAATATCAGCTTGAACACCTATGTTTATTGCTGCATTATTTACAACAGCCAACTTATGGAAGCAATCTAAGTATCCATGAATAGATGAATGAATAAAGATGTGGTGCATATACATGATGGAACATTATTCAGCCATAAAAAAGGAATCCTGCCATTTGCAACAATATGGATGGGTCTAGAGGGTATTATGCTCAGTGAAAGAAGCCAGACAGCACTCCCAGACCAGGAAGCTGCTACCCTAGGAGGAAATCAGGCAGTAAATTTCTTGTAAATAACCAGGAAGACTAATAAGAAACTTAATGTCTCTTCAAAGATAAACATTTTGGGACCTCTTAGCAGGTGTACATCCCTAGCCCTTTGTCTCTCAACCACCTATAAAACCCCTAGAAAATCCACCACCCCAGGGCTCTCTTGTCCCCTCCTGGCCTGAGCCAGGAGCTCTGTCCTCTCACTTTATCTCCAAATAAAAGCCTCTTCCTTGCTCTCCTACAAAAAAAAATGAAGAAAAAAAGAAAGAAGCCAGACAGAGAAAGAAAAATACTGTATGATTTCACTTATTTTTGGACTATAAATACAAATCAAAACAGAAGGAACGAAATAGTAGTAGATTCATAGACACTGAGAAGGGACTGGTGGTTACTATAGGGGAGGGGACTAAAGGGGTACAAAAATTCTCTATCATAATATAAGTTTGTCATGGGGATAGTAATACAGAATGGAGAATATAGCTAATGATTCTGTAACATCGTCCCATGTTGACAGGTAGAAATTGCACTAGCAGGGGTGAGGATCTAATAATATGGGTAACAGGTGTTGTATATTTGAAACCGATATAAGACTGTATATCAATGATACTTACATTAAAAAAATACTGGTCTGAGAATTTTTTCCCTGAAGAAATATACACTGACTATGGGTAAAGAATATTTTGTTGAAAGCTAAGCAAATGACTAATAAAAAATGGCTTAGGGTTTTGGGCCATTGGTGGTAAAAGAAGGAATTCAGACATTGAACAAAATTTGCCCTGGAACAACACGAGCTCTCTTGCAAGATGCTCTAATAATTATAGTTCATTATAAGAAATGTTTCCTTAAAATTGAAATCTGAATTTTATCCGGTCAGACTGATAAAAGTAGAAGACAGCATTTCTGATCATTAACATCCCATACTGGACTGAAACATAACATATTGATGAATTTAATTCCAGAAGTAAAAAGCAGCTTCTAAAAATGCATTTCAACAAGCTCATGAGAATCTCTATTGTTCTAAGATTGGAGGCACTGGGATGTTCTTAGGAGCTAAGGGGTTAGGGCTTAAGGACTTAGACCAATAGACACAGTCTTGACTCCTAAAAGTAGTCCAATAGGGCTGAGTCATGACTGTACTGAATCTCAGATTTAGGAGCTGCAACATTAAACTGGAGAGTCAGAAATACCAATTTACTGCCTTGGCTTTGCCCTGTATAAGCAGGGAGTAGGAACTGACAGTTGGGAAGTGGATGAACAAAAAAAGCTTTTGAAAAGCAGTGCAGTAGAGTAGAAAGGTTATGAACTCTGGAGCCCAAGAAATCTGTGTTTGACTCCACTAACTATATCCCTGCCTAGCCTCAGTATTCTCATCTATAAACTGGTGGTATTAATTGTATTTTCTGTAGTGTTATTAGAATTTAATGGGAGCATATGGAAAATATCTATGACAGGGCTCAAAAATTGTATCATTTAGGCAGGCTCACATGCTTTCCCATACTAAAACTCAAGAGGTACAGGAAAAATATAGTTTCATCATTTTGTCTTTAAATATTCTCATAACAGGAAATATGAAGGGGAATTTTTAATATAGGCCAATTTTTTTTTAATTTAGTGATTTCAAAAATTTAAACAAATGATTCTCATACGTGCTGTAGAGCTTTTACAAATCCCAATGGTTTGTCTCACTCTAGACCAATTAAATCAGTCTTTATGCTGGTAGATCTCAGGTTTCAGTATGTTTTTTAGCTCCTCACTTGAATGTAATATGTCACCAACATGGAGAATCACTGATTCATATAGTCTCTTTTGGGCACTTTATAGTCTTTTGGATTACTATGATTTACTTTAAATACTCACAATTTGTCCCTTGAGGCTAGGCACAATGGGTATCCCAAAGTCTGGATTCTTTTAGCAAGATTAGAAGGGGGAAATAGTTGTTGGGTAGGCAACCAACACTGTCAGTCACGTTTGGTAAAGAGATTTGCAGTGTCCTCTGTATCCAAGCCTGGTTTTCAAGACTATTCCTAATCCTATTCTCTCCTGCTTTTAAACCTGCTTTTTAACCTCACGATATAATCTTGGAGTTGAAAGTTTGCAAACATGAATTAAGGAGGAAACTAAAGCATACCAACTTAACATTTGCAAAAATATACTTCCTACACAGTATTATATTATCAACAATGGACATCTGGGCCAAAACCATAGCAGCTGGAGTCCACGTGTTTGTGTGCATGTGTATAAGTAAACACATATAAGCACAATTTTGTCCATTTCTCCTTCATTCTGCTCCCCTATTTCCTCTAACATACCTTGTGGGCAGTGTGCTGTTTGTAGGTATAGTAGTGCTCTACATTTAGAGTGGGAGTTAAAATTACAGGGCATCAGGCTCTGGTTGTTATTGTCAAGCATTAGGGAAGAATGCCAATTATTAAAGAAAACTGAACGATCAATTAAAATTGATCCTGGTTTGCCTCCCATTGATTCTCTGGCTGAAACTTGGACAGGAGGACGTGCCTCTAGGATTCAACTATAAAGTAGGGTTCCTCCTGTCCATATTCCTGGGTATGGCAGTATACTGAACTCTCTTTGTAAGTGGCAGGTGCTTCAAGATGCAAAGCATTTAAATGTGAAAAATTCCTATGTAGAAAAAACAATGCAAGAAGAGATGTTTCCTGTGAGCCAATATTCCACAATACCTGCTCTATTAGTAACATATCACTATTATTCGTATTTTCAGAGAAAACTAGAGGTAACATTACTGGTTGAAAAGGTATAAATTGATAGGAGCTGATATTTGACTGGTTTAATGTATAACTGACCGACAGATTAATATTCTGTAAAAAGCCTACTGCTGCTGCCAGTTTAGCCTCTCACCCTGGTGGCTCCTTCTCTAGGCTTAGCTAATTCATCTCAGCCAGCCAAATTCCACAAGGACCACCTGCAGCTATTACACTTTAACTTCCACATTCTCTATTGCACTACTTTGACTCCCCCTAGGTTAGTCCCTGCATAATATCCATTGTCAGCTCTACCTGCAGCCACCACCTTTCACCTCTTCTTATAAAGGCTATTTAACATCTTGTTGCTAGCTCACCTTTCATTCAAACGGAAGGCATCAGTGTGGTAACAGTGAATAGTGCTTCAAATGCAATAGGCCAGTGATTCTCAAAGTGTGGTCTTTGGCCCAGCGCTATCAGAATATCTGGGAATTTGATAGAAATGCAAGCTCCTGTGCCCTATCTTAGAACTACTGAATCAGAAACACCGGAAATAGGGCCCGGCAATCACAGGGTTCCACTGCATGCTAAAATTTGAGAACCACTGCAGTTAACCAACTTTGCTCTGGCATCTTTTGGTAAGTAGCCACCCCTTTACACTTGAGGATTAGTGTGGACGGACTGGTAAGCACTGCTCTTATTCCTAGAAGAAATGTTGTTGGCAGTTCCCCAACATCATAGCCACAAGATAAGTTGGATATAAAATTGCCACTCTGTAAACCTTTACTGTAGGCTGAAGACCAATGGCAAATACTACATTCCTCTACCTTATAATCCAAGGGACATTTTCAACTTTTTGATGCAGATTTGTCTTTGTCTATTAGTTATCATTTGTTAGAGGATAGATGACAAGTGGTTGAAGAGTAGGCCTTAGTGGTAGCTGACACTTATCATTTGCGTGTCTCCTTGTATAGGCAGATAGAAGGTCTGGGTCATCAGTGAGCAGAAGCTCTGGGACAATCGTCTCTAGAAGTTGTCTGCAACGTGATGTGTAGAGCTGAAAGAGTTTCCCAGAAGATGGGAGGCAAACTCAAATGAGACTGTCAGGTAACTTGGTACTTCCCGAAGTACAAGCTGTATAAACTAGAACTAGGACTGAGCCTAACAAGTTAAGATGTGCTCTCCCCATCTGCAAATAAAGCATAGCTTGGATGGAATGCTAAAAACAGGAATCCAACCAGTCACATATTTAGACAGGAGCCTCTGGACTTGGGTAGGTTACCTTAAACTTCCAAACATAAAATCAGAGACTCTGGGGACTAGAAGGAATCTTTGTAAAAATAATATAATTCCCTCATTTTATAGACTAGGAAACTAAGGCACAGAGATGTTAATGTTGCTGAGGTCATACAAGCAGGTGGTGAAAAAGCTGAGACTAGAACCCAGGAACCCTGTTTTCTTACTCGGTGTCCTTGCCCTATTCTGTGCCAAACCACCTGAGACCTTCCAGGACTCAAATCTACTCAAGATGTACTTATTCACTAATGACAATTGTTCTTGATAGGCAGCCAGGATATCATGATTAAAATTAAGACAAAAGTTGTATCTCCTACATTTCTTGATTAACTTGGCCATCTTGGTAAGCATGGGGGTGGCAGACCAAACACTGAGCTGATTGGTCCTTAGTAATTTCACCTTTGGAGTAGAGCCTAAGGAAATTATTCAAAATGTGAACAGTGATTTATACTTTCAAAAATTGAGCATAATTGTTACACAACAGAGGAACAATTGCATAAATTTTGCAATTTCTGCATGATAGAATACAATGAAACTGTTAAAATTATATCAGAAAAAATTTTAATGATATGGCTTAAACATGCTTAAGCATAATGACAAGTGAAGAAAATCAGGATATAAAAGATTATATGTAATACAATTCCAACTTTATTTTAAATTATATAAATTTCTATTTTATACTAATTCAGAAAAATCCTGGAAAAAGTATATCAAAATATTAATAGTATTTATCACAGTTTAGGGATTTTATTCTTTCCTTTTTACTACATGTAAATAAGATCTGTATTTTATAATCTGAGCATGTATTACATTTATATTCAGAATAAAAAACTTAGAAGGAAAAAAAAGGTAAGCAATTATTCTTACACTGGTGTTTTCCTAAATTCCCTCACAGGGAAATAAAGCAAATGTATTTTCAACTTTCATGTCTTTATATCCACCACAAAGGGAGTTCCTTTTGAAAAAATAAATTTAAATTACTCTCGAGAATGTCTTTTATAAGTCCACTGAAGAATTCAGTTAAAGTTTAGCTTTTGAGATGGTTAAAATTCCCAAACTCAGATGGATAAGGGACTATGATAAGATGAAGACAACCTGCAGAAGCTTCTGATTAACCTTAGGAATTATATTCTTCTAGAGAGGCATGTAAATTTTTAGAAGTCACACACTGTGATTATCTATACTATTGAATATTGAACATGACTTCTTCATTTAGTAATAACACACACAGTAGTTTAGCAGTTATTTCAATATCAAAATTCTTCTGATAGGTTTATCCTGGGGTATGAATTTGTATTTCCATAATTTAAAACTCTCCTCCAATATCCTGGCCAACCACTAAATAACTATAACATAGTCACAGTTAGGTGCCTAGAATCTGGAATGAACTTGAGTATAAATAAATAAATAATTTTTTTAAAGATAGCCTTATGTTGTAACTGAACAGGGATGAGTTCCTGAGATAACTTTGGAGAAGTGTAGATAGAAAAATCTCCATATCCTAAAATCTGTTGTCATCCAGGAGTATGAGGAGGCAGGATCAAGTCAGTTAACTCGATGAGGAAGGGAGCTCAGAGAGAAGCTGGATTCAGGAAGAGGCAAGATTTAGAGCAGGGAAAGATAAAAGACTATTGTAAGGTCATTCAGGCTGCAAAACAAGGTGCAACTCAAGGAAGAAAAGATGAGTCTTAACTTCAGGGACTCTCAGTGAGTAAAATAAAGGAAACCTCACTGTTGCATATATTTAGTCACCCAATTTTATTGAATTCCTACTTCTAAGCAAGACCAAACGTGGAAGCTTTGTGTGAGTGGCAGAAGGAAGTCTGGACAAGAAATGAGGAGGTGGATCAAAAACACTGGGCTTCTTCAGAAGCTAAGAAAACTGAATGTGAGAGAACATGTTGGAACTAAAAGGAACTAGGAGACTTAGCAGCCTGACACAGACACCCATACCATGCAGCTATGACAAGTGATGAGGAAGACCTCTAAACACTGTAGTCGAGCAAGCAAGCCTGGGATATATCATTAGGTAGAATAAGCAAGAGACGGAAGAGTATGTATCACAGGCTACCTTTCTGTAAGGACAGAGGGGCATTCTGAGAGATGTTGGGGGGAGTATGTGCATATATATGTATTTGTGTATTTGCTAAAGAAACTATGGAAGGATAACGAAAAATAAAAATAAAAATAGTTCCCTACAAGGAAACAGGAAGAGGAGAGAAGGGAACCGAGACGGAAGTTAGAGCTCCGAACGGTTTTATGGTTTTGACTTGGGAACTATGTAACTGTTTTGCATAATTTAAAATAGATTTTTTAAAAAGAGGAATCCTTTAAAATGGAAAACATACTGAAAATGAATCTAGCCACTTATTAATGTAATGGTATAGCCAGTTAATTCTTTCAAATGACTTTAAAACAAAGTATTTGACTATACAGTTCTAGTAGCATAGATCAAAAAGGCAAAAGGAACCATGATTAAATATTAAACTGCTTTCAGGTTAAGAGTCCCTTACTGAGAACTGTTAGTGAAAATATTCTCTCTATATATTTATATACAAATGGAGAAAGATAAAGCAAATAAATGATTATGGGTTGTTAATGTTATTAGGAAGCAGATTTTCAGTTAAGAGAAAAGAGATACAAATATAAATAAAAAATCAAATAGAAAATCAAAAGGATTAAGTTAAAAAAAAAGCTGCAGTTTTACATTTAGTTTGGAAATATCAGTACACATTCATAATTTATCTCTTTCTTAAAGGTCTGCCATATCTGCTGGGTAAAAAGATTTGGAACAAATGAAAACCCAGTAGCAACGAGCACCCCTAGGGTCTAGATTTTGACCTTTAAATATCATTTTACTATAAAGGAACCAAGGCTGATTCCAGGGCTGGAGTAGAAATCACACAGAATGTACTTAGCAAGGATGATATCAAGCAAAGATGCTATCAAGGTCTAAGGGAGTCACATCAAATGAACACAGTAGTTAACCTGAAGAGGTTCATCTAGTTGAAAATAGGACAATGTAATTATGGAAAATAATTATGACTGCAGTGTATCAAAAGATGTAAGATTATAATACCAAAAAAAAAAAAAAAGGAATTTCCTTTAAAGTTTACCAAGTTACTAAATTCATTACTCTGAAAACTGATAGGCAAAAAATCAAGCATATTACTGCATTTTCTATACAAATTGATTTCAGATCATTTAAATACTTGATGAGCATAAGTTCTCCTTTACAGAAGAAATGTGGCTAATAAATGCAGAAGGAATGGTTGAATTAGAATATCACCATTTTGCAACCCCTGATGAAATAACTGATCTTGCAACCCTCTTCAATAGCTAAAGGCCACCAAATGAAAGGTTGATGGGGAACTTTATAAAGGAGGTTTCAGACTGGCGACACTTGAATTCACGGATCAATCTTATCATCTACTAAAAGCAGCACAGCAGCCAGGTATCATGCACCTCCTGCTGTGCTACAATAGAAATACAAGTACTTATGAAGTATGCTTGCAAAAATTCAGAGACCATATATAATCAAGGGTCTACAGCTTATCAATAATTTTAAGGAAATGCAGGGAATAGAAAGAATGCTAAGCAATACAATCAACCAAAACTAAAATGTGGGTAATTCTATAGGAGAAAGCCCCTCAATTTCTTCAACAAGTAAATAACCTGATAAGGGGCAGGTGACTGTGACACTTTAAGAGATACTTCAGAGTCACCTCAACCAAATGTAACGCATTGACTTTATTTGGCTCCTGAGTCTAACAAACTAACTCTAAAAAGACATTTTTTGATATGGTTTGGTAATCATGTTAATAAGGGATCTTTACAATTATGTTGGGTGTGATACTGGTTTGTACTTTTGTTTTTTAAAGAGTCCTCTAAAATTAACAAGTTGAGTTAGGCTACTTAAATTTACTTACCTAGGAAGGTCTTATCTTAAGTTTTCTTCATAGACTGGCCAAGTACATTTGCACATTGAATGGAGAATAGTTGGATATGGAAGGCAGAAGGGCCCAGAGACCCCCAAGTCACCAGATTGCTAAAATTATACCAGTGGTATATATATAGCCCAGACATCCAGGAAGCCTCTGTCTTGGTGTGTCCTGGGCCAACACTATCACAATTTTGATCTATTCACAGATATAGAGACCTTGTGTATTGAGTTTGACTCTTTGACACTGTGAGTCAGCACCTGAGGAACTGTTTCCTACCAGAAAGTTATTGACACATTTTTACAGCTGTTAGAAACTATGGGAGATGGGCAGAGGCAGGAGACAGGTAGAAAACAGCTCCCCCTTTGGGGCCCAGAGGAGGATTTATTAATGGAGGCTACACACTAAAATCACAGGACAGCGGTGTCTTTGAAAAGTGCCTGGGCCTGGGCCCTATCCCCCAGTAATTATGTTTTATTTTAATGTCTACCCCCACAAAGTGACTCTGATGAGAAACCAGGGTTGAGAACGATACTGACCAAGACAGGAATAAAATATCAGCCAGTCCCCTCCAGACACCATGGTTAAGAGCTCAGCTTTGGAGCCAGACCACTTAAGCTGAATCCCAGCACAACTACTAAACAGTTATATGATCTTGGGCATGTTATATAATCTCAATGCCTCATCTATAAAATGGGGATAAATAAATACATAAAATTTTGTCCCTCATATGATTGTGGGGAAGATTAACTGACTGGAGCCTGTAAAGCATATAGAAGAGTGTCTGGCATAAAACAAGGGCAATTATTATATCTCACACTATCTTCTAAAAGAGAACTACCTTTTGGTTCTCTCTGGCTTATTCAGCTATTTAACTCAGGGATGGATTTCTATCATGTCTACTGAATTCTCTAGTGAAAGAAGGAGACACTCTACCCCTCAACTTTCTAGGGTGCCTTAACTAAACCTCAGAGGGCTAAATGTCTTTGCACTCTGAACTCTGCAATCTGCCATTTGCATTTCTCACAAGATCCCAAAACACTTCTTTTCATGTCTAAATCCTCCCACTGCACTAAGTTCTTCTGGGCACTCTATAGTGAACAAAATATTGAAAAAAATCCAGAACAGGTAATAATGGGGGAAATAGGCACTTTAAAATCAACCATAGACTCCTTAGCTACCTGTCACACTGCAGGGGTTGAGAGAGAGAGGGATAAATTATAGAACACATAAGTTTTAATGTCAGAGAAAGAAAATAAAGTGGGAGGAGAGAATGATTTAGAAAAGAGACTAGTATGGACTAGATTAGGACATCACCAGAAATGGAGATGAGAAATTACAGAGAGAATGGAATAGGTGACAGGTATACAAGAACAAACCTATTATTCTTCACAGAGCTACAGAAGGGGCAGAGACTCCATTTTTCCTAATTTCTTAGCCAGAAGGTTACTTTAGAACCTGAATCTTGCACCAAATACAACAGCCTGAATATGGTGAAGATTAAGAAGCTATGAATCAGAATAACCAGTAAACTAATACCCATTGGGTTATCTTAACTATGAATGCGGTCATGAAACAGTGATATTCAGAGGAAGGAGCAGTCCACAAGCAGAAATCACAGATACTTGGTACCATGTGATTCACACTGCATGCTTCTTAATTAACTAGCATATTTCTCAAGTTTCCGTTTACCCATCAGCAGAGATCTTGTATAGAAAGTAGCATGTTTGCATGTGAATTGATCTTAAATTTCACTGTATGTTCAATTGGAACATTTCTTTTTATTTAGGCAGCTGCATAAACTTTCTGTTTTTCTTTTCACTCATACTCCAGTCTTTATCTCATGCATAAAAATATGTGTGGAAACTGTGAATTCATTGCACACCAACAATTTTTTATTCCAAATAAATTTAAATTAAATCTGAGCAAAAACTGGATTATTCTTATATGCGGAAAAAAAGTGATTGCCTGATATGTATTTACCACTGCTCAGTTGTTGATTTCCTTGGTGGTCTGTTTTATGTAACACTGTAGCATGTTAGGAAATGATCTAAGCAGTATCAGTTTCCTATACAGAAGACTGGCTACACTGAATGGAGGCATAGAGCACCTGGATAGTGCCCTGTGCATCATTAGCAGAAAGCAGTGACTCTGTAGAAGAATAACTAGGAAGAAGAAAATCAGATTAACTAATTAGTGTCAATTAGCTCCAGCACAATCATTCTATAAACAATTGGTCTCTAGTGCCCTGCTTAATTATGTGAGACTTCCATGCTCCTTACCAAGCCTGCTTTGATTCATGTTGACTCTTGAGCTTCCCAGAGGTATGATTAATTATTGTCTTGTAAATAAACCCTTGGCAATTAATGAAAGCAGAAAACAATCAGTACCTTTTTTAAAAAGGTATTAAAGGAGAGGACCCTGACTATGTGAACGACCTTTGCAGTATTTTTCAGGGAAGACTGATCATATAGTTACAATAAAGGGTTGGGAGTTGTGACTGAAAGCTGACAAGTAAAAAAGCATCCTTCCTACTTTCCATACCAGAAAAGAGAACACTATGTTGTGTTGCTTTTGAATATGTTTGGTATTCGCTAGACACTATTCTAACTTGGTCTTAGACCTAATTAAAATACATTTTCAAACACCCAATTTAAATAGTCAAACAGCTTAGTTTGAGGATATTGTAGATAGTGCACTCACAACTCACCAAAAAAAGAAGGAAAAAAAAACTGAAATGAAAATAACATTCCATTACTCAGGTATGCTTTTAAAAGTTCACACCTGGTTTTGTCAGTGCTTAAATTGCATTCTAAGCCCCTCCTAAGAATGGTAAATGCCAACACGGTTCTCTCTCCCAACAAACATAACTCAGTATTTTCCACACCGGTGATAGTGGTGTCTTTCATATGTGTATTTAAGACCTGTAAATTATTCACCTGGTATTTTTTTGTTCTCAAAAGCATTATACTACCATAAGAGAGTCCATTTTTCAAAGAACACTAAAAGTTTTCAATTTAATAGGACATTAGGCATATAAATCCAAACATTGGGAAATTCCAAAATATGGTCATCAGAATATTACTGTCATATTGTGATATCTTAGGAAGTTTTAGGATTCTGTCCAGATGACTGATTGGTGTATGCACTCATAGCATTCTAAAAGAAGCACAACATGGAACCTATTCTCTAAATTCCTGCAACCAAACATTTTAATATTAAGATTGCATTCAATGTGGTCATATTTTCCTTGCCACAACCATTGACATTATGACTGAGATCCTGGCCTCTAGTTTATTACATCTCATAAATCTTCAGTGACTGGGAGAGTCTACTTTTAAGTGAGAGTGATAAAGCATTATTATATTGAATTCCATGTGTTAGGTAACAGATAATGTGAAATGATAAGTTACAGTTTTTTAGTCTTTTAAGTAAAAACATTGTATTCTTTAAGAAGCTTTCAAATTCTATTCAATACTAATGACATTAGCAAATTGAATTTTGTAACACATATTAATGAAAAAAATTAAAACTAAAAGTCAAAATCACAGCTTCTATACTTTTAGATAAAGGCTTCATCATGTCTACAAAAATTAAGATCATTCAAAAATAAATCTCTGAGACATATGTGATATTTTAACTAAAATACATAAAGAAGTATTAAAAATTTACCTGAATTGAGTTAATGATTTCAATAGCTTTTTCCATATCACATCAGAATTTAGGACACATATATGATTGGGAGAAAAAAATTCAAAAGAAGAGATTCCTAATAAATTTTATTACATATAGTGTGACAGGAACACATTAGAAATCCAAGATTCAATTTTTTGTCCCAAAATATGTTAAATAATTTATATGAAATGCCTAACATATCTAAAAAAAATAAGTATGTGTAATGGAAAATGTACAGCAAAAGAAGTAAGTGGGATACTGCATGTAAAACTCTTTGGCATCAGAGACACAACTTTGAAACTCAGAGCTGTGCAGTCAAAGCAGACAGCAGGCACAATGACATGTTAAATTACCCACATGATGTATAGCTTAATGAACCCCCTTGTGTTGATCACGCTTGGCATTAATCAAGAGCCATGAACAGATTCCCTTATTTTCTCAATGCTGCTCTGATAAACTGCAATTTCATTTAACCTTGGACAGCAACTTTAATAGCTTTCACAGGACAACTGTCGATACCTTCCTGGGTACACAGTGATTAAACCACAACCCAAGATGCACGTCATGAATTTTCTTCATTTGAAATTAGAATTTTTATTCTTAACAACTATTTGCATAAAATATGCTGAAGACACTGAGATGTGTAAAGATTTGCATTTATCCAAAGCCTGGACTTGCCATACTATGTTAGAAAATATTAATTAATATAACATTCATTGGAATGTTTATTGGTATGTTGTTTTACTTCTTCCAAATAACCCTTGCCCTGGACAGAAACAACAGAAGGAAGAAATTGAGAATTGAAGTTAACTTTGAAGCAAACACCCTCAACTGTCTATTATACATACCCAAGACATACCCTTCAGATTCTTGGGAGCAAATGGGCAGATCTTCCCATCAGGTCCAATTAAGAAGTGAGTGATGCCTTCCCTTCATTAAAACTGTACATGTAATGGCCACATAGTATGACTTAATCTGACCAAAGATGGATTGCTAAATAAAACAAAACCATCCAGTTCCAATTTCCTTCCTTGATTTTAAATACATTTGTTTGCTAAACACACCTGATAGCTAGTTCATTTCCTAAAATTGTAAAGACCACAGCTGGATGAGAAATACTATTAGGCCATTTTCTTTACATGTAATGATCCATAATGCTAAGACACTTCTACCCAGCCAATTCTCTTGATTAGATCATGTGGAATTTTCAAATGTGGGTTTTATTTCAAGAGTTCATAATATCTTTATCAGTAAAGGGTTGATATTAGAGTAAGAGGCCAAGATTCACTGTAGAATAAACAACTCCAGAATTTCTTTCCCTCTGAAAGGAAGGAGAAAATCAATGAGCCAAGAGCCACAGAGCGTGAACAGGATGAAGGGCAGGGGGTGCACAGGAAAGGTATAGATCTGGTCACAGAATATATGCAACACTCGATTTTAGGAGAGAATACTCATGGCAAACAGTGTATTGTGGCCAGTATTTTCAAAATTTGGAAACTGGCATCAGTGTCTACAAATTGCATTGCAGGTGTTCACAATGATGTGTTTTTAATAAAATACCCCGTATTAGGTACAGTTTTTATGAGTCATATTGTTTTGTTTTTAATAATTTTTTTCCTTTTTTAATGTTGCTATAAGATTTGGTCATGTTGGGGTCAGTAAGGCCTAGTGGAAAAGGCATTGAATTACAAATTAGGGCACTTGGTTCTAGATATAGATCACCTCTATCTATATAACCTTAAGCAAGTCATTTAACCTCTCACAATAGATAAAGAGTACTTTACATCTTTGGAACTCCTTATCTATACAATGAGAGGATTTGATATTGTTATCTTGGGGTTTCTTCTGGGATTCATAGTCCATGATTTATGACTAATTTCTGTGAAAGCGTTGGGTTTTGGTTTAGAGTTGTACTTCTTTCTTGTGAACGAGAAGAATGGTTTAACTTTCCTTTGAAGGAATGTGTGACTTGTACTGTTCAGTGTTTGATTTCACAAATATGCTCAGAAATAGATCATTTGTACCTCTGTTTAAGGCTTTGGCTGGTTCATTGACAATATTTAGAAGGCTGCTAAGAACTGAATTTATTATAAATTTCCTCTAAAGCCCACAGCTATCCTGAAGAGAGGTTTTTTTCTGTCATTTATGCAAAAGGAAGGTAGCCTAGAATCGGATCGATGGCCCCTACATAGTTCTTTCCTAACTTTTCGTTCTGTACCTCAAATTCTGGTGCTGCTAAAGAGAAAAACAGAGCCCTGGGGAAACCTAGGGAATTTTTATTAGGATAACAGAGTAATTGTGTTGTAATGTGATCAGTACATACGCCAGTCAGATTTCAAGCAGAAATCCCTTAAGAGCAGAAATCCCGGGGTCAAATGCTATCAAATAAACAGACCTAGGCAAATTGGCAGAGGAAGGATTATATACTTGGAAGGCAATCAGAACTGCACATAAGCTAAATCATGGTTTTCCAGAGAAATAGCCTACCATGGACCAAGCATGTTCATGAGTTGGATTGGTCAAAGATTCTAAGATTCTTGGCCTTGAATATACCAAACTTTTCCTGTCTCATGGTCACTGCATATGCTATTTTCTCTGCCTGAATTGTTCTTTTCCTCCTTCTTACACTAATTAATTCCTTCCTAACTTTCGCATCTCAGCTTCAGTGTCATGTCCCCAATGAGGCCTACTCCCCTCCCCCAACCAATCAAATCTGAAGTCTGTTACAAAACAAATAACATGAATTTTAAAGAAACCAGTGAAGTGTCTTCCTAGAGCCCAATAATGATTTGAACAAGGTACTAAAGACTAGTATCAGTAAAATAAGGTCATCCATATACAAAGGACCAACTCAACAAATATTCACTGAATTTATAGTCAATGATAGTGGAAGGTGTGAATTAATCCTTCCCTTATCTTAATATATTAATATTAATATGCTTTGGGGAACAGGCATGTGCTTTGTTCCCAACATTAAAAATACATATATCATGTTAACACACCAATTTTTGTCACTTAGACCAAAGCTTTCTATTTGACTCCAGTATTTAAAATACTTAATAAAAATTATAGTCCATTTTTCTTGAATCTTAAGTTTGATTTTTAGTTAGGGCCAATCAAGCAACAAGTTATACAAGTTATAATATATGAAGTCCTAGAATTTGGATGCTTCTACAAATATGCAGTATTTAAAATGTTAACTGTGCCTTGATAATGAGAAAACAAAGACGCTTTTTCCAATACAAAAGTTTAGGTTCTTCAAATGTATTATTAGGAGCACAAAGGTTTTTTTGACAAAGTTGAAACCTCATGAATCTGTGTTAATTGAGGTTATAGAGAAGGATTTTTTAAGCCCCAAAATAACAGTAAAACACATATTTAAGTAATTTAAGCTAAAGTTTAAACTCCTGTTGCTGGAGGAACCTATGATCTATAAAACAACAAGAACAATTTTCTACCTTAGTTAATATTTGGTTTTATCTCCACAAAAACTCTGCTATGCATTTTATTAATTATTTAAGTATTATTTGATGCAGATGTGTATCTCCCTTTTTTAAAAAAAAACTGATTTAGACAGATTAAGAAATCTTTCCCAGATCATACTCTTCATAAGTTTAGAGTTAAGATTTCAGCCAGGGCCTATGTCTTCAAAACCAGGCCTCTTAATCATAAGCAATATACCAGATCACCTCCATGTCACCAGTGGGGAGGAGGACTAGAGGAAGGACAGCCAAATAGAATTTAGAGGGCCACCTAAGTTGTCATACATCATGATTCAATGAAGGACAAATCATGCTGATTTCCTACATAATTAAAATCAACAAGGGAAAGTTTAGAAGGCAAAACACCAGATCTCAAGAGTCAAAACAAAGAATTTCTTTTCTCATTTATCTTTACTGATTTTTTAATTAACCTTGAAGAGCTTGGCTCTGTGTTTGAGCATATGTTTTTCTATTCATCCAGTAGGAAATGTGATAAATATCTTTCACTTACTTTACAGGAAAATTCTGGAAATTAGTAATGTCTGAAAACCTTTCATTTTTCTTAAGAAAGATGCTATAACTTTTTTATCCCCAACAATTAAAGTGAGTACCAATGAAAACTCATTTTAAAAGATTAGAATTGTCACTGCCTAATAGCATGTTAAATTAAGAATTAAATATTAAAGGACGAAATTCATAACCCATCTGTAAGAGGTACTCAGTTTTGGGTGCTCAGTGGTAGCAAAGCTTAAATATCAACCACACCCCATAAAAAATCTGAAAGAAAATCTGTTTGAAAGGCTGTCTGTTGGTAAAATTAAATATTATCTAGATATAGGTTTTCTTCTACTATGATATTTACCCATGACCTATATTTACATTATTGGATATCTTTAACTTTTATTTCATCCTTTCTTACTGTTGAGATTTTAGCATTACCTTAACTTTGTTAACAAAGGAAAAACATTCTACAAAACAATATTTATGTCCTTGCATGCTTAAATTACAAAAATCCATCTATTCTTTCATGCTTTATTGTAAAAATAATTTTAAAATAATGATTTTAATTTATTTTTCCTTCTCTGGTTTTAAATCTTCTCATTTAAAATTTCTATTGGGTTTGAGGTCTAAAATAGGAATCTTACACCCAGACAATGGAATATAATTCAGCACTAAAAGGAAATAACCTACTAAGTCATGAAAAGACACAGAGGAATGCATATTGATAAGTGAAAGAAGCCAATCTGAAAAGACTACCTATGGTAGGATTCCAATTACATGACATTCTAGAAAAGGCAAAATTATAGAGATAGTAAAAAGATGGTTGCCAGAAGTTATGGAAGAGAGAGAGATGAATAGGCAGAGCAAAGAGGATTTTGGGGGCAGTGAAACCATTAGGTACACTATAATGGGTAATGGATGGGTAAAGTCATTATTCATTCGCCAAAACCCACAGAATGCACAATACCAAAAGTGAACACTAATGTAAACTATGGACTTAGAGTGATAAAGATGTATCAGTGTAGGTTCATTGATTGTAATAAACAGACCACTCTGGCGGGGGATATTGATAATGGGGGAGGCTGGGAGGAAGGGGCAGAGGAGGTATATGAGAAATATCCGTACTTTCCCCTCAAATTTTGCTGTGAACCTAAAACTTTTAAGAAAAATTTTAAGGAATCTAAAAAAGTCTTGTGTTCCTTACTTAAAGGATTTTTTGTCTTTTTATTTCTGTATCTATCATACTGTTTTATTAAAAGTGAATAAAAAATGCTTCTGGCCCTAAGCATTTTCCAGCAAACGTGAAAAGAAACTGGATTCCTCCAGTTCTTTATGTATTTAGTGAGAAAATAAATAAATGGAAGGAAAGGAAAGAAAACCTACTACCCATCAAAGTGAATGTGTTGCTCACCTTTTAAGGAGCAATAATTTGGCCTGGTCACTAGGGATCCACTTAGTGTCCTCAAAGAAGTAATTAAATAAATGGGCCCTTGTGGCCCAAAGAAGCTAATAGAGCTGCCTTTTCAATAATAAAACATACCATTTCATTCTGACAACATAGCAGTTAATTTCTAATCTGAAAAACAGGAGCTGCCAGGCTAGGCTGTGTTGTTCCTTTCACATATGTTGTTGATGACTCAGAATTATAGTTTTTTAGCCAACTTACCTATATTCAATTTTAAACTCTTCACTGAGTTTAGATGAAATGGAAAATGTGAAGATGCAAGAAATCTGTTTTTCTAAGCTTTCAACTTCATTCCTTTAATGCTTCACATGATAATTTTCTACTTTTATATTTCCACATATTTAATTGACTCTGTTTTAAGAAATAGCCACCATACCTGTATTCTGGTCTTGGCAAGTAACTTGAGTTTGGGGGGCCTCAGCTGGACTAGATGAGTTATTTGGTTATTTTCAAATTTAAAATTATCATAAAAGTCATTAAATCCTGAGGATTGTTTCTGGAACAAGATTCCATGCCTCTTCATGTGTTTGAGTTCTGCTCATTCTTCAGATCTGTCTCATGCCCTCCAGAGACAACTTCCTGATGACCCAATCTATAGTATTACATAAATATATACAGATGCACACACAGAAAACACACATGCATATCCATACATACAAGTACACAGGGAGACGCACACACACTTTTCCAAGACCAGTTACTCTGGGTACTTTCCCTTCATGGCATTCATCAGAATATTTAATTACGTTTTTTACTGGTTTACTAATTTCTTTTCTATCTCTCCTAAAAAATATAAGCTCCCAAAACACTGAGAACCCACCAATCTTATCCACAGATATATTGTTGGAGCCTGGTATAGTGCCTGGCTTGTAGAAGGCCCTCAGATATTTATTACATGCATGAAATAAACATGAAACCATACTGCATATATTATGAAAACAAAATTTAAATCTTAGATTATGAAAAGTCCATGTCAGCAATATGCATGTGTGGATGTGCATGGATACATATAAAACACTAAAAACATTATAATGACTGTTTATTTAACAATTTCTATGTGTCATCAATAAATAAATGTTCTGGATAAATGAATGAATCCTAGAATTTCAGCGCACCACCATAATCAGACGAACCAAAATAGAATTCCAAAGACTAAACTGTGATCAAATCATGTTGCCTTAATTTCTGCTCAAGTTTCTTAACATAAAATTATCAATTATTACCTTTGTTTCCTTTCATGTACCTTATGGCATATATATGAAATTTGTAAGATGAAATAATTAGATATCTTATATTGACTCTAGTGAAAATGTGCCTTTCTCTTTAGTTGCATATTTTAAGGCTAAAATCCATACTCATAACATTTTAAATTATCTAATAATATATTTTAAATTAAAAATGTATTCATAAGTGAGCAAACTAAAAATGTCAAGAGGCCAAAAATAATCTCAGAAATTACATAGAATCAATTATTATAAAACCATCAATATCACATAACTTTATATTCTTGATTTATTCTCATGTTAGATGCAAACAAAAAAGGAAAAAATATAAAATAGTAAAATAATGAATAGAGCGGAGGGCACTCGTTAATGCATTGATTTTGAAGCCCATCACTAAACTGATCAATAGCTGAATGCACAGATTCACTGGTCACTAAAAAAATCATTAAAAATATTTTTATTGCCTTATCTATAAGCGCCATTTTGCAGAGTAAAGAGAAGACACCTGTGTTCTCATACTTTTCATATCATCCTTCACAGAAACAAATCTTTTTCTATCCTATTTTTGCTTCCAATGAGAACGCAGCTGTCTATTATTAGAGATGTTTAACTTACTGACTGTATATATGTGGAGTTTTACATGCTTAACAGAAGATTTTAATACAGTTTTAGCTCCTGCTCCAGATAAATCAAACTCAAACTGACAAATAAGCAACTGTGTCTGCAAGAAGTGGGGGGTTGTCTGATTTAAAACTCCAAGAAGCTTAGAAAGCCTTCAACCTCAGGTTGCAAAAAATACACATTTTATTCAGCAAGACATGATAGATATTTTATTGCAAGGTTGTTCTTTTTTAAATTCACTAGATGCAACTGAGAATAATCTAAAGCTATAGTATATTAATAAAATTAGCCAGAAATGGAAAAAAGAAAAAATAGTAATATAAGTAGTGTAATTTATCAATTGCCTTAGAAATTTCATGTAAACATTTAATAATCTTAAATGCTTTACCCAGTTCCCTTGTTTTCACATTTCTCTTCCATTGTACTTGGTGTCAAGCTCTTTTTTTTTTGTTCAATCCAAACATTTTCCTGATTATTACTGTGCATGATTGTATATAAATGCAAAGCAGTTTAAGATTATGCAGAGAGAAATGGTTGACGCATGCATTTCACTTCATAGACCTAACATATTAACCATCCTGCTGTTTGATGGAAAATGCAGACTATTTGTTGCAAAAGCTTTGTTTTTCAGTGGGGTCTTTTGCCTTTCCAGATTAATTACATGTAATGATATTGTGCCCTTCTTTTTGTCTACAGATATATAACTTGTCTTACACTTTTTAAAAGAATCACTGGTAATTCCTGCTCAAATTTTTTTTAAATGTATTTGGTAGCTAATATAGTGGTCATTGATTTAAGTAAAAACTATCAGTAAATGTTAAAAAGCCCAAGCAAAATTTAGCTGGGGAACAGGATCCAAGTGTCTCCTTTTGGTTTACATAATAATTACCAAAGGAAATGATATGTCTCTTTAAATAGAGACAGTAGGAGACACCTCCTTAAGGAGTAAAGTCAGCATCACCAATGGTGGGATAAATGGAGATTGTGTGACAAGTGATATGCTTGAGAAGGACACAAAACCATGTAGACAGTACTCCCAACAAAAATGCACAACCTGAATCTAATCATGAGGAAACAAACACAAATTTAGGAATGTTATGCTTTTCTTTTCAAAATGTTATGAAAAAACATGAATGGTCTGATTCAGATTAAAGAAGATTATACAATATGTAATTTTAGATTGATGCCAGGATAGGAAAAAATGTTTTTTGTTTTTTTTTTCTGAAGGACATTATTAGGACAATTGGAAAAATATGAATATGAACTGTATGTTAGGTAATTTGTGTTGTACTAATATTGTTTCCTAATTTGATAAACTACATTTAAATTAAGTTACAATTACAAAGCAGATGATTAAACTGTATTAAATTAAATTAATACATGAGACTTTAAGAACATATGCTCTAAGTATTTAAAGGTGAAGAATCATGACATCTGAAACTTATTCTCAAATAATTCAGCAAGATAGATGATAAGGTATTCATATTCATGAAGAGATAAAATAAATGTGAAAAAACATTGAAAATGAAGACTCTAGATGAAATGCATATAGGTTTTCAAAAATTCTGTAAAGTTTTCCATAACTTCTCTGAAGGTTTGAAATTTTTCAAATTAAAAAATAAAATTAAGAAGAATTTCTGCAACTCATATCACAGTGACAAATCCATCAATATTCTTGAAGAAAAGGAGAAAATCAAGATTAAAAAAATTAAACATTCTACAATTGAGTGGACTTGCTATTCTTCCTTCATCATTGAACTATACTGTCAGTACTGAATATTTCTAATGTGCTTGCTTTTCTGTAAGGGTTTCAGAATTTTCCATTTGTTCAGGCTGGCATATATGTCTACCTGTCTAAATTAAGGCACTTTCTTATTTCAAGTTCTTCATTTAATTTACCATAGTTAGTCAATTTTATTGTAGAGTCACAAACTTAAACACTTGAGACACTTTTCAAATTTTCTTTTCTCATTTATAGCTCAGCTTAAACTTTTTTAAAAATCCTTTTTCTTTCATGGAAGAAAGTACCGCTTCCAAAATAATTAATTTAAATATAAAGCTTGGTTATCAATTTTATGTCTTTACAGAATCTTCTTTCACCCCCACCCATCCATCTCTCAATCATGTGTATATGTGTATATGTGTTTCAGAGAGTTTTAACATTATTTTCTATCCATTTAGAGGGAAGCCATTGACATATTCCTGGTCTGCTTCATTATTCCATCCTAAATCTTCACTTTGACCTAAGAAGCTTAAGAAAAACACCTTTGATAATTCTACTTCTTCACTTTTCTCGTCAAATCTAACTAACTACTGTCATTTCTTTGCTACCTTTCCTGTCAAGCCTTATAAATTACCTTAATTATGAAAAGCAAATATTTTATTCTAGGAAAATTTCTTATTTTCTTCTTTTGCATCTTGGGGTCAACAAATAACAGATGAGGAATGTGCAAAGGGAACTAAAATAGGCTAGCTATTCCTGAGACCCAATTATTATACTAGGATGTTTTACTTGGTAAACGCAAGGGGAATGGACTACAGTTTGAACTCGATTCATTGTAAAGATGGAAAATGCTCTAAACAGTAACACTCATGCAATTAGGAAACTGGGCAAATGACCAATAGACCCCAAAGTAACCCATACTTTTCTAGAAACTCCAACCTCCAACCAGTGATGTTTGAAGAGAAACCTCTAATCCATAGCTACACTACAATGTAAAACCTTTCCAATTATACTAAGAAGGCCAGGTTTCCTAGACCTTAAAAAAAAAAGAGTTGTTTTTAACTCTCTGAATGCTAATTATTCAGCTTTTAAAAGAGATAATGACATAATCTATGAAAAGCCACTAGCATAAGTATTTGGTATTTGTAAATGTTAGATATTATTAATTTTTATTATTTTTCACTCTACATTTGCCTACCCTCAGGAGCATTTTTCTTCCATCCCCTTGCATTTTGGTAGCTCAAGCTCCAAAAGCATATTGCAGAAATTATAGTCCTAATAGTCAACAAGTTTCATTTACCAATTTAGAGCCATAACTTGAATTTTCCATATTTGTACAGCTATAGCTATGTAACCAGTCACTCAAAACTTGCAATGTGAGCAAACATAGTGACCTTTCTTAGCAATATTTCTGCTCTTTTGCTAGTATAACTCCTCTAGAAACTTGGTGGGCTTCTTGTAGGTCAGATTACAGTCTACTCCATTTAGCATGGGACTAACAGATTGTCGCAATAAGAGCTCCCCAAATTTGTCCACACCTTTCTGAATTCATATCCTCCCTCAATGTAAGCCCTTGCATAATTCTCTCGCATAATCAATCTGATCTGGACCGGGCCCTATGATTTGCTTTAACCAATGGTACAACAATAAATGTGCTTGAAAAGTGCTTGCACATTGGGGCTAGCCCTCTTTGGCTCATCTTGGAACCCTGCCATCCCCACTGTGTGAGCAAGCCCAGGCTGGCCAGCTTGTTAATGAGAGACACGTGGCTCAGTCTCCTGGTTGCCCCTCGGCAGCCAACCAGCACCTTTAGTTGAACCTTTTCTCTGTCAAAGACTGCAGAAGCATGAGCGAGCCCAACCAAGACAAGCTACGTTCTGCCCCACTGAGCCCTGCTCATATTTCCCAACACACGTGTCATGTGTCATGAGTAACACACGAATGATTGTTTTAAGTATGGGATGCTTTGTTTTGCAGCAATAATAACTGATAAAGAAATTGGTACCTAGAAATGGGGTGCTTCTGTAACAAAAACCAAACACATATGGCACTGGCTTTGGAATAAACGGCTGCTGCAGGCTGGAAAAGCTGCAAAGAAACTATGTACACTGGTGAGCACTGTTAGCAGAGGCTGCAAAAGTGATAAAGAAACGACTATAGCAGGCTAGAAGTATAGTGATCTGAGTTAGGTAGTTGTGGAACAATTACTAAAAATGTTGCCTATAGTAACTTATAAACTTCTGGAATTGGCTAGGGAGATTGCCTCACAGAAAGTTAAACTTGCTAATTGGCTTCTTTTAGTTGCCTATGATAAGGTACTACAAAGGAGAGATGAGCTCAAGAAAATTCTGTTTGTAAGCCGAACTTAGGGAGGATATGGAGGGGCCAGGACAAGCTGGGAAGAAAGTAAACTCTTCCTTATCTCCAATCTCCCACTCAGTAAAACATTGTCAAAGTAATAAAAGGCTTCAGAGTAGAGATCAAGTCAAAATGTAACTGTAGGTCCCTTTGTTAAGGACTCTAAAAAATTTTAAGGACATGCACAAGAGACACTTCCAATTAGACAACATGGCTTTTTAAATTCTTAAGGGTGTTTTACCCAGAAGCCTGACACACCCAAGTAAAAAGAAGCCCATCTCAGTAAGAATTGTGGATGTGGCTTCTGGAACTGAAACAGATTCATAGGAAGCTCTCAAAATGTTGAAGTCAATTGTACCGATAAAAGCACCACCATCTTGCATTGAAAGAGACCACATCAGCTCAAAATAGAGGTCTCTGGGCCCCGAACCCTCTACAAGAATTAAGAGAGCTGAGAAAGATATTCAGCTATATACACAAGCCATTCCTTATAATATAAGGAATGACATCGCAGAGGGCAGGGCCAGGCCAAGAACTGTGAAAAACAATAGACTGAGGTGCCACTCCCAGAAAGCTGCAGAAAACCACAAAGTGCAGGGACACTCCCAGGAAGCAGGGTCTTAGCCTGACTGAGGAAAATGTCCTGACCCCAGCATACGGGGAGCGGGCAATTAATGCCTGGCTGGATTTCAGAATTTCTATGTGACTGCTAAGTGTCTCCCATTATTCCTCTTTGGAATGATTCTCTCTATTATAATTATCATGTTCTTGTCTTATCACTGTGTGTTGGAATTAATCTTTTTAGTGCAACTGGATCAAGAGAAGCTGTATCCAAAAAGTCACTTCCAGACATGATTACATTATCAAGAAATCCTGGACTTTGAGCCTGATATTGTGACTGGATGAAACTGAGGGGGTCTTAGGAGGAAGAAAATGTATTTTCTATATAGAAGGGATAGGAATTATCAAAGAAAGAGGCTTTCTGCGGTAGGTTGTAGCAGTAATAAACTCTAACTGTTCAGTTGCCTGTAACCATACCTTACTCAGTCCTCACCCACACTCTGGACTTGGCCATGGGACTTGTGTCAGCCAATGAAACAATAGCAAAATGGAACCAGCAGAGCCTTGAAAAGTACTCATAAAAGTACTCATGGCCCAGTCACCTCAAATGTCCCAGCCAATAGCCAGTAAACCCTAGAAGCAGAGCCAAAGATGGTCAACAGCTGACCACAGACACGAGCTGAACTAGTCAGGAACTACCAGATCAAGCCTATCCCAAACTGCCAACCAACAAGTGGTGAGCTAAATAAACAAACAGTTGTTGTTTTAAACCACTAAATTTGTGGTGCACAGTAACATAGCAAAGAATAATATTCTAGTTCATGTCCAGCAAATTATAGCCTGCAGATCAAATCTAGCCTACCCCATTTTCATATAGCCTACAACCTAAGAATGCTGTTCACATTTGTAAATGGTTGGGAAAAAAAGTCAAAATAATATTTTATGACATAAAAGAAAATAATATTTTATGATAAGTTGCATGAAATTCAAATTTCTTTGTCTATACATAAATTTTATTGGAACACAGCCACACCCATTTGTTTATATATTATCTATGGCTGTTTTTACACTTCAACATTGAAGTTGGATAATTATGACAAGAGGCTATATTGCCTAAAATATTTACCCTCTGGCCCTTGGGAGAAGTTTGATGGTCTCTGTTCTAGCTGTAATGCACAGTTGTTTACATGCACTTAAAAATTGTGCACTCACAGTTTGGCATCAAGAAGGAGAGTGGGTGTTCCGAGTTTCAGCAGCCCAGGCACAAGCTTCAGGCTATCATCCACACCCGTGTGGGGCCACACCCATATATGAAGGTCAGGGAGTTCCTATCAGAAGAGCAAGGGTGCACTGAGAATGACCAGGACCCGTCAGCAGTGAGTGAAAAAGTGCAGAGAGAAGGAAAGGCACAAGTGGCCTACGAATCCACGGGAGGAGTCTGTGTTTGCTGTCTCTGGCTCTTTCCCCCTCCTTACAGTATTACAGCTGCAAAAACACAAGTATCAGCAGAACTCCAGCTTTAGCAACTCAGCACAGTTATCTACTATATGACAAAATCTAAGCTCACATCAAAATAAACAACTAAGATTTCTAATCTCATGACAAATACTCTGCAAGTGTAGACATGGTGAAAGAAGACAGAGAGAGCAGATTGGAAACAAATGACTAATGTAACTTTTATGGTCTTACTTTCATTATTTCCGTGGTAGTGTCTTAGCTTACTCATTTACCTTTTTGTTCTCTTTTCTCCTGACTCTTCCTTTTGATGGCCCCAACAAAACAAAATTGATGACTGAAACTCACTATACTTGAGTTTAATCAGTGACGAGGAAGAAAGAAACCAGAATATTTACCACTAGGTACTCAAACTCCCTTCCTACTTCACTGATCTCTGACAAACACTATTGTAGGCATGGAAATGAGAGTCAGCAAGAAAGGACAGGGAGACAAAATGAGAGAAAGAAAAAGCAACTGCCTGTTCTGACCTCCTTACACCTATTCAAGAATAGTACAACAGAATTTGAGCCATCAGAAGGAGGGCAGGAGCGGATTAAAGATGGCGGCGTGAGAGGTAAGACAGAGGCTTCCTCCTAAAACAGCATATAATACAAAAATATAATTAATACAACTAAACCAGAAAGAGCAACAGGAAAGAGAACTGCGCCAAACTGCATACACTTGGAGAAAAGAACAAATCTCATGGAACAGGGTAACGTACCAAAGCCGTGGCCTGGCAGAACCCAAGCCCTTCCCCCATCCCAGCTCACCAGTGGGAGGAAGAGAAACAGAGCTGGGAGGGAGTGGAGGCCTGGGACTGCTGAATACCTAACTCTGGAGATCTGATCTGGGAGCACAAACCTACATTTCATGGTGTTTTCATGGTACTCTTGTGATTAGGGGGTTGAAAAGTGAAGACAGGCAGAATACATAGAGAGACTGAGACTCCAGCCACTTGTGGAAAGCAGGGATCCATATCTGGCTGCTCTGGGACAAAAGAAAGGTGGGCAGTCTAAGAGACTTCCACACAGAAAGAGAACTGCTAAAGGGGCAAAGATTGCATGGAGTTTACAGCTCAGAAGAAAGGATAGGCAGACAAAATTGTGTGGGTGCACTCCACCCAGGGGGTTGGGAACTTTCATGACCTTCAGGAGATCCAGGTACCTGGCTAGCTACAGAGATCCAAGGACCCACTCCGTGATATGCAGCCTACTGAGTCTTTCTCCCGGCCAGCCCCGCTGGCTCACACCGGCAAAACCTACCCTGGCATTAGGCCAGTCAGAGGGAAGCCCCATCTACAAATGCAAAGCACAGAGGCTTATACATGTGTGCTCAGCCCATTGGTTCTGACAGTGGAGACAGGCATAGCAGCTGGGAAGCAGGAAACAGCTCTTCCTCCCTCCAAGCACCAATGCTGCTCCCCTTTGACCCCCAACATTGCTTCAATGGCTGAGCAGCTCCAGAGAATAAACAGAAGCTTATACCTGTGTGACTGGCCCACTGGTCCTGGCAGTGGAGATAGGCATAGCAGCCGCAAAGCAGGAAACAGCTCTTTCCCCCGCAAGGGACCAATACGGATCCCCTGCTACCCCCGACATTGCTTCACAGGCTGAGCAGCTCCAGAGAGTAGATCGTCTGGGCACTAGAGGGCACCATATACAAATATGAAACACCAGAGGAACCTAGTTCAAAGTAAAATTATGAATACAACCCCTGAGAAAAATTCAAATGAAATCGACTTCATGAATCTGCATGAAAGGGATTTCAAAATAAAAATCACTAACATGCTCATGGAGGTACAGAAAAATATTCAAGAACTCAGGAATGAATTTCAGTCAGAGATCCAATCTTTATGAAACACAGTATCAGAAATGAAACATACAATAAAACGTTTCAAAAGCAGATTAGACACTGTGGAGGAGATGATAAATGAAATAGAAATTAGAGAGGAGGAATACAAAGCTGAGGTACAGAGAGAAAAAATGATCTCAAAGAATGAAAGAATACTGAGAAAACTGTGTGACCAATCCAAACACAACAATATTCACGTTGTAGGGGTACCAGAAGAAGAAGAGAGAGAAAAAGGGATAGAAAGTGTCTTTGAGGAGGTAATTGCTGAAAACATCCCCAATGTGGGAGAGGAGATAGTCTCTCCAGCTATGGAGGTGCACAGAACTCCCAACAAAAGGGACACTAGGAACACAATACCAAGATATATGGTAATTAAAATGGCAAAGATCAAGAATAAGACCAGACTTCTCAGCAGAAACTTTACAGGCCAGAAGGGAGTGGCATGATGTATTTAATGCAATGAAGCAGAAGGGCCTTGAACCAAGAATACTTTATCCTGCAAGGTTATCATTTAAATTTGAAGGAGGGATTAAACAATTACCAATAAGCAAAAGCTGAGAGAATTAACCTCCCACAAACCGTCTCTACAATGTATTTTTGAGGGACTACTATAGATGGAAGTGTTCCTAAGATTTAATAGCTGTCACCAGAGGTAATATAACACAGAACAGAAAGTAGAACAGTTAATTACTAAACAAATGCAAAATTAACACAACTATCACCACAGTGAATCAAGGGATAGCCAAAGGGTGCACAATATGATACCTAATATATAAAGAATGGAGAAGGAACAAAAAAGAACCTTTAGACTGTGTTTGTAATAGCATATTAAGTGAGTTAAGTTAGATTCTTAGACAGTAAGGAACTTAACCTTGAACTTTTGGTAACCATGAATCTAAAGCCTGCAATAACTACATACCTATCGATAATCACCCTAAATGTAAATGGTTTGAATGCATGATTTAAAAGACATAGAGTCACTCAATAGATAAAAAAACAAGACCCATCTATATGCTGCCTACAAGAGACTCACTTCAAACCCAAACACATACACAGACTGAAAGTGAAGGGATGGAAAAAGATATTTCATGCAACCACTAGTGAGAAAAAAGCAGGAGCTGCAGTACTTGTATCAGACAAAATAGACTTCAAAACTAATAGTCACAATATACAAAGAAGGACATTACATAATGACAAAGGGGTCAATCCAACAAGAATATATAACCATTAAAAATATCTATGCACCCAACACAGGAGTACCTACATATGTGAAACAAATACTAGCAGAATAAAAAGGGGAAATAGAATGCAATGCATTCATTCTAGGAGACTTCAACACTCCACTCACTATGAAGGACAGATCAATCAGACAGAAAATAAGTAAGCAGACAGAAGCACTGAACAACACATTAAAACAGATGGACCTAACAGACATCTACAGAACTCTACACCCAAAAGCAGCAGAATACACATTCTTCTCAAGTGCACACGGTACATTTTCAAGAATAGATGAAAGACTAGGCCACCAAAAGAGCCTCAGTAAATTCAAAAAGATTTAAATTGTAACAGCCAGTTTCTCATACCACAAAGGTATGAAACTAGAAATAAATTGTGCAAAGAAAATGAAAAATCCCACAAACACACGGAGGCTTCACAACATGCTCCTAAATAATCAATGGATCAATGACCAAATTAAAACAGAGATCAAACAATATATGGAGACAAATGACAACAACAGCACAAAGCCCCAACTTCTGTGGGACGCAGCAAAGGCATTTCTAAGAGGAAAGTATATTGCAATGCATGCCTATTTAAACAAGGAAGAACAATCGCAAATGAATAGTCTAAAGTCACAATTATTGAAATTGGAAGAAGAAGAACAAAGGAGGCCCAAAGTCACCAGAAGGAGGAACATAATAAAGATCAGAGAAGAAATAAATAAAATTGAAAAGAATAAAACAATAGAAAAAAATCAATGAAACCAAGAGCTGGTTCTTTGAGAAAATAAACAAAATAGATAAACCCCTAGCCAGGCTTAGAGAAAAAGAGAATCTATACATATAAACAGAATCAGAAATGAGAAAGGAAAAATCACGACGGATCCACAGAAATACAAAGAATTATTAGAGAATACTATGAAAATCTATATGCTAACAAACTTGATAACCTAGAAGAAATGGACAATTTCCTAGAAAAATAACACCTTCCAAGACTGACCCAGCAAGAAACAGAAAATCTAAACAGACCAATTACCAGCAATGAAATTGAATTGGTAATCAAAAAACTACCCAAGAACAAAACCCCCAGGCCAGATGGATTCACCACTGAATTTTATCAGACACACAGAGAGGATATAATACCCATTCTCCTTAAAGTTTTCCAAAAATAGAAGAGGACAGAATACTTCCAAACTTATTCTATGAAGCCAGCATCACTCTAATACCAAAACCCACCAGGCAAAACCCACCAAAAAAGAAAATTACAGACCAATGTCCCTGATGGACACAGATGCAAAAATACTCAACAAAATATTAGCAAAATGAATTCAAAAATCCACCAAGAGGATCATACACCATGATCAAGTGGGATTCATCCCAGGGATGCAAGGATGGTACAACACTCGAAAAATGCATCAACATCATTCACCACATAAACAAAAAAAAAAGGACAAAAATCACACGATCATCTCCATAGATGCTGAAAAAGCATTCGACAAATTCAATATCCATTCATGATAAAACTCCCAACAAAATGGGTATAGAAGGTAAGCACCTGAACATAATAAAGGCCATATATGACAAACCCACAGCCAACATCACATTAACAGTGAGAAGCTGAAAGCTTTTCACCTAAGATCGGGAACAAGACAGGGATGCCCACTCTCCCCACTGTTACTCAACATAGTACTGGAGGTCCTAGCCATGGCAATCAGACAAAACAAAGACATACAAGGCATCCAGATTGGTAAAGAAGAAGTCAAATTGTCACTATTTGCAGATGACATGATATTGTACATAAAAAACCCTAAAGACTCCACTCCAAAACTACTAGAACTAATATCTGAATTCAGCAAAGTTGCAGGATACAAAATTAACACACAGAAATCTGTTCCTTTCCTATAAACAAATGATGAGTTAACAGAAAGAGAAATCAGGAAAACAACTACATTCACAATTGCATCAAAAAGAATAAAATACCTAGGAATAAACCTAACCAAGGAAGTGAAAGACCTTTACCTTGAAAACTACAAGACACTCCTAAGAGAAATTAAGGAGGACTAACAAAGGAAATTCATCTCATGCTGTTGGCTAGGAAGAATTAACATTGTCAAAATAGCTATACTACCTAAAACAATCTATGGATTCAATGCAATCTCTATCAAAATACCAACAGCATTCTTCAATGAACTGGAACAAATAGTTGTAAAATTCATGTGAAGCACAAAAGACACCGAATAGCTAAAGCAATCCTGAGAAGGAAGAATAAAACAGGGGGAATTACACTCCCTGACTTCAAGCTCTACTACAAAGCCACAGTAATCAAGACAATTTGGTACTGGAACAAGAACAGAGCCACAGACCAATGGAACAGAATAGAGAGTCCAGATATTAACCCAAACATATATGGTCAATTAACATTTGATAAAGGAGCCATGGATATACAATGGGGAAATGACAGGCTCTTCAACAGCTGTGTTGGAAAAACTGGACAGCTACATGTAAAAGATGAAACTGGATAACTGTCTAAACTCCATATACAAAAGTAAATTTGAAATGGATCAAAGACCTGAATGAAAGTCATGAAACCATAAAACTCTTAGAAAAAAACATAGGCAAAAACCTCTTAGACATAAACATGAGCAACTTCTTCATGAACATATCTCCCCAGGCAAGGGAAACAAAAGCAAAAATGAACAAGTGGGACTATATCAAGCTGAAAAGCTTCGGTACAGCAAACGACACCATCAGTAGAACAAAAAGACATCCTACAGTATGGGAGAATATATTCATAAATGACATATCAGATAAGGGGTCGACATCCAAAATATACAAAGAGCTCATGCACCTCAACAAGCAAAAAGCAAATAATCCAATTAAAAAATGGGCTGAGGATATGGACAGGCACTTCTCCAAAGAAGAAATTCAGATGGCCAACAGACACATGAAAAGATGCTCCACATCGTTAATCATCAGAGAAATGCAGATTAAAACCACAATGAGATATCACCTCACATCAGTGAGGATGGCCAGCATCAAAAAGACTAAGAACAACAAATGCTGGTGAGGATGCAGAGAAAGAGGAACCCTCCTATACTGCTGGTGGGAATGTAAGCTAGTTCAACCATTGTGGAAAGCAATATGGAGGTTTCTCAAAAAACTAAAATTAGAAATACCATTTCACCCGGGAGTCCCACTCCTTGGAATTTACCCAAAGAATACAACTTCTCAGATTCAAAAAGACATATGCACCCCTATGTTTATCACAGTACTATTTACAATAGCCAAGAAATGGAAGCAACCTAAGTGTCCATCAGTAGATGAATGGATAAAGAAGAGGTGGTACATATACACAATGGAATACTATTCAGCCATAAGAAAGAAACAAATCCTACCATTTGCAACAACATGGATCAAGCTGGAGGATATTATGCTCTGTGAAATAAGCCAGGCGGAGAAAGACAAGTGCCAAATGATTTCCCTCATTTGTGGAGTATAACAATGCAGCAAAATTGAAGGAACAAAACAGCAGCAGGCTCACAGGCTCCAAGAAGGGACTAGTGATTACCAAAGGGGAGGGATGTGGGAAGGCAGGTGGGAGGGAGGGAGAAGGGGATTGTGGGGTATTATGTTTAGTACACATGGTGTGGGGGTTCAAGGGGAAGACAGTGTAGCACAGAGAAGGCAAACAGTGAATCTGTGTCATCTTACTACACTGATGGACAGTGACTGCATTGGGGTAGGGGTGGGGACTTGATAATATGGGTAAAAGTAGTCACCACATTGTTTTTTCATGTGAAACCTTCATAAAAGTGTATATCAATAATACCTTAATAAAATAGTTAAAAAAAAAAGGAGGAGGGCAGGAATGTCATTCTCTATATTCCCCATTTTGGGAACTGCCTTTCAATCTGTAAGTACAATAAAATGACTACAAATTAGGATCCAGCTCACCAGGGATTTTAAAGTCTATTGGCCACTTAGGTACCTGCAATGTCTTCTAAGTTGATACAGAACATCTCGGAAAAAAATGAAAACCTTCAGATTGAAATTCCCACATTTTCCTTATTTTGTATTAGAGCTATTTGCTTATTTCTAATGACAGACCAATGTGGGAGTTGGGGAGGAGCAGTCTGCCTGGGTGCCTGAAACCGGGACATTCATAACATATTTAAAAAACATAGCAAGAGTTAATAAGAAACCGTTTGCTTTTTATTATCATTGTGCACAGAAAATTCTAAATGACATACATGATAAACATTCCTTCCTACATGAGCAAACCATCCAACCACATTCTGTCCCTTAGATTTTAAACAAAACTCTAATAATTTTCCACTCTTTTCATATCCATTGACAGTTAAAAGCCACCTCACAGATGTATCCAGAATCATAAACAAATATAAAACTCCAAAAGCATGGACCAACAACTGAATTTTACTTGAGGTTTTGTAAGGTGGCTGAGAGAGTAGTTACATATCAGATAACATAACAAATCTTTAATATTTTCCTCCTACCCCCAATCCCTTTTCTCCTTCCTTTAAATCCCTCAGATTCTCTTCCCCTCTTCCTGTCACCTGAATCTTCTTTTTGTCAAGCTCTGATCCCCTCTTTAGTATCTCTGTTCCTTTCTTATTTGAAGAAATTTCTCTAATTTACATATTCATCCATTCGCCTCTCCACAAAGCAAAAAATAAACATGTTCCTGAGATTATCTACCCTACTTAGCCTAAAAAGGCTGAGGTAGGAGGAGGATGTAAATAACTAACACTAATTTAACACATCTAGTTGATAAAATGATAATGTGGGTGACTACATTTTAAAATATGTGCAGGGTGAACTGTAACACCTATTTAAATACATTATAAAAAAATACAAAAGTAATAAAATGTGAATGGGAAGTATTCTCTAAGGGTATTTCTGTTTATTTACATTACACCTTCTACTTTGAAGATAACATATATTTCACCCATATTAGTTTATCATTTGCAGTTTGTAATTTTATAACATCTATAATAGAAAGGGAACATTCCTGATAAATTAAAAGAAAGAAGGTTTGCATTTCAAGACTACACAAGCCATCTGAAGTGCTTACCACAGAGTGTGTTTTTCTATAGTGCCCTTTTTTGTAACGTTGCTTATAGTGAAATTCTCCAATAGTGAAGTAGAATAAAAGGTCTAAATAGCTTCAGCACAATTCAGCAAGGTTTCATTCCACTTACTGAAGTGAATACTTTTACCTATAAGCATGTGCCACTGTTAAGTGATGCACTTATCACACACCACATGGGTGAAAAGTACTTATATTGAAATGCTCCCTTTCTGCTTTTCCAGAGAGCAAGAATGAAATAAACAAAAGTGGGTTCCCTTCCTGAAGGCTGAAATGACCAAGAGACTCTGCTGGATGAAGTTTAGTTTCTCCCTGATAATGCTTTCCTCAGTATCAAGCTGAAAAAAGACGGGTAGGGAGCGGGGAGTAGAATAAAAAGAGTTGGTTTCGTCAAGTTTTCATTGTCCCTTGGTCTGTTTTCAAGCTAGAAAGTTAAACATCAACTCTAGACTACAGAGGAAGTTGCTGACTTATTCAGACATATGTTATCCTTTGCAGTAGGTACTAACTTTCACTTCCAGAGCAGCATTGAGCTGGGAGCTCTGCTGGGTTGAATCATCCATGGAGGTCTCACGCAGTTTGGAGTCCTGGTGCTGACCATTAGTGGGTCATCCTAGTCCTCTTCAATGTGGGTGTCTCTCTTTTCCATGATCCCTCACTATTCAATAGGCTAAATAGTGAGCTTCTTGACATGACACCTGGTTTCCAAGGCCATGGAAGCAAAAATTGCCAGGTCTCTTAAGGATTAGTCCCAGAACAGACTCAGAGACTATTCTTCTGCATTGTATTGGTCAAAGCAAGTCACACTGCCCAGATTCAAGAGAAATCTGTAAAACAAGACTTCATCTTTTGATGGGAGGAGCAGCATGCATGTATAGAGATAAGAAGACCTGTTGGCAGCCACCACTAGAGAGCTTTTACATAGAGGACCTTACAGTTAAAATTTTACAATAGCTCTTATAAGGTGATACCAGCAGTTTTTAGCATTCATAGTAAGTTGTTACACAGCAGTACTAGCTGTGATGGGTAAGAGTAGCAACCCTAGGTTGAAATATATCTATATATACACATATACTATAGAATATTCTAGAAGGGGAATTTCTTTCTCATGATGCTAAGTTATACTGTAATAGTTTTTTAACCATTCTTTCCTAAGACATTGGTTTTATTCCTGCAAATAAATAAATTGTAAATAAATGGACTATGGGTTAAAAACAATTATGACTGGAAGAAAATGCAAATTACTTCAATGCCATGATTTTACCCTAATCAACCAGCCATATGCATTGGTGAAGCTAGCAGAGGCTGCCCTCAGTGCAAAAAAAGCCCTATCACTATGGCCAAATAGCAGCTGAAATTCTACCATGAGAGAATTAATCTCTTCAGTTGTTTTTTCAGAGAGAGGCCATGCAGGTCCAGAGAGAGAGGACAAGAGCAGAAAGGACCAGAGGGTCCTCCAAACCAACAAGGGTTAACCCAGATTCCCAATACAGAAGATACTTGGATTCAAGGTTTCCGTTAGAGATCTTGAGACTCAAGGCTTATAGGATGTGTCATTTCCCTAAATCATGAATAGGAGTGTTAAAGACAGCCTCGCTGATGGTCCAGCATCTGCTCTCAGTTGGGCTTTGTTGCCATCTACTTGTCACGAATTAATTTTATAGGAAGGAAATAAATGCTTCAGATCAGATGTCAAAAACTAAACACCTCATAGGATGATAGATGTGTTTACTATGGTCCGAACACTTTTTTAAAAACTAGGATTAGTTGCAGCTTTACATTAAAAAATAAAAAATAAAAATGCAGCACTTCAAATTGTTCTTTAAAAAAAAAATCAGGAACCTACAGTACTGACCTCACATTCCAGTCCACAGTACTGGAACTGTTTATAGACTTAGAGATAGGGTTTATGCTTTCCAGTTTATCATACTCTCCACTCTTTTTATTAACTTACTAACGCATGCTTCCCTGGCCCTTGGAAGTAATTTAGTTTTTTATCCCCATAGTGGTTTTTAAAAATTCAGGGATTTGACCACAACAATCAGATAAGAAAAAGAAATAAAAGGCATCCAAACTGGCAGGGAAGAAGTAAAATTGTCACTATTTGCAGATGACATAAAAACTATAAATAATCTCCCCAAAGACTCTGCCAAAAATCTATTAAACCTAATAAATGAATTCAATAAAGTTACAGAATACAAAATCAATATACAACAATCTATTGTGTTTCTATATACAAATAATAAACTAGCAGAAAGAGAAATTTAAAAAATAATGCCAATTACAATTGGATCAGAAAAAATAAAATACCAAGGAAAAAATTTAACTAAGGAAGTGAAAGACCTGGATTCTGAAATCTGTAAGACACTGATGAAAGAAACTGAAGATAACACAAATAAATGGAAAGATACTCCATGTTCAGGGACTGGAAGAATTGTATTAAAATGTCCATACTACCCAAAGCAATCTACAGATTTAATATAATCCCTTCCAAAATACCAATGGCATTTTTCACAGAACTAGAATAACCCTAAAATGTGTATGGAACCAAAAAAGACCCCCAACAGCCAAAGAAATTTTGGGAAAGAAGAACAAAGCTAGAGGTATAATGTTCCCTGATTTCAAACTATACTACAAAGCTATAGCACTCAAAACAGAAATGGACACAAACATCAATAGAACAGAATAGAGAGCCCAGAAATAACCCACACTTCTATGGCCAATTAAAATATGAAAAAGAGGCAAGCATATACAATGGGGAAAAGACAGTCTCTTCAATAAACAGTGCTGGAAAAACTGAAAAACTACATGCAGAAGAATGAAACTGGACCACTACTTTATTCCATACACAAAAATAAACTCGAAATGGATCAAATATCTAAACGTAAGACTTAAAACCATAAAACTCCTGAAAGAAAACAAAGGCACTAAACTCTTCTACATTGCATTAGCAGATTTTTCTGGATCTGTCTCCCCAGGCAAGGGAAACACAAGCAGAAGTAAAAAAGTAAGACTACATCAAACTAAAAAGCTTCTGCACAGAAATGGAAACTATCAACAAAATGAGAAGGCAACCCACTGTATGAGAGAATATATTTGCAAATGATATGTCCAGTTAAGTGGTTAATATCCAAAATATATAAAGAATTCACACAACCCAACACCAGAAAAAACAAGTAATATGATTTAAAAATGGGCAGAGGACCTGAATAGACATTTTTCCAAAGACATAGAGATGGCCAATAGGCACATGAAAGGCTACTTAACATCACTAATCATCAGGGAAATACAAATCAAAACCATAGTAAGGTATCACCTTGTTCCAGTAGTATGGCTATTATCAAAAAAGACAAGAAATAAGAAGTGCTGGCAAGGATGTGGAGAGAAGGGAAACCTCACGCATTTTTTGAGGAATGTAAAGTGGTGCAGCCACTGTGGAAAACAGTTTGGAGATTCCTCAAAAAATTAAAAATAGAAACACCATACAATCCAGTTTGTTGGTGGCTCCTCAAAAAATTAAAAACAGAAATACCATACAACCCAATTCTACTTCCGAGTACTTACCTGAAGAAAATGAAAACACTAATTTGAAAAGATATATGCACCTCTATGTTTATTGCAGCATTATTTACAATAGCCAGGATATGGGAGCAAACTAAGTGTCCATCAACAGATGAATGGATAAAGAAGATATGTGTGTGTGTGTGTGTGTGTGTGTGTGTGTGTGTGTGTGTGTGTGTGCAGGGGCAGGGGTGGGGATGGGAGGGTGAGATGGAATATTACTCAGCCATAAACAAGAATGAAATTTGCCATTTGTGACAACACTGATGGACCTAGAGGGTATTATGCTAAGTGAAATAAGTCAGAGAAAGACAAATACCATATGATTTCATTTATATGTGGAATCTAAAGAAAGAAATAGACTCATGAATACACAGAACAAACTGGTGGTTGCCATAGGGCAGAGGCAGTGGGAGGATGGGAAAATGTGTATAGGGATAAAGAGGCACAAACTTTCAATTATAAAATAACTCACAGGAAATAATTCACATTAAAGGTACAATATAGGAAATATAGTTAATAATATTGCAATAACTTTGTATAGTGATAGATAGCAACTACACCTATCATAGTAGCATTGTGTAATATATAATTGTCAAACCACTATGTTGTACACCTGAAACTAATATTATATTGTATATCAACTATAATTCAATAAAAATAATTGTTTTAATTTATGGATTTGAAAGTGACTGGAAGATATAATTTGTAAAGATTTATAAATATAAAAGATCTACTCTATTTAAGACCATACTTTTCTGATTTACATCCTAGTACATATTTGATATAGTATGTGTGCTACAAATTGAAACTATTTGTTCTTGTCACAAAAACAGCTTATAGCACTTATTAAGAGCAGTAACAGAATTTTTAGGAAAAAAAATCAAGTTTTTCCAGCTGAAGGGAGAAAAAAGGAAAAACATACCCTGAAATTATGAAAGGGGCAAAAATAAAGGACTACAAAATATGTGCAGTTTTTTCTATTAAATAACTATCCTACTTAGAGGTCATTATCACCATTATAAAATCTAAAACAAAAACCCAGGAATTTGTTCACTTCTGTGATGGTTGATTTAAATATCTGGGTTTTAACCAAACCCAATGTTTGGTTAAACATTATTCTGGGTCTGTCTGCGAAGGTGCTTCCGAATGAGGGTAGCATTTGAATTGGAAGACTGAATGAAGCACACTGCCCTCCCCATGTCGGTGAGCCTCATCCAATCCATTGAAGGCCTGGATACAACAAAAAGTGAGAGAAGAGAGAATTCACTCTCTCTGCCTGTCTTCAAACTGGCACAGAGGAATATTCTCCTGCCTTTGGGCTCTGGCTTGGACTAGAACCTACAGTTCTGGCTCTGTTGGTTCTCAGGCCTTTGGACTCAGACTAGAACTAGGCAGTGAACTGCCCTGGTTCTCCGGCTTGCTGACTGCATATCCTGGGACTTCTTAGCCTCCATAACCATATGAGACAATTCCTTATAATATATGCATTTATAGATAGATAGACATAAAGACATATCTCCTATTGGTTCTGTTTCTCTGGAAAACCCTAATATAACCTCTTAATATTTAATATTGCTTCTACTGGCACTAATATATTTCTGTGTTTACCAAACTGTCTTACCAACATAAAATTAACATTTTTATCTAAGGGATAGTAATAGCAGAAAGAGCACTCAAACTGGAGCAATCCGAAGACCTATATTCAAATTCCAGCTTTATCAGTTACTGCCTGCAAGACCTTGGGCAAACCAACTTACCTCCATAGCTCTTCTTAATTAGTGAGAAGGCACAGCTGGGGACTTAACATTACTTCCAACCAATTCTTAAGTTTTAAGATTTTATAACTTATTATGCTTAACAGAAACTTTCTCCCAGTCTGATTTGTGTGTGAATTTCCAAAACAGTTTCAATCATACCTTTAAGAAACTGAATGCAGTTATTGATCTCTCCTGACATCCTCAAAGAGAGTTCTCTGAGTAAGCTAGTGTTTGTAATAGAAAGGAGCAGGATATTTAAAGATATGGCATAGATATGGCAAAGCATAAGCATAAAATAATATTCAACTCCAGTATGAGATTTGAAAAGCATGCTGTGGGTAGAGGTTCCAGTGAATCTTAGCTGGAATAACCAGGCTTCAGCATTATCAGCTTTGTACTGACTGAAGAATCATTTGGCTACATGTGATTTTTACACATCTGTCAACTAAATCAGAGCTCCAAATGAAAAACCTGGCACATAGAGACATTATGGGGATTTGTGAGTCCCTTTGGAGAATTTTGGGTGCATAAATCAATAAATAGATTACTATGACACATAAATAGGATATTTTCATCTGTGACAGATATAATTTTGCTCTGGTACTCTCTGTGTCATGTTGTAGAAAACTATACTTGCTGCCCTCAAATTAGCTTTAGAAAATATTAAAAGATGAGCAACAACATGGAACAAATCTACAGGAGAAAGAACTGAACCACATTTGGGAAGACATAAATCCAATCTCTGTCATTCCATCATCCCACTAACTTTGATCTTTCAGTTAGTCCACTAACTCCAGTCCTAATGTAGATACTTTACATTTCAAATCATTTCAGCAGTTCAGATCTCATTCATCTTTCCAGAAAACCTGTGACATACTAGGTCAGACTTACTGAGTTTGTAACTTACCTATGGTTGCACAGATGATAAATATGCCTCTATCCAAATCCAGATATTCTTTCATGATGTCAATAAAATGTCGTTAATCTGTAAAATGAGAACATAGGAACTCTTAAGTTTTGGATTTCATTTATTCATTCAGAAAATATGTTATTTACAACTTGGATGGATCAAAATATAGGTATATTAAAAAGGGAATATATGTGTCTCTAGAAGACAAAGAAAAGATTGCAAGGGAAATAGCTAATGTTCTTTGGAAAGCACATTAGTATTGAACACTGCAGAAGCACTCCTGAATCTGTCAGTACAGGCAAAACACTCACCCCAGGCTTTGGGAATTTTTTAGGTCTTTCTAAAATGTGACAAGGAATTGCTTACATGGTGACAATAACATATACAAGTGTCTGAAATGCTATCACATATTTTCTTACCTATTTTTGGAAATAGATCTATAGGGAAATATTGTTTGTCTTTTGAGAAGAACTATATATAATTCTAAGCTTTAATGAAATCAAACTGATGTTTCCTTTTTTAGTTTGAATTAATGAGATATTTGAAATGTTGTCTACCTTCTACATTGCCCAAACTCCAGGTCAGTAATCTGACATAAAAGCCATGCTCCTTAAGTCTGTAATCAAAGAGAGAAGCTAGTCACTCTGGATGAGATCCAGCCTCTCTCAAACCCCATGCTGCTCAATGGTGTATCCACCACTCCTGTATTCTCTTCATAGCAAATCTGTAGCTTCTGGAGCTTTTCTCATGGCAGAGAAATACCAGAGCTGGCAAACAGCAGCCATGACCTAAGGGATCAGAGCTTGGCAGGAAGAGTTAGCTTCTCAGGGTCTAGAGAGCCCTGATATTACTGAGCAGAGGAGTGTTTAACTGGATAGTAGAGTCTCTTTAGAAAGTCTCTGTAAGTGTGCCCAGGACTCCTTGAAGAGGGGTGAAGTCTATACAAGTTTGAATATTCTGAAGGAGCAATTACTAGCATATTACAGTAGAAATTTTACAATTGCAGAGTAAGGAAATTTACCATAGATTTTATATTCTTTCTTGGAAATGCTTACACAAAGAGATAATATATGGAAAACCTATTTTTTTTAAGTTAAAAAAATTTTAAGTGAACACAATTGAAAATAAAATCTTCCCATTGGAAATACTGGGATCTTGATTTTAGTCCTTTGGCCAATTTAACAATCATTGACACAGCTTACCCCTGACATACAGCTAACTGCAAAGTGCTTATGACAGTACCCTCATCTCTTTGCTTCTCCCATGCTAAACACTAAAACAACATATTTTCCAAGTTAATGGCCCCAGTTTGGAGTTAAATTTCTTTTTTTACTCCTTATTTTTAAATAATTATAGAATCACAGGAAATTGCAAAAAGTAGCACCATGGCAACCACTAATCTCTTTTCTACCTTTATAATTTTGTTATTTTGAGAATATTATATAAATAGATTAATTCAGTATAAAACCTGTTTTTTGTAACTTTTTTCATTCAGTGTAATTGTCTTGAGGCTCACTCAAGTTATGTATGTATTTCAATAGTTGGTTTCTTTTTGTTGCTTAGTAGTATTCCATAGTATGGATGCAACACAAGTTAACCATTCATTTATCCACAGAAAGATATATAAATCACTTCTGGGTTACATGATAAGAATATGTTTAGTTTATAAGGAACTGCCAAAATACTTCCCAGAATGTCTATACCAGTTTTCATTCTTACAACCAGAGTATGAATAATTCAGTTTAGCTGCATCTTTGCCAGCATTTGGTCTTATCAAAGTTTTTTATTTTAGCCTTTATGATTCTAACTAGGTTAGATTTTGTGTTTTTGTTTTTGATTATTTTTTTACTGTTGAGTTTAAGGGTTTATTGATATTCTTTATCACATATATGGTTTGCAAATAGTTACAAATGTTTTCTTTCAGTCTTGTAGCTTGCCTGTTCAAATGCTTAACAGGGTCTTTCACTAAGCAAAAGTTTTTGAGGGAGCCCAGTCTGTTAATTTTTGTTCTTGTATGGATTGTGTTTTTGGTGTCATCTCTAAAAACACTTCATCTAGTCCTAGGTCCTGGAGACTTTCTCCTATGTTTTCTTCTAAATCTTAATACACAAACTTTTATGCTAATTCACATCACATGTACTTGGGGTCTCAGCAGAAACAAAGGACACACTTAAACAGATCACTGGAAAAACTTAATAAAGTGACCATTTATAAACAAGTACAAAGAGAAAAGAGAAACCAACAAGGGTGCGGCACCCTAGAGGGCAGCAACAGAAGCAACCTTAGACCTGGTGGCGCAAGAGGGAGAAAAGGTCGTGGGACCCAGAAGAAGCAGCTGTGGCTGTGAAAGTCTCCCTGGCAGGAGCCGTGGCCTGCCTGGCAACCGAGCAGGGAGGGAGCCAGGAGAATACATACCTTAACTTCACTCGGTTTCCTCCTACCTGCTGGCACCAGGGCCAAATAAGCTTGTTTATGTAGTCCATAAAGGGACTACATATAAAGACAAGTGGGATTTTAAGAAAGGTATTTGAATTCCTACACTTATATTCTTAAGGTTTAAGCATAAATAAAAAGTAAGAAAGGAGAGATGAGAAATCAGAAATTCCAATGCCAATTTGTTACTTTTCTGATCAGATAAATGCTCCTGGTATCCACTGCACTTAAAGTATATGCAATTCAAGAAATGCTTACTCCAAAAGCAAAGCAAGAAGTTCAAGCTTTGCTGAAGCTATTCACGACCTACTGTTTTTCTTCTCTCCAAAGGTAAGCAAGTGTAACCAGAGTTAAGTAATAGTATTGCTTTCCCCAGCCTATAGGCAATTTCTGGACTGTCTAGCAGTAAATTAACTTTGGTTGGGTTAAGGGGGGATAGGCAGAGGCTGCTAGGACTAAGAAAGTGCCAGCTGATGGCAAATGGTTGTCGTCTCGGCACTCTGTCCACGCAGAACGGGATCCTTGTCAAGCACAGGGCTTCAGTTCCCATACCAGAGCTATAGGGGGTGTTAGAAAACAAGCAGCAGCATAGACCTGAAAACAGGACCAATGGAGGAGGTCTAAACTGTGACCCGGGCCCACTGCAGATTCTCCAGGTCATTTGGGGACACAGAATACCAAATCTCAAGGCAGCCTATAAGACTCTCTATTCTTACGAGGAAAGGGGTCTGCAGAACCCACGGCTGAGCTGGCGACCACTGCACCCCCTACCGAAAGGGGAATCTGAGGCTATTTACATTATACATAAATTTAAGTGTAAATTGGTTTGGAAAATGTATGCACGTAAGATCCAGTGTGAGAGCTGAGAAAAACAAGGATGGTGTGTGGGCCCAGAGTTAGAGGATTATTCTGGATGGGAATTTTTTAATTTACTCATTAAATGCATATTTATCAGGTTCCTAAGTGTCAGGTGCTATTTGGGGTGTTAGGGATACAGTGTTAAGCAAGAAAGGTCCAGTAAGGTCTAGCTTTCATGGAGCTTTCATTCTAGCAGGGAATGCCATCAAAGAAAAAGAAAGGCAAAAAAGATAATGAGATGATTTCCAGAGTGGTAAATGTTATGAGGAAAATGAAACAGTGATTTGTTCGTCACTGGAGATCAGAAATGGGAGGACTGCCATGCTAGTTTCGGAAGACCTCTCTGAGAAAGTGACAGTAATTAATGGGGTGGAGGAAGTTCTGCACAAGAAAATCTGGGAGAAATGCAAACAGCTGGTGCAAGTAGCTGGGGCAGGAATGATCTTGGTCCTTTTAAGGAATAGAAAGAGGTAGTGAGAGTAGAGTAAGCCGGGAGGAAATCATCCAAGATGAAGCAAAAGGTGCTGGCCCCAGATCTTACCGCTGGAAGGGCTGAGGTTCTCCTAGTTCCATCTGAAACCTCATCAGCAACATCAGCGTAGGTGCTGGTTAAGTGCAACTCACTGATAATATGTTGCTTCAGACAATTACCACAACTAAGTTGATTAATTTATATTCAAGAACTTACCAGAACCAACACCATCACACTGGATTACCTTTAAGCTAATCAGTAAAAAAGGGCAAAGTAGACCCTTAAGGATGAGCTGACATGGGTTTGCTAGATGACTGCTCAAGATCTGCCAGGCCCTTGGTGGATCATGTTCCTCTATGTCTATACCCACAGGAGCCTGTCCCACTTAATAATTACATGGGCTCTACTTCAGACTTTGCCTCCATCTTAACCATCTTTATCCAGAGCCAGGAGTCAATAAGAATACATTCTGAATGCTGCTCTTAAGAAATCTGACCTTAAGACTTAGCTTTTGCGGAGAACTTCTCTCACCATGACTGAAAGGTATGAGACTCACCAGCTGCAGACACCAGAAGTGCTGGCATCAAGATGCCATGTTAATTCCCTCTCAAGGCATTCATTCCAGGGAGACACAGGGACACAGAACCCCCCAATGCATTACTTCTAGAGTTCTCTGGTGGTGGTTTTTGGCCAGACTTCCTGAGGACTGCACAGAAGCAGAATATGAAGGAATATGGAATAGTCACAGGACCATCACAACCATAGGGCAGTTTCTCAAATACATACTCTTCTAATTGGCTAAAAAATCTAGAAGAGTTCTGGTTCAGTGTGTAAGGAACTTGGAAGTTGCTATTTGGTCCTTGTAGGTAAATGCTGAACAGACTGAAAATTCAACAACTCTTCTTGGATCTGTAAGAAGGGAGCATGCGAGTGAAACTGCTGCTCCCAAGATTGGAGGGACAGAGAGGCAAATACAGGGAGTCACAGCTTCCTGGAGGTGGAGAAGGTGAAGGTTCCTATGGCCAGAATTCTCACGTGGCCCTGGTTGGCTGTGAACAGAAAAACACTGCTCTAACAACCAGTGTTAATTAAAAAAATCTAGGAAAGATGGTCATGTTACATAGCCATACCCACTGTTACTGGACTGTGACAAGTGACCTGCTGCTGTCTAGTCCCTCAAAATGATTTTGTAAGTCACTTAAATACCGTAAGTATTTATCATTTGGCCTCCATTAAACTATTTGGCACTATTCTTAAGCAACTAAGCAAATTTCTCCTGTTGTTTAAAAAAAAAAAAACAAGAGTTCTCACCTCTACAATCAGCAATTATACATATTTAGAATTTTGAATATTTCTGACAATATTGTGTCGATTATAAGCACTAGAAATGGGCTCATGAGAGAAGATCATGTGATTAGTAACAATCTAGTAATATTTTTTAAATTCAAAACTACAGTACTCTCTAGCACTGAATATTTGCAATGTGATCATGAAAAAAAAAAGACCTATACAATCTAATATGATCAAAACACACTCCAAGATTAAAATCTTCATTTAAACAATCCATGTTGCCTGACCTTCCTTCAGAAAGTTCAAGGTTTTTTGTGGAAAAGCCCTTCTTAGAACGCTCTGAATTGAATAGCCACAGCTGAATAGCAATTTTCTCCATTCCAGTCGGAGTCAGGTTGGTCTGCCTTTTTCAGATGTCATCAGCTCGTCTGGCTAAAGCTCACGCCTCTCCTGATTGCCCCTTCCCACCCCATGGAAATGTAAAGTCAAAACCCCCTTTTCAAGGAAGCTTCCTTCCTTGGAGAGGTTGGCCTGGTCCCTTCCCTCCTGACATGCAGGACCAACACTTGTCAGGAGGAAAGATGCAAAAGGATGTTGGAGGGAAATAGGAATTCCCTGCCCGAGGCCTACATGTGACGGGGAAAATGTCTCTTTTCTTAGCAATTCAGAGATGCTGACTGGCATCACCTCCCAGGACTCCAAATGCTTCCTTTCTTGTTATAATCCTCTTAAGTTCTTTTTTCCCCATTCCCCCAGTGATTCTGTCAGTGTTTCTCACTCATTCTCTGCTGGGCTTGGTGCCCCTCCTCCACCCTGCAAGACTCACCCAGGACAGGGAAAGAGGCCTAGGAGGCTTTCAAGTCTATGGCCCATTATAGGTGCAGGCTGGGAGGTGTTCGTCAGGGCTGCGGAACTAATCAGTTATCTTAACACTGAAGACAGTAGGCCTAGGGTTTGTAGATGGCACAATGTCACTGCTTATTTTAATTGTAAGGGAAAAAAATGAGTTTTATGAATCACTGATCAGTGCTTTGCTTTGAAGCAAAAAAAAAAAAAAGGCACAAACTCACTCACCAGAGCAGACCAATTAAGAAAGAAACGGGAGGACAAAAACTCAAAAGAAAATTCTTTGCTCAGTGAACAACACTAAGGGCAAAGTAAATAAATGCTACTGCAGAAATTTTAAGTGAAACAAAGAAGCACGCTTTATGTTCAGATGAGGCTCACATGAAATCCACCCTGAGATTCCATATGCAGAGTTAATCACAAAACCATAGAATGTGGATTAAACTACTGTGAAAGGTAAAGAACAAAGCGACAGGACAGAGAAATTTTAATCAGGAACAAAGATTACCATAATCCCCAGGTGGGCTTACTTTTGAAAGCAGATACATTTGTAGAGGACAAACATTCTTAAAACAATAGGAGTGATATATAAAATTAAGTCCAGTAAGATCTAGACTCATGTTTTTGGCAAGTCAGGAGAGGTACTTTCTAAAAGCAGTATGTTTTCCTTGAGGGACAAAACCTTTTCTATTCATCTGTTCAGTGTGGTCCAATTTTTCTAATATGAGAATATGAGCTTTTTTAAAGTAAGGGTTTCTTCATGCTTCATGACTTCTAATATACAGGGATCACCTAATTACTAAAACATTAAATAACTCACTCTCCTAATGCTATCTTACAATCTTGGGCATTCTGAAGGTCTTATTATTACTGTAAGGCTCCTCTTCCATTCATTTTTTCCTAGAGATTGGGAGATAATTCCACATAAAGAGTACAAAAATGAAAATCATATGCAATTATAAGAAATAATTACTGTTTGACAACAATCACATCGCTCAACAATGATAACAGAGCATGTCACAAGAGAAAACAAATTGGTTATTTTTAAAATAAGTGTTTTGTTTTTTTTTAATTTTCCTAAGAAGAGGCAAGATGTTTACAAGTTTCTTCTCACCTACTAAAACAGGCACAGCCACAGGACAAACAAGCTCTTTTTGGAATTATTGTAGGAAAATTAAGGGTTATTCCTCCAAAGAACATTCTAAACAGTTATGAGAATCTTGGATGGAAAAGCCAGTATCACAAGAAATAAAGGTAAATTTTAATGAAGCTTGTTCTGAAAAAGAGCAAATTGTAAGAAATAAACAATTTGTGCAAAACTAGTATATTAACAATAAAGGAAATGTTATGAGTTCAGAACAAGAAGGTGAAATTGCATAAATATGTAGAGTATGATAATGAAAACAGGGTTTTGCTATATTATTCTTTGACAAAGTCCATTATATTTATCACCCCTTTTAGTCACTTTTGCAGGGTACATGGAACTCTCTAGGATCAACTGGAAAAATGAATTGGAAAGGTTAAGAACAAAGTGTCTTTATATGGAGCTCAACTCCTTGTTGAGCCAATACAATGTAATACTCTATAAAAGAGTAGACTACTAACACTTATGTGATAATACTACTATAATCATAACAATCTTGCATTTATACAAGGCTTTACACTTTCCAAAGTGCTTTTACACTTCTTTGATATCCCCAAAGAGTATTCATCTTTGGCCCCTGAGGAAAACATATTCTTCATTCAAAAGATTCTTGGGCTATCTGGCTTTGATCAAGAAAACAGCCCAAATGGGTAAGTACTTTACTCCCAAGCATGAATTTTTCTCTCCACATAGCATGATAAAATAGCAATCCAATGGAATACGAAAACAGGTTTAAATTGCTATGAATCAGTGGAAAGAAAAAAGAGCTTATTGAAATAACAAATTATTTGTCTTGGAGATAGAATTCTGAAAGTCAACAAAATAATATATTTAGTGGAAACTGCTAGTGGTCTACCAAAATCTATTTTCCTTCTTTTATGGGTACATGACTACAGAGCTAGACCACATTTCCAAGCATCCCTTGTGGTTATGTGTAGCCTTAGAATGTTAGGAGAGTGATAAATGCCACAACCTTGCCTGAGCCTTGGGACACTGGGCGTGTTTCTTCCCACCTTCTTTTCCCTTTCCAGCTGAAGGAAACTGGATAGGGAGCAATCCCACTCTGAGCAAGCAGATGGCAATGACGCCCTAGGGCATGCTTATGCAAGCTGAAAGAAGGTACCTGGGTCCTGGAATGGCCTCATGGTACCTCAGGATAGATACTCTGAACTGTCCTCTTTGTTATAAGAGAGGAAAATAAGCCTCTATGTTCATTAAGCCATTGTATTTTTCATCTCTTTGTTACATCAGCTTACTTTATAATTAATATAACGTATTTTCCCTGAAGATGTAGTTTTTCTCATGTTAATGAGTGTCATATATTTGTGAGGATATAAATAATAGGTAATGGATACAAGGGATACAGGTCATAACTGTTCAAAGGGGCAAAGTTCCCACATCCATAGTGGTATCCAATCATGATTAATGTTAACCAATTAAGTTAACTGTCCATGAATGCTTATAAATTTTAGAAATATTAATAAATGAATTTTGGTCATCTTGAGCAATACAGTTTATTAAAGGAAACTAAGAAACAAAGGAAATAAAATGCCATCACTGTTTCATATATTGAAGAGATTTGGACCTTATCTGCAAATATTAACATTTGATAAGTGTTGTCAGAGTTAAATATTCAGTCAGGATTTTACAATGACCTCTACATTTATCAAGAAAGTAGCTTTGGAAGGTATAAAGCATATTTTGCATCTCGAGTCTTACTGAGGTAGTTTTCAGCCTTATTCATTTATTGCTGGCTCTGCAACAAATGACAACCCGACATGGCAAGTCCTTGAGGCTGCTTATCTACTAGAAATGTTTATATTTACCTGCGAAAATGTTTATCTGTGAAATCTGCTTCTACTGAGGATGGGAAAATACTGTGAATTTTTTAAGCAGAGAGGGGTTTTTGTGTGAGAAAATAATAGAAATTTAAAAGAGAAAGATTCTACTATGTAAGTCTACATCATAAATAATAACAACTACTATTTATTGAGTGCTTATTATGAGTGAGACACTATTCTAAATATTTTACATGTATTAACTTATTTTAACCTCACAATAACCTTGTGAGTTAAATGGCAGAACTAAGATCCAGCCAGGGCAGTCTGGCGCTCTTAACCCCATCCCTACTCTGTTTCACAGGGAAGAGAATAGTAAAAAGAACAACAGTAACTTGTTACACATTACAGAATGTTTCCCTATATATTACTAAACTGAATCCTCACAGCTTCATGGGGTAGAAAATATTACATCTGTTTCACAGATTAGAAAACATCTGAAGAATTTCATCACATTACAGAATAAGAGATTGGCAGACTAAGGGCATAGGATTTGAACATAAAATTTCTAATCCTAGTTCATCCTCTTCATTTCAGCGAGTTATCATAATTTTATTTGTCCAAAATATAAATACTGACAATAACTATTTGTTGTTTGCCATTGTATCCCCAGCACATAACACAGTACATGGCAAAGAGACTGAATCAATATTTACTGTGTGACTGCATGAATAAATGAAGTGGGCTTTGAAGGTTGAGTAGAATTCTGGCTTAACCTGTCAGATTCAGGGTCAGAGCCTCATGGCCCTTATTATTTTTTAATAATAGCTCAGTAAAGCTATATTATAAAAAATAGTTGATTAGGAAAGTCCTACAAAAGAGTAGAAGTGGAAACTTTTTTTTTTTTGGCTGCCCTTTAAGAGATCTCTTCTCTGCAGAAATGCCCACTCTGTTTTCTTTTATTTTACAAACTTTTATAAATCTGGTTTCCTCTGACCTCTTTCTGACAGCTTCTGAATCCAAGGGAGTTATTTTTCTGGTGGAACGATTCTTAATTGAATGGTCTCTGCTGATATTCAGTGGGTTCTTTATTAGTTGACAATGAAGTCTGACGGTTTTGGCATTAGCCAGTTCTTTCTCACAGGTATTGACCAAACAAGGTCTATTTATTTCACAAGACAAGAAAGTTAATATTTACATGCAACTTCTAGGAAAAAACTGCCTGAAATCCACTCCTTTCTGTGTTCTCTGGAGTCATTTGAACAGCTGTCTGGAGTATCAATTCACTGTAAGAACATTTATGATGTGTAAATTATATGACACCTCTTGTTATGCCCTAAGATTATAAAGACAAGGTCTCTTCTGTAATATAGAAAAGAAAGTAATCATGAACTTACTCTACATACCATAAAAGAAATGTATAAGAAACCAGAGGATGGGGTTGACAGTCCCCAGATAATGGAAGGTTAGGATGGGAGAAGGAAGAAGCAAGTTGAGGATGTCAACAAGCAGGGCCTTAAAAGATGCTCAGTAGTCCATTAAGCAAGGCATTCCAACATAGAAGTGCATAAGCCACGGCTTGGGGTGGTTTGCATGTTCTACTACAAGGTAACATAGTTTACCAATGATCTAATGACTTCAGCCACCCTTTCCCATGGGCACTTACCCTGTCCGTATTCTACCTCCTCAATCTCACCCAGGTGGCTAAGACCTTGCCCCTCACCCCATATCAAGCAACTCTGAAAGGAAACACAATTAAGTGGCTCCATGTCTACTTCATGTGCTACTCATATTCATGCACCCACAATTCCATTTAAGAGGAGTTATTCCTGCCATCTATCCAGCTCCAGAGTAGGAGAATCAGAGATGGCAAAACTTAACCAGTGGTGATGTTTGCCAGTCACCTCAAAGACTCTGTAATATCCATAAAATCTCATTACCAGAACAGCCTTTGGTACGGGGCACAAGTTGGCCTAGAAGGGTTACTAGAAACCTGTAAAGCTAGGCTGAGGCAGCTCTAAACTCATGCAGGAGCCAGTCAGATAGGGCCACAGCTTCTGCTTACACCTCAGTGTACTGTTAGGTAGTAATGGCATATGCTGACCTCAATTCTGCAGCAGCCATGCTCTCCATGAACATCTCTCAGCATCTTCAGGACAATGAAATTGCATTACCTGAGGTCTCTACCTTTGGTTCTTTGGTAAACTTGCTGGCACTAATTCTAGTTGTACTCCCCAAAAGATTCTCATCTTCACTTAAGCAAAATCACTTCCCTGCTCATTTTGGTAAAATTAGGGATCCCTACTTTAGATCCTGCATCTGAATACCTTCTCACTTAGTTACACTACTGGATCAGATGGTAGATCCTCAGTCAGTAATTAACCTCATATACTTCACATTCTTAAAATGTTAACAGTGATTGAATATTAATACAAAATCAGTAATTATGAGTATTAATATTAAATGGACAATCTTGGTAGGTTATTAATTTTTCTTATACTCTGTAAAAATGAACTTGATTCAAAAATGCAAAATAATTTTTTTTCCAATCACATTCCAACCAGGTTATTTATCATTCCTTCTATAGAAATCCTCACATATGGAAGTCAGAGACTTATGGAATCTCTTTAAAAAATAAATAATTCATTTGTTGAATGCATTAGCTGAAGTATTGTAAACTTCATGAAAATCAGCTATGCAATGCTTCTTCTTGCTCATATGATTCGAGATGCTTTTAGTCCTTTAACAGTTTTATGGAGTCATACTTCTTCAATAATGAGGGGATAAAGAGACAAAAATGGAAGATACAAAAATGCATTTAAAAGGAGGAAAATGACGTATAAGATTGTGCTAAACTAGTAGTGAGACTGCTATTTAAATGATATTTATTCAAAGATTACATAATAAATGAATACATTTAAATTTAAAAAAGAAAAATTGCAGAAGAAATCATGGTCAGTTTTTTAAGTGATCTGTTTTTCAACATCTTTCAAGTTCAATGATAAGAACAGTGTGACACAAGTGCATAAGTCAGTCAATAGCCATTTAACTGACCACATAAACTAGCTTCCTGCTGCTTTGAGGACATTAAAGGGTTAAAGTGGATTGTGAGGAACTTGCACATTCCGTTTGAAATGACAATATTGTGGTTAGTGTGAAACCACAATGTTCACTGACTTCTATAGGTCACTTTATAAATTCAAACTATTGGTCTCTCAGCAAAAGATAGATGGTACAGGAAAATAGATCAACACTCCCTCTGTGTCACTGGATGAGGCAGGAAGTTCCAATATTCTCCTCCAAAGGTCTTATGAATTATTTGGCTGGGATTGCAAAATCATAGTCAGGGATCTGGCAGTAATTCAAAATAGCTTTAAGCGGGATTATACATTGGGAACAGGCTGAGTTTTTTTTGAAAGATTGTTTTTTGATACTGAGATATGCTCAGTCACTTTAATCTAGTATCTATGTCTTAGAAGTTGATTATTGTGATTGTTGCCACTTCATTATAAATGAGAAAGGTATTCAGTCATGCTGAATGAGGATATTTATATGTAAATAGAAATGTTTTGCTTTGGCAATACCATTCTTCCTGGGATTGAAGTGTATATGCTTTTCCAAGGGCTACAGTAGCCACTTAAAAAAAAAAGGAAGGAAGAAATCATGATTTAAAGGAACCAAAGATTTTATATATTTTGTATATTAGTTTCTTCCTATTTTATGTCCAATATTTAGTATTCCAAAAGAAACAAAAAAATTAGAAGCAGTCTGCCTTACACAAATTATTCCATAACACAAATCATTCCATATGTTCATCAAAACCATTATTTTACAATGACTATTTAAAGAAAAATACCTTAACCAAAATACTTCACTGAGCATATTTTATCGACAATCTCAGTTTTGTTTTTTCTAAATAACATGATAAATTCTAATGTTTCAAATTAACTTAAATTCCAATCTTCTAACAACCTAACCAGAAGTGATAGAAGTTAAAAATGATATAAGAATAATTAGGCCCAGATAAAAGTTAGAGTTCATTACAAAAATTTCAGTTCTCAAGTTCATGTTTGATATTCAGCTCATTCATCTGAGTATTCGTTTAGTATTTTCTAAGTGCAAGGCAAGATAACGTATGCTAGGAGGAAAATAAAAGACCTAAGATACTGTCATTGCTCTCAAAGAACTTTCAAATCAGTGGGGAAGATAGACATACAAAGTTCTAGGAGGTGACTAATTTTAGCCTTAGAGATTCCTGCAAACACCATCTTTGACTCATACTTGTATACATCATTTAGACCTCAGGTTGATTCCAGATCCACTTATAAGTGGAACAAATATTTCAGTTCCATCAAATATTCTTTATTTAAAATTTGTCTCATGACAAATTCTGTTTTAAAAAATTCTTAAAGCTTAAAACCACAATGAACTATCACTTTATGCCTATTAGAATGGCCATCATCAAAAAGACAAGAGATAACAAGTGCTCCTTGGGTGTGGAGTAAAGGGAAATCCTCCCGCACGTTTTTATTGGGATTGTAAACAGTTGCAGCCACTATGGAAAACAGTACGGAGGTTCCTACAAAAATTAAAAATAGAACTACCATATGCTCCAGCAATTCCAATTTGGGGAATACCTCCAAAGGAAATAAAAACATTAACTTGAAAAGATATCTTTGCCCCCATGTCAACAGCAATAGTATTTACAATAACCAAGACATGGGAACAACCTAAGTGTTCATTGATGGATGGGTGGATAAAGAAATTGTTATTATTCAACCATAAAAATAGCAAACAACAAAGAAATCCTGCCATTTGTGACAACACGGATGGACCTTGAAAGCATTATGCTAAGTGAAGTAAGTCAGACAATAGTTACCAGAGGTGGGGAGAGGGGGAAGGAGGTTTGGAGGAAGGTTGTCAGAAGGTAAAAATACCAGGTATAAGATCAATAAGTATTAGGAATGTAATGTACAACTGACGACTGTAGTTAACATTGCTGTGCGATATACAGGCAAGTTGGTAAGAAAATAGATCTTAAGACTTCTCATCACAAAGAGACACTTTTTTTCCTATTCTTTTTATTGTTATCTATGAGATGCTGGATGTTAACTAAACCTGTTGTGGTAATCATCTCATACTATATACAAATCAAACCATCATGCTGTATACCTTAAACTTATATATTGAATGTATGTCAATTATTTCCCAATAGAACTGGAAAAAAAACACTAAGCAGAAATTTCAAAAATTCTGTTTTGCTGATTAAGACTTTAATAAAATTACATCATTAAACTACATAATTAACTACGTAAAAAAAAAGTTAAAGCAAAAAAAATTCCTAAAATATACATTATCGAAATATAGGTAATCACATGTTGATCATTTTGTAGTTGAAATTATAGAGTTAAAATGTTGGGATTTTTATGGAATCAATGATTAAAATATACATTATGATTCGATTAAAAAGATTCCACATTCTATATTCTTACTTACAAAGAAATTACTTTTGTACTTTCAGAGTCACAACAGTACATTATCCTATTTGTATAACAGAAAAAAGCAATATTATCACACTTAATTTTCTGTACTACATAAAAATGACACTCAAATACACACTTTTAGGAATGATGTTACTAACCTGTTCATAATTTTTGAGGCTCTGTATAAATTTTCTCTAGGTGCTATCATATATTTGTGGGCACAATTTGAAATAAAAATATAAAAGGACTCCTGAAAAGTAACCACCAGCTGAATGAAATTCCTCCAGTTCCCAATGTTCCAATTAATATATTCCCTACAGTTATATAAAATCTCACAGTAGCTGTAATTTTGGGGGCAGAAAGACAGTAGGCAAGTCACCATATGCAGCCCCAGTCTCTGAAAGTGAGGCATATACCAAAGTGAGGCATATACCAAAGTGAGACATGATGGAGAAATAACACATCTGAGACATGGCACCAGAGGGAAGATGGCAGAGTGAGACATGATGGAGAAATAACACATCTGAGACATGGCACCAGAGGGAAGATGGCAGAAAAGGTGCTGCCAAGCTCTGACTGCTGTATTCTCTGCAAAAATTAATGCCCAATATGTACAGAGCAAACAGTAAAGCCAAACAGTCTGCTTTAGATACTTACAACTGTATATTCCTCACAACAACCGCACGAAATTGACACTACTATAGTCTCCTTTTACAGATGAGGAGACTGAGCATTACAGAGTTAAGTAACTCAGCAAAGATGACTGTGAACAAAAGCCAACATTCAAATCACTGTACTCAGCCAGTACACTCCACCTAAAACTATCACTGTACTCTTAGCCAGTAAGTACACTCCACCTGAAACCTTTCAGAGATGTGTCAGCCATTGTGGTCACACTATACCTCTCTGTGGCATTCCAGTATCAGGAATTCACAAGGACAGGTGAACAGACCAGGGAAACATAAACAAGCTACTGAAGAGTCATTATGGGATCCATATTCCTCCTGTTAACATTGATATTTAAAATATGGAATCAAAGGTAATATAGTATAGCAATGGAGCATAGAATTTGTAGTCTTGTTTCTCAAGTGCCTCCAGGAGTTGGGTCCAGCCTGATAGTCACTGAAAATTGGTATCCAAAGCCAACAAGCCACATGCCCTATCAACTAGAGGTCCATCCATTCAAATTAAAATTGAAATTAGAATATTGTCCCACATGGTAGAGGAGCACAGAGATAATGATGGATTGCAAGAGGGCTACTGCCAGAAAGGATGGGGAAAGTCATTGCCTTCTGTCCGGGTCACTTCTGAGAGAAAGAAGACAAGAGGTTCTTTGCTCCTGGATTGTCTAGGAAGGACTGGCCTAAACCAGGAGCTCTGTTGACATCTCCATATGTCCTTGATAGCACTGTGTTACAAATACATACCAGTAAATCTTGCCATTGGATTGCTGGAGGGTAAGGATCACACCTTTCCATCCACAGATGCCCAGCACCAAGCAGTGTACCTATCACACAGTGAGCACTCTGTAGTTACTGAATGAATAAATGCATAACTCAAATACACCAATCAAAGCAATCAATGGAGAAAAGTCTTACTGACTGGACAGCAACCAAAGGCAGCCCTACAACTACTTGGGATTCAAAAATGCCATCCAGTTCGTGGCACAGAGTTATCACTGACTGCATATTCAAGTTGTGAAACATTGTTTTATTACCTTTCAGCAGTACTTATGATAATGCCAAAATGACTAATTTAAAATAAGTTGAAGTACATATTATATTAGAATAAAATGAAATGCCTTTTAAAGATGTAAACTGTATAACCTCTAGAAAATTATATACCCTCTTCAAGCCTCAGTTTTCTTGTCTGCCAGATGGGGATAATAATTACCCAAGCAAACGTTTAATCAGATTACATTTATACATATACATTTACATATATATACACATACACACACACACACACACACACACACACACATACACAGCAATTTAAGCTTGGCAAATGAAAATCCTATATAATTAAAATTAATGCTAAATTTGCTACATCAGAACATCAGAAACTAGTTACGTATCCTTGCATAATATATAATTAAGACACTTATTAAGAAATTAGTTCAGCATATAATGGCCCATAATTCATTTGTTTATAAAATAGATGTAGCTAGAGATAAGTATCTAATAGGGCAAGTTAAAAAGTATCTGCTTGAGGCAGTATTTTCAGGAACTGTGGATGAAGACCAAATATACCTGGGAAATATATATTTAGTTATAAGAATGACCAAATAGAGAGGGGGTCGAAGATGGCGGCGTGAGCAGGGTGGCAGAAATCTCCTCCCAAAACCATATATATTTGTGAAAATACAACAAATACAACTATTCCTAAAAGAGAGACCAGAAGATACAGTACAACAGCCAGGCTACAGCTACATCTGTGAGAACTCAGCGCCTCACGAAGCAGGTGAGATACAAAGCCGCGACCTCGCGGGACCTGAGCACTCCCCCACCCAAGCTCACTGGCGGGAGGAAAAGAATCAGAGTGGGGAGGGAGTGGAAGTACAGGACTTCTAAATAACCAGCCCTGGTGATCTGCATCGGGAGCACAGACACACATCGCATGGTGTATTGGAGATTAGAGAAACGGAAGGGCAGGATCCGAGATGGAGACTGCAAGTGGATCCCCACAGCCGGCTCCCTTGGGACAAAAGAAAAGCAGGTGCTTTTCTAAAAGTCTTAAAGAGACAAGGGCCCAACATTGGAACAAAATTGTCCTAGCGCACTCAGCCCAGCAGGCTGGGAATCTTGAGGAATTTTGGGAACCCTAACCAGCTGCTGGGTAAAGCAGCCACACTGAAGTCTCTCATGGTGATAAGCAGCCTGCCATTCGTTACCCCCCGTTCAGACGAATCCCCCACAGCTGCGGAACAGCGGGAGGGCGGCCCCCCCCCACAGCAACCACACAGAATCTCCTCCCCGCGGGTACTCAGCTAACTGGGAAGGGCCGCAGAAGCCAGAGGAAGGTCCAGAAGGCAACAAGGGGCACAAAACATACCCGGCGTTGTTGCAAACCACCGCAGTGCTCTAGGCTAGCCTGAGGGAGGCGCTGCCCACGACAGCTCAGGGGATTATCCCAGAGACTGCCTCCCAGTGTGTGGGTAACAAGCACAGGCAGCAGAGAAGGGAAAGAACAACAAGCAGGAAGGGACTTTGTTCTCCCAGCTGACACATGTGGTACCTGCCTGTGACCACTTCTATCACCATGAAAAGACAGAAGAATATGGTCCAGTCAAAGATCACCCAGACAACCCAGGGAGAGGGCCTCTTGGGATAGACTTAAACAATCTTCTTGAAAAACAATTCAGAATAAAAGTCATAACCATGCTGATGGACCTACAGAGAAATATGCAAGAGCTAAGGTACGATGCCAGGAGGGACATTACAGAAATGAAACAATCGATTGATGGGCTTAAGGGCAGACTGGACGAGGTGCAAGAGACTCTTAATGTAATAGAAATCAGAGAACAGGAGTACAGAGAAACTGAGGCAGAGAGAGATAAAAGGATCTCTAGGAAAGAAAGAATATTAAGAGAACTGTGTGACCAATCCAAATGGAACAATATTTGCATTATAGGAGTACCAGAAGAAAAAGAGAGAGAAAAAGGGATAGAAAGTGTCTTTGAAGACATAATAGAGGAAAACTTCCCCAAGCAGGGAAAGAGTTTCTCAGACCATGGAAGCCCACAAATCTCCCAACAAAAGGGACCCAAGGAAGACAATACCAAGACACATAATAATCAAAATGGCAAAGATGAAAGACAAAGAGAGAGTTTTAAAGTCAGCCAGAGAAAGAAAAAAGATCACCCACAAAGGAAAACCCATCAGACTATCATCAGACTTCTCAACAGAAACCTTACAGGCCAGAAGAGAATGGCATGATATATTTAACGCAATGAAACAAAAGAGACTTGAACCAAGAATACTGTATCCAGCATGATAATCATTTAAATTTGAGGGAGGGATTAAACAATTCCCAGACAAGTGAAAGTTGAGGGAATTTGCCTCCCACAAACCACCTCTACAGGATATCTTAAACGGACTGCTCTAGATGGAAGCACTCCTAAGGCTAAAAAGATGTCACCAGACAAAATAAAATCATAGCAAAGAAAGCAGACCATCAAAATACTAACTAAAGGCAAAAAATAAAATTGACTATCCACCAAACAATCAAAGGAAACATAAAAGAGTACAGAAAAAAACACCTCGCATATAAAGAATAGAGGAGGAAGAATAAGAAGGGAGAGAAAAAAGAATCATCAGATTGTGTTTATAATAGCTTAACAATAGAGTTAAGTTAGACTGTTAGATAGTAAAGAAGCTACCCTTGAACCTTTGGTAACCACGAATCTAAAGCCAGCAATGGCAATAATACATATTATCAATATTCACCCTAAATGTAAATAGACTGAATGCACCAATCAAAAGACACAGAGTAATAGAATGGATAAAGAAGCAAGACCCATCTATATGCTGCTTACAAGAAATTCACCTCAAACCCAAAGATATACACAGACTAAAAGTGAAGGGATGGAAAAAGATATTTCATGCAAACAACAGGGAGAAAAAAGCAGGTGTTGCAGTACTTGTATCAGACAAAATAGACTTCAAAACAAAAAAAGTAGCAAGAGATAAAGAAGGACATTACATAATGATAAAGGATATAACCATTATAAATATATATACACAAAACATGGGAGCACTGGCATATGTGAAACAAATACTAACAGAATTAAAGGAGGAAATACAATGCAATGCATTCATTTTAGGAGACTTCAACACACCACTCACTCCAAAGGACAGATCAACCAGACAGAAAATAAGTAAAGACACAGAGGCACTGAACAACACACTAGAACAGATGGACCTAACAGACATCTACAGACTCTACACCCAAAAGCAGCGGGATACACATTCTTCTCAAGTGCACACGGAACATTTTCCAGAATAGAACACATACTAGGCCACAAAAAGAACCTCAATAAATTAAAAAAGATTGAAATTCTACCAACCAACTTCTCAGACCACAAAGGTATAAAACTAGAAATAAATTGTAGAAAGAAAACAAAAAGGCTCACAAATACATGGAGGCTTAATAACATGCTCCTAAATAATCAGTGGATCAACAACCAAATAAAAAAGAGATCAAAAAAAATATGGAGACAAATGACAACAACAGCACAAAGCCCCAACTTTTGTGGGACGCAGCAAAGGCACTTCTAAGAGGAAAGTATATTGCAATCCAGGCCTATTTAAAGAAGGAAGAACAATCCCAAATGAATAGTCTAAAGTCAAAATTATTGGAATTGGAAAAAGAAGAACAAATGAGGCCCAAAATAACCAGAAAGAGAGACATAATAAAGATTAGAGAAGAAATAAATAAAACTGAGAAGAATAAAACAATAGAAAAGAATCAATAGCTGATTCTTTGAAAAAATAAACAAAACACATAAACCCCTAGCCAGACTTATAAAGAGAAAAAGAGAATCTACACACATAAACAGAATCAAAAATGAGAAAGGAAAAAATCACAATGAACCCAACAGAAATACAAAGAATTATTAGAGAATACTATTAAAATCTATATGCTAACAAGCTGGAAACCTAGAAGAAATGGACAACTTCTTAGAAAAATACAACCTTCCAAGACTGACCAAAGAAGAAACAGAAAACCTAAACAGACCAATTACAAGCAACGAAATTGAATCAGTAATCAGAAAACTACCCAAGAACAAAATCCCCAGGCCAGATGGATTCACTGAATTTTATCAGACATATAGAGAAGAAATAATACCCATTCTCCTTAAAGTTTTCCAAAAAATAGAAGAGGAGGGAAAACTTCCAAACTCATTCTATGAAGCCAGCATCACTCTAATAACAAAACCAGAAAAGACACCACAAAAAAAGAAAATTGAAAATTACAGACCAATATCCCTGATGAACGTAGATGCAAAAAAACTCAACAAAATATTAGCAAACAGAATTAAAAAATACATCAAGAGGATCATACACCATGATCAAGTGGGATTCATCCCAGGGATGCAAGGACAGTACAACATTCAAAAATCCATCAACATCATCCACCACATCAACAAAAAGAAGAACAAAAACCACATGATCATCTCCATAGAGGCTGAAAAACCATTTCACAAAATTCAACAATCATTCATGATAAAAACGCTCAACAAAATGGGTATAGAGGGCAAGTACCTCAACATCATAAAGGCCATATATGACAAACCCACAGCCAACATCACACTTAACAGTGAGAAGCTGAAAGCTTTTCATCTAAGATTGGGAAAAAGACAGGAATGCCCACTCTGCCCACTGTTATTCAACATAGTACTGGAGGTCCTAGCCACGGCAATCAGACAAAACAAAGAAATACAAGGTATCCAGAATGGTAAAGTAGAAGTCAAACTGTCACTACTTGCAGATGACATGATATTGTACATAAAAAACCATACAGACTCCACTCCAAAACTATTAGAACTCATATCTGTATTCAGCAAAGTTGTAGGATACAAAATTAACACACGGAAATCTGTTGCTTTCCTATACACTAATGATGAACTAACAGAAAGAGAAATCAGAAAAACAATTCCATTTACAATTGCATCAGAAAGAATAAAATACCTAGGAATAAACCTAACTAAGGAAGTGAAAGACCTATACTCTGAAAACTACAAAACCCTCCTAAGAGAAATTAAAGAAGACACTAACAAATGGAAATTCATCCCATGCTCTTAGCTAGGAAGAATAAATATTGTCAAAATGGCTATACTACCTAAAGCAATCTACAGATTCAATGCAATCCCTATCAAAATACCAACAGCATTCTTCAATGAACTGGAACAAATAGTTCTAAAATACATATGGAAGCACAAAAGACCTCGAATAGCCAAAGCAATCCTGAGAAGGAAGAATAAAACTGGGGGAATTACGCTCCCAGACTTCAAGCTCTACCACAAAGCTACAGTAATCAAGACAATTTGGTACTGGAACAAGAATAGACCCACAGACCAGTGGAACAGAATAGAAAATCCAGACATTAACCCAAACATATACGGTCAATTAATATATGATAAAGGAGCCATGGATATACAATGGGGAGATGACAGCCTCTTCAGCAGCTGGTGTTGGCAAAACTGGACAGCTACATATAAGAGAATGAAACTGGATTACTGTCTAACCCCATACACAAAAGTAAAATCAAAATGGATGAAAGACCTGAATGTAAGTCATGAAACCATAAAACTCTTCGAAAAAACATAGGCAAAAATCTCTTGGACATAAACATGAACAAGTTCTTCATGAACATATCTCCCTGGGCAAGGGAAACAAAAGCAATAATGAACAAGTGGGACTATATCAAGCTGAAAAGCTTCTGTACAGCAAAGGACACCATCAGTAGTACAAAAAGACATCCTACAGTATGGGAGAATATATTCATAAATGATGTATCTGATAAGGGGTTGACATCCAAAATATATAAAGAACTCACGCACCTTAACAAACAAAAAGCAAATAATCCAATTAAAAAATGGGCTAAGGATCTGAATAGACACTTCTCCAAAGAAGAAATTCAGATGGCCAACAGGCATATGAAAAGATGCCCCACATCCCTAATCATCAGAGAAATGCTAATTAAAACCACAATGAGATATTACCTCAGACCAGTAAGGATAGCCAACATCGAAAACACAAACAACAACAAATGTTGGCGAGGATGTGGAGAAAAGGGAACCCTCCTACACTGCTGGTGGGAATGAAAATTAGTTCAACCATTGTGGAAAGTAGTATGGAGGTTCCTCAAAAATCTCAAAATAGAAATACCATTTGACCCAGGAATCCCACTCTTAGGAATTTACCCTAAGAATGCAGCAGCCCAGTTTCAAAAAGACATATGCACCCCTATGTTTTTTGCAGCACTATTTGCAATAGCCAAGAAATGGAAGCAACCTAAGTGTCCATCAGTAGATGAATGGATAAAGAAGATGTCATATATATATACAATGGAATACTATTCAGCCATAACAAGAAAACAAATCTAGACATTTGCAACAACATAGAGGGTATTATGTTCAGTGAAATAAGCCAGGCAGAAAAAGACAAGTATCAAATGATTTCACTCACATGTGGAGTATAAGAACAAAGATAAAAACTGAAGGAACAAAACAGCAGCAGACTCACAGAACCCAAGAATGGACTAACAGTTACCAAAGGGAAAGGGACTGGGAAGGATGGGTAGGAAGGGAGGGAAAGGGGGACAAAGGGGCATTACGATTAGCAGACATAATATGGGGGGGGGCATGGGCAGGGCTGTACAACTCAGAGAAGACAAGTGGTGATTCTATAGCATCTCACTATGCTGATGGACAGTGACTGTAATGGTGTATGTGGGGGGGACTTGATGAAGTAGGGAGTTTAGTAACCATAATGTTGCACATGTAATTGTAGATTAACAATACCAAAATAAAAAAATAAAAAATAAAAAATAAATAAAATAAAATAAAAGTGTCTGCTTGACTCACAAGTTCCAAGAAGGGACTACTGGTTTCCAAAGGGAAGGGGTTGAGGAGGGTGTGTGGGGATGGAGGGAGAAGGGGGTTAAGGGGCATTATGATTAGCACACATAATGCAGTTGGCTCACGGGACAGTACAGCATACAGAAGACACGTAGTGACTCTATGACATCTTACTGCACTGTTGAACAGTGACTACAATGGGGTGTGTGGCGGGACTTGATAATATGGGTGAATGTTGTAATCACAATGTTGCTTATGTGAAACCTTCATAAGATTGTATATCAATGAAACTGCAAGAAAAAAATTAAAATAAGTGTCAGCTTACCCAATACCAGAAGAGAATGCATATTGATGGAGCTCTTAGAGAATATTCTGTTTTATCAGAAGGGAGAAAAGTAAGAGGAAAGGAAAGCAAAATTAATAGTAGTTAGCATTTAATAAATGCCTGTGCCATTCCAAACACTTTGCTAAGTAATATATTTCACTTCATTTAATCCTCACAACTACCCTATGAGATAGAAATCTTAATATCTGATTTTAGAGAATAAACCAATGCTTGGAGAAGTTAAGCTACTGGGCCAGGATCACATAATCAGTTAAGTGATGGACCTTACTCAAAGCCGGGAATGTCGACTCCATTGCACTCTGCCATTAAGATATCACAGAGGTAGAATAAAAGTCAAAATATGGAAATTATTCTCTTCATTTTTATAACCTGCTTTTTGTTTTTAATAGTTTGATTGGAATTTTGAGTCCATAGACTGAGTTCTTGAGAACTTTACTTCCAGTATTCCCAAAAGTAACAATGTAAAAAGAAGGTTTTGACATGTGAAGCCAAAATAAAATCACACATGTACATGTTAATGGCTTTGGAAGTGAAAGAATAATTTGAAAGTGTTTCTGAAAACCACGTTTGTTTGTTTTTTAAGGTATTCCTTTAAATTAATTTTACTTTTTATGTATGTAATACACACACATAGTAAAAAACAAATATTAATGAAAATTCTCCTCATCCCATTCCCATTTCTCTCCATCATCTCCCCACCAAATCCTATAAAACAAAGTCACCACTTTTAGTAATTAAGTACCTATTTCCAGGTTGTAAGTATATAAAGTTTTTGTATTAACCATTGATTTCCAACTGGATGATATGACGATTGAGCTATCTTATACCACCTCACCTCCCTTCCAAAAAATATACATTTATCTCCCCCATCCACCTTAGTTACATCAAAATTTTTATTTAGATCAATAATTGGCATTTGCTGTAGTATTACCACATAAGTACAGTTTAGTACTGAGTCAAGTGGTATATTCTGATTGTTTCCTCCCCAATAACCTTTTTATTTTTCTTGGAGTTATTAATTACACTGGGTTAGTTTTCTAAGCACTTGCGGCTATTTTTTTTCCCAAATGCTATAACAGATTTGTTAAATGTGCATCAATTTCTCTGAAGGTTTATGCACACTGAATAAGCAGTTACTTCTATATTTTTTGTTGAAGTCCTCTCCCACATGGCTTCCTGTTTCAATTTGGATTGGTTGGTCTCTCTAAACCTATTACCCATTTGTCATTCTTTCCTTCACCTCTTCTCTTTGATTGGATTATTTCCTGGATTGTATGACTGTTTATTTCTTGGGTAACTTTCTGGTTCTACTTTGCTCTCTCATATTCTTTCACTATGACTTTGATAGGTTTCTAGGAGAGATGGGAAAGTACATGTGTCCAATCTTGTATATTTAAATAACAGTCCCTAAATCTCGTTTTCTTCAGAGACTATTTAGATTGAGGTAGCCTTTTATAATGGGATTAGACTTGTCTTTATCATTTTTTTTTTAAAAAGGATGGGTATCACATCAATTTAAAATAATCACCACAGCAGTTAACATCTAACTGAGCATATTATGTATATAATTTTGATCATTATGGTTACTTGCTATACAGTTACACAACTTTCCAGTGGCTTGCAATTAGCTGAAGTAAAGACAAAGTATTTCATGCTACTTTTCAGAGACTAAATAAGGGATTTAAACATATTTGGATAAAAGCTTTCTCTACTCAACTTTCTTCTTTCCAATATAATTTTTTTTTTCCTTCAGTGCAGAAATTTTCTGTTGCAATCAGTGGCTGTTTTCTCTGCTCAACCTCACCATCACTAAAAGTAGCAAATTCAACTTCATCATCACTAAAAAAAAATTTAGTGCCATATGCACTCACAAAAGTTAAGATTTTACATTAGATTTTTAATCAAAAATTAAATAGGAATTTAGACATTAAATAGGAATGTAAAGAGGCCAAAACTAAACACATCAAGATAAAGTAATATAGTCCACATTCCTTTTTTGACTCAGGTTGGTTGTATTTCAGAATTTACAAGTTTCCATATTTTAGAAAAGTTAATTTATTACATACGATATAATAGAAGCTGATGGAGCATTCTGTAATCAACAATATTTCTACATTAAAATGTATGAATATTAACACAAAGTGGAAACATAAAGACTATACACATCCCCATAGCCACATTTTGGTACCAAACTTACAAAATTTCCATTTTCAGATTGACTAGCAGATAAGAGATTATGAACTCTGATTAAAAGATAGACCAAATTATGATACCAGTAAACCGTCAGCTTAGGAAGCCTCAGAGAATTAACTAGAAAATTTATAGTAAGACTGTATAATAATAGGTGATTTAAAAAAGATAAAGCAAAAGATAAGAATTGCTAGTACAAGAGGAGGCTTCTAGTTTCTACAGCTAAAGGTTTGTGAGAGGATTCCTTTCCCTGTAACATTCTGTGGAGAAATATTCAACTTGCTCCTTTTTTCCCTAATAATAACATTTGGCTGAGTCTACTGTACAGGAGTCAGGGGAGGGGGGATGAAGAAAGGAAGTGGAAATAACTATTATTTAAATAAATCTACCTAGCGCTTTTACGTACATAGTATTATACAAAGAAGTAACAATGCATTTCAAGAGTTTAAAGTCTAAGACAGCAGTTACAACATAAATGAGGCATTCGGCACAGGACACTGAGGTTATTAAATGAGAAAAACCATTCTACACCACAGGGCTCTGAGTCCTGGGTACTTCGGTCCCATTCTGAATTTCTGTAACTTAGACTACCTGCTTCTGTCCTGTAGATATCTGAGATTATCACTCTTACTGAATACCAAAAGGAAAGACCTGGCTTGAGAGGAGCTGCTAAACTGTAAGCTCTTGAGCAACTCCAGGTTGCCATCATTGAGTCAAGGGTTCTTTACCTCAGCTGCAGGTTAGAATCATCGGCTGTTGGGGAGCTTTCAAAATCTCAATGCCCAGGCCACATTCGAGACAAATGAAATCAATCTCTGAAGGTCTGACCCAGATATCAGGATTTCTGGAACCTTCTCAAGAGAGTATGAAAGTACAACCAATGTTAAAAACAACTGAGACTCAAGGGAGAAGCCAAAGGATGTGATGGCATCCATAATAAGATTATGCACTTAAGTGCATGGCAACTGAGCAAGGACTGCCGGGTAGCACCCTTAGAGATGCCTCATTACAACGCCTCCTAAGTATTTGGGTAGAACATAATGGAATAATTGAAGCATTTTTCTGATTTTCTCTGCTGTTGAACACTTAACAGTTTAGAATAGGAACAAAGTTGAAAGAAAAAGAACAGACAAACCCAAGTTATTTGAAGTTGAAGTTCTGATGCAGACACAGCTAGGTTTAAGTTTAATGACTCCTATCTTGCTAATATCTACAGTACAGTACTTATAACTTACAGACTAATCATCAAAATAACAAGACTTCTAATTTTTTCCAAGAATTAAAAAAAGTAAAATGTCTTTATGTTCTTCTTTTCCTTAGTATTTATTTAGTTTTAATTCCAGCTACTTTGCTGAAACCTCTCTGTATGTATTAGTTTGTACAGAAATCTTATATTCTTAGTTATTTACGTCACTAAGTTTCCTAAGGGAGCTGGGCATGGTACTCTTTGGCAAAATACTCTTAAATCTAGAAAATAAATTTGAATTTCCGAATGGAAACTACCTTCATAATTCATGTGTTTCTCCCATTAATTTGTGTTTGGAGAATCTTCCTAGAAATTTGGTTTGCTATTTGTTGACTCTGAAGTCTGTTTCATTGAAACCGCCCTACACCCACCCACCTGTGGAGTGATGTAAATTTCTGGAGCTGAAATTAGAATTAGTACTTTTCCATCAGGATTATTGGGATGATTAAAGACTAATGCAAAAACACATACAGGGGCGCGCACTCAACAGCCAGCGAAAAGAAAGCCCAAACGAACTTCGATAATGTCTTCACCAATTCCATTCAAATGAGAGCTGCAGTTTAGCCAGAACCAGCCTGGTCACCAACCAGCAGAAGAAACATTTGTTCATCTACATTCAAATTCTGTGACAGATCCAAGCCATTAATACGGAATTAGTAGAATTTGCTACTTTCAAACACAAAAGATTCTGCGTATGTCCACATGTCTTATTTGGGAAGTCAACAAGATTAGTCATTTGGAAGGAAACCTAACCAGAACCTCCCAACTGAATTCTCCTTTCCTCTTCCATTCACTAACTACTTCAGGCTATGTAAATGCATGCATGTGCATGATAGGACATAAATTATGGCTATCAGTTTGACACCATTGTTTTATTAACAAATGCAAATCAAAGCAAAATAATTAAATAGGGACACATAGTAAAATAAACATTCCAATGACCTCTTAGACTGAAAAGTTCTGCTCTACAAATAAAGGAGAGAACAATACAATTACACGATGGTGCTTGTACAGACTTGCTGAATATGCGATGAAGCCTTGGCCAGCCAGCCAGTCGTCTCATCTCTTCCATCCCAGAAAAAGTTGAATAGAACAGGACAGCTGTAGTGTCCCGACTGTGAGACTCACTGGTGAATGGAATGACAGATGTAGAGCCAATGCCCCAAAGTGGGCAGGACCTCATCCTGGACAAACAAAAGAGGATGACTATCTTGGAGCCCCATTTACTTCAATAAAAATTGTTTTTAAAGCCAGCTGTCTTTTTTTATATCTAAGATACTGGTACAAGGCAGTAATTACTGATTAGATCTCAGAACACTTTACCTGATAATCCAAGCAAAGCACCAACAATTAGTTTTTCCCTAGCTTATTACTATTACCTTTTAATTCTATCTATATATTACTAGGTATACAGTGTATGCTACTGTTTCAACAATGGATTTATCATGTGTCAAACAATAAGGGCTGCTCTAAGTTTGCCTTAGGTGTACCCACCAAAAATCTGAGAAGAAAAAATTTTAATCTTCAAAATGTTCCACATCTGTTACATTTATCTTCTTATAACCTACCAGAGACCTCTATTTTGTCTTTGTGCAACACCCCATTTACCCAAAGTAATGATTTGTACAACTCATTAAACACATACTCAATTCTGTACCACACGTTGTATTGGTGACTTCCTGTACTTGTGCTCTACTATGCAGGGACTGTAAATATCATGAAATCAGGCATCTATTGCTTAGGCTTATCTAAAGTAGGTGCTTGATAAATAGGCCAATTCAGATACATTATCTCATTGGATCCTCAGAGCCAACATATGGAGTTGGCAGAGCAAGTAATATCCTCTGTTATAAGTGAACAAACTGAGGCTTTAGCAGGTTAGTGATATGTCAGCTAACCTAATAGATTCAGTGAAATTGGAAATAGAAACTAGTTTTCCCAATTTACAATTCAGTACTCATTATATTTATGGCTTCTTCAAATGTATGAAAGAGTATATCAATTGTATAAGTATTTTTATTCTCAATTTGTTTCAGCTGATCAGTAAAAACAAAATTTTCCAGGGACAGAGACAATAACCATTAATAGTTATCAAAAAACATGCACTTATTATTTAGGTCATACATCTCTGAAACTTAAATTCTGATTAAAACTATTCATACTGCAATTCTTTGTTTAATGGGATTTAACACAACCCTCAACACTTCGGTTTAGAAGCTGAGGACATTATTGAAACACACTAGAAAGACATGTTTAAAAATGTGAACTACATAAGAATGAAGAAAACATTAAATTACATTTAAATAATCAAAGTAACAGTGTTTCTGACCCAAGGAGGTAATTGTATGTATAAAATGTAATATTCCTGCTAATTTTTACATAAAGCTGTATGAATTTCACACCTAAAAAACTGCAAATATTCATCAACATTTATTTGTAGGATGGCTTTAAGCTCCAGAAATTTCATGCAGTTAGAAGTTGATTTTGTACAGAGGGAGAATAATGCTAATGAATGAATATTAAGTATAAGACACTAACACTACAGAGATAAATATGTAATTACATACATTTCCAAAAGTGGGATAAATCACACATTAAGTTATATCATAATTCAAGGACTTGTAAGAGGCAAGATGTACTTGTTAGTCTTTGGATAATTACTTTTAATTAACATGCCTATATTATAAAAAATATGAGAATATTTTAAGTTAGGAATGTAAAATATTCAAAACAGGAAAAGTATGGATCTTTAAAGCTAGAGGAGTGCAACCATTGGAAAGAGGAGAGGTTTTCTTCTTCCACCTACCCATAAAAGCCAAGTCTAGACACTCATAATTATACCAATTAATTGGCCATTTTGGCTAAATTATGTAAATTGTCTACATACACTTCTCAAAATATATAACTGCCAATGCTATTTTCATTTTGGTCAAGTCTTCACTAGCTAGCAAAATGAAGTGGATAATTAAGACAATTATTCTGATAATTTAGATCAAACATTAATTAAGGTAAAAGCAGATTAAGTTGGGTGTGGAGGGGGCTTGGATTGGAATATTAATGTTCCTCTTCTGTTCCACAAGCATGTCAAAAAGATTTTTTGTTTCTTTAATTGTTTTTGAATTCTAATTTCAAAACACTTAGTATATATTGTTTCTATAGCAATTCCTTAATCAGAATGTCAGGTTCTTAAATTCCCAAGATGCCTAGGGAACAGGATAAATAGTATTAGAATTGTTTATACCAACACTGGCTTAAATCTCATTTCCTACATTCATAAACAACACTGATACAATTTATGGACATTCTGAACTCAAAAATAAAGCCACTGGAATGTTTTTTAAAAATCAACAATAAGAATATATTATTTATATTGGCATTATAGTTAGGTAGAAGAATGCCCTTTTACCAGGGGAAGTGTGCTGAAGTTAGGAGTGTAGTGCAATGATGTTTGTCATTTATTTTAAATGGGTGGGGAGAGAAGTATATGCATGCACATGAATAAACAAACAACCAAACAAATAATTATATCCTGCATCTACCTATCTACTCAGATATAGTATGTCTATCTATCCACCTATCTAAAGAGAGAAAAAGAAACCAAGCAATTGTCACAAAATGTTAACAATGTTAACCTAGATGAAAGGAATATGGGTGTTCACTGAAATTAAATGTTTCATTGTACTATTATTTCAACTTTTCTGTAGGTTTGAAATTTTTCAAAATAAAAAGTTGGGGAAAAACATACATTTTAAGTTTCACATAAAATAACTAATAAATATTCAGTACCCATCAAACCCACATGAATATGATACCCTTGAGACTGAAAATTCTGCAGTACCTCATTTCTTAAAACCATACTGTGAAATCTATACTAAAGATTCTTTCCAATAGACCTTAAGTGAGCACTTTAAAATATTCCCAAGGTTTCCCATGCAGAGTATAGTTAAAGAGCATTCCACTTGAGATCCTTGCCTGAAAGGCCCTATAGAATTGCAAAGTATCATTATTAAGCAAATGTTCCTGGGCCCTTGGGTGGTTCACTTAAAACACATTTCACTGTATTGAATATTCAATGCCAAAAGCACACTGTTCAGTGTTAAGATTTGCAATTTAAACCCAGTTGGGAGAAGTAAAATGTTCTTGTAATTTGCCTATACTGTATTGCATTGATGTAGCAGCTTTCATTGATAATTAAGTTCCAAAAATATGAGTTAGATTGTGTGAACAATGGAGGAAAGCTAACCTTTCTATTATAGCCTTAGCTCTTGACTTCTTGTATTTAAGATTACAGATGCTCCATTAAATCGACTTTGTGTTTAATCTCCTCTTGAAAAACAGCGAATGCAAGTCCCCAACTTTCTTCCCTTTGAGAGAACCCAAGTATTTGACAATGAAAACTACAAGGCTCAAACCAGATGATTAACACCGCCCACTAGGGATAAAAAGTTTAGCGTGTCTCTTTTTGGGTAGTTTTCCTCAACTAACTCTCACGGGATTATGTCAAAATATATTTCACACTAGACTTTCAAATAATTTTTTTGGAGGAACCAGTTTTGTGAGATCAGCGGGTGCACTTAAAGTGATAAGATTATGTTCCCTTTAAATATACAGATACGCTTTTTAAAAAATCAGAATTTTTCACCTGTAATGTGAATCTAAAAACAAATTTCATTCAAACCTCTTCTCTGCTGTTATTTCTGATTCCTTGCTTTACAAACGTTTAGGCCCCTCAGTAAAATAGAAAACAGTAAATATATGGAGAGCATAGGGCGGAACAAAAGAAAAATAAAAAACTTAAGACGGCAGGCGATTGTCATTACATCAAAAGGGAATGATTTGATTCCCTTTCGAGTTTGTGCTGGAACGGTGAATTTGAATTTGTGCTGAACCATCCTTCTGGTTCCAGCCTTGAATTGAGAGGAAATGGCCAGCTGAATTGTAGCTTTCTCTGGTCCTCATCTAATGCAGCCTCACTTTCTCAAGCACCGCTGGTGTTGGGATTACTCTCCAGCATTGGTTAGTCTGAAAACTTAGAGCTTCTGACGAGAAAAGTAGTCCACATATTCAATGTAGGGCTTACCTTCACAACAGGTAAAACTACCCTGGCACAGCAGAGCACAAGCAGTGCATCTGGGATCCCTGTGGGAGATCCTCTCCCCACTTCTCCGGAAGAGTGGTGAGGAACGAGTGGTTTAGCAGTGATTCTCTAGTGTGGAACCGGATCAGCGCTTCAGCATCGTGTAGGAAATGCAACTGATCAGTACCCACCCCAGCCTACTTAACCAGAAACTCTGAGGATGGGGCCCAGCAATCTGCGTTTTAGCTAGGTAGCCCTTCGGGTGTCTGATGCATCATCGCTGACAGAGAAACAATATAAATTTTTAGGGAGCTTTGAAGTCCAGTCCAGCCAAGTCCAGGAGGGGCAGACCAGCAGAGCAGGAGGTTCACCGACTGCCCGGGTCGGATGTGTCCCCGGCCACCCGGCCTGTCCGCGACCCCTCCCGCACACACGTCCCCTGCGTCGCAGTCCCCCACAACCCGACCGCCCGCCTCCTTCCGACCCCTGGCCGCGACACCGCCCAGCAGGAATCAGGCGGACAGCCGGGGCGCGGCCGGCCCCTCCCGCGGCCGCGCGTGCCGGCCGCAGCCCCCTCCCGCCCAGCCTGCCCCTCTGTCCGCCCCGAGGGCGGCACCTTCCCGCCCGCGGGGTGTGCGAGCCCTCGGGGCGTGGGGGAGGAGGAGGGGCGGGGAGGGGAGGAGGAGGAGCGGGGCGGGCAGCTGAGTGCAGGGGTGGAGAGCCGCCGCCGCCGCACGCCCGACTGCCGTCCCGCCCGGCGCAGAGGGGCGGCCGCGCCCGGCCCGGGAGTCCGCCCGAAACAAACGCCCGGGGCGGGGTGGCGCCTCCCCCTTGGCGGGAGTCGACGCGGCCCTCCAGGCCCGAGCGCCGAGGCGGCCGGCGGGCCGAGCCGGGCCGGGCGCGGAGCCGGCGGCGGCGCTCGGCGGGGGAGCGCGGCTAAGCGGAG